>OX246737.1:118320595-118986523 GCA_945910005.1 Isoperla grammatica
GGTGCTCGAGTCCCCGACACCAGGCACGGCTTCACTACACTAGGCACGGCCTATATATTACATACGTACCGGGTCCGGGTGATGCGTGCTTGCTTGGTGGCCGTAGTCACTGTTCAGGGGCTCGACAGGGCACCAGAATAACACCACGAGGCACGAGGTACAAGCAAACACGCAGGAATCTCAATAAGTTCTATTTCACGAAAATAGTGTTGTACGTATGTTTTATCCTTCCTTTCCAAATTGTGATTTTTATTTAAGGCGGAAGGGTAGTCTCACTACTCATGCACTATAAAACGTAAAAATCGCGCAAAATTAACGTTTTTTTTTTTTTTACTATTAAGCTATATCTTGAGAACACTATAGACAATATTAAAACAGTGATAAATGATTGAATTGTGGTTTTGTAAGAAATAAAAAACTCGATTCAAAAAGTTTTAAATAGTTTTACTTTAGTCATAACGACCATATTACAATGATTAAAATATGTTTAAATTTTGTAAAAATAGTATTAAGTTCAAACGAAGCCACAATCCCGGCATTTATCACTTTTTTAATATTGTGTAGCGTTCTCAAGATATACTTTAAAAAACATTAATTTCGAGTGGTTTTTAATTTTTATAGTAAGACTACCGTTTGCTGTAAAAAAATCCAGTACTGTAACGTACATAATAACATGCAACTCAATTTCATTTCAGGCTTCTTGAAAAAATGCATAGTCTTCTGAAATAATAATTATATGTATCACACAAAGCAGTCTGCGTTGGTGGGTGTATGAAATGTATGACGCAGCCCAGTGCCTGCAGACAGTAGCCCACCCAAGGACGTGGGTTCGAAATTCAAACAACAAAAATAAGAAAAGGTATCTCGTTTGTTTAATTATACACAGCTAATTAGACATGTCTAAAGCAGTTCCAATACCTGAAGGTATTGTCCCAACACGACACCGACAAATTGTGATTATAACCATCACCAGAGTTGAGTAGTAACTTTTTGAAAGTAACGCGTTACTTGTAACGCGTTACTTTTTCGGTAACTTTTAGGCTAACTAGTTACTTTTTCCTCGACAGTAACTTTTAACGTCGAAAGTTACTATTGATAAGGAACTTTAAAAAAAAATTGAAAAGTTACTTTTGAAACAGCCTATGGTTTTTTAAATGTACCAACAGCACAACACTCGTATTGCAGCTGTTTCAGGTCAAAAATCTTCGACCCCCCCCCCCCCCCCCCCCCACGGTTCACCAGTAAGGTATCAATATTCAATATTAAGATTCATATTTTACTAAGTAAAGTAGGTTAGTAAATGCTTTGTACGCCATTATACGAGACCGTACGTCTGACGATGTTTCAATAAATCTTTTCAGGTAAGAAGTAGTATTTTGTAGTTTTTTTAAACTGCCACTTCCCATCAAAATTTCCTAAAAGTAACTTTTAAAGTAACTTTTAAAGTAACTTTTAATTTTCAAAGTAACTTTTAGTTACTTTTTCCAACAAGGAACTTTTAACGTTTAAAAGTTACTTTTAAAGGCAAGTAACTTAACTTTTTAAAAGTGCCTTTTTAAAAGTAACTTACGCAACTCTGACCATCACATGATCCACCCAAATTTAATTGCCATTCTCAACCACGCCGTCATTTGTGCGTCAGCCTCCAGGTCTATTAATTACATATCTCGCGAGATCTCGTCACTAACGCCTCAATAGTAGTTAGTTGTTAATTACCATCCACTTAGCGCGGCGTCGAGTCATGTTCACGCCACATCTGCCCGGGCGATCGTGTGGCAAGCAAGCCTGCTCACTAATTTGGTCTTTCGGGAAAACTCGAATTTCCTCGGAAACCCGAGGGTTCGTGTATACTCTCGCGACTCGTACATACATTTTACACGAATTATGGACCCATGGGAGGATTTTTACGTATTTTAATTAAAATGTTGAAAATTCTCGACGCAGTAAAAAAGGAGGACACGGTATTTATGACGCGACTGAAAGGTTAAGATTGTTAGTTAAAAATGAGTGTTCACGAACGAGAGTATGCTAAACCAAATCTGACAAAACTCCGGATGATTTTCACTTAATTTAATTTCTCACAATCAGTCACATGAGATAAAAATATTAGTTTCTAACAAAAATATTCCTTTGGCACAACATATCACTCACGATTTGAGCCCATTTGAGTGTCGGTTTTGTCTTAGAATTTGTGTACTGATTACAATATAGAGAACATGAATTTTACGATATAGCCGTGTAGGGCCTATCATAAAAAAAAAATACAACATAAATTCTAACCAGATTTTTATGCGCCAATTGATCCGTATTTTATTTTCCCACAAATGTTCAATCACGACAAACAATATTCATCCGTTAAAAATGGAAATGGTGTAACCCAATAAAAAAAAACAAAAAAAACACCACGGAACTATTTCGGAATTAAATTGTGCGATATAAAAACAACGCATGATCTTTATTTGTGAGCGAGACGTTACGTATCTTGATTGGCTAACAACTTCACGCGATACGTGAACTCGCTCACCATTATTATTGTTTCTAAATAGGCCCATACGGCTTTTTCTAGGTTGTGCGAATCGCAGCCGATCCAGTCACAGTAGATTTCTTTTCGTAGGAACACCCATTGGGGTTATAGGGTGCACACTATAGCTTTACCTGATGATGCCCATCTTCAGGTGACTAACTATACTTACTATAGGTATGTTAGGGTGTTTGCATAGTTGGGAAGGAATGTCCGAGGGCTGTTGGTAGGACTCATTCCCAACATTCGCCTGTACTACTGACGAAACCCTCCCCCTCCCCCTGAGAAACCTCGGAAAAAATCTTCAATCAGGATTGCCGACGGCCGGAAACGAACCGGCGACCTACCAATTAAATAAAAAATAAATAAATAAATTCACATTTAGAGTCTACCCACTCAGTAACTAAACTGATTTGCAGTGGGGGACTTTAATTAAAAGCGACTAAACCAACCCTGTAGGCTTCGAACACCATCGACGAGTGAGCGATAACCAATCAAAGATCGATATTTCAAATACGAAACATATGAATCAGTGATTGGACAGTGCGAACACCTGCGGACAAATGCCAGATCAACAAGGCCAATTCAGAACAACTTTGAATTTATTGAGTGCTTCGTTGCTAGGACGGCTCCAAAGTCACCGTTTACTTATTCCTAAGCCAAGAAGTAATGGAATTGAATCCACATTACAAGTTAAAAAACTTCTGCCTGAAGCGGGATTTGAACCCGGGACCTTCTGCATTGGAAGCAGGAATGCTAACCACTGAACAGCCACCCCTATCGGTAGTTCGAGTAAAGAACTAAATACGATGACTGGATCTTACAAGACTCCAATTATTGCTCACGCATGATGAGCTTAGAGCCTTAGAACCAAGCAAGGTACGAAATACGCATCCTTGCAACAGGTTGGTGGAGGTGCCGGGTTGCTACGACAACAAGCCAGGCTCGGTTTGCTGGCGCGACCTTGGTTAGCTACTTGACGCCGACCCAATTTGTGAATTTCGGATCACATTACTATTCGACATGGTTGCACTACTTTTTAAGTCTGACTAGCGAGGACTCGTCGAACTCCAAACTCAGGTCGTCACAGTCTGTTCTTCAATGATGTTAAAAATCACATGTTATTCAAATGGGAGAAACATAGAGGAAAACAAAAATCAATTGATCTCTCAAATAAATTATGGCCTAAAAGGCCAAACTAAATTTTTTTAAAGACTTTTAATCTTTGCATTCTGTTAAACTGTTTCATTTACGTGTTTTTAACATTATTTTACATGACCTACAACGTATATTTAAAAATTAAAGTTTTTCAAGGAGACCTTGATTACATAAGACCGCGTCTCAACTCTCAACCGACCTATCAGGAAGAAGTGGTACCTAGTAGCGCCCTTAACGTTTCGTTGGACGTCATCGTAAGATCAATGGCTCACACCTTACAATTTATTATCTATTCGCCCCCCCCCCCCCCCCCCCCCCAACACTAACATATTGTCTCATGCACCCCAAGTCCCATCTAGGGGTAGATGTCTTGAGTAACTGCTTACCAGAAACCACGAGGCTCTACGGCTCTACCTACTGTATAATACAGTTAGCTAATCACGTTTAATATCAAATCATCTAAACAAAATATAAGACAACTTTGAAACTTGTTTATTTAAAGCACGAAGCATGAACAAACACTGGTCTTCAGAAAATAAATAATGTCAAAAAAGTCTTCTACAAAGATAATAAATAATTTAAATGTACGTAAAATACCCACACCTGGGTCAAAAATAAGGACAAAAACATGGGTGCTAAAATAGGTTAAATTCCATCAAAGAAGCAGCATTCCATTTTGTTCCATTTTTAATATCACATCTAAACACATTATTTACAACCCTAGTTATTACCAATTACACAATGTATTATCATGGAAACATTTGATTTATTTACTGATAGCGTTGAGTGAGTAATATAGGGTAGAGTCCCAATGCTATTGGCAGTTTGTCTACCGCTTTGTACCTCCAACATACTTTAGTTGGGTAGTAGAGTTCGCCAAGCGTACGTACAAGACAGAGCGTTCGGCTGTCTTAGCATATCTCCGGTGAAGTAGCCGACCAATCAGGCTCCGTCATCACGTCGCTTGGCAAACACCTACTACCCGACTATAGTATGTTGAGCAGTAAAAGGCGGTAGACAAACTGCCGGTGGCGTTGCGCCTCTACCCTATATTACTCACTCAATGCTGATAGGAATCAGGGTCTGGCCACGCACAATTCATACATCCAAAGGTGTTGAGAAACTAAACAAATCTTGATGATATAGTACGAATGCAAGATCACAATGCTCATGTTTGTTGGTATTGGAAAATGTTATTCTTTGTTTAAATTTATGAAGAAAGAAAACTAGAAGTCAGTTGGTTAGGGCTGGTACGTGTCCGAAATTTGTGATGTTAAGATTGCTCATGCGTCGAGGTGTTAGTTCGTCGTGCTTCATGCCAATTTTATTTACATATCTTCGCATACCTAACCTAGATAGGCATTAAGATTGAATCGTGAAATAAAACAAATTTGACTTGTCAAATCAATTCTTATGTATACGTAATGGCAAATAAATACATGAGAACCTAAGTAATCCATAAATAAAAATGCCAATTGAAAAAATCACACCTTTTCTACATTAAAATGTCCGGAAAATTGAGTCACACCTTGTCACATTCACTTGTATTTTGATATATATCACATTAAACAAGAATGAATACAAAAATTATAACAACACTTCTTACTATTTTAAAACAAAATAGTATGGTAAAAATAATTTACCAATTTCAAACCCTTCTACCCAGATTGAGAATGTGTCGAGACAGCAAAATAATAGACAAATGTCGTAATGACTCTTGCTGTAGACCAAGATATTAACTGTCTATAATTAATTAATTAATAATTACAAAAAGGATACTGTTGCACCTAACCCGAATTCTAGGTAATGGTACTTGCTATGATGTATGCAGTTTGCACCCACAAGATAATTTTATAAATACATAATTCTGTTAACAATAGAATGGTAGAGAGTAGAGACCCCCCTACATTATTATATCCTGCAATTTTGACTTTCTGATGCCGAGGCTAAAACTGAAAAGAAAGTGAAAACCAGACTAAAATAATATGTATTGGTTTTTCGTTTTGGTTTATGGTTTGGCCACTTTCTTATAGGCCTAAAGGTTTTCGGTTTGATCCCCTTATAGAAATAATGGATAACTGATAATGTTACTCCAGTCCCAACCCAAAGATGTCTAGTTTTGCTACAATTCGTAAAAAAAGAACATTAAAAGCCGGCAAACATGAGTGTTGTTAGAGATGGGACAATTCTAAGATTTCACAGATTCCAAAACCGATTCCATTATTTGCCAACTGATATACTAATTCCAATAATAATTCTTTAAAAAAATAAAGTATGTGGGATGGAAGGAAGGATATTAACTAGTGAGTTAAAAAACATTTCATGAACATTATCCAGATTTATTCCTATTGGTCTTTGTCTTTGAAGATCTAGGCATACTTACAATCATGTAGTCCTAAGCCTAGGTGACAGTTATTGTGTCAGTACAGGATCCAACACTAGCAAATAGCAGCTGAATTTCTCTTCGACTGCAAATGTTCTTAAAAATATGTTTTTGGACTACGCCTAGGACTGCGTGTTACACTAATAACAACTTTTGATTTTGGACGTCGCTTCATCATTTCTCTTTGATAACTAATGGAGTGAATACTTTACTTACGAAACATTTGACGATATGCCTCAACTACAATCAATACTATATCCACAGCCATGACAGCTTTCTATCAATATAAATTACATTACATTGAAAACCGGTTTTTTATCGCAAATTCGCAGCACATCCGAGATAGTAGAATTTCAAACATGTACTACCAACCTTTGAATGAAAACTATATTCTTTAGTTGGCGACAAATCGGAAACGACACGTTGGAATGGACTGCAAATCTATAATAATCGGTAAACTGATTAATTACATTCGTTTAGAATCAGCGGAATTGTTAGCATCGGCATTAGCATCGTCCCATCTCCAGTGTTGTGACATCCTTTAAAAGTTGAGTGAACATCATCTACCTGCTGAGACGTTTTCAGAGGATTTGCTGCCAACTTGAGAGTTAGTACTATTGTCAATCTAGGCCCAGATGATTAATTTGCAAGCTTGTGTTTATAAATGACATATAGGCCTATCATCATTAGTTTTAAACCTCGAGCAAGAATCAATAGTAAAAAACTATAGTTACGATTTTAGAGGTTCTCATATTGATAATACAAAACACTTTTCATCAAAACATCAAATATACATTCAGTACCTACAACCAGTTAAGATCATTGTAAAGCTTACATTACAATAGAATTTTTAAATAAAACAATAGGTCCCTACACAAAATGTTCATGACAGATGCATTAAAAAACGTTTTGCATCCAGTGTCAAACCTTAAAAGGATAAATTGAATAGTAGACCTACTAGTAATAACATTCATTACCATTAAAAATAATTTAACAGTAGGATTCATCCAATTCTAGGCAATACATATCCACTCTATGTAGACAAATAGAGACGATGATAGTCGTTGGCTCCAAACGCGGCGTTGCATTTCGGACACTTTCTCTGGCGGGTCTCGTATCGAGTGCGAAGACAGTCCCAGCAGAACACGTGGAAACACTTTGTCAGCACGGCGTCCTTCCGCTTGACCTTGCAAGACGGACAGGTCAGCGTCTCCTTGTACTCTCGTATCTCTTCCATCATGACTTCGTCGAGCGTTCCAGCCGCTTCTATCTTCTTCATTCTCTCCAGCTTACGTCGCAGTTGCGCTATCTCTTCCTGGAGTCTTTTGGTTTTGTAGGCCTCCGCTTCTAACGAGCTTGTCTTCTCCGTGACAACTTGTTGGGCTTCCTTCATTTGAGCATGGTATTTTTCTAGTGGAACAAAACAATTTTATTTCAATATGAAAGAATGTACAAAAACATATCAATTGATATTTCAGAGTAGACTCATTGCAATTAAAATAAAAAGAGGCCTTTGAAGGCATCAATAATATTATAGTAAAACTTCTTTATAATAAACTCTTGGGGACCAGATTATTATTTTGTTATAAAGAACATTATAAAGATGGTACCTTTATATTAATAAGAACCTTTTGGAACCTCAAAGACAGTTTGTTACATAATTTTTTTTATCAAGATGTTTGTTATGAAGAAGTTTCACTGTAATAGGCCTTTTTGGTTCCATTTGGTAAACCTTACACTTTAGAATCCAAAGTTTACAGCTAAAGTAAAGACCAAGAGGTACACAAAATACCAATTTATGTGATAATGATCACTGAATAAAGGCAGAAATTTTGGATTAAATATACCATACCTAGATGGAGTTTAAGGTCAGCAGCTGACTGAGCACTTTCAATAGCCTTGCGCTTGTGCATCTCCATGGCTTGCTGTCTTAGCGCCAACTCCTTTTCAGCAGTTGCAAGGCTATTTTGTAGGAGGCGCTCTTTCTCTTCCAGTTTACGCACAACCACATTCGTGGCATCCACTTGAGCCGTAAGCATCACAACCTAGAAGCATTGTGAGTATTTGTTTTGACACTACATATACTCAATTTACAAAGAATGAAATAATAATAAATTGAAATAACAGAATAACACACCGAGTGCAAGAAGAAGTACGAAAAATAAATATCCCTAAGTGAGCATTTCCATTCTATTTCTATGGTACTCTTTTTTTGTCGTTTGTTTTTTGGCTGGCTGCCTTGTGATATAGAGGTTGAATGGAGTCAGATAAAGATGAAATTTGAAACATCATCAAGCTTCGATGTGGATTTAACGCCACTTCTTTTGTGGCAGGATCATCAAGAAGATAATATCATTACAACACAGTTATTTGTACCGATTCAAAAATATCTTATCACCGTGATCGGTATTCACATTGATAACAAATAAAAATAGGTACATTACTTTACTTAGTACTTGCGATATTTTAGAATTGTAATTCCTACCAAATACATACCTGCTCGTGAAGAACATCTTTCTCTTCCCGAGCCATCTTATGGAGTTGGTTTGACTTGATCCTTTCCGTCATCAACTTAAAGTTAGCATCGTCTTTCTCACGAAGTTGCTGAATCAAACGGGAGTTCTGTTCTTGCATGTCTTCAAATGCTTGACCAGTCACTTCCATTTCATTGAGCAAAGCTTCTTCTTCCTGGAAAATTACAAAATAAATTACACACAAGATGTTTGTAGATGGTTCAGCATTTTACTTGCCAATTAACAAATAAATAAAACTTGACAGGAATCTGGCTGGACACAATACTAAAGTCAAAAATTACTACTCATTAGTCATTACTCACGTATCCCTACCCTATTATGAGCATATTGTATTAATTTTTTAATAGTTCACTGCACTCATTATAAATAAGTTTTAGAGCATGCTTAGGCCTAAATAAAACAGTACTCTACTCTGAATACAAACACTATTAATAAACCTGGGCATGACTAGAACTTACAAAAGGTCTCATGAGGTAGTTATTGTGGGATGTCCAGCTCCCATCCATTTGTTTTTGTGATGCCACTTGCTTTTGTAGTTGGTATGTTTGCTCCTCAAGCTGTTTGATTTTCCTCATCGCATCATCGTCGCATAGCTTTTTTCGTTCTTCTCGTTTCAATTCCTGGAAAAACCAAAACAGTTAAATGGTTAACGTAGCCTAAGTTCGAGTTGAACTAGTAACAACTTCCTTTCATCTTTGGCCAAACTAAAGTGGCCAGTAATAAGGAGAAATAAAAAAATAAAGAGTGCAGGGAATAAGTACTTTTCACTGCCGTCACCCCCACACAGGCATGTTTTGAGCGAAAAGAAAAAGCGCAAGTGGTGTGCAAACAAACGTTTTCAATTATGAACATCAACAAGGTAGTAGGCTAACCGTGAATGAGCTACCATGTCACACAGAAGGAACAAAATTGGTAGATTAGGTAATTATGTATTTATTAAATGTGAATAATTATGCACATCAAGAAAATTAGCACAAATCGGTCAGTCAGTGTGCGTGTGTGTATGTGTGTTGGGTGTTAGGGGGAGCAGGGAAGGGAGCAAGACATAAGAACAATTTGTTTTTGAGTGGTCTGTCCCGAAAATGATCTAATGTATAATTAATGGGTGGCCCTTGACTTAAAGATGTCCATGCCTGGTATAGACAGATTATCTTGAAATACTGGTTAAAATATTGAAACATCAAAATGTTCAATTCAATATAGGGTTGCCACTGTGCCCCATCACTTTTGTGGCTTGCAAATTTTCAGTTTCATGTAAAACCTTCAGGCCTCAATTCTAGGTAAATCCAGTAATTAATGTGTGTTTACCTATCATTTCAAAATGTTTATTTCTTGACATTTTGTCAAGTAAAGTAGGCCTACATACAAAGAATACGTTACCTGAACTTTTTTCAGTTGCTGGCGGAGATCTTCCACTTCGGCACGTGATTTCTTCTCGGCCGCCATCAGCTGGACCTTGTCCCTCTGTTCCTTGCTGACTCCCTTGTACATGTCTAACAGAAGTTTCATCTCCTTCTGGTCATTCATTGCTTTTCTAAAATCAATCAAAAGAAATGTCACTCGTAGTCGTAAACACCTTTATCATCAGGACCAATTAAACTTGTTGACTTGACTTGAACGTCTGTTCAGACACGGCTGTGGTCACCACCAACTACCTCCCACCTTATCTCTAGCGACCAATGCTAGCGATGACTCGGGCGAGTCCTACCCATGAATCACGCCCATATGACATACGATTGTGCAAAGTAGTCACATTCCAGTACATACACCTCCTAACAGATTTTTTTGCACCCCTTGTTTGAACGATCTCTCGCTTTTAAGTTTTTTTATCCAGTTCTTAAAAAACAATTAGCGCTAAGTTGTAGTACTAATAGACTTGCAACAAGACACAAATCCAGCACAGTTAATGCAAAAACAGAAAAGAAAAGTAGAAGCCATCATATTATATAGGCCTATATATATATCTGAATTGTCACAGTAGGGTTAAAAGTACGTGTTCACTGATCACTGACTTACTTTAATTGGGCTTTGAGGTCTCGAACCATTTCGGACTCCGCCAGTTTGGCCTCTTTGGCACGATGTAGTTCTCTGTGATCTTTTTCCGTTTTCACTTCCTTCTTGACATCTTTATCTTTCTTCTCTTTCGGATTCTTATTGGTAGGGGACGTGGACTTGTCACCCGATTCTGCTGACAAACATTAGGTAAGCTGTGATTTGATTTGATGTTGGTTTAGTTTACCCTGTCCTGTTGCTACTTAAACAAAACAATGACCCGTGACTACCATCTTAACGGAGCTCAAGCTATCAGCTGATGTCCGTTGTTATCTTAATCAGACTATCGCCGTTGGGTAAACTTTGTGACACACTCACAATAGGCCTATGCCTGCACAAATGCTGTGATGGGCAGTATTGACTTCGGCACATAGGCGTGCGCAGAGGTTGATCAATGGGGGGGCACAATAAATTCCCAATGAAAGTACTTCACGGCGGCGCCAATGGGAGGTGTGGGGGGGATGCCCCCCACAAAAAGCTCCGCAGGAGATTTTTTTAAAGACATGCACTTTTCAACGTGTTTTTAAGCGTATTTGGAGGAGTACAGGTTGTCTGTTCAATGGGTTAGTTTCACACGATTATTTGTGGATATCAGTGATTCATTTTTACAAAGTGAAGTAAGTGGTCAGTCCCACAGCCAAAATCTTGGCGGTAGGGCAACAGTTGATGTTGAGGCTGGTCAGCTGATTCCAACGTCATTCCAATCTAGGACTTCAGGTAAGATTAGGACCATTATGTCAGGCGTCAGCATTTTTGTCGCCCATTACGACAGGCATTATCCTGGACCTATTGTTTCCCGGGTCAAACGGGCAAGACAGTTGGAGCAACAGTGACAGTTTGAGGAATATATTTAATTTTTAATATGAGGAAGGCGCTATCCTCTTCTCGTCTTTTACGATCGGCAGGCGTATGCTGTATACCCTGGGCCAAATTCTATTAAAAAAAAAAGCTCACCTGTCCTAATGGGGGGGGGGGGGGGGGGGGCCGCTGCCCCCCCTTGCCCCCCCCTGCGCACGCCTATGCTTCGGCATACATATTTCACTTTTATGAGCTGCAAAAACTGAAACCCTTCTAACCCGTTTTCCCCTGGGAACTTCATTACGGAGGGAAATTAATTTAGGAAGGATCATTATTTGATGGCATGCATGATTGTTGAAACAGATAAAATATACTAACCAAATAAAATGAGAAAATGAATAGGCCTACAGTATCAAAGGAATGTATTAGGACGTACTCTATACAGACTCCTGTTGTATCAATCTACAGTAGATTTCCAAGTCAAAACCTCAGTTATACTTATACATATCCTAACCAGTTGCTGTCTCGTCTCCTTCTCTCTCCTCCTCTTCTTCTCCTTCTTTCGTTGCTCCCACCTCCTCCTTGATGGCAGGAGTCCCTGCGTCACTTGGCTCCTCCTTGCAGGGTTCCGCAGGAGCTGCCTCCTTGGCCTCTTTGGCTTCCTGTTGATGCTGACCTAGCTTGGTAGTTACGTCTTCGAGTTCCTTTTTGATCTAAAATGAAGATGCAATGTTTATAACAGGTTTATAGATCATTATAAAACACAGCATCTCATGAGATTTCCAAGTCTTAAAGATGAAATAGATGTCTTACCACCTGGTATTAACTATGAGGAGAAAGAGTTTTGTTTCTACTAGTAAACCAGAAAATGCATGATGGGGATGGCTTAAAGAGTAAAAAATTTGGGTTTATGAAAAAAAGAAGGCAATATTCATACACACAGGCTAACTAATCAATATTCACACTAGAATTGTTAAGAGTTTTGAGAATATTAGAATTTCGAACTTCAATAACCGTTCATATCCCGGGTTGGAAACAGAAATTTAATCATGTTTGAATTGTTATCCACACTCTTTAATATCCCCCCTCAGTACACATACTTTTGGAATCTCTGCATTGGCTTCTTTATATTTCCGTTTGTAACGATGCACCTCTCCCTTGAGTTGTTGATTGTGGTTCTGTAGAGATGTGATCAGATGGCGCATCTCTCTATTAATCGGGCCAGTCTGTTCGTTAGCAGCTAGGTTCTGCTCGAACTCGATACGCAGCATCTCGTACTCCTTTCGCAGTTGTGCCAGCATATCCTCCAGCTGAATTAGCTCCGTGCGGCTCTTTTTTTGAGACATTAGCTCTTCACTCTGCAAACACAAACAAACTTGTACAAAAATCTATAGAGCCTACTATAGGTTACTTTAGACCTATATGTTACTTACACAAAATGTTTATGTACATTTCATTTGGTATTTACTTTTAAATGCACACACTTAAGTAGGTCTACATTGTGTATCTTATAATGTGTGTATGTGTGTTTTGATAAAGAACGTTTCTGTACCAACGATATAAAAAAATCGCCAAGAGTGTAAAAGTAGTAAGCCTATTCATGTTTGTTTTAACATTTAATTACCTCCATCATTTCAATCTGCCTGAGATGAATGTTCTTGGCTTGGAAGAGCTGTTGCCGAGAGTCATCAAGCTGGGTAATTAACTGCTTTGACTCATTATACAAAACTGAGAACTGTGACTGAAGACACTTGTACTCCGTTGTTTCAACAATCACACTTTCGGGTAGCTGGCGAATCTGAAATAAAGTATATGTAATAGGCAACACGCGTACGATTTTTTTTGTTAAACCAAACACTTAGTTTAATAGTTTTAGATACAAAAAGTATATTAATGCAAGTCGCACGTAAAAAAGAAATTTTTAAATAGGTTTAATGTGGTCGTATTTATTGAAGTTTAAACTCGGGGATCTGAAACGCGTACAGGTGGCTGTGACGCAATGATTCTGTAGATGTGGCGTAACAGACCAATCGCTGAGGCGGTGAGCGTACAAAGAACAAAACCATGACGTCAAATCCCATCAACATGGCGGCGGCTCGTTTTTCGCGCCCTTTTATTTATCGTTACTAAACCAATTATTTTGAGGCATAGACTGATCCGTTTTTCAAAATTCAAAGACACGAAATTATTAAATGAGAGACAAGGTATTTAAAAATCGATTAAAATTTTCATACGCGTGTTCCTTATTAGAACACCACGACGACGATGAAGATGATTCTTGTTGTAATCATGCGTATTCGCTACGTATTCGAGACGATAAGGAGTGATGGATGAAAATGAAAGACTATTACATTTCACGGAAGTTCTGGCCTGCACTATCTCTGCATCACGGCTACTAGGCCAAAACCATACATTTAAAGAAGTTTGCAACTACTCTTCTTTCACAATCCCGGCTTCTGTTAAAAACAGATCTAGAATGGGCTAAACACTTGGCTTAAAAAGTTCATAAAGAAACAGAAAATGTAACCATGTAAATTATTATTATTATTATTATTATTCCAGAAATACTGTCAGTATCGTAGTAGGCAACATGCACACATTTTCCCAATGTAGGCTAGCCATCTTTACCTTACAAGGAAAAATCATCTTGTGCTTGGTAAAACAATAATTTGTTTGCAACCTGTTGTTAACATGCTGTTAACACGGCAATAGCGCATTGTGCCCAATGTTTTTCAAGTGTAGGAATCGATATTTTTTTTAGCATCAATGCTTCAGCAGTCAACTGTATTGTAGACCAGTAATGAAATCGTCGAACGGCTATCAATACGAAGATATTAAAAGTACCGGTAATCGTGAAAGTGTAGCAAACATCAATTTCATTCAATCTAGACCATATATGAATACTTTAAGTAGCAAGATTGAAGGTACTGGTACTTAAGACTTACATCCATCTTTAATTTCTCATTCTCTTTGAGATTCTCTCGATGTTGTTGGTGAAGCTTGTCAAGCTCTTGTAGACGATTATTAGCTAGCTCTCTCATTTCTTCTGCTTCTTTCTCTAGATCTTCAATCTGTAAAAAAGCAATATAAGTTACGTAGTATTTATATCAATACAGCTGGAAATGAACCAAAGCAACTTGGTAATGTTTAGTTGTCAATTGGTGTAACATATACGGGTACACAAGTTTTGCTCCTCTACTAAATTGACTTATACATGGAGACGGTACGGTAGCCTACTCAGTCATTTAAGGCTACTCATTAGCTGTTAGGGCCGAGTCGTGTAAACCTTTAAACCCCCACGCAAAAATATACGTGTAAAAATAATATTCATACACGTTGAACCATGTCTCATACCCCACCTGACCAAACCCCTCCCCCAAAACACGTAGATTTTTCCGATGTCACAGCTCTTCGACGAGCCGACGAGGCAAAGCTTAGTATGTACCATGTGGAGTCAAAATGACTGTGGACAGTTGGACACAAAGGAGGAGAATATATCAACAATGAATATAATAAATCACCCGTGTTATTTCGTTAACATTTTTTCGCAAACATTACAACTCATTTTCTTGTTATCATCTTGTTGCATTTTTGCATTTCATGGTTATCATTTTTGTTGTACGGGTGTTACAATTAAATGCAAAAAATTCTGAAAAATCTACGTTTACAAAATTAAACGTTTTCTCCCAGCCATATTAGTATGTGTTTAAATAAATCATCTAGCCTACCTTCTTCTGTGAAATAGTAGAAACTATTGCCGGCTTTGTAATCCCCTTTTCTTTGTCTTTTTCTTCTATATGAATCTGTTGGTAATTTTTTAATTTTTCAATTGCTTCAGCCAGGTGATTTTCAAGCTTGTCGTTGCGGGACTGTACTTTTAGCAGTTCGTACTGCAAATCATCTATTTGGTTTCGCAATTCAGCTGCTTCAGTCTCTTTCCCCATTACACTGTCTTGAAGTTCAGACATCTGAAAGAAAAACAAGTCAGTAACATATTTGGAGATAATAGTGGACAGATTACAGATAATTGTGCAACGTATGATGTTCAAAGACCTAATGGTACAGGGGTTATTTATTTAATACATTTAATATTAAACTAAATTCTAGCCTAATGTAACATTTAGGCCTAGGTATACCATTTAAACTATCACAGTAGTCTATTATAAGCATGTGCTACTTAGCTAGGGCCTATGGTACTTGTAGCAAAATTTACCTTAAGGGACATTGTGTGATACTTCTCATGTAGTGAAGTATTCAATGCTTGTAGATTTCTATTTTCAGCTTGAATTTCCACATTAGCTTGACGAATGGTCTCGTCCATGTTGGGAGCTTCATCTCCATCGAGTT
Source organism: Isoperla grammatica (assembly GCA_945910005.1). Taxonomy (NCBI): domain Eukaryota; kingdom Metazoa; phylum Arthropoda; class Insecta; order Plecoptera; family Perlodidae; genus Isoperla; species Isoperla grammatica. The sequence continues at coordinate 118,336,389 of OX246737.1, forward strand.
CGCCTTTCAGAGCAAGTGTAATTTTTTCATTTCGCTGCATCAAGCGATCGAACGCTTGAATTATTTTGGCAACCGCTCTTTTCGAAACTTGAACACGATTTGCTAACTTTTCATCAAGTTCTTCTTTATCCCATGTTGACAGTTGCATTAAAAATGAAGTAGTTGCTTCATTCTCATCTAAAATTAAAATAAACAACATACATTAATTTTAGAGTAGGCCCAACACTAATAATAGAAATACCTAATGTGTAAATTAAAAAACAATGCGACGAGCTCAGCTCTGGGCTATCCCTACTTTTATTCTCCGACTCATCAGCTGTCTCTGCATCAAACCGTTGAAGCAGGACACGGATGTCTTCATTGAGTTGGTTCCAGTAGCGGTTTACAACATTTAAGACTGCATCGTCTTGAGTTTGACGTTTTTCTAGTTGTTCAATCCGCTGGCGGAGTTCTGACTCTGATCGTTGACGTTGCTCAAGGCGCTGAAAACAAAAATCGTAACATTTATTAACCTCATCTCCTCCATGAACATATTCTTAATAGGTTATTTATTTACCTATTTAAAATGAGACTAGCAGGTAATATACTGACCTGAGCAAGTTTCTTATTTTGAAATTGCAAAACTTTCATGTCCATATCTTCAAGTGTTGGGGTAGGACCAATACGAACTGGTTCAAATTGCACCTTTTTACTTGGAGGTTGACCACTTGAACAAGCATCTTCTTCATCAGCTTGACGTTTCGACATATTTCATTCACTGCAGGGTACGCAATAGAATACATATTAATGGAGTAGATCTAGGTAATCTCGGCCTACTCAATGAGTAACCTCCTTAGTAATTCACTACTGAACAAAGAAATAATTAGGCCAAATTTGAGGCCTATTGGTACTAGTGTTTTACAGCAAAACCAATAGATAGGTCAAGCCATAGCAACTTTGCTAACCATTCTAGACTCAAACCAATTTGCTTTAACAGTGAAACCGTTTCCAAGCTCCATGGTTTCCGTAAGGGAAGGATAACAACAGCGTTTTTTTAAATAAGTAACTGTCAGTTAGACCTAGCTCTGTGAATCACGCCAATTACTTACGGGAAGGTCCTGAGAATAAGAAGAGATCAAAATTGACAATTTTTCCTGTTTTTCTTACCAATAGGGTCTATATTTATATTTCCCTTTAGTAACCAACAAGTTTAAATAGGGTAACTACAAATAGAAACTGGTTAGAGATGAAACAAGCAGATATTTGACCACAACAGCACATGTTGTTTGTTTGACATACTATCCTTGTTAGGCTCTCGGCCATGTATTCAGCGCCCTTAACTGGCGTGTAAAAAGTGCTTTGTGATGCGATAAACAAAAATGATTTGTTAAAACTCACACACACAATTATAAAACAGTACCTAGGTCACTTACTTTTAAAAAACGGTGAATTTTCGGCATAACACGTTTCTACTTCTTCCTCAGACCGAGGGCAACTGCGTCGAGGATCCTTGTGCCCCTGGTGATGGGTAGTTGACACCGTTAGCAACTGCAGCGCCGCCTGTTGTTGCTGACTGCACAGGACTTTCTGTTGCGTACTGCAGTCCTGTTGTTGCTGACTGCACAGGACTTTCTGTTGCGTACTGCAGTCGCTAACGGTGTCAACTACCCGTCACCAGGGGCACAAGGATCCTTGACCCAGTTGCCCTCGGTCTGAGGAAGGAGTAGGAACGTGTTAGACCCTATTCCGAAAATTCACCGGTTTTTGAAGTAAGTGACCTTGATACCGTTTTATAATTGTGTGTGTGTGTGTGTTTTAAGATTTATTCCGAGTCAATAAGTTTCTGTGTGTGACACATAAAAATGATTTAACTAGCCTATGAAGGCGGTTATATGCAAATTACTTAGATGTGTGTAGTATATATGTAGTCATTCACGGCTTAGGGGGGTCAGAGCCTAGGCCTATCACAGTCCTAACTTGACGAGACCTACGGCCTAGGTATATTTAGAAGCAACAAAGCCTAGGCTAGGCCTAGGCTAGGGGCCTAGGCTAGGATGCAAAGGTTAAGCCTAGGCTTAGGCCTAGGCCTTCCGGCAATAGAGCCTAGGCCTAGGCCTAGACGTTTGGCAAAGCGTAGGCATAATATTGCACCTTTTGTGCATTTCGCCTTTGGGTTTATAGGTGCGCCTAGCCTACGCTAAGCTAAGCCAAGGCCTAGGAGTAGGGGTTGGCCTACCTAGGTCGAGGCCCTACCCCCCACTCTTACCAACGTTTGTCTTTAACATTCTCTAGGCTAGGCCTATGCCGAAGTGAAACCTTTTTCTGAATCACTAAATGAATAGACCTACAGTTGATTTTATAACTGATGTTTTCCATACCTGAAAACCGGCCCAAATTGAATAAGCAAACGTCAAAAACAGATAGGCCTATTAGCCATTATACAAAAGTTTGCAGCAGCCATGTTCGAAGCGAAGAGATGTCAGAGGAGCGACTAGCGAGTGGAACGAGAAGCAGTGTGGATCGAAGGGTCGAAGTTAGGTCGAAGCGTTGAAAACGTTTCGATTTGTGCTACATTTCTATGGCTATGGTTTATCTTGTTTGATGTGTTTTGTTTTTACCATTTGTGCTTCTGCGAACGTGATGTGACAACTGTCATCGCTGTCATGGCAGGTTCTATAATATATCTTCCCAATGAAATATTGGAATTTATACTTGAAAGTAATGTATTATCGTATAAGGATGTAAACAACTTTGGTTCTACTTGTGTCAAGTTCAGGAGTTTAATCACCAACAGTAACTCGCTTTGGAAAATAAAATTCCATCAAAGGTAAATCAAAACTGCCTAGCCTAGGCCTAGGCCTCTAGGTCTTGACCTTACAGGATTGATTTGACAATCGTGGACATGTCATTCGAAAGACTAGCCTAGCTTCTATATCAAGCCCTAGGCTTATGTTTAAAACCTAGGGCTCGGCCAAGACTAGGCCTAGGCCTAGCCTAGGGCCTACATGTTGAAAGTCAAGGCTTTGAATATGACTTCGCCTTTGATTTCCTCAATCGTGACCTAGGCCTAGGCTAACCCTAGATTGACTTCGCTAGGCACATATTCCCTTTCAACTTTATGCCTAGTTTTCGTGCAGTCGATTGAAGCGGTCGAATGGTTTCTAGGGCCTAGCCTAGGCCTAGACCATGGAAAGCAAATTGAGTTAAAATATTAGGTCTAGCAAACTTCACGGTTGATCGCTCGCTGCATTCGCTTAGCTTAGTTTATTTACTGACCAATTGTTAGCTAAGGCAACAAAATATAAGAACATTAGGCTTATATATTATGTAATAGTTAAATAACATGCCATCAATATAAATTGGAAATAAAGAAGGTAGGCTAGCCTAGTGAACAAAAAAGTCAAGGCTATGCACTCCTAGGTCTAGATAAGGCATAATTGTGAAGGTCGATGCTTAATACCCTGGCAATTGTAATGATACCTGTACCGGTAACTGTAATGATAAAGTTAGTTTCCATGCTAGGCCTATCTTACGCAGCATAAATTCCCATTGTCGGATTATATTTTCTAGGCCTACGGTAACTGTAACAGGAATTTTTTCGAAGATCGAAATTGCCATTGCTGGAGGCTAGGCCTATCTTACACATAAGCCTACCATTCCTGCTAATCGAAGCATATTTTTTGCCATTAACAATAATGTGAACTCTTACAATTGATTTAAATTGCCATTATCGGAGATTACCGGATCCAATCAAAATTTAGGTTATTCGCCTTTAAACCGAGATGTAGGCGCGCCACCGTCGCGACGATCATGGCCGTCCGAGCCGGGATCAACAACGCACGGCTAAAGCCCATATCACACTTCAATTGGAATCGTAGGTTGGAGTCGCCAATTGCAATCGCAATCTACAATTCTCCAATCACACTTGACCTGCTGAAAATCCTAAAATCGTGCAACTAGGAAATATTCAATAATAATAATAACTAATAAGACAATATATATATATATATATATGATAGTTCGTGTTTTGGGGTATTATTCCACGTTTTGTGATTGAGTGAGTTGTTTACATAACTCGTTTCTATATAATATTTAGATCATATAGGCCTAGACGTATCTAAAGCGCGTAGGTCGAAAGGCAATACATTTTATCAAAAACCACTCTGAGAAGATTTTCTGTACGAATAGTGCAAATTCTGTACGATAGTAAGAATAGTACGAATATAGTAAAAAGTAAAGTAGTATATAATACGAATTCTGTACATACAGATGTATTTCAAGTTCCAAGTATCATAACTCAGCCGTATTCCTCTTAATGTTGTTATCGCTAAAGTTATAAACGTTGAAGAACAAAAACTTAAATACGCAAAGCAACAGATCCAAAGCTCTTCGCAAAGTTACAGAGACCAAAGCTCATCGCAAAGCAACAGAGCCAAAGCTCTTCGCAAAGCTACAGAGTCCAAAGCTCTTCGCAAAGTTACAGAGTCCAAAGCTCTTCGCAAAGCTACAGAGTCCAAAGCTCTTCGCAAAGTTACAGAGTCCAAAGCTCTTCGCAAAGCAACAGAGCCAAAGCTCTTCCTACAGCCACAGAGTCCAAAGCTCAGAGGCGAAGCCTCTGCCTAAATGACCCGCCTTTGCCTCCCCCCCCATAATTTGTTTCTAACATTATTGACTAACCACACGCATTGATTTAGATCAATATCACTAATTCACTAATGGAAATTTTACTCATACTTGAGTGAAACACATCTGAGAGTAATAATACACACTAATTATCATTTATAACATGTTAATATATTAACGCACAGTGCCAAATTTACCCATATTTCAGATAGCTGTCAAATCTAAACGGCCCAGAGTATCAACTCCAAATTTGAAGACAATGTAGGACTAGGGTATGACCATATATTTGTTCCCCCAAAGTTTCAAATTTTTACTAAGTCCCCCTTTTGAGATGTGCGACCTTTAATATGTCAAAATCTGAGTTTTGCCCCTTTTGGGGATTTTTTTTCGGGGGGAAGGGGACCCAGTATCAAACCGATTTTTTGCATGTTTGTACCCATGGGCCTAGAGTATAGTTCACAAAAAGAATTGTTTTGATACCTGCACCCCCTTTTAAGTTATTCGGTTCCAAAAAGTTTAATGATTGATTGATTGATTAATGGGGCTTAACGTCTCATATTTATGCAACGATGGCTAATAAAAAGAGCAATTGTCTAAACAAACTTTATGCCCTATGTTATGTCCTTTAGGGATACAATAGTGAAATTGTTGATACATATATCTAAAGAGCAATGTATTGTGAGTGTTTGAATATGCATATGGATGCTGTAGCTTGAAACCCCTTTGAATGGTAATAACAACCCCAAACATCAAAAACGTACAAGTTTACACTACGCAAACAGCTTATAATGCCCATATTATATGGAAAACGGAAAGCCCTAAAAATTTAAAAAGAAGTGATTTGGAAACTAGATATATGTAGGTATCCATGTGCAAAATATAAAAAAAATTAAAAATGTGTCAGCAACCACCTCTGGTTGATTTCTGATGGAATGACCCAACAAACAAATATGTAATTAAAGTTATTGGCTCTTTGTTTATGATTGCAATTGTCAGTTCGGAACCTAATGTGATAATGGCCTAATCCCGGCTGTACTGGTTCTTGATTTGACCGCCAGAGTTCAGCCACTTTGGATTTAAACGCGAATAAATTTGCTTGGTGTATGTTAGGCCTATTGGAAATCTAAATTATTTTCTTGTTGACTGCAGCACTTCATGTTATCGTACAGTTCCGGCACAGTTAGGTGTACACCGTAGACCTACCAATTTGTTAACATGTAGGCCTACTTGTAGCACTACTATGTAGTTTAGCCTGCTGTTTTATCAATGTTTCATAATCGAGACGGAAATGCTATTACCAGGTTAACTTGTTATTTTTTTATTTACTACAGGTGGCCTGGATCACAAAATGTATTCCACAGGCATCACGAATATGATTGGCAAGAACAGTTCAGGAATTGCCTTGCGCTCAGCACAACTGTTCGGCAATATGTTTCCCAGATGTCCCGAAAGTTCTATAAAAAAGATGAGATCTCGAATTGTGAACTTTCAGAGTTCGAAAAAATGATGAAAGGTCACAAATTTGCATACTCTTTCATGATAAGTGAACTAATGACAATCTGCTGTGATGGAAATATGTGAGTATTTTATCCGCTAATATCTTAGAACTTTCTTTTCCTATGCCCGCATTTTTGGCTTACTGCTGGGCCATCATGTGCTAAGATGTGGTGTCCTTGAGGTACTTGACGTTGTAGAGGTGCATAGCCAGAAGTGGTTTCAAATAGAAAATTTAGCACTGCAATTAAAAAATACCACTTTAGAACATCTGCTTTCCCCACCTTTAGAGGTGGTCTCTGGATATCAATAGTAGGGCCACATAATTCAAATTAAATTGATTCCACGTAAAAGTGAAAAACGAATTTGAACTTAACTTGCAATTTTATAATTGGCTGTAATATGAGGCCTAGCTGTAGGCCTGAGTCTAAAAATATGAAAATAAAAGTAGTGAATTGGGCTAATAGTGTCCAAAGATTAATTTTTTGTTAATAATATGGGATTTTATAATTTACAGGACAGCAAACTTAACTCAGAAATTTTACGCTGAGAAGGTAATACGCTATCTGAGGCAGCTCCATTTAAAGGAAGAGTGGTGCGATTACTTAAAACTATCTCCAGAAGATCAGACATTGGAGAAAGGAGCTGTCTTAGTAGCACAGTGGTGCCAACCTATGGTGGACGTTTCGTATGAAAGCATTGCCTCTCGGCTAGACTGCATTGCAGACCGAGTGAAACTTGCATTGCAACAACAGCACCCTAGTCACCCTCTTTTCAGAACGCCACCAGAAAAGTTGGAATCATGGCGTAACAAAAACATTGAAGGAAACCAGTTCAACCCTACAGAGTCGGAGCTGATCATAAGAGCTCTTCAGAAAGTACTTTTTATTCATATTGGTTTCCACGGCAATAACGAGATGTACTACTCGGCCGAGAACTCGTACATCAACAAGGTGTTGGACGACTGTAGGGGGATCCCGATAACCCTCAGCATCGTGTTCGAGAGTATCGCCAGGCGACTAGGAGTGCGTTGCGAGCCAGTCAGTTTTCCGGCACACTTCCTTCTTCGTTGGAAACAGAATTACAAGTAAGCGAAGACGTGGTCTTGCGGCGGCTTGGTTAATTTCATCTTAAACCGTTGTAACACAAGTTTCACACTGTCTTTTTATTTTATTGCACTATGTATAGGCCTAAGTCTCTATTTGTAAAATAAATAACATGTCCATGTGACTTCATTCAGATCTGATGTCACTTCCTGCCTAATAAAGGCTTATTGTGCTATGAGGACAAATGTTTTTCTTTGCATAGTAAATTTGTAAGGGTGCTTACCCATCCATGGGCTACCTAGTTACGGTAATAAATACTATTTAAAGTACGTAGGCCTAGCTTCAATAAAACGCGAACGTAAAATATTGTACATGTTCAGGAAAAACAAATATTTTATAATTAAAGCAAGAATTAAATTGTAGTCACATCTAACTTTGAATAGTCAAACTACCTTGCCAGGTTCCCTAATTACAATGTTCACTGATTAGTGATTGATTAGGTATAATACAGTATGTACGGTACTTCAAATTTTCTTGTCTTCTTGTCACTCTGTGTTGTATTTTACATGTCTCAATGCATTTTCATTTACAGCCCTGAGAGTGAACCTAGTCCATACTACTACATTGACGTATTTAATGGTGGCCAGTTCTTGACGAAACAAAGTTGTCCTCGTTACAATTCGGATGGGGTCTGTCCTATGAAGGGATTGAGTATGAGCCCTGCAACACCAGTACAGGTAGGCTTCATCTTCAATGCAATAGGCCTACATGAACCCCCTCCCCCAAGAAACATCAGTAGGCTACTAGAAAGTTAAAATGCTAATGAAAGTTAATGCTAATGTTCAAACCTCAGATTATCAACAATTATATAAAAACAATTGGGAATAATTCCACAGAAAAATTACAGAGTTTCATATTTCCTGAAAATATTTTTCATTGCTTACAAAAAAAATGTATGCCTCTAATCAAGGTATAGGCCTAAACAATGTGGGAATATAGGCTGGTCCCAGCTCGCTACTTGCTGTTGTTGTTGTTGTTGTTGTTGTTGTTGTTTCCTCCTCACAGTTGGCTGGGCGCAGGTGGTGAGGGTCTCTACTTCTTTCCTTCCTCCTGTCCCATCCTTAGCATATTCCCTCCTTCCATTCCCAACATCCTCTTGCTGTTTCTTCCCATTCTTCTCAGTTTCCCTTGATCTCATCCCTTCCGTTTCTCCTCTTGCACCCATCCCTCTTCCTTCTCCATGGCCATCACCTTTCTCCTTTTCCTTCCACCTGGGTTCGGGTTTAGGCCTCAGCCTGTTGGCAAAAGCCTTCACCTTTCCTAGCCCCACAACTTCCCCTTCCAGCTGATTCCACTCAACGGTCGCCCTTCCCAGGAAGGAGAACTTAACTATATCTGTCCTCCGTGTCCTTCTTTCTATTTTCCACTGGTGATCCCCCCTGCCCATGTAACTGGCTCCTTCAACTGCCCTACTTAATTCCCCCCACCCCTCATGCTTCCTTACCACCCTGCACATTTTCCCCAGCCTATCCCTCCGTCTTCTGTCCTCAAGCGTCTCCCATCCTAGTTCCCTGACCAATTTCGTTACGCTCTCATACTCTCTCCTCTTCCTACCATCCCCCTATCTATTTCCACCCATCTATTTGCCCTTCTAAGTACCCTCCCCTTGATGTCATGCGGGTCCCACACCGCCCCTGCATATTCCAGACCTGGCCTCACCAGAGCTCTGTACGCATGTTCCCTTATTTCCCCGCTTGCTCCCCTCAGCACCCTCATCACAAAGTTTAGATTCCTTACGCCCTTCCCAACCATCCTGCTAATCTGTTCTCCCCATTCCAGCGTATCTGCCAGCCACACTCCTAGGTACCTAATCACCTCCACTCTCTCCAAAATTTGCCCCTGGATCTCATATGTCGGTCCCGCCCTCCTCCCCTGCCTCCTTCTTGTGAACCTTACCCACTTGCACTTGCCCGCATTCAGACTCATCATGTTAACCCTCACCCACTCCCCCAGCTTCTCCATGTCTTCTCCCAGTACAGCCTCGTCCCCTCTGTCCTTTATCTCCCTGTAGATGACGCAGTTGTCTGCAAATAATCTCACCCTTGCCCCCATCCCCTCCGCTATGTCGTTGATATAGATTGCGAACATCAGAGGCCCGAGCACACTCCCCTGAGGCACCCCAGAAGTCACCTTCACTTCTGATGACAAGATGTCCCCCGCCCTCACCCTCTGACTTCTTCCCTCCAGGAAGTCGCCCATCCATCTTACTACCCAGCCGTTCTTAATCACTCTTCCCATCTTCCCCAATAGCTTCTGATGTGGGACCTTATTGAATGCCTTCTCAAAATCTATAAATACCGCATCCACCTCTCCCCCCCTATCCAGTACCCCTGCAATGTCCTCTGTCATCCCCAGCAGTTGCGTTTCACAAGAGTATCCCTTCCTGAATCCATGCTGTCCTTCCGTCATCCACCCCATCTTTTTAATAACCGCCTTCACGTAATCCCCCACTACCCTTTCCATAATTTTAGATCCAATAGACGTTAATGAGATAGGCCTATAATTTTTCATCTCCCCTTCTCCTCACCTTTGTGGATGGGGATAACCACCGCTTCCTTCCAGTCATCCGGCACCACCCCTTTCCTCAGTGAGGCGATCATTACTACTACCATGAATCTTGCTGCTTCCCCGAAGGCCAGTTTCAGGAAATCCCCTACCAGACCATCCCTACCTGGAGCCTTTCCGTTCTTTAGTCCAGCTATTACCCTTGCTACCTTATCCACATTAATATCAATCGGATTTTTTCCCCGTCCCTCCTTTTTCTGTGCACTGTGCTGTGATCGTTCCATCAAGATGTGTACTGTACGTGTGCATTTTTTGACCTTAGAGAGCAAAAGTTACTGGTAGGCTATTACATCAAAGTTATCAATAACAAAATTTATAAATGTGGTCCTGCCCAAAACACTATGTTTATATACCAAACATTTACTAATAATTATTACAACAAAAATTTGTTATTACGATAGGTAGGCCTATAGGACCGTAGGATAGATGAATTGTGTACTAGACTTGAAATGGTCGGCTGTAAAGATGAACGCCTATTATTCATGACCGCAGGTAATCGAACGCATGGCCAACAACTTGGAAGTAGCCGGCCGACAGAGGACACATATGAATGGCCGCGGAGCTCGGCTGCGTTCCGCCCTGGAACTGTTGAACCTCGTCAACCCGTCCGACATGAACTGCATCCTTCACCTCGCAAGATTCTATATGCTGTACAACATGGATCTCACAGAACTTATAGCCACTATTACCAAAATGCAAAACGTGAGTAATACTAACCAGGGATATATAATTAATTTACAATTGTAGGCACTGCTGAGGGTGGGTGGTAGAAGTTGAAACTAAGATCAGCGAGCCTAGACCTTCCTGTTGTTAATGCTAGGTAGGCCTAGCTGTCGATATTTGCTGACATATTCCTGTGAAATACTTCTTACGTACTCACGCTGAGTGATCAAGGCAGAACCGAGGTGTCCGAGGTGTCACCTCGGAACACTCCCAACAACCTGATTTGAGATTGAATAAGGGGCCAAAGTATTTCATATCTTTTCATTTCATGCTTTAAAAAATCAGGGTACTCGTCCATTTGAGAAAGTCTTTTCTTACTAGTGCTGTTGTTCTTGAACATTGCTACCAGACAAAGTATCCACTGTAATCTCTATTGAGTCAACCAAAGCCTATAACATTTTTTTATCTCTCCGCCAACAATTGGACTTTGCACGCAAAACTTAACGGTGACAGCGCCACCGTACTACTAGCTCTAGTCCAGAGCCTGCTGGTTGGATTGATCAGCGCTCCGGTAGGCGGAGATCAAGTAGACCTTCACTGCTGGGGTGGTACATATGTAGTATGCTGGCACTGCGAGTAGGAGAAAGTTACAGTTCCAAACCCTATTGAATATTGTCATTGGGAGTTGGATGAGCGTCTGCTAGGCGGAGATCAAGTAGACCTTGATTGTTTTTGCTGATGCAACCTACCTACATGACGATTAGAAAACATTTAGAACTCTGTGAACTGATCATCAAGTATCAATGTTTCAGGACTTGCATGAGCGAGGACGCGACCAGGCTAGCCACATAATGCAAATGCTGCAAGTCTACGAGACTCACCACAGCACAAGTACTACACCTCCAGAGGTCAGTATTATTGAGCATCATTACTAGAATAGAACAGAACAAACAGATTTGAAACAATCGTCTGAAAACTAGAAATGGACACAATCATAGAATGTGAATCGTTTCTCTTCTGTAGGCCTACATCAATTACATGGTGTTTTCCAATGGTTTGCACTGGTGCATCTGTTGTATTGTTGTTCTAGGCCTAATTGTTAAAGAGGCACTGAGTGCAGTTCAGTGCAGCTACTAGAAAATGCCAATAATTATTGTAATTATTGTATGTTCATTGTTCAATGTGTCTAGCGGAGTTAGGTAACATTTCTCTTGGTCATTACTCATTAGTATTAGAGATGGCATCATATGTAGGTCACTTACTACAGTATCCAGTAAGTACAGGAACTGTTATAAGTTGTCAGTAGCTCACTTACTACAGTATCCAGTAAGTACAGGAACTGTTATAAGTTGTCAGTAGCCCTACATGTCATAGATTATGCTGTGTCTCTTACTTATCTGCGAGAGAGCCTCGAAAGTAAAAATGAATCTTGAATTTCAATTTGTTTAGATTGTGCCAAAGCTACGTCAAAGTGAAAACGTCTACTATGCTGTTGGGATGATCATGCGACATAAACAGTTTAACTACAAATGTGTAATCTTTGGATGGGATCCACGGTGCCTAGAATCGCAAGACTGGATTAGACAAATGGGAGTTGAAAATCTGCCACAACAAGACAGACAACCATTCTACAATGTTCTTGTAGAGGATGGTTCAACCCGATATGCTGCTCAAGGTTAATATTGTTGAAAATTAAAACTGTCCTAAAGCTTTCAGTGTTAATTGATAAGTTAAATTCAGTATTGTTTGTTTTTTATATTGAAAGTGGTGGAAAAAATAAATCATTATCAAACAATCAGCTTTCTGGCTGTCAACGTAAATATTGGGACGAATTTTGTTTGCATTATGGATCCATTCAAAACTTCTGTTCTGCAACCAAATTAAATAACTCCTTTTGGAAGTGACTGCACGCATTCATGTGATTTCAACTATGTATCTGCAGTTGTTTTTAACCCAGATGCTTATGCTACACAAATTTAAGTAATTTTAATGTATGGAGTTCATTTTGATATTTTCTAGAATTGTCAATGTATAATTGATACTGGCTAGACTAATACATGTACCACTTCAAATCATTGTTTCTAATAATTTACAGAAAACCTGGAAGTTGCAACGGGTGCGCTGTCAATAATCAACCATCTTGAAGTGGGTCGCTACTTTAGTAAGTTTTGTTCAACACACTACGAGCCAAACGCAGAAAAAGAAGAAGAGTATCCAGAAGATGCATACGTACGTCAGAGTTTTGTCAACAAACGAGACTAACTCGCACTATGTATGACATTTGTCTATATTGCTTTCATCAATTAATGGGAGGGAGGCTTAAGAGGTATGTAGATATTATAAATTAGGCTCCTATAAAATATGTGGTCTACTTCTGCCTCTGGTAATCAATACGAATTTGTGTAAAATTTCCACTTACCTCATTGAAACTGTTCCGGCCACAGCAACTCTTTAAAATTTGGTCAGTTAAATATAAGGAACTGATTGCTTCCGGTCCTCTACTGTTTTTCCTCTCTCCCTTTCTATTGCATTCAGTCACTCGTTATGATTTAGTCAATTGGCCTAGCCCTACACTAATGAATATTAAAGTTCTTTGTGATATGTTACTATGTAGTACCTTATTTTCTTATAATTAGCCTAACAAAGTTTTGAAAGTTTTCCAATTTCTAGTTAGTCTGGTTATAAACTCACAGTAACGTTGCCTGCCAATAATTTATTTTTTAACTTGTTTCATTATGTAAGCAGGGCTCGGATTTTAAAATGTTCATCACCCCCAAGAGCGAATGTTTTTTCCTAGTCAAAAAAGAAAAATACTAGTCTTATCATTTCCTTTGATTAATAATATATATATATATATAGGCCTATCAACATTAGGGATTGTCAAAATGTTGATTTTGTCGATCGATATTCTATACCGTTATTGGAAAATATTTTGATTGTCGATATTTATTTTTATATCAATTTTATTGATATTTTCAGTTAATATCGATCAATGTGAATCTCCTAATTTCAATAGGTAACAAAATACTTCCTTTTGTTGTTAGTGGGAGATTCATCCGATGCCAATTTATTTTTGTTTACAATTTCATTCTGCTTTTGGGTTTGTTTTCGTACGTACATAATTGAAAAATGTTTCATGCGCCGATATTACAGCTGTTTGCCTCCTGTACAATGCCCGCGCAACACTTTGTTCCTCTCTCTTGCTCATGGCTTCGAGGCCGGCAGAACCGCCTCTTATCACTGTGCGCCGTTCAGCGGGGTCACGCCGCGTGTAACGACTATCACGCAAATGTTCGCCGATTGCCATTGGCTTGCAACGTGTGAAATGAAGAACAGTTGTATGGATTAATTGAACAATACTTAATTCATTGTAACATGATAATGGCCAAACTTTATCTTGTTGTGAGGGGATTACTGCAGAGCGGGTGGCAGGCTAGGAACAGTCTTGTATCTTCGCGGACTACGAAGAACCTAACTTGCCCCAGCAACAATTTACTCTTAAATTCGAGCCCTGCGTGTAAGAATGTGTTCCCGTTCAACAGAAATAAGGTACGTCTATGTGTAACAAAAAAAATGCTTGATAATTTAGTTTAATGAACTGTCAAGATTCTAGGATTCTTTTACTTACATGGAAAAATGTGTAAATTATATTTGCTTGTAATATTGAGGCTAGGCATCGCATACATGTATATTTTTAGTTATACTCACTGTACTGTTAAAATCCACCATACAAGAAAATACGGTATAACTATGGTTCAGTTCCATTCAAGAGCTGGCCTTGTTGACTGGCAAAACCTCCAGAATTTATTTCTTCTTTTTTCTATAGATCTGCCAAAGCTTAAATGCAGTCTTACTCTAAAGTTGGTTGTACTGTACTTCATTCTACGTATACTTCCAAAAGTATAGGGGTCTGTTGAGCTGGACGGTCATTACCTTGTGATAACTAATAATGAGGTATAACACCCTTGTATGATGTCTCTATAGGTGTAACCATTTATGTTTATTTTACTGAAATCTCTACTCAAAGGTCGACAAGTGTGTAAATGGCAGGTTGACGGTCCAAAGATGAGAGAACTGTTAGTCTCGACTGTTGCTGGTTTGCTCTTGAATTGAAATTAACCGTATGGTCCATGTTCAATACTATTTTTTACACCCTAGGTCAGTGTCACCACTATCCTTTTCAGGATTTTTTTGCAGTACATATTACTATTAGCATTGAGTTTGTCAGTGTAGGGTAGAGACCCAGCGGCCATTGGCGGCTGTCTACCAATAAATTTCCCGTGGACTCTAGTAGTACGAGTAGTACACCCACTGATGTCAGTGGGTACGTGTAGCGCTTTCTAGCGGTAATTTATTTGTAGGGGAAATTTATTGGTAGACAGCCGCCATTGGCCGCTGGGTTTCTACCGTACACTAACAAACTCAATGCTATTAGTGCATTACAAAATATAACTACGTACTTTGTAGTTCATACAGCAGTCTTCAAAGTGTGTTTTCATTGCACATGTATGTAGAGTGGTAAGTGTAGGCGTAGGCCTAAGATAAGTGCAAATATGGGCAGGTATTATAATTATAGCAGTGGCCTGGCTTATATAGCCTTGGAGTGTCAGAAACAACCTCTACATAAAATAAAGTTGTACGTAGTCGTAGACACTTGATGGAAATACGTAGTTAATTTATGTAACTTGAAGAAGTCTTCTAATCACAATATGTTGTCCAACAAACTGTTGCATTGCTCCCTCCTCTCCCTTCCTTTATGTATGCTATATTACATAGTCTATAGGGAAAACATCAGTTGAAAAAAAATCATTTGGAAAAATTATTCAGAATACAACACAAAATTAAATTATGTAATAACAATTCCCAAAAAACACTTGGAACACTTGGACAGGTGCCTGGAAACCAGGACGTCTGGGCACTGTACAACAAATGCAACAACAACACTAGTCCTGTCCCACACGTTGACCTATCAGAGTTTCTTTCTGCTGGACTGTGACAGGCTATATTTGCAAGTTCAGTGTGTTTAAATTTTAATTGTTTGTTGTATTATTCCAACCGATTTTTCCTCCAACTGATAGGTTGCCTATATTCATAAATACATAAATACTCAACTATCTATGGTATTATGTTAGTTTTCAGTATTCACCCATTTCTCTGTTAAAGGGCTTGTTCCAAGCTAGTTCAACAATAACAAACGTGCAGCGCTGGCGTCTAGGTAGGATGAAAATGTCGTAGGAATGTTTACGTTTGATCGAGATGACAGTATGTATATATTAAATAATTTCTACTCCAATTCTGACTGAGGCATATGTTTATAATGTTTGTTATATAAACTTTATTATATTTATAAACGTTGTCACGTGAATGAATTTGATCTGGTTTTGGGGCTTAAATCTTGAATCATTAGAATATACCTAGCAGCTGTCATCTGTCAGACTGCAATGTTTGTACCATCCCCTATGTTGCGGACAGAACGGAACTAACATTGATGACGTAGAAAGGATAAAGAACAAGCCCTATAGAGACGATCTTTGTTTATTTTTTAACTGTCAAAATAATCTACTGTCATGTGAAGTAAATTCCGTAACATCGCTGCATGCCAATTTTCAGCGGCTAAGTAATTACTTGCAAGCGGAGTAAGCGGAACAAATTGCCACTGACTTCACCTGCAAGCAATTCATACGGCCAGTGGAAAAAGCAAATTGATTTCGAGACAGTGCAGCTAACTAAGCGAAGTGTGTTGCTGAATATTGGCACGCGACTATACTATACTCTTCTTGAGGTATCAAGCAATCTGCAGTTGTCACAATTGTAAAATTCTCAGAGGAGACGGTTGCTCCACACGGTCTATTTCAAATTAATTTTGCCGTGGGATTTGCCGATAGCCGCTTGTTCTTTTGATGGAATTGATGTTGATGAATTGTGAAATTGAGAACTTTTGATTTTATGAGATTACAAAAAATCCCTTTTTTGGCAAGTACTTATTAACACTCATTTCAAAACAATGTTTGCATGTCAGTAAGCTGATTTTCACACTTGTATCCGATACACTTTTATTACCGTATTTATTTTTGTATTTTCAAAAACTGACTAGGTACTGTATTTGAATTGTTTGAGATGCTCGTCACACTCACACCTTCTAAGAAATCTTGCAATGGTGGTGTATTTTTAATTGTGTTTAAACTTTTAATCTTTGCCTAATAGTGTTCCATTACTATAACTGAAATGTGTTCATCTGGAAACTGGTGAATACCTATTTTTATTCCCTATTATCTTGTGTCCTGTCAATGTGTATTTGTTTCGAAATTTAGCTTATGTATCCCTGCATTACTTTCTTGGTTCTTATATTATTATAATATAAATAATAATTTTTGAAGATTGTTTGGACTTTTCTCTGGTTTGTTTGACTGTTGTATTTTGAGGTTTGTACCAGTCAAATTGCAAAAGTGATAATTCAGTTTCACAATTACATTTTTTGTTTTGAGAAATTGTTACTCTTGGTACAATACTTTTTTTGTTCACAGCATAAGATATTTTTTCCATTATATTAATTTCCTATTTATTATTTGGTGTTTTAAAACTACGTACTCGATATTTAGGTCATATGGCTTCCTAGCCTAGTAGCCTACTTTTAGTTGATACATGTATTTGATGAAATTTTGTAACCACAGTATACCTGTTTAAAGTAATGAACTGAATTGGTTAAAATGGTTATGCACACAATTTGCCATCTTATGTGTGTGGCACAAACATATTTATTCACTTTTGTGACCTCAAACAGAGGTTACACTCAATTTTTCAAACTTTAATACTGTAATTGGTAATTGGCAGATAATTTTTGGTTGGCAAAGAAAGAAGTAAAATGTAATTTCAAGAAAACGTGTACATTTGATAGAGGAATATGTTTAAAGAACTACAGTATTAGCATTGAGTCGTACAATTGATACATAACAGGATGCATAATGTATGAACATCAATCTTACTAATTGAGAAAAACTTTCTGTGTAAAAACTAAAAAGGTTTAGCTACGATATATCACACAATCCAATGCTCCATTCACAATATTGGTACCGTACTAATACAACACTTTCTGGGTGCTGGAAATTTCAAAGTACAAAAAGTATGTATGGTGCACCACCATTCTACTTTGCTTAAGTTTATTTCTTTACCAGTACAGGGAGAGATGTGTCAATCAAATAGGCCTAGACACAAAAGACGAGCTTTAGATCACCCACTCAAGGTTAAATCTGAATGCCAGGAGATAATGAGAGTTTGTCTCATTATAAAATCATTTTTTGCAATGGCTGCCAGCTCATATTTTGTCAGAATTCATAGTGTTGGCATTTCGAATACATTTGTCACATATTGTATTATTTTTATAGCTAAGAATTAATTGTGTATGTTATGCCATGGTTAGATGCGATGGTTGACACAACCTGATAGGTGTACAAAAGTTCAATCTAAGAATCCTATGCTTAGCCTAGTAGCCTATCATCCAAAGCTTTTGCAATATATTAACTGTATATAATTTTTGTTTGTCATTATTGATTAATTATTAATATTATTATTATTATTATATTATTATTATTATTATTATTATTATTATTATTATTATTATTATTATTATTATTATTATTATTATTATTATTATATTGTTATTAGTCCTAACTAGACTATACCTTAATTATACAGTACCTAAAATATAGTAATCAACCAGTCATATGTAAAATAATTGAAATTAATAAATAAACACAATATACTCAAAAAATGTATTTAGTTATATGTGTACTGTATACTGGTATGCAGAATACAATGTGTTCCACTAGAAATTTCCCACAATAACATAACATATTGCCATAATATTGCAATGAAACGTAACGTCCATTTAGTCAATATAATTCCTAGACTTGATAGGAAACATCCGGAACACTATGTTCATTGTTCACACATATACACACACACATACACATCACAAGTTCACAACATGAGGTATTATTGGTGCTAACTTGCTAAGCAAATTGAATAGTATACATTAAATTGTTGTATGCAGTAGTTGTGCTTATAAATACTATTATATTAATTAATGTATACTTTACTTAAATTTGCATCAAAACACTGAAAAAAAAGCTGCTTTTAATATTGTTTTGTAAAAAAAAAAAAATCAGTTTCTAAAGACTCATGTGTCATACAGGCTCTGGAAATGCCAATGTCAACAGTTATGGATGTTCTGAATGATTGTGGTTGGTAACTAATAGATAGTTCTAAAACATGTACACATGTGACCAGTGTCTGGACATAATGCTTTTTAAGATCTAGTTTCAGTATTATAGAAATTAATAATTATGACTACTGTATTTGTATTTGTAGAAGACTCAAGATTTGCACTCAGTATAGAATTATCTTAATTAGGTGGTAACTGATATTATGTAGTAGTGTTAGTAAGCATGATAGTCCATGCTTTCTCGTAGCGTCATGCAGTCAACTTCATCAATCTTAAGCGTGTTGGTTTTAACATTGATGTCTTCTTCCAATTGAATCTGTGTCTTTAGCAAGTAACGCAAAGATGCTTGAGCCTGTAGAGGAATTATCATAGAAAAATCAATTATCATAGAAACAATATACATAAGTAATATCTTTCTGCTTACTAGGTAAAAGCAATAAGCATACTATATTTGGTAAAATTTGTTACCCATATAATGTGCATCAAAATAAATTAACTTGTGGGTAAGAAAAACATACACACAAATTATTTGCATTATTGTTGTACCAACTTAATAGGAAAGAGTGGTTATTTGAAAACTGCCAAAAATTAAGGTTTTTCTGTAATATCTTCAGGCAGTTCCTCCTGCTTTTTACATTTTCTAAAATATGGCCAAAATGAACCTTGTTCAAACTGATATTGAATCCTGACACTAAAACATAATCGAAAATATTCTGTACCCGTTTGTTTTCAAACGGGCATATGGCAAATATTGCATCTCAAACATAATTGTTAATTCACAGTTCGCCACAAATACCGTTCAACTACGGAAACTGATTTTGTGCACAACTGTTCATTTTCTCTTTTAAATCATCTACTTTAACATTTGTTGCGAGAGTATTTTTGTTTGCCGGTACAAAGATGGCAAAAGATATACCTTATAGTAATACGTACCGATAAACCAAAAATAAAATGATCATGACCACACAAAACTAATCCTCTCCAGCAACACCCCAAGCACAAGAGTTGCCCACACATAACGTCAAGAAAGCTCGACAGCGCAGGATGCGGCATCACAACTTGCTTTGCCCATTCGCGTCTGGCATAGGCTATGAATGATACACTCTGGTGTGGAGTAATAGTACCATTGATTTTAAGAGTGTTTCTTTGAGCTTAATATTGTTACCTCAGACATCATAAGCTGTAGCGCTCCAACGTTTTCTCTCAGTGTTACAACTTCGTTGACTAATCCCGTCTCCACTTCATCCCTAGAATGAAGAGAAACGATTGTATTTTTGCAGCATGTTTCTAGAAACTGGACGACACAATAAATAATATTGTGAAGTGTTTTAGAAAATGGAACTACATAGAAATAAAAACTCAATGACGCTATAAGATGACATGTACGTAGTATTGTATTTGTTGTAGACCTGCAAAGCTCCACGCCTGCTCGTTGAGCTCTGTTTCCGAGACGAGTGTGAGCGAGCGCCATGTAGCCTTCTTTCTCTGCAATTGATTTTTCCAACCTCGTAATTGTCCGCATCATTTCGTTGGCATTGCGCAATGTCTAGAAAGTATGTAAAATGTATGTTAATTTGCCAACTCTACAAACCAGAATATTGTTTATAATAGAAACGTTAGGGCAGAGGATCATGAATGTAAAATGTAATATTGAGTGTATATTTTCCCCCAAAAAGTTTTTTTTTAATGTTTTGAATATTTTGAAAGGACCTTTTTCAAGGTCTCCTCTTTATGTATATTTTCATGCATAATATAAGGTAAAGAAAAAGTGGGATGAACAGCCTTACAAAGTCCGACCCTGAATAAGGTTGAACTCGGGGCTCCCAGTTTTGTTGGTTGACCCACTTAGTTAGTAGTAGTTGTAGTATAGCACATAGGTACATAGTTACCCTATAGTTAGTTGTGCACAAAACTCAGATGTTAAATTGATAGTCCTCGTAGCATTTAAGGTGTCAGCCAGGCAAGTGGGAAAACCATGGGTTTAATTTGATTTCAACATTAATATTAATTGGCTTGCACATCACAATAGAAGTTTTGTGTGTAGGAAACCGTAGCAGGCAGACGATTTCAAGTCTGTAAACTGTACTTGCCTCGTGGTGCTCATTCTCAAGCCTACTTTTAGCCTCTCGTGTCTCTTCAATTCTTCTACGGAATGCCTCGTTCGTAGCGTAGCACTGATTCCACAAATCTTCAATGACCTGCTTGAGTAGAGTGTCTACGTAGGAACGTAGGGGACGAGCATTGTTGACTTCCTTTGCTGCTCTCTCGATGGTATCGTACGATTGTTGCCGCCACTCCTCGGCAGTCACATTTCTGAAACATCGAAGGACAAACAGAGGGCGTGAAGTACCTGGATCAGAAGATAATAAAAATATTCCATTGGATTGAAACATTGACAAATTTTATGGAACAGATTGTATAAAAGGTCGGGGTGCACAAGGTTGGATTGTCACAATTTCAAATTTGATTGGGAAGATAGGTTTTAAAATGCTTATGGCATGTGAGCTAGACAGCTAGCTAGCCATATGGTACTGCTCAAATTTGGTTCCTTTCGATGCATTTGATTGGTTTGTTATTTATGGTGGGAGGGTCTTAAATGACAGTCCAATTGGTCAAATCATTGGATTTCAAGACCTCAACCAATGAGTTTTCAATCAATGTGCTAGAATTGTTATTCGTACTTGTTGCATGAGCCCGACGTTTCATAACGTTAGTGATGCACTCACTTCCTGGCATCCCTCCAGTCGATGCCTGGCAATGAAGACTATATGTTTCATTTCAATTTTCAAAGCATGTCATTCTCACTCAAATAAACACATGTTATATTATAGGCCTACAATGAGAATGATATTAGGCAACGTGTTGTGTGTGGTTGAAAGGACAAGAAGATAATGCATGACATAACAGTATTACAACCTTGGCAGCCCATGTTGGTAAAGTTGCACTCATCCTTTCGTGGGCCCAACCAGGGCCATTATAGGGGTGTAGGCCTACTCAAAAGCTAAATGACAAAATAACTGATTACACTATGATTTTTTAATTTTAGAAAAAAAATGTCTTCTTTTTAATTAATTTACTTACCCTGGGTCAAGTGGTGCAATTCCATGATAAAGACTGAGGTTTAAGCTAGTATCTTGAAGGGAATGGCAGTATTGATCAATCTTGAGGACATTAGATTTGTCTTCATTGTCACGATCCAGAAAGTATTTTGTGGAACGCAGTAGTCTGATTTGCTCATTTGTTTGTTCAAGAGTACGGCGGAGCAAGGATTGTGCTCCCTCGATAGTTTCCACCTCCTTTAGTAATTCTCGTTCCACATCATCATGTGCAAGATCAATACCTAAGCGCTCTTCCCTATAAAAATAATGTGTACATTACATATAGTATTTGCTATATAACAAAATTCAATCTCTCAAAGCACGCCTACTAGAAGTGGCAAAGCTTCAGGGTAGACATTCAAACAGTGTCAACCATTCCTCAGCAAAAATAATAATAATTAGTCATAGTTTTATTAAATTATTCCGTATCAAGGTTTTCACGGCCCGGGTTAATGTCAATAAAATTCTAAACGAGTTTTGCCACGTCGGTAACAGTCCCCAAAATCCATGTTTATGCATTTCAGGACCCCTCTGGGTCCCTTCATCAGAACGACTAAGATGAGTCATTCTGACGAAGGGACCCAGAGTGGTCCTGAAATGAATCAAACATGAATTTTGGCGTGTTACCAATGTGGCAGAATAATGCGTTATGTTTTTAATTTTATTAACATGGTTATATTTTTTTTTTTTTTTACTTGTGAGAAATGTTTTAAACTTTCACAGAAAAAGGTATGAATGAGCTCATACCATGCTGCTGTGCAGGAACTCTTGTCCGACATCTCCAGAAATGTCTCCCCCCAAGCCCCATTCTATAGCAATCTTACGGCATTGCGCATGTTCCCTCCCACTCCACCTATTCTCCAAACAGTGGCTAAATCAAGACATGTCTCAATGTGATTAAGCGTCTGCTTTTACGGCAGTTTCCTTCAGTTTGTCAATGTTTTTCTCTAGGCAGTGCATATGTAACTATTTTTCAGTATAAATCACACCCAGAACCGGTAAAAACCTTGAAGAAACACTTAGTACACGCCTACATCCCAAACAAACAAGTCCTTTTAGTACCTTACCTGAGAATGATGCATTTCTTGCAAATCTTCAGTGCCGTCTCTTTTATTGATGCTAAAGCATCCATTATACGTTCTTTGTAGATAAGTAGAGCCTCCTCTTCCAGACACGCTTCTGCTTTCTGTTTCTCATTTTCTCCTTTCAGAAATTCGATATCTTTTATCTTCTCTTCAAGTTTCTTATCAACCTCGGTTTTATTAGCTTTAGTAGCATCATCAATTAAATCAATAACTCTTTCGGATTCAGTTCTTACTCTCTCTGCCAACTGCTGTTGATCTTCACAGGTGCGATACCGGTGCCGGTTATTCAAGTACCATTCACTGAGTGTAAATCGTGGTGGTGGAGGTGGTATTGCTACCAATGCTTTATTGGGCAAGTTTATAAGAGACATTCTACAAAAAAGAACACAAATCAGTATTGTAACAATACAGTTGGTAACATGTAGGCCTAGTTCATGCCTAGGACAATAAAATACATAAATAAGTACCTGCTAAAAGACAATCCAGTGATATCAACAAAAAGAACTCAATGCTATTTTTTTACAATGT
The DNA here is from genome assembly GCA_945910005.1 of Isoperla grammatica. NCBI lineage: Eukaryota > Metazoa > Arthropoda > Insecta > Plecoptera > Perlodidae > Isoperla > Isoperla grammatica. Next base: position 118,359,751 of record OX246737.1, read on the forward strand.
TAACGTGTAGGCTATATTATGTTTAAATGTAAATAATAACTGTTTTATTTCTCTATGAATATTGATACAAAATAATATAAACACAAAGTGACAGTACAAAATGACACTCAAACAAATTCCCGCTGTTATGGCAACCGAGGTCGCTGCCATTACAGCCTTCTATAACAGAAGTGTTTGGGAAAACTTATGGGAAACTGGTCTAGTCAGCCCAGATGGCGGTGCGTTCTGAATAACAATATCACATAACCTTACTTTTTAGTTTTTTTAGAAATGACAACTACTACCCCTACTAACGAAGACATTGATCTTTTGAAGATTGAAGATTCGTGGCTCGTAAGTGAACTATTTTGTTCTATGCCTAAAGAATAAATGAACACATTCATACTAAATAAATCTGTAGATATACGACTAAGTATGTTCGTTTTATGATTTCAGGTTAGACCATGCGAAATGTACAAAGAAGAATACAGTGACTGTACAAGCTTTAAGGCTAGATTTCATCAATATTTTATTTTTGGAGAGACAGTTGATTGTTCTCAATGGAAAAGAGATCTTGATAACTGTATCAAAGTTAAAGATAAAAACGATATTGGTGCAATGGTAATTATATACTTAGATTTAGAAAATTCGGAGTGTAGGCGCAAGGCTTCCTTGTTGCTTGCCATATCCTTTCACTGCTATATGCAGAAGAGAGACTTCAAGTTCAAGTTAATATTGGGCCTAATCAACATATCATCATCTTAACATCACATCACAACACATCTTAACATCAGTCTCTTTTGTGTCCCAACCTATTAGGCCTACGATTTGATTTTGATTAATTTGTGTAAATAACGACATACACAGCAGCCTCATAAAACGTCTTCCAAGTGTTGACATATTCTTGAAGACTCCAGTACTTAGACCATTGATTAAAATGCTTAGACATCGAGCGATTAGTTTGTTGGTTAGTCTCACCAGCAATCGACTGCTTCCCCGTACCCTCCGACCCCAGGGCGGTGACAGTTTGCTCGGCCGGTCATAAGTATTGCAGCATCGCCACTGAGAGGGATCGATGTTAATAATAACAATAAAATATTTCAACACCAGTTATATGTTTTGCAAGAAGAAGATATTTCTAATTCATAACAATGGACACAATATGTCAATCTGCTTTACTTTGTCATGTTGCTCAGGGGTGATAATTACGTACCTGCTAATTTCCATAAGAAAAATAATTGGTGAGCAATTAGCCCAAAACATTCGCTTTCATAAAGGTTTTCCTTCTTTCTTTTTGGAGTAGGAACTTTTTTTATACTTAAATAGGCCTACCTATCATCATTGGTCATGAATTAGATGTTTTTTTTTTTGCCTGAATTTAATGCATTTAGTTTAAGTGCTCGTATTATGTTTTCGTTTCAGCAAAGCCTTATCAACAGCGAAAAGAAACGTCGGTTAGAGAGATTACAAACCCATTACAAAAATAACACGTGGAAGAAACGTTCAGAACCCCCACCTGATTGGAATAAACCTCTTCCTGAATGGATGACTAAAGAATATAAGGATTCATATTTAGATCACAAGTCAAACGAAATGAAAGGAATCGCACCTGCAAACGTGAATGAAGAAAGAACATTATGTGTTTTATCATGATGGTAGCTAGCCCAGACTATAGAATATTGTAATTAATAGTCATTTTGAGATTGAAGTATGTAGATATTACAAAGGTGTTTTATTAAGTTTACTACTGTATATTAAAACATTACTTTTAAGTTCTTACCTATTCTACGGATGTTGGTTTTGTGGAAAAATTCAATTTGAAAATTTCGATTATAAGTTTTCGTAAAGGTTTTAGCAGTACAAAAACCTTTTTTTGTCCTTTACATATCATCCATAAAAGCAGAATTTTTGTATTTCATCTGTGATAGGCCTAATATATGTAATGCATGAACAAATTACTGATGATCAAGTGATGTTTGGAAATTGTGAGTTTGGATCTGTAAAATTCTGTAAATTGCATGCCTCACAAGTTACATTATCACTTTCAGTTGTTTGAATTACATTCACTCCCCTGTGATTTACGTTGGCATTCATAGTCGGCCCCTACACCTAGGGGCACCCATTGTTGCTATGGATTTGTTTTGTTTATGGGAAATAACATGGAAACAACTGTTACCTTGGTAACAATGGGCGCCCCTAGGTGTAGGGGCCGACTATGAATTCCAACCTAGTCCCTAGATGCCTACACAAATTAAGTACAAACAAATCTTTTGTGAAATTGATTTTTAACGTGGTGATAATTTTCCAGTAAAACAGTCAGAAATTTTCAACTGAGACTTTCCTAATTGGAAAATTTTCCATTCCACATCCCTACCATATTCCCTGTCATTACTCATTAACCCATTGAGGTATAACCATGTGTACAACAAATGCCTACACTGCAGTGCTGCCTGCCAGAAGTTATGGAAAATCCCTGAAGGAGGCAGTGCACTGTTTGTTTAGTGTTAAATAATATCGATTGGTTGCAAAGAAGTCATAGTTTTGCCAAAGAATTACAAATTCCTTTTGTTAAAAGTTGTAGTATATCCAATATTCAGTGTGCCGGATTGCTCTCTGTGCTGGCTACGCCTCCCCATAGTGGGGAGTGGGGGCTGGGACTATGAAAAAAGGGCTACAATAAAAGTTGGCACTGAAAAAAATTCTAAATAATGTTGGGGAAAAAAATCATGAAAATTGTAATTACGGTTTGTTTTTATTGACAGTTCTTATAATATAATTTTTGTCATTATTTTATTGAATGGAGCACAATCATACAATCTCGGTCAAAACCGGCGTTACCATGTTATACAGGCGTAATTTCAAGTATTTCCATGTGTCTACTTTATTTAACTTCATTAATCACATGTTATTTATTTTTATAAGGTATTATTATTATTACATTATTATAAATTACGGTGTTTTCAAAGGTAAAAATCACAGTTAAAAAATTAATACATTTACCACAAAGTCCTCATGTATTGCTAAAAGACCTTTGTGGTCAAATTTGGAACCCTGTTGGGTAAAGGCTTTGGTCCCTATCTGTTAATATGGCAAGGTTTGTGGTATATTGAATCCTACTTTCATTTTACTTGTGCATTTTGTGGGAGTGGTCCGTATAGCGTATGTCCCTCATTGATAAGAGTGTACTACCTTTTTTTTCTATGTTCTTTTATTGGAACCGAGTAACCTGAATATATTAGTCGTTCTTTTATTCCCGACTGGGTTGATACAACAAGCTGTCACAGTATAAGGCCTTATACTGTGATGCTGTTATCAACCCGATATAGAAGAGCGAGCGATGGAGCCAATGTATGACTGCCTCGACCCGACTGTGGGTTCCAATACAATAATTTACACTACGAGCACAGATAACAAATTAGGCAAAGCGTTTACTTGTTATCTGTGTGCTATGAGGAGTGAAATGTGTGATTGAATCAAAAATTGAATTTTGAATTGTGGCTATTACAAATTATTAAAATGTGTTCATCATCTCATCACCTCAAATGCCAAGTTGCAAAAATATAGGACGTACAACCCAAATATCAATCAATCAATGATTATACTGGGATAATACTCTGCAACACAGCAGGAAATATTATATCTTTGAACACAGCCATTGAGTTGCATGAAGCGATAGGTTTCAAATATGGCGCAAAAATAACCTCGCGGTGCAGCCGCCTCTCGTCTTTCAAAAGGGATTATATATATAGTAGTTTGAGACGATAGAGAAGTTCATCCTACGGCGCTAGACCGGTCGGTAAAAAAAACTGTTATCATTGTTGCCAACACACACATTAAAATGAAGTTGGCAGCGATGACTTTGTTTGTTTACATTTATTGTTGGTGTACCTGTCAGTAGAGATGGGCACAAATATTGCTTGTATCGATATATCATATGATTCGATCTTGTAGCAATGCGATTCAATATGATACGATATATCGGCTAGAGCATATCGCATCATATGATTCGATTTTTTTGACACAATGTATCGATATATCGAAAAATCGATTCAAAAATTTAAGGAAACAGAAAAAAAACTGTTATTTTATTTTCCTCTATTTATTTTCCTCATGACTGTGACAGAATACAGCCTCGATCGGACGTATATTTATGCTACTAGGCCTAATAAACATAGGAAAATATGCATTTGACAGATACGATTAATTGACAAATTAAAGGTCCAACCAATAAAAAAGGAACTTTGGAATAAACAGTAGGCATAAATATTAAATACTTGTTCAATCTTTCATAATGCCAGAAGATAAAACAATGTTCTAACTCGGTATTGACTATTGGGTGTACTCCATAGTTAAGCTCAGTTTACACACTTATTTAAAATATTGAGTAGGCCCTAGACCAGGCTTCCGCCTACACCTATTTGTTTTTTCGTATCTGTTGAGTTACTTATTTGTCCTAATTAGGACTAGGACTTCTAAACATTTTATTGTTTATTTTAGTTTTTAATTTGATCCGATTTTTTACTAGATCGGATCAAAATTGAATCGATTTTCTAAAAAAATCGAATTCATTGAATCGATTCAAAAAATCGATATATCGTATGCTCATGTATCGATATATCGAAAGATCGATCTTTTTTGCCCATCTCTACCTGTCAGTTTACACTTTTTGCGGTCAGTAGAATGGTTGAGGTAAAGCGAGGTGAAAATTATGCATGAATGATTTCAGGTTATATTATCTGTAGGAAAATGATTTAATAACTATACTCCGGTAATCTGAATATTTATATTGCGCAGCAACAAGTTCTATGTTACTTCAGTGTTTTAATCACAGTTTGTTTTCCTTGAATCACTGTGCGTAGCTGAAGGCCTAGGGCCTAAATTGCGATGGCCAATCCCGAAAGCAATTATTTGTCTGTGTACAAAACATTTTTCAAAGAATTTGCGGATACAATGAACCCGGACGATCAACTCCCTGTCAAAGTCGGGGGCTATTGTTTGTGTGAATCAGAAATCGTTGGTGAAATCGTAGATTGGATTCTTCAATACCTCAACCAAAAGTAAGTGTTTATGTACGCCCTAGGCCTAGCCCAGCCTCTTTCTCAAAGTGCAAGGCGTAGGCCTATGTGTGAAACTTCAATGTGAACAACAATCTAGGTAGGAACAACGGTTTCCTTGTCTGTTTTTGAGTAATTACATGAATCTCGTAAGGTCTCGGGCCTAGGTCTAGGCGTAGGGGCTTAATCTGAGCCTAGGCCTAGGTAACCCTCTATACTGTTTACCTTTTGATCAACTTGGAGATAGAAAGGCGAGTGAATGGGCTGCCTTGTCTGGTTTTTGTGTTAGGCTAGCTAGGGCCTAGGTGCCCTGTTTTAAGGCGGGAGTGGGAATTCCCTTGATTATCGTGACATGCCAATCAATTGCAAGGCCTAGCCTAGATTTCGTACAGTAATGGTTAGGTCACTTTAGGTTATGATTTCTTGGGCACGAAAATCGTCTTAATAGGGCCTCTTTTTTTAAAATAACATATCAAAAAATCGCCTGTGCCTGTATCCCAGCAAGGTCTACTGGATTTACTCCTAGCGGAATAATTAGCCGTCGGCCTATGCCGCACTAGCGAAGCCTAGCGGCAATCCAGTAGACCATGGTATCCTAGGTGCTCTGCTAAACACTCATTCTATCCCAACACTGAACCATTCAGACTTATGGTGGATTCACAAGCCCTTACGCCACCGTATCGTGTAAATTCGTTGGCTAATCTTGACACGTACCGGTAACGTCTTATGCGACTCCTCCCAGTTTTGAACATAATTAATTTCTATTTACATGACTGAAGGTAGGGGCCTAAAGTATAGTGTACGATTGGCGTCAACGCTAACTTCAACTTCAACACCTTGATAAACCTGTATATTCATATGGAAGCATTCACGATTGCAGAAATGTGTCAACCGTCAACTTGAACCGTCAACGTCAAAGTTCAACTCATTCCAACTTTGACGATTGGCGTTAACGTTTGACGCTCGCGCATGCGCATTAACATGTCACCAAAGAGGTTCCAAAGAAATATCTGTTCGTTTTCGAAAGAAAGCATTTTCTTTTGATTTGGTTGGTGTTCACTGGCACACAAATAATAACCTCTAAATGACAACTACAAACCAGCTGTTGTTTACATAAATCCACAGAATGCTCTACATCACAACCACGGGAACAACGTGTAGAGATGGCCGTGCAATAACGAAGATCAACGAAGTTCACCGATGAGTACCGACGCAGCTTCAGTTGCCGTCGAATCGTGAATCAAAAACGTTAACGTGAATCTATTACCGGTTGACGATTCAAGTTGACGCCAATCGTAAACTAGGCTTAATCCTTTCGAAGCGGCCAAGTCGTAAACTGGGAAAGTAATGTGCCCATTACTTTGGGATTATTTTCCATGATGCTACCCACAGTTCACCAATCCCTGTTTAACAAACCTCCTCCAGAAAATTGGTGGACCGTGGACCTAGCCACTTAACCACTGTCACTTGTTATCAAGTAGGCTAGCCTAAACAAAAAGAAGTGGTCAGAATTGAAATAAATACAATGTTGCAATTACTAATTAATGCAACAATGTTAGAAAAACTATCGTATTTGAAGTAGTAGTCGTCAACATCCATCTAGGTTTGTAGACTTTCAATTTAACTGTGAGTTTTAAAAAATTGTTGCATTGGTGCAAGTGCAACCCATTTCCGTCTCCTTTGCTACCCATGGGTTGGTTGAGAACGAATAATTTTGCGGGGGGGGGGGGGGGGGGGGGGGTCAACTAGCAATCAAACGGGAAAATGTTGAATGTGATGAGCCAAAGCAAGAGCCACACCAGGTCTGGACAGAGCGCTAGCCTCTGGAGGTCACATCAAGGTCATATCGCCTGGCGAATTTTTGTAAATAATTTTTAATAAACTCTAGGGATTACCCTTTGTCCCTATTTAGGAGGTTAGAACAGTGACCTTACCAACTATTGTTGTACCAACTACAAAATGCTCTTCATCAACACTTTAAAAAATTTATTTGGAATACATTTTTATGATGTATTACATACATTTGCTCTGCTTGTCTATGAGTATGACATACCAAAAAATAACTTTGGTCTATTCATAGACAGAGGCGTCGAAGTTCTTATCACAGGTGAAATAAAATGTCCACGAGTATGGCTGTAACAGTACTGTCATTGTGTATCCAATCGTAGTGTGCTATCATCAGCGTTCAGCAGGAGACCGACCATTCATGCCGGTAAGCTCATTAACTGGCTCGGTGATAATAATGACGTGCGTCGTATCTCCGCCCCCACTGGTGTAATCAGGCATTGCAGCTGGTCGGTTTGCGCCTTCCGTTGTGAACGCGTGCTGGCGATGAATCACGTTTCCCACACCCCTGTCGACGGCTGACCTTTGAGACCGGGGTGCTGCTGGTGCCGCAGCCGAACATGCGGGCGGGCGGGCATGGCCACGCTTCATCGTTGGCATTTTGTTACGTCGTGTATAGTAACCGCTTTGTTAAGCATTTATGAAAATTTGTTTCGATCTTTGATCGAGAGTTTTAAAGACTAATTTTTTGTGTCAATCAATTTAATGTTGCGATAATTTAAATTTGATTTATTCTATCCATGCGTTCATACTCGGGGTTAAGATCTGCGTTTATTGACTTACTCATACCTGTAACCTGTAACCAAATCTGTCAATTGAAATAAAACGGATTTAGACGAGGATTTCTATACCTGTAGGCTGTCTGTAGGACTTTGTGCACGTAGCCTAACGGTTTTTACGTCCCGTACTATAATTTATTATCGAATTAATTTTTCTCGAGCATTACCATAATCGAACAATATTTGAATCGTGAGGAGTTGATGACCCCCTCCCCCCTCCCGCTCCAAAACCGAAATAGACACAGTTTAATCTGTGGGGTGCTGACTACTGCTGCGGGACAGCGAGTGTTCTTTAGCTTTATAATTGAAACGTTTGCCAAGATGAACATTCCAAGTCTGTCTTTCTCTCTGTCTGTCGGAGACGTTTCCTAAATTTCTTTACTGGCCCACGTGTAGGATTTTCGGACCTGCCTTAAAATGACTGAAGTCACTGAACCATACTGTGGTATGATGTGTTTACTGCCATGACTAAAAAGAACACCGACTAATCGCGAGTCTACGTGGCGAATTATTTAGATTTTAGTGTTTGAGAATAAAGTTAGTTGGGTAAAAAAAACGATTGCAAAAAGCACAATAACCGAAAATGAAATTGCCGGTCCCGGTGGTCTATAGTTAGCTGATGTCAAGGCGCCCACCTGGCGAGTGGGAGAACTGGGTATGGGATGGGTTCAATTCCCAGTCGGGGTTAGTTTTGTAATTTCGAAATTTCACTAAAATAGTTTTAAATGTTTCTTTAAATTCTATTGCGATACATTGGGTCACTAGCCTCACGACTTTTAGACAAGGACATTTATTATGGTAGGCCACAGCTTCTACATATATTATTATTTTAAATTCATTCATACCCAACACGAGGGAAAGAATGTCCGAGTTTTTTTTGTTAAACCTGACAATCCCAGCATTCTTCTTATGCATGTGGAGAATGTAATAAATAACCTCCACTCATAATTGCCGGTGGCCGGAATCGAACTGGCGACCTCTTCCCGAAGGTACCGCATGCCGCTTGTCAGTAGCTGTAAATACAAAATATTCTTTTTTGTACCTAGTATTTTATTATGGTGACATTGTAAAAGGCAATCAGTGGTTCGTAGAATGACACACCGTGTGTGGTTTGTTGCCACCCACACGCTGTCAGCAATGTCAGCGTTCCCGTCCGCTTCGGCCACTCGTGTTACACATTTCTTGCATGCGTGAGTCATCCCGCTTGCGCTAGTGCATGGCTACTGGTGTATATCGGACCATGGCTGCGCTCGCTCGCTGTACTATGCATTGCTGGCTCCGTGCGGGAGGCCCCGGTGTGGGTGGTTTGTTTATTACATTAGTTTTAAATTAGGATCTCGTTGATTGTGAGCGAGATGTGTGAGGACGGACCGGCAAGGTCGCGAAGAGGAGTAGTCCGTGTCACGTGTCACACGAGCAGCTTGGGAGGCGGTGACTTTTCTGTGACGGCCGGTTGATGTGATGTTGCAAGGCTGTGAGTGACTCGTTCACTACTTTCCAACGCAACTTATGTATTTTTAAAATTCACAATACATTTACGATGGTTTTTATTGCTTTATACGTGTATCTATTACTATTAGGTATTGCAATCATGCTATTCGAGACGACGAGAGGTGATAGATGAAGATGAATGACAATTACAAAAATATATGTCTTAAATGATGACTGACTATGAGGGATTCGAACCCACGTCCCTAGGTGGCATACGCTTAGAGCCGGCGCCTCAACCGTTTGAGCCACTGCGGACAAATAATATTTCTTGAAGTTTTATCAGTTTATTCTTAAAAATATTCTTGAAGCATCATTGGAACTTTGGTCAAATGCCTAGTCGTTTCTCACGTTCTTCTCAACTCAACCTTCCCTCAGACTCGATCAACCACCAATCACAGAGCAGCATTGACATGTTGGACTGCTCTGTGATTGGTGGCTGGGCGAGTCTGAGGAAAGGCTGAGTGAGTTGAGGAGCACGTGAGGAACGACTATGGTTGGAATTCATAGTCGGCCCCCAGCACCTAGGGGCGCCCATTGTTACCAAGGTAACAGTTGTTTCCATGTTATTTCCCATAAACAAAACAAATCCATAGCAACAATGGGTGCCCCTAGGTGTAGGGGCCGACTATGAATTCCAACCTATGCGTTTGTCCCCTAAGTGTTATTGTTGCAACAATTAAAATTACAAGAAACCATGAACCGTCTTTCTACTCGAGACAAAAGTTGGTTAATTTTTGCACCGTGAGTCCGTGACGGTGACAATTTGATTGTAAATTTTATCAAACAAACTATCCAACATATAAAACGTCATCGTGGTCGGTCACCGGCTGATCGATCTCCTTGAAACCTTGATGACTCATTATAGTCACCCACTATTACCAACCAATCGATTCGGGAAACTCCACTTGAGTCTGTGCAATACGCTAGTCTTGAGTGCCATGACTGCATGTGTGTACCGATGATTTGAGATATCAAAGCCACATGGTAGCAAAGCCTTGGACGTCATTTTGAGCGTGCTGGAGACAACGTGACATCCTTGCCCAAGCCAGGATTCGAACACAACACTTCAGCCACTGCGCCGGCCATGCACGTGCACATATTTACTCGATAAACGTGGGAATTATACTCCTTTGATACTCCTACCCCCCCCCCCCCCCCAGACACACACCACCTTTCATGCTCCAGGCCCAAATACATATAGGCTAGCCTAAGCTATATAGGCCAATGTATTGGGGCATCTTAACCTGTGAGACTAACTGGAGAATAAGCTTTGAATCTTTCATTTTAACCACAATTGTCAATTTATACCAGTCTTATTCAAGCAGTGAACTTAAAAGTTAGTGATAGGGATGAAATTACTTATTTTTACTAACTAACACTAAGGGTTATTATTGAGGGTTGTAATTGTTTTAATTAGTGGCCACAGTAATTAATGCGTTTTATTAGCTATTTTATACTAGTATTGCTTGTGATTTTGGTACTTTTACTCAAGCAGACAATGGGCATATAGGTTTAATTTAGGCCGATGCCTTGCATTGCTATTTTTATTGACTTGAGCTATTAGTGGTTTTAATTATGGACTTGGGCCGTGGTCTTAATGGGGGTTGAGGAGACTGTACGTAAATCATGAGGTGGGGGGGGGGGGGGGGGGGGGGGGGAATATTTTATTGTCAATTTTATGCATTATTTGCTTAAAAATTTATTTCATTTTACTTCAGGGCATTTTATTATTTTATTAGTTTCTTTTATGAATTGTTATGAATATATATAGATGCCCACTTAGTAAATCTTGGAGGGAGGGTTGCCTCTGCCACCGGGCTATAAGAGCGAAGGATACCTCTACGTCAAAAACCGCAGAAAATTTTCATTTTTTAACTATATCTCAAGATTGAAACACAACATCAAAAATCTGAGACTACATAGCGCTGTGGTTTTGTACTCCCTACACACTGAATGATAAATGTATTTAACGTTATCATCAGTATGACTGTGATAACGATTTATTTAAATTACTAAGGAATTACTTATCACAGTCATACTGATGATAACGTTAAATACATTTATCATTCAGTGTGTAGGGCTTACTAAACCACAGCGCTGTGTAGTCTCAGAATTTTGATGTTGTGTTCCTATCTTGAGATATAATTAAAACTTGAAAATTTTCTGCGGTTTTTGACGTAGAGGTATCCTTCGCTCCCGCAGAAGAGAGCTACTACTACTACTACTACTACCTTCCTACGCCGCGGAAGTCCTCAAGAAGATCTCACCTGGCAGATAGCTCAGTAATAAGCGTACATGATGACAAGTGCGACTACACAGTCACACTTGTCAGCATACATATCATCTTCGTGCTCTGGCAACGTGCACAAATACACCTACGTGCCCTGAAAATACGTCCAGGATAGTCCGAAGAGGGTTTTTTTTTTCAACTTTTTTTCCTCATGTTATAGGATATGTATTGTCTTTTCGAATTGCCAACCTTTATGCTTTTCTCTTAATTTTATGTTAAAATGTTAAAATTTATCCACTTAGGAAATTTTATGAACAATGTATGTAATCCTGCTTGTTTATAATTTAATAATAAATTGTGTTTCTGAAAAAAAAAAAAAAACGTCCAGGATAGTTACATCAAACACTTCTAGTGATTGGTGTAACTGGCTATAGGGATTTATATTTCCTGAAAAATTGAAGTCGAGGAAAACACATTTTTTTTGGCGAAAAACAGAACCGCTTGGAAAAATATATCGTTACAAATTTTGAAGGTGCTGGACTGCTGGTAATTAAAATTATTTTGTAATACAGGCGAAGTAGGCCTATATTATCTTAGAGGTACGTGTTGGATAGTATACGAAAATACCATTTAATATGTTCAATTATTTGGTTAACTTTTGACCTATAATAAACAAATATATGGACCATAATATTGGACTCGTAGCTGCGTGCTATGCTAGGTCAATGTACCAGCAGCGCTTCCAAGCATCAACGTCGACGTAGCATCGTACTACTAATTACAAATATTAGACGTTATTAGAACTTCGAATGTTGACAGACATTGGTGTCTGTGATTGGATGTTGTTGTCTTGTCTAGATCTATATGCTCAGCAGCTCAGATGTTTAAACTCGTCGGTGGGGGTGTTGCGTGTTGCATGCTAACTTTGCGTCCCATGTGTGCAGCCTGTACTACTTCTCTATGATACTAATACTATAGTGACCAGTGAAAGGAATCCATCCACTACATTATTTGATTGTATTGGTGACTTATTATATCCTCTCCAACCATTTTTTTCCAACCAGCAAAATATGACAACTATAGGCTTAATAATTATTTTTCAATTTTATGTTGAGGAGAATGAGTTCAGATGAACTCCGCCATTGCTCACAGATAGGCAGACGTTTATAGGCATTATTTGTTTATTTTTATTTTTGCTTCCGGTGGTACATAGCCTACATTACTTTTGAAAATACGAAAGTATTTCAAAATTTTACCAAGCATACCCCGAATGATGTTAAATAAATTAAATAAAGTAGCTACAATGTATTATTATTGTTACTTTTTATTTATTTATTCAGGATTTAAATACAGCTATACAGCCATTTTACATTAAACCTTCAAATGTAACATTATAACAATATACATTTTTACATTTTTATACATTTTACATTTTACTTTGACAGTAATTGACAGTATTCAAATACAACAAGCATAAATGAATATTAAAGGATTTAGATAACAGAACAAACTCCATACCACTTGGGGCGTAGCACCTACATCAATGGCTGATTACATTACATTAATGTATCCTAGTTTTACTTATTATATGTTAAAATTTGTTAAAATAAGGTACGACTACATTACACATTAATAGTAATACATTTAATTATAACTTAGCCTTAGCGCCCGCAGTGAATACAACACATCGTGAATGTGATAACAAAGTACGGGATGCATGGGCTACAGGAATACCGCCACCGGCATAATTATGTCTTCTTCGAGAGTAGAAATCATGTGTTTTCGTTGTTGTCTGTCACCAGACGCTGCCCGACCAACCTGGTGGCGACTCTCACCAAGACTGTCCTGTCCGAGATCCGTCAGGCCATCAAGAAACAGCCGGCCGCGTGCGGTTTCCGCCGCGACGACAACGGTAAAAACACTTCTCACTCACGCACGGCATATGAAGCTCCGGTACGGATATGGAGGTATCCTGTGCTGTGTTATCGGTGCGGTTTGGTGTAGAGCCAAATAGAATTGTGTTGGTTGGTTGGATGTAATTAAGATGTGCGATAGGATATAGCGCCGCGGCGCTAGATTAATTAGAGATAAAGAATGTGTGTAGTAACTGAATGTGTAATCAAGAGGGAAGATAGAAGTTCTCGTGTTTAATTAATTAATAAACAAAATATTATTAAATTGTGGTTTTCTTCATGTATTTCGTCCGGTACTTGCTGTGGCTATATCCACACACTACCTACATTGTTTTTATGTAATGTGCACCCCCCCCCCCTCCCCCCTCGCTTTCTCGAATCTAGGTGAACGAGAAAAAAGTTGCACTTGTCGATCTTTTTTTTTCGCTGCCTAAAGGTGAATTCACGACCTTGCGTGGCCGTGCATGCAGCGCCGTCCGTGCTGCTGCAGTAGTGCGTGGGAAGTTCTATGTGTTCACGACCCGGCCGGCACAGATGCGGTTTCACTGCCTAGGCCTCCGCCTATTGTATCACTAGGACTGCCGTATTACTAGACCGATACATATAAATTCAGTGTTAAGAAATAATAAGATATTGGCGTAGGCCTAGGCATTACCTTGTAGGCTTTCTAGAACATAGAGAAATTCCTAGAATAGAGAAATATAGCATTCTAGGTTGCTTTTTGTGTTGTAAAAGACGCGTTCATGTAACTGTGTGTAGGGTTATGTTTGTTTTGATTTGAGCCGTGTTGCAGTTTGGTTGCAGTGATCACGGCCATCTAAATCGTGATATTGTCTGTTTCTGATTGGCTTAAAGCCTCGGTGGGTCAGTCGCCTTGGCCACAGCCAGTGTGAGCCATCAGAATATATACGATCTATGGAGGTATGACTTGCGTGCAGTGCTGCAAAAGTTGAATGTCGACCAACTTCGGCAGCGCTGCACTGCACTGCATGCAAGTCGTTTCTGATTGGTCTACCAGCCGCTGCACCGCGCTGCATGCACGGCCACGCAAGGTCGTGAATTCACCTTAAAGGTGAATTCACCTTAAAGGTGAATTCACGACCTTGCGTGGCCGTGCATGCAGCGCGGTGCAGCGGCTGGTAGACCAATCATAAACGACTTGCATGCAGTGCAGTGCAGCGCTGCCGAAGTTGGTCGACATTCAACTTTTGCAGCACTGCACGCAAGTCATACCTCCATAGATCGTATATATTCTGATGGCTCACACTGGCTGTGGCCAAGGCGACTGACCCACCGAGGCTTTAAGCCAATCAGAAACAGACAATATCACGATTTAGATGGCCGTGATCACTGCAACCAAACTGCAACACGGCTCAAATCAAAACAAACATAACCCTACACACAGTTACATGAACGCGTCTTTTACAACACAAAAAGCAACCTAGAATGCTATATTTCTCTATTCTAGGAATTTCTCTATGTTCTAGAAAGCCTACAAGGTAATGCCTAGGCCTACGCCAATATCTTATTATTTCTTAACACTGAATTTATATGTATCGGCCTAGTAATACGGCAGTCCTAGTGATACAATAGGCGGAGGCCTAGGCAGTGAAACCGCATCTGTGCCGGCCGGGTCGTGAACACATAGAACTTCCCACGCACTACTGCAGCAGCACGGACGGCGCTGCATGCACGGCCACGCAAGGTCGTGAATTCACCTTAATTGATCTTGCTGCATGGTCTTGGATACGGGGTCCCATAGACTTGCACTTGCAGGAGGAGGTGAAGAGAGAAACTTATCTATTACGTTACGTGATATAGAGTGGATTTCTCACGGTATCACGCTCTGACAAAACGTCTAGTTCTGCAGTAGTATATATAGTATGTAGTGGTAGTGTGCACTGTTTTTCTTGATTATTTTGTCTCCTTCAGAAAACTGGTTAGACATTACGTGCAAGGAAAAAGCTAATAAAATACTTTTTTGAACGCGTTTCTATTTTAATCGTCACTAACTTGTTGGCAACCTCAGACGGTGGCTTTTTCCTTCTTGATTTATAATATCAATTAAAAATAATGTTTCAAAATTCAGATTTCATTCTTAAAAAATGTGTCAGATTTAAGCCATATATCAAACCGAATAAAGTAACCAAAATCACCCTGCTATCCACTGGTACAAATGCAATACAAATGCAATATACAAATATTCCAAAAGGAAACCCAGCAATCCGTTATGATAGACGGTGGATTGGTAAGAGATATTATTGGTGCACTACTATTGTACACGTTTGGAATAGTTATTAGTAATGTATTATCTCAAAACTCGCAGCAATAATTAAAAAAGTTGCTTATCTAGTGAAATTCTCGATCTCATCCTTGTTTATGACGTCGGTTCGCGAAATTCTCGTTCCTGGAACCCGATTAGAGCCCTGTCTGCTTTACGTCAGCGGCAACAAGGAAGATCCGTGTTCAAATTAGGGGGTTCACCGTGCATTGATTCACGCCTCTTGTTGAACTGTTACTTCGCGCAGAGGCTAAATTTATTGTAGTGTACCCAGGTGCGGACTTGTAACCCGCCCACGGCCCACCACATACATGCAGGGGGGCCGCACACCGAGAATTGCTTACTCATGAAATCACTATCCGTCCCGTGAGCGCGGGGGGGGGGGGGGGGGTATACCTTTGTGTTGTGATTTTCAATTTCATCAGGTTCGGAAAGTAATACTCCCATGCTCCAACTCGTCTCATTGTGCCCATTTTGTTTTAATGAAGTCTGGCGCCTATTTTTAAAATGTTTTCTCTGTTGTATTGTCTTTTTTTAAAAATACTTTATACTCAAATATATGTTTTGATGTTGTGGTTAAACGGTGGATGGACTAAGTTGTAATCATTTTCTCTTTTTAAAGTGTTTTTTTTTTCTGTGAGGGGGGGGGGGGGGGGAAGGAGTCAAAATGTTACCGTGGCGCCCCTCTTCCCCACCCCCTCCCTGAAAAATATGTTTCAGTTTGGTGATTTTTCAATGGATGGACTAAGTTGTAACCATTTTTATCTTTCTAAGGTGTTTTTCTTTTGGGGGGGGGGGGGGGGTGCCCCCTCCCTTGCCCTAGCGCTCTCGTAATTTGATGGCGCCGTACGGTAATACCACTCACTACTAATTGTTTTGTTCAGGCGTGACAAAGCTTGAGAAGATTTGTTTTCATCCCGACTTCATACGCTTCTTCTTCCTCTACACAGTGTTACACATGGGTTTTGTTCGTCGCGCGGTGATTGACTAAGTTCTTCTTTAGAACTAGCTGCTGTGACAAAAGTTCTTCTTTAGAACTAGCTGCTGTGACGATTAGCTCTTATTATACCCAAGGCTCGTCATCTATCTACGTATGCAGTGCATGAGATAGTGTTTCGTTATGTTTGCTCTGTCTGTCGTTATTCTTCTTAAAGTCGTTTCCTCTTGGCCTCCTTCTCCTTACGTGAACGCTGTGGATGTAATGCTACAATTCCCTAGAATAACCATGACCGCGCACGCGATGACGTCACCAGTGACTCAGTACACAACATCTTATCTAACTTAAATTTGTCCAATTATTGTCAAGCGTGAAGAGAGATAAGATAACTAATTCCTTTCGTTCACAAACACTGAAACCACAAGATTTCCATTTTCCCTTGCCAGGGGCACTGTCTCGTGGGCCGGTCATTCATTGAATGAATATGTGATTATAATTAGTGGGTGACTTGGGGCTACCTATCGCAAGGAGAGATGACGTGTAGGGCGTCAAAATAACTTATGTATACATACATTGCGTTATCAGTTAGGAATTAGGATGTACCTGTAAACACTGATATTGGATGCTAGAACGAGTATAGCATGCATGTTGTCAATGCGCATAAAATGGCTCATGGATGCCTGTAATTTCACTAAATTTGTTATTTTGTTAATTTTATTATAAATAAAATATTACTCTTTAAAAATACCGAAATATCTGGCTCATGCATGTATGCCCTTTTTCACATGAGTACTCGAAGTAGAGTGAACGATGTAGGTCTGATTTACCTGTTGCTTTCCTCTTCTCGTGACCAACTGGCAACTAGGTATATCAGGGTACTGAGTTTCCAAAAAGCTGTTTTAAAAATCTCTCCTTATGACATCGAAAATTGAACTAAGTCAGTCAGCATTCCAGGGAGTGGGAATCGAACCAGTAACCTTCTAATTCGGGAGATCGCGAGTTTGAATTCCCACCACTAGCAATTCTGATTTTATGTTATTTTCCAATTTGCTCGTTGGACATAAGTTTTTAAATCCCACCCTGTGCACTAACATGCCAAAGAGGGCAATACAAGTAGCCTAACATTCCCTGACTGTTTAGGGTAAGTAGGGAGGAATGCAAACATGTTAAAAATTATCAATTACATGTAGACCAAACATCTAATGAAAAGTGCTGAATCCACTTGCTTGCTAAGTTTGAAACACTTTAATATGTAAGTTGGTCATATTAATTAAGCTATTAACTAATGAGTACCTTACCTTTATATACCGGTTTCTAAATTTAAATGGTCAAGATTTTCCAGTGAGCTACCAACCATGTAATAAATGTTAATTTTAGCCTGTTTTGGGGTAGTCGTAGTTTAAATGTAGATTCTTGTATTTAAATTTTATCTTTAGTCAAATTTTTTCTACATGACCAACTAAGTGAAGTATCAGTTTAGCATTGGCATAGTAGAACATAATGTCAACAATTAACAAGTACCATTATACGTACTGTTGAAGTGCAATTTATTATTTACGGATCTGTAGTTTATGTCACTATCCGTATCAGTTCATAGCTTCAACTTATCAAGTTTAATATACATAGGGGCTTCTTGTTACAATATAATACTATTTATTTATTTGAGTTGATTTAATTCAGTTTGATTTTCAATGATATTATTCAGTCAATATAAACATCGAGTTTTGAAATCCTAAGTGCTAAGCACTATGTCCTTAGATTAGTGTTATTGTTTTTGTTATATTACGTTTATGTAACTTATATGGACTTATGGTTTGATTACAGCGTACCAACCCTTGAAGTTGATGCAAGTGGTGACTAGCAAAGTAAACGACGTGTGTCTTCGATACCTCAATCCAGAATGCCTTGAATCGTTACCTCCGCCCAATGTTTGTCAGCCGATATCTTCGTGCGCTGTCAAGAACTCACGCAGACGAATGGAAGACCGACACACAATTATAGAAGACTTCCATTCGATATTCGACGTCGAGGATCAGGGCCTAACGAGTTACTATGCTGTGTTCGATGGCCATGCAGGTACGTTTTAGTAATATCGTTGGAGCTAAGTAATATCAGTGTGACATGATCAGTGTGAATTGTGATATAAACAAACATTTTCCAAGTTTTTCAGATTTTGAATCTGAAGTGATAGACATTAGGATATAATTTTCCTACCTAGGCCTACAACATTTTCCATGCCACAGTAGTAGTATAGTAGTAGTAGTAGTAGTAGTAGTATCTTTATTATTAGCATTTTTGCTATTTTACAAACATTACATTCATATTTTACATTATACATAGTTTCAAATGTAAGTTGAAACGATTCATACAATTCTATGCAACTACAGTATCTGAATTATCAATGGTCAATGGACATACATAAATACAGTACAAAACAATCCACCCACATAGTCCATCAAAAATACACATGGAGTAATAGCACAATTTTCGTTTTACATACTTTACAAAAACAATAGTAAATGGGACATAAAAAAATTAGTACATTATTCCAATTAACTGGTCATAGCAAAAATTACACATTGAATCACATACTTTGTTCTTTGGTATGTTATGTACTTTACAAAAACAATGGTCAGTATACAGATATTTATTTATCCCAGAAAGAACTCTTTTCATAAGATTTTGCCATTAACTTGCCAGTTTTTATAAGTTTATTGCACTCTATTCTAAAACGTTTAGGATTGTTCTCATTGCGCATACTTAGGGGAATTCGATTGAATATTTTTACACCTCTTACAAATATTGAATTCTCCTCTTTTCTGTTGTGTATTCTGTTGACGTTTAAATTCGTTGCTCTCCTTGTTTGATATTTGTGTATTTTCCCAACCTCACTTAATTTGTCCCCTAAGTATTTTGGCGTAAGACCTTTATATGTTTTGTGAATGAATGAGAGGGTATTAAGTAGTATTCTTTCTTTAACTTGCATCCATCCTAATGCCTTACACATTTTATTTATGGATGTAGTTCTGTTTACTTTCAATATACCTCTCATTACTTTGTTTTGCAGTTTTTGCAAAATCATGACTTCATTTTGTCCTAATAAAAATAACAATGTGCTATAGTCTATGTGGGGAGCAATAATTGCTTTATATAACATTATTTTTGCTTCAGGAGTAAGAAATGATGATATGTTAGGCTCACACAGGTTACATATAACCTATGTAGGCTTCTCACACTATGTACTACAAATTATTATTACATATAGGCCTACATATTCTGTAAACCATACTATGTAAATTGTATTGTGAGAATAAAATACTTTGAAACTGAATTTAATTGAATTAAATTGAATTGGGTTAAATAAGGAAACGAAATAAAACATTGGCACTGATTAGAAAGCAGAAAAGTTAGAGAATTAAATATCCAACAATAACATTACTAAAACTATAATTTTAGATTGTATAAGTAGGTATTGCCAAAGTAGCAATTTGTGGGCTAGAATGGACTATTACTTGGAATGGGCAATTTTCTCGCTTAGCTTGCAATTCTTTGTAAGATAAGAGGAGAAAACTTTATAGTCCTGTACAGATGCAGATGATGTAAGTAATATGTAGCTATTAAAATTATGAGTTGTGACTGTATTAAACTTAAAAGTAACAACTTTAATGACAGTGGATGTAACTGTACGAAGGTTGCACACTATGACGTTGATAAAAAAAAAAAAAAATATGTGACGTTCAACACTACCTAGGAATGATGCAACTGAAGTTAGAAATGTTCAAATTGGAGTGAATGTAATAATCTTGAACACTTGAATCGCCCGGCAGTGGCAGTCGCGTCCGTACAAGCTACAGTATCAAGTTTTATACAAGTGACAAGTTTTTACACAAGTATTAAGTAAAGACAAGGTAGTGGAGTACACGTGCCGGGTGGATAACGCTAAATGACTGCCGTCAACATGCCCAACGGAGCAAATAGAGACAGAACATGCCTTTATAAAGGCAATATTAATAATTGCAAATTATTATTCTGGAACGCAGGTGGACTCACCGAAGCCAAATACACTGAACTAAAAACTATCATTACTAAGAATAAGATCGACTCATTTGCAATTGTCGAAGCAGGTTCTATTTCAGACCATAACAATCTTGTGAAGGCAGATTTTGAAGGATACAAAATATATAACCTTCCAAGAGCAAGACAAATATCATCGGGCATGATTGTTGGTGTTAAAGAGGGAATAACTGCAAATTTCAGAATAATACATGAAATGGAAGAAGATGATATGATAGAAATTGGGCAGTTAGAAATGTGGATCAAACATACCAAGACAAAGTTTGTAATTGTCTACAACCCTCCTCAAAACAAACCTAAGAACCTTGATCTAGTCGAAGTGGACAGAAGTACGGTTCTGGTTGGAGACTTTAATGCACCCAACAAATTATGGAACTACAATACCACGACGGCAGTTGGCACTATAGTAGAAGAATATGTGGACTCAAATCCACTTATCCTACTAGAAGGTACACCTACTCCACATACCTTCCTGTCGCACGCGGGTGGACTGTCAAGACCAGATTTAGTATTCTGCCATGCAAACCTAGCCAGTAACATCAAACAAGAAAATGCTGATTGCCCATCAGGGACTGGCCATAAAACCATACTGTTGACTAGAAACAAAGTAGAAAGAGAAACTCCAGAAATACGAACAACCTGGAACTTCAAAAAGGCAAACTGGAAAAACTTCAGAACTCAAACAGAAGAAAAATTCATTGAAAGAGTAAAAACCATGAACGTGGACCAGGAGCAGGAAGGAATTGTCGAGATTTTACAGGGGGCGGCGAAAGAGTGCATACCTAGAGGCAAAGTTCCTAACTACAAGCCATTTTGGAATGAAGAGCTCCGGGCAATGAAGCAAGAGCGAGATACAATGAGAAAAAAGATAGAAGAGGTCAGGGATCTCGAAGAAAGAAAAAAACTAGCCATAAAGTTAAATAGATTGCAAAACAGGTTTGCACAATGCATCACTGAAAGCAAAACTAAAGCCTTCCACCAGTTTGCTGAAAATATTGACTACAGAAAAGATGGCAGTAAGGCATATTCTTTCTTCTCAAAAATGAACAACAAAGAAAAAAAGGAAACAGACAATAACCCTATACTCTACAAAAATCAGCTCTTAGTAGAAGATAAAACAAAGGCAGAAGCATTAGCAGAGTTCTTTGCCCATCAAAGTAATACAAGAAGAATGGGAAGAATAAAAATAGACAGGAACAAGTATAAGGATGACAGTTTTGACCCATATAATGCTCCATTCTTGATAGGTGAGCTAGAAGCAGCCTTAAGAAAGCTCAAGAACAAAAAATCACCAGGTGTAGATCTAATCTACCCTGAGTTTCTTAAAAACCTTGGTAAGGAGGGAAAGAAAGCAATACTACATCTGAGCAACCTGTCATGGAAAGAAAATGTTCCAGATATATGGAAAAAAGCAGAAGTAATACCAGTCCTGAAAAAAGGTAAAGATGGAACTAAAGTAGAAAATTATAGACCGATAGCCCTAACAAGTGTGCTGGCTAAGGTAATGGAACACATGGTAAACTCAAGACTGAAATCATTCCTTGAAGAAAATAGTTTATTGTCACCACACCAAGCAGGTTTCCGATCAAATAGAAGCACTGTGGATCAAATAGCGTACTTCATGCAGGATGTAAAGGAGGGATTCAACAAGATGCATTCAACGCTTGTAGTCTATGTGGACTTTAAGTCAGCTTTTGACCTAGTGGACAGAAATAAACTTCTACAAAAAATGGAACAAATGGGAGTACCAAATAACATCAGACGTTGGACGAGAGCATTCATGGCTATGAGAATGATGCGAGTTAAATGTGGGGGAAAAAGATCTATATATAGGCAGACAGGAATCGGATTGCAACAAGGGGGGGTCCTCAGCCCAACTTATTTTGTAATCTACATTGATGATCTGGCCGAGTATATCAAAGCAAGGAGTGAAGTTGAGGTTAAGCTATTCGCAGATGATGTGATAATGTGGTATACAGGAAATGATCAGAAGAAGATGGAAGAAGAAATGAATAAAGCCATGGAAGCTTTACATGAATGGTCTGAGGTAAATGGAATGGTTGTAAATAAATCCAAGACAGTCTATGATTATCACTCAACTAGCAGGGCAGAACCGAATTTCAACATCAAATATGGAATGGATACAATTGAGAAAGGGGAAAATGCTGTATATTTGGGCATGGCAAGTGACCGTAAGATGACAGGAGAGAAGCAAATTGATAAAATGGCAGCGTCAGGTAAACGAAGATTGAACTTACTGAAGATGGTGGCAGGAGTTACTTGGGGAGCCAACACTGAGGTGCTAAGTACAACATACAGGACTTACATCAGACCACTACTTGAATACACAAGCGCGCTACTAGTGACAGCACCAAAAAGCAAATTACAGAAACTGGACATGGTACAAAACCAAGCTATGAGAATCTCCACGGGAGCAGTGAAGTCCACTCCAATTACAGCTATGCAGGCCAGAACAAACATCTCGCCACTCGAGTCTCGGAGAAATGTGGCAGCAGTGTGTCTTCATGAGAAACTGATAAGATTAGATGTGCAATATTGGAGTAGAGAGCCTTATGAAAGACTAAAAACTCAAAAAACTTTCATCAGTGCAGCCTGCGAAATAAGAAGTGAACTACTGGGACAAGTGAATTTAGAAAACAGAATGAAGTTGCCACAACCTAACATCAAGGTAGCTACATTAGATGTGCAATTTGAACTAGAGGTGAAGGGAATAGGAGGACGGAAGAAAGATTATAATGGAGAAGAGCTGAGACAAGTAACCTTGATGCATATACATGACAGATATCCTGAAAAGGAGTGGCTGCACATGTATACAGATGGTTCCGCAAAGCCAGGAGAAGGCAATGCTGGGGCAGGAATTTACTGTAGAGAATTTGAGAAGGCATTACCAGCAGGAAGAAATGGCAGTAGTTATGATGGAGAACTAAAGGCAATATTAGAAGCACTCAAATTAGTAGCAGGTCACCTAAAAACAAAAATTGTGATACTTTCTGATTCAATGGCAGCAATACAGGCAGTTGTAAGCAAGGAAGAAGTGGATAGTGAAGTCAAGGAATGTAAATTACACATTCTGAGACTTAATAATGAAGGAAAAGACGTTATGCTACAGTGGGTACCTGCACACTGCAATCTGCATGGGAATGAGAAGGCGGACTTCTTGGCAAAAAGGGGCAGCAAAATGCAACAAACTGAAAAGGCATTATCATATAAGGCAGTTAAGTCCCATCTAACAGCGGCTGCAAAGAAGTCAGTGCAGAAGAAATGGGAGGAGGATGCTAAGGACAAGCCATGGGAGAGGATAGTAACAACAAAAACAAACCGACCCAGATATAAGAACAGAAAAGTCTCAACAGCTCAGTTTAGACTAGACACAGGGCATGACTTACTGGGTAAACATCTGCACAGAGTGGGAATGGCTGAGTCAAGCTTGTGCAGCTTGTGTGGTAAGGAAGAGCAGAATAGACGTCATCTTTTCGGGTGTGAAAGGATGAAGAGGGAACTTGACGCGATGCCAGATGGCATGACATATGTACAGAGGGAGTCCTGTCTCTATTGGTTAGCACGACAACGCATGATGGCCGAATAGACCAATTGCGGGCATAAGAGAAGAAGAAGATAATCTTGAACAAGTAGACCCAGTTGTAGTTCTAGATAGTAGATATATACATGTAGCCTAGATGAAGAATTATGGAACATGTATAAGATGCAAAAAAAACTGCCAGAACAACATAATTCAGACTTACATTTAACTAATTTTTCTAAACTAAATTTCCGACACTATGGACAGTGAAATCACTCAATCAGTTTATAATGCACTTTTCATCCACACATGAGTATTTGTGTTTTAACGACATACTCAACTGTTACGTCATATATATGACGTCGGGTATTTTTGCACATTAGCTATGCTGCACTTGTGTGGGGAAATTCGAATGAAGGAAACTCAACCAAAATACTAAAGCTTGAAAAAATAGCAATATTGCAACTTCAACAATATTGAAACAATATGCTGCCAAGAATTATTATGCAAAGATTGTTCGTTATACAGTTCTTAAAATCCTTACTTAAATGCAAGCTTATGTTTGTTTTTATATATCATCATCTACTATGTAGCTTCAAACTAATACATACAGGGAATTTGGAAATTAACATGAACATGATAGTGCATCTATGCACAGCTTTCCCAGCTAGCTCTACAGACTTTATCTTCACAGTCATTGCAAATCTTATTGCTACCGAAGGTCTACTTGATCTCTGCCTAGCGGAGGCTCGTCGAACTCGCAAGTTAGGTCGTCGCAGTCCGTTCCACAATGTTAAACATCACACGTTATTCAAATGGGAGAAACAAAAGGAAACAAATGAAGTGATCTGTCAAATAGAATTACCTCCTAAATAGGAAAAAATATATTTTAAGACCTTCCATCATTGTATTCTTTTAAAATTTCTCTTTTATGTGTTTTAAGTATTGTATTACATGATCTACAATGTAGATTTAATTAGTATTATAACAGTTGTTTTAGTGGGATCCAAAATGGCGATTTTAGTTCCCTTGCGACGACCTTACTTGGGAGTTGGACGAGCATTCGCTAGGCGAAGATCAAGTAGACCTTGCTTCTACCTAGTTAATTTCAGTTCATAGTTTTGCTACCCCATATTGTTACATTGCCGTCCATCTGGCAAGGTACAGCTCCTAATGTAGGCCTACATGTTGTTTCCACATGATGTCACCAGGGCTGCGTACCAACTTTGACTGCGTTCACTGTGGCTGTGACTGGTGGTGGGGGTAGCCCAGTCAACGCAGTGAACGCAGCAGCTGGTACGGGATGCAGTCACAGTCACAGCGAAAGCAGACAACAGCAGAAATTGTCATTCATAAAAGCAACATTAGCCATCTGTTAATTAACCTTACAACATTACATTAATAATTTAACGCTTATGGGACTTCTAAGATGAGATTATATGGTGTTGTGATGTCACTTACTATTTAAACAATATAATATTGTCTATAAATTCATAACTTGCGGTAAAATTATTAGCCACGCCCCCCTTGACTGCGATAGCTAGATCTTCTCGGCCCAGTCATCGCAGTGACTGGAGGGGTAACTGCGAGGTGAACTGGTACGCAAAAAGCAGTGACTGCAGCTTGACTGCGAGTCAAGCTGGTACGGATCTCAGTCACTGCAGTCACTCCCAGTCATAGTTGGTACGCAGCCCTGTGTATCTATATGAGTATTTGCAAATTCTTATGTCCTCTTTATGTATTTACAGGCACAGATGCGGCAGTGTACGGAGTGAGCCACCTGCATCAGTTCCTCGCAGAAAGTCCTAACTACCCCTCCGACCCCGAGCGAGCGTTGCGAGACGCGTTTCATCGCACAGACGACATGTTTCTAGAGAAGAGCAATCGAGAGAACTTGCGGAGCGGAACCACTGCACTTTGTGCACTCCTTAGACACAAAGAACGGATGTTACACGTCGCCTGGCTGGGTGATTCGCAGGTGGGTCCATTACACCACTGCTTCTCATGTGGGTCCATTACACCACTGCTTCTCAGGTGGGTCCATTACACCACTGCTTCTCAGGTGGGTCCATAAGAACGGATGTTACATGTCGCCTGGCTGGGTGATTCTCAGGTGGGTCCATTACACCACTGCTTCTCAGGTGGGTCCATAAGAACGGATGTTAAATGTCGCCAGGCTAAGTGATTCTCAGGTGGGTCCATTACACCACTGCTTCTCTGGTGGGTCCATAAGAACGGATGTTAAATGTCGCCAGGCTGAGTGATTCTCAGGTGGGTCCATTACACCACTGCTTCTCTGGTGGGTCCATAACAACGGATGTTAAATGTCGCCAGGCTGGGTGATTCTCAGGTGGGTCCATTACACCACTGCTTTTCAGGTGGGTCCATAAGAACGGATGTTACACGTTGCCAGGCTGGGTGATTCGCAGGTGTGTTCATTACACCACTGCTTCTCGGGTGGGTCCATAAGAACGGATGTTACACGTTGCCAGGCTGGGTGATTCGCAGGTGGGTTCATTACACCACTGCTTCTCAGGTGGGTCCATAAGAACGGATGTTACACGTCGCCTGGTTGGGTGATTCTCAGGTGGGTCCATAAGAACGGATGTTACATGTCGCCCGGCTGGGTGATTTGCAGGTGGGTCCATTACACCACTGCTTCTCAGGTGGGTCCATAAGAACGGATGTTACATGTCGCCCGGCTGGGTGATTTGCAGGTGGGTCCATTACACCACTGCTTCTCAGGTGGGTCCATAAGAACGGATGTTACATGTCGCCCGGCTGCGTGATTTGCAGGTGGGTTGAACAGGAACAAGGTGAAATAGTTTAAAGATTAAGTATGCTGGCTATTTCACTGAGGGCCATGTTGGGGGTAATTCCGATATAGGGCCTATAGCCGTTGACTCATTGGTTTACAATTGTTTCTAAATTGGTAATGTGAACTCAAACTAATGGCAAATTTAAAAGCAGTGTTCCTTATGTTGTTTGAACCCACGCACTAACTAAAATGGAACTGCTTATGAAACTTTGGGGACACATATTCTCAATATTTCGAATCACATTACTTTCCAGTCGCTGTGTTATGCACTGAGGCACTGGCTGGGAGACCTTCCTCCCACCACCCACTGTACAAAAGCATGCACATTACCCTGAATTTAGTGTTATATAGGTGTCCCAAGACTACCTTACACATGCTTTCGTCACAGGCGACTGGTTCGTAGCCAATCAGCAATCGGTATTGGCGCTGGTGTGTCTCTGGCAGTTCCCTGGTTGGCTACGACTGCTCCAGATGTGACGAAAGCAGGTGTAAAGTAATCTTGGGTCCACTTTACTTTTTATAAGTTATTTTAGGATTACACAATTTCATGCACATTACTCATACACACAGAGACAGTGCACAGTTTTGTTTAATATCAACATGATGGACATGACTAGTACATATGTATATGTATAAAGTAGGGATGCACACGATAATCGATATTATCGTTCGATATTCTGTATGCAATAAAATTTCGATAATCGATAATACAAATATTATCGAATGGTCTGATTTCTAAAAAAGCGGGTTCGTAAAGCATTATTTTGTTCTTCTCGGACCTTTTTAGTATTGAAATACTCAAAGATACCGCCAAAATACTGGGCCTTGGGCCTCATAAAATGTGATTATACTCTCAGCAGTGTCACGTCAGATGTGTCCAAGTAATGTTGCCATATCGTTATGTGCTCGATTAGGCGACGTATCACTGAAACTGTAAAAGATTGCTTCAATTTTGTAAATTTATTATCGTTCGATATTATCGATCGATAATGCAGTCATCTTTCGATTATCGATAGTTTTTATTTTATCGATGTGCATCCCTAGTATAAAGCTATATAGCACAAGTTAACCTACAATCTTCTTTCAACAGGCCCTGCTTGTATCCAGGGGCAAACCATTGCAGTTGGTCAACCCTCACAAACCTGACCGCCAGGATGAAAGAGAGAGAATTGAACAGATGGGCGGATGCGTTATGTATTGGGGTACCTGGAGGGTTAATGGTCAGCTGGCTGTCTCCAGAGCAATTGGTGAGTTGTGAAATCCGTAGCTACAAAAAGGTTTGTAATAAAAACACTGTAGGACTTCTAAAAAAAGGGTTTTAAAAGGGTTAAAAGTAGGGTTGCCGTTGATAATCGAAATATCGATCGATAATCGATTCAAGTCATATGATATGATAATCGATTCAAGTATTATGACAGGGTTGCCGTTTTTGCGGAGTTTATCCTCTTTTGCGGATTTTTAGGGTGCCTCGCGGACATGAGGATTAACGGCCAAATTGGCGGATTTTCTACTATTATTGTAAAACCCGTGTAATTTACTATAATTTGAAAATTCCGCCATAAAGAACGATTTAACAACGTAAAAAGTAAAGTTGGACAATCCACACTTGAACCCGGAGCATAGAAACAATGTCTCAAAACACGTGTGAAATATCGAGATTTCAACTGTTTTTTTGTAAGTTGTCTTACTAGACTAGCAAGCAGAGGGTGGAGCTTGTGTGGGAGACAGCCAATGCGGTACCTAAAAGCGTTGTGATTGGTCTAGTAGTAAGTAGCGTCCTCTATCGTCAACCTTGCAGAACGTGTGTGTTTGTTTAGTGTACGATAGAGCGCGTTGCCTGTGCCTCGTTGGTAACAAGCAGAACCGTGAGCGTGAGCCCGTGACGTGACGACTGACTTCTCTGTGAGTCTATTCCACTCGTGGAAAATTGCGGACGGCTGTTCGTTTAAGCGGGTGTTACACGGAGAAGTAAGAAAAATAAAAAGCAGAAAGTGAAGAGTAGAGATAGCGTGTAGCTTACGGGAAAACAACAAAAGTGAGAAGTTCTCTCCAAAAGTAGGACAATGTTGAACAAGTGAAAAGTCCCGTAAGCTACACGCTATCTCTACTCTTCACTTTCTGCTTTTTACTTTTCTTACTTCCCCGTGTAACACCCGCTTTAGATTTGTACTCCATTGCGTTGCTTGTTTCTTGTTTATATCCCATTATATAAATTATAATGGGAGGGTAAATTCTTAAAGATCATCTGGCATAACGCATAACCTAAAAAAATTTTTTTACTCTTTCACACTTTATAATATGCTAAGTTATTGTAGAATAAATGTGTTTTGGAGGATTTTTGAGGATTTTTTTGGTATCTTCGGAGGATTTAAAAAATTACTTGGTGGCAACCCTGTATTATGATATGATATGATTTGATTATCGATTTGAATAATATCATCGATGTTTAAAACTGCCGCGCTGCTGTTAAAATCGTGATTGGGCGGTTCGTAGCGGTGCGCGGAGCTGACGATAGAATGCGCGCTCGCTAGGTCGGTAAAATAGTGAATACTACTTGACCGACGGGGATAGCGCGCTCTCTACGGGTTACGAGCAACTATTTATCCACGCATGCGCAACGCATTCCACGGCAGTGACAGTGAAACGTGAGCCAGTTTGTCACGCACACGCCGTGAGTCGTAGTCTCCTCTCGTAAAGTTGTGAGCCGGTCTGTATTGTTGATGCCATCATTGCACTATTGGGGGGGGGGGGGGGGGGGGGCATAGAGCGATAGCTGTTCTATATAATAGCAGCTGGGATAGCGCCATCTCTCTCGCCCCCTTACGGAATGTTTTTATACCTGACTCAACCCTCGCAAGGCACGTCCGCGTACAATCAGTACATGAAAAAAGTGGCACCCCAATGACCAACCAAGCAATTGCATTACCTTATAATAAAAAGTGCGCGGATTAATAGTCCGTGTTTTTACACATTTCTATCCTTAAATACACCTTTTTATTGGTTTTTGGGATTGTTTTCAGTTTGATTTCATTATTTTGGCATTTGATTTGATAATCGATTGAGGTCTACAATGTCGATGTATTTTGATATGATTATCGATTCCGCTCCGCCGATTATCGATGCCGATTTTCACATCGAACGGCAGGGCAACCCTAGTTAAAAGGGTTTGTGCTACGTAGAGCTGTACAAGTAATCGAAATTTCGATTATGAGTGGAGTTTAAGTTACTTTCCAGTTAGTTTCGAGTATTTTAAACTCGAATTTCCCCCTAGTCGGTAAAACAACTCGTCCTGCTGTCCATAGACCGAGAAACTTGAGTTTCTCTGGTAGATTTAGATTTCTGTATTGTAAATATAGTTTTTCAAAAATCGTTGTCTATTAAAAAATAATGCGTAATTTCGTAAACGCGTGTGGAACCGCTTTTAAATGCAATTTATAAACACCTACATATGGAAGAAAAGAAAGTACGCTTTGGCTGCGCATGGTGGACAACATAACAAATTGACATTTGTATCAAACTAAATTAATAGATTCATTGTATTCTAATCCACTTCCCTATATAGTACGTATAATAAATAACTGTCGTTACTGGAAAAATAGTTAATTTGTTGCATTTTCAGGATGTTTTTGCGTACTCGATCTCCATTATGTCTGAGATTTTACTGTTATAAGAACGAAAAGTGGATAAAATAATTTAATTTTGCTTTTTCATCCAAAAGTAGAATTGCCCATTTTTGTGCACTTTCAAATTACATTTAGAATGATGCCTTAGGCTTAAGCAAAGTGCAAACAATAGCAAACAAAAGCACTACATGTAATTGTGATAGTTTTCATTTCAACACCGATTGACTGGTGAAATTGTTATATCGTTTGATCCTTAGCTTAGGATATATGTGCGTATAAACTGTGCCTTGGACACCGTTTGTGCCCATAGTCAAAATTATTAATTAAAGCCAGGCCAGTTTATCTATCACCATTCACCATATACCATATATTGACTGTGTATTACATCTTCTCATTTCAGGTGACCTGGAGTACAAGCCTTATGTGACTGCAGATCCAGACATTAAATCAATTCCTCTGGATGATAACCAAGACTTCCTCATCCTAGCCTGCGACGGACTTTGGGACTACGTTTCAGAGCAGGAAGCCGTGGTTTCAGTCTACCAGACAATCAGGGAGCATCCAGGTAGGACAGCAGCAGAGTTGATTTGGCAGTACTGTACCTACCGTACTTAAGAGCAAAGGATACCTCTACGTCAAAAACCGCAGATAATTTTCATTTTTTAATAATATCTCAAGATTGAAACACAAAATCGAAAATCTGAGAAATCATAGCACTGTGGTTTGGTAAGCCCTACAGACTGAATGATAAATGTAGCCTATCTAACATTATAATCAGTATGACTGTGATACTGATTTCCTCAGAAAACTGATTTCCTATGAAAATTTTCTGCGGTTTTTGATGTAGAAATATCCTTCGCTCTTAAAGGCATGTTCCGAGTTCGGATAACGGGCCACTCAGAAGCTAGCCTGATTCAATTGGGGAAAGGGAAAAAAAAAATTAGGTCGCTGGGACTTATGGTACTTGAACAATAATGTATACACGATTGCCCTGCGATGAGCGCTAGCCGCCTATGGTGACGTCACTGCGGGTCCACCGCCTCTCGGCTGACCCGCGCGCGCTCGCTTCATAGATCCTGCGCGGATACGCTCTTTAGACCAACCAATCTGCCCGACTCAATGAGCAGGACAGAGAAGGAGGCAGCCTTGTATTGGATGGCAAGAAAGAAGAATGGTTGAAGAGGCCAACTCTGCACAGGAAAAAAAAAAAAAAAAAAAAAAATCTTGGACACAAGAACTTTTGGAATGTTTATAATTTATGAAATGTCATTCACACACACACACAGGCTACCTTCCTTGACAAAGACAGCTGTAATTTGTCGGCAACCTATTAAATATGTCAAGCTTTGACACTTGAGAAGGATGCTTTGCTAGATCTGTAACTAAATACTTGGAAGCAATTATTGAAGGGTTTGCTTTTATTTGATAGGCAAAGGTGAAACTGAAAATCTAATCATTTCGTGTTTGTTGTTGAAACAGAGTAGATCGTTCCGTACACTTGTTCCAGAGTTCCATTGGCTCCATATTATATACGTCGTTATAATTTTTCCGATCACACTCACGCTATTATTATATCCTCTTGCGCTGCATTTGTTTGCAATTTAATGGCTGGGATTGTGCCGTACAGTTTCGAGCCAAAATATACGCTAGAACAAAAAAATGAAATAAACAAAGAACAAGCAGCGATCGAGAATCGGTTTGAGACTTTAAAGGGCAGGTCGGGAAACTCGAATTGGTGCAAGTGTGGGCAGTGCGAACCCATGAAAAGTGACGTCGAGTCTGTTTGTTGCTGTGAGTCCGAAATAATAAGTAACATACGTCAACAAGTCGCGTGTATTAGGTTTCACAGCGCGTTTGAGAGCGTTGTTTTAAACGTGCATTCTTTAAACACAGCTAGATATATTGCAAATGTGCGGACAAAAAAAACGGTTAGAAAATAAATGCAATCGATTATGGCGTCATTTTGCGTACACACAATTTGTGCATTGGATGAACTCTTGGGTGACATTGGGAATACACCGTAGATTCGTGGTGCCATCTTGCGTTGTGTCTGTGATAAGAGCAGAATTTCCGGAGCCCTCAGGTGATTACATAGGATTTCAAGAGGCCAATATCCAGGGAGCAGCGATCGACTACTTTGATTAGGTAAATAGTAAATACAATGCATCACATTTTATAAACTAGATAGCCGTGAAATTATTTTTTACTCTTTATTATTCGTTATTAATTTTGTGGACTATTACTTTGACATTTTACACAGTCGATAAACACAGTCATAGGTGGAATTGATAAATGAGATACCAGCTATAATTAATTAATCCTTGCTAAGGCTGGCATGGGATTAAAATGGAAGCTCTACATTGAACGAACGAGACGGGAGTAAACCATTAGCCCCAAAACACACGTAGAACACTATTTAAAATCACGACTACAAAATATTAAAATAAAACAACAGTTATAACTACAACCCAACTGTTTAAAAGTTTTGTGCTGGTCAGAACTCACAATCGCATATTATGCACCTATACGCACATCAACAGTCCGAATACTTGTGTGGCCGCTTAGCTCATGCAGGTAGACGGAGGGAGGTAGTGGACCCGCACTGACGTCACAACTATTTCGCGCGGGTTTGAAAGAAAGCCCCGTTACGCCCCTACCACCCGCAGATTGCATCTGGCAGACAGATATGCTGTCCACAAACAGTCGGAAGTGTAATATAAAAAATACTTGTTGGAAACTCGGAATATGCCTTTAAGTAACTTTTAAAGTAACTCGTTTGCTTATTCAAGATGTGTTACTGTTTGGAGCGAAGGTTATTTGCAGTATCTTGTAAGATCAACATTTATTTATA
Organism: Isoperla grammatica; assembly: GCA_945910005.1. Taxonomy (NCBI): domain Eukaryota; kingdom Metazoa; phylum Arthropoda; class Insecta; order Plecoptera; family Perlodidae; genus Isoperla; species Isoperla grammatica. The sequence goes on from OX246737.1 coordinate 118,393,167, forward strand.
GCAATTTAGTATGTATAGGCCCCTATACTTACTAGTTACTAAGGTTGCTGTTCGATATTAATTTTAATAATAATAAATAATAATAATAATAATATTTTAATAATTTTAATTAAAATATCGATAGACGATAATTGTCCATTTTCAACTTTTAATCGAATAATATCAATATTTTATTGTCTTTTCTTCTCATATGCCCGCAATTGGCCTGTTTGGCCATCATGTGTTTTCATGTTATCTAGTAGAGAAAGTACTTGTTCTGTGCATTGTCTTGGCTACCAGCAGTCTGTACTGAGACCTAAGTACTTTTAACTTTATGCCGGGCCTAGTCATGACTCATGATCACATCCAGTTGACAGCAGATGACCATTCTCCTCCCGAAAAAAATAGCAACCGAAGGCGAACAATATCCCGATGCTGCACCATAGCGCTATGCATAGCACGAGGTCTCGCAGGTCACGCAGCGTTGCCATTTCATCCAGTGTTTTCCAGTTATCTTCATGTACGTTGACTTCAGGGTAGCCTACATGACAATAGGTGTATGTATCAATAATGAATTCGACGGCAAGGTGGCCATTTTAAAAGATAACAGTGTGGACGAGCAGTTTAAGTGTTTGTTCACCTCGTGCTGCAATGTGTACCTAGGCACTCAAGTTTGTATATAGAACACACATTCAACAACAGTTTCACCAAAATGATTCGAGTTGCTTGTAATTAGTGGTTAAATGTTTTATGAATTGTATGCAGCCCGCTCAACGTTGTACGTTTGGCAATACCGTACCCCCGAGTGTCGCGTGACCTTACTTCACGCATCTGGAGGGTTGGGTGAAAAGTATCCAGCCAAGCGCATGTGTATAGTCGTTTCAAATTTTCCGTCCACTACAAATTAACCCGTTCTTTCTTTACATCCTATAGCAATACATAAAATAAAATGCCAGGTCTAATAGAAATTAACACAAATACGTCAAATAGTACGTTTTACGTCATAGTCTAATGTAACGACATACCTGTAACAAGATGAATTTTCACCGAGATGTATCAAACAAACGTAAGTTTGTGAAATTTTACTGTAGGTCTTTGTGAAAACCTGTTCGGCACAAGTAACTTTATTTCTTAATTTGACAAAACTATTATAATTATATTCCTTATCTTGACAAATACGTACTATTATCATTTCACAAATTGAAAATAAATATTAACACATTTCCAATGAGTTGTTACAAATCTTGTGTCTATTCGTTTGACCACGTGCCTTCTGCACCACTTTCATTTGAACAAAGTATCTCATCAGACCAAGCGCTCTCCCTCCATTGATGTCTTCAGCCAACCACGCATCTTCAGTAACACCCCTCTTTCCAATGCCCGCTGGAGACGCAGCGCAGCGTTGCAGCATGAGAAATATATGACGTAGGAATTCCACCTCGAACAGCAAGTTGCGCGAATAAACAAAGGACACCTGATGGTATAGGCCGCGTGATATACACCCAAACATTGGTGTTTAGGGTTAAACTTTATATAGAGAACAACTTGCTAAAGAGGTGAACGGGCACTTTAAGGCTATGAAGAAAATTCGATGGTGGCATGGTTTTATTGAATTGACAGTCCTGAAATACGTTTCAACTTGAGCATAGCAGAAGAATTGTCAAGCTTGCCCAATATTGAGAACTCTTCCATTGCTTCAATGTCACTCTTTAAATGAATTTTATCTGATGCATGGGTTTTCATTGATATTGTGACTTCCTCAAGGAAAAGCAATTCATTTTGAATAACAGTAGGAAATAATTGTAAAATTTTGCCAACAATGGTTATAGCCTAGAGAGACACTCTAAAATCATTTTAAAGGGATAAAATCCTGAGAAACAGCCACCGGCCACCCTCAAGGCTATGTTTTATAACACAACATATTCCACCTTTATTTAAATAAGTTTGGTACAGTAACTGAATAGGCTAGGACTTTGGATAAGTAAATAAAAACAAATGTGTGTTTGTGCATTTATTTATTTATTTTCAAAATAAATCACTATTGTACAGCAAATGAGAAATGACATTTATAGTTAACAGACCAAAACACTTGTAAAACATTGTCCTGCAATCCTTCACGGAGACTGGACAGGAAACTTAATGGACCTTGCAAACTACCGGTAGGTATGTAGAAAACACACGTCTACGACAGAGCTATAAATTATTGTGTACAAGTACGTAGTAGAATTGGAAAACTCTGTGGGTGGTACGCCTACAAAACATGCAAATAAAATTTTATGGCACTGAACTATAACTAAGCATTTGATACCTAGAAGAAGATGGAGATGTGCAACGTACACAATTATCACGTGCATTTCCCTCATTACTGTGATGATTTTGTACAGTCTGGCAATGGGCATTTATTTGCAGTAACATTTATTATTTTTAACATGTGCCAATACATATATCAATGTTCTAGACACCTAGAAAAATGGTAACTTCATTGACAAATTAATTACAAAATACAGATCGGTGTTTAAACCCCAATTCTAGACACAAAAGAAACACACAAATAAAGTTACAACCAGTGTTATCATAGAAATGCCAATACATTTGTGACTCCTTTTTGAGTCCATATACATATACATGCACAACCGCATAAACTAAATCTAGTTGAGATTCTGTAGTGGCACTACACAAATCAGACTTACCTTTAGAATAACTTGCCTGGTGTATGTGTGTGCCACATGGTGTGTGCGGCATATATGGTGTGTGTGTGGCATACATGGTGTGTGCCACATGGTGTGTGGCATATGCGAAAGTAAGGTTTAAACTAACGTCTGCAACTACCCAGTAATGCAATGCCCAACATATCTCCTGAGAGTATAGAAACAGTTTGTGTCATGTCATCATAATATATTGCCTTAGGAATTAAACAATGGATCGGCAGGGAAGAAAGTCATGTACTGTACATATTTTTGCAGTCTCACTACTATTTTTTCTTTCGTCCACTTAGCGCACTCGCATGCAAACGGTTAACCACGCAACGGAAGTATTGTCCTAAGTGAAGACTTTGTTTTGAAAGTTTATTTTAGTATAAATTGTGTAACAGCAGAGGTAATCTTGTCTTTAATTGATCCAATTATGAATGCCTTATGAGTTTTATTCTCTGTTAAAAAGTAATACTTTTGTGTATTTGTTGATTTGCTTGGGCTAGTTTTTATGCTTCTTGACTTTATCTGCATAATCTTCTTATATTCTCCCCTGGTCATCCCTCTTTTAGAATTTTACTACCTTGTTATATTACTTCTAGGTGGTTTCAATTTAATGCACAGTGGTTTTCATTGTAATAATAATAGACCTATATGCCACGTCTCTGATTATAGGTAATTATGCAGTAGGGCCTATACCATAAAACTAAAAATAATAAGTATGCTAGTCCAAAAATCATTAACTTAAATTAGTCGTTCATTAACATGTTGTTTATGTACCAACATTTTGCATTACTGTATTAATTTACTTAACGAATCTAGAGGGAATGTTAATTTCGTTCCATATAAATAAAGTACACAGTGGCGTAACGCAAATTGCCCGGGCCCCCCCCGCAATATTCGTTTCGGGCCCCCTATATGGGGTTAATTGAGAGTCAAATCGATTACATAACTAAATAAACTTTTACTTGAGCTCTAATAGGTAACTTAATGTAAAGTGCTTAATTACATGCAGTAATACGTATCACAAGAAGCGGTCTTGGAGACAAGCGTTCTTGTGACTGGCGAGCCAAACTGTTGATTGTGGCGTCCGTGTTCAATGCTTGGCCTGGCTTGGCCTGTTCACAGTTCACACTCTATGCTGAGTATACTGAGAGAGCTTGAGGCGTTCTGCAGTGCTGCTCCGCTAATAGATTTTTTTTTTATTATTTTAAAATCTGAAAAGGACTTTTCGGTATGTTGCTACTGTGACCAGAATTGTAAGAAATAGCATAAGGGCCAGTGGCGTATCAGGAAACTCACAGTGGGGGAAGTGGGGGGGGGGGGGTTGAACATCCTTAGCATGTAGGAAGGAGTCGGGGTCGAAAGTCCCAGCCGGCGAAGGTCAATTCGCCAAAGGCGAATTTTTCCCTTTTTATATGATGTTTTACACGCCTGTAAACACGTTTCAGGATCGGACAATGAAACATTTCCCCCGTCCGGGCCCGTGGTAGTATTTGGCCCAGGGAATAAGAAGATTCAATATATTCAGGATTCAATATAGTTTCTTCGAGAGAAAACAGGAACCCCCTGACTCCTTCCACCCATAAGCCAATTAAATATATTCCTCCAACTTATCCTATTCCTCCAACTTCCTCCCCCGTATGGCCCCGGAGGAGAATAGGTCCAAATTGACAACATTTGAAATTTGATGACAAAAAACAAGATCTTTAAGAGAAGGAGGATGTAGTAATCCTCCTTGGTTGTATCCAGGTCCCCTATTTGGTGTATTTTTTATATGTTCCTCGTAGGTACTGAACCAATGATTACTACCCAAAATGGATTCTGAGAGTTTCAAAAACATAAATCAAAATTTCCCTGTAAAATTAGTATTTGGAAAGAGCCCCCTACATATATGTTTCAGCACTTTTTCAATATTGTTTTTCTCAAGGCATTACTAAAAAAAGTGAAACCCCGTTATTTCGCGCGGTTTTAATTGCGCGACTACCCCTCCGTACGAGAGTATACGTTCCCCTTATTTCGCTGCAATGTTTTTACTGCGCGCTTTGAGTCGAGTGCCTGCAACCTTTTTCGTTGTGTATGTTGTGTGGTTTGTGCGCTGCTTGAGCGGGTATCCGCCCGCCCGTGACTGTGGCTCGCTCGACGTTCCCCGTCTGAAGTCTTCCAATTAGTTTTGCTGCTTTTTCACCGTCTCGATTTGGCGTTACTAAAACGAAAATGTTTTAGTAATTATTTACCATGTAGGTCTATGTAGAAGAACCGCAGAAAATTGCGGTATTGTTTCATATTTTATCACTTTATGAATGAAGGTATTATTTAGTCGTATTTACGTACACAAATAATTGCATATTTTATCGATTGTTCCTACAAGTAATTTTCGTTAGTGAGGGGTAAAATTAAATCATTGATGTTATTATGTTGTTTAAAACAAGTTGACAAAATGGCTTCCATATAGGCTGGCAGTGGAACTCTATGAAGGTCTCTCCTCACTCAAAACACATTTTGGAATTTTCTTGCTGTCTATGACGGGAGACACTGCTCATGCAAGTTTCGACGGGTTTTAAACAAGAAATCAGAGGATGAGTAAGAGTTTGAGGTGAGAAAGCACAGGGGCGCGGCGTGCACTGGGCGAGATGTTTCTATGAATCATTACAAACAAGAGTAAGCATGTACGTTTTGGCCGTCATTGTCGACGAATTGTAATATACCAAACTAAATTCGTTGAAAGGGATTGTTATTGGACGGACGTACACCAGCGCCATAGCCAGTCTCTCCCACAGACCGAGAACAATAAAACTTACCCTACTTTTCAAAACGTTGAACACAATCCATACATACGTGGATGGCGTATTTACTCATGTTTTCATTGTAGGTAGTAGTAGAAACACCTGCTTTGTCAATTCAGCATCCTTTATTCCCGGCCGGGCAGAGTATTATTAATTTAATTATTTTTTGTAGGAATACCCGTTATAGGGTGCACACCAGCTTTACCAGATGTGCCCCTTTTCAGGTGACTAAATAGGTTATTATAGGGTGTTTGGATAGTTTGGAAGGAATGTCTGAGGGCTTTTTGTAGAACTAAATCCCAGCATTGGCCTTTACGACTGAAGAAAACCTCGGAAAAACCTTCATTCAGGACTACCGGTGGCCGGAATCGAACCGGCGACCTCCCGAATTAGAGTCTCGCGTCTTACCGCTGAGCCACCTCTGTCGGAAGAGCGTTATTGTGACTTGAGGACTAAATGACATTTTGAAGAAGGTTAGAAAGAAAAAGAGGCGCTCCACAAAATTGGCGACAATTGGTGAACTATCTTCGTTCGCGAATTAAACTGCACCTACTCAACCGAGTCCAATACCCACTACAGCGTAATGCGAAACGCCAGGTGATCAACCTAGGTTTCTAGCCGCATTGTGGTTTGTGGGCGACAGCACAAGCCTGATTCCCACATCGAAAGTGTGAGTTCGTCACAATGTGTTGTCCTCGTCATCACAGCTGCCGATCAGGTGTCCCCGTCAGTGTTTTAGTAGAAGCAAAGATTACTGACTAGAGAAGATGTTTCATTCATATGGGAATTCATCTGCGCGTGTCTGAGCGAAATTTTCTAAGTCCGACGTGTAGTTCGAATTCTCACCGCAAGAGTCGCTCTTCCAAAAGTTTAAAACTCAAGGTCCACTAAATCCCCTGGCACGTACTAGCGATCTAGTAGACCTTGTTTAACGGTAACGAAGTCAAACGCAAGGTCTACTACAGTAGTGTTCCGCGGGAGTTTACACCATGGCCACACCATTTTCCCGCCGTTTTGGATACCCCTAGATACGTTGAAAGATAAGCTACCCCGGGATTTCTTGTTTTCCAAGAATGATCGGACCTCATCGCCTTGAAGAATGTGAGGCATTCATGCACATTGAATGAAAACAGGACATGGCTATAGCTATTAAAATAATTGCGTTCTTTTTGCCGAGTACATTTATGAATAGTAGCAAAATTATGCTTTTTACTGCAAATGTTGCGAAATTGTTTCAGACAAGTTTTAATTTTGATGAAAAATGTTTTTTATTTTTGTCTGTAGGACAAAAACAACGCAATTTACGAGCAGCATAAAGTTTTGTTATTATAATTAACAAAGTGAGAGCGAGTTGAGTTTTGATTATTAAAGTACATAATAATTTTAATTAGCCTATTTCGATTATAACAATTTTACTATTTAACGATAGAAACATTCGTTTTGTGATAACAAAATGTCAAATTGAAATAGGCTATACCTGTACCATATTATAATTTAATTGAAAAATGCACACACATTCACACACATAAAATGATATGTGGATCAAACTGGAAGATTAATATAATGCTTATTGGTGATTTTACAACAATCAATTGAATATTTGTGTTATTCGCTTCCAGTCAGCATCTCGTTTATTGGTTAAACCCAGGTTTGTTTTGTCCCCTTGGATATCGAATAGGTGTGTGGTATTTTTGGAAACACTGTTCAATGCAATTCGTGGTCACCAATAAGCAATGTATTAGTATTTGAATAAGGATGTAAAATAACATTTTCATTTTCCAGTAGTACAAAGTCACGAACCAAATGTGATTTTGAACTAAATTTACACATAATTAACTATAATATATGAACGAGTTTCGTGCGTAGATACATTTTTGCTATGATAATACAATGTTATAATAAATAAATATTAAAAAAATAAACTTAGCTAGGACTCGAACCCAGACCATTGGTATGCTCTAACTAATGTATTTAATCGTTTCATTCCACGGCGTAAATTGTCAATTTTTGTCGTAGACACGAAATCAAAAAAGTAATCTGTATGAGAAATATGTACAAATTTCAACTATAAAGCGAATTTAACTCTAATTATTGAGTATATCTCAAAGTAAAAAAACAGCAGTAAACAAGTATATAATACCTGGTAATTACCAAATACCTGTCTAATGGAGAGGAACAAGTAACACATTATCATATTCAGTCATCTGAATTCCTCGTCCTTTGCTCGAGTTTGAATGGAGATAATTGCTCGACTGGACTTTGCTCTAGGGGTGTACCAAGAAAATTACCTGACAGCTTGGTGTAAACTCCCGCGGAACACTACTGTAGATCGCTAGTAGCGGCCAGAGGATTTAGTGGACCTTGGTCAAACGTGCAGAACTAGCGCTCCTTGCGTTGAGAATTCGTACTAGTGGTGAGACTTAGAAAATTTCGAAAAATTTCGCGCAGATATTTTAACACGGCGATGAAACATCTTCTCTAGTCAGTAATCTTTGGTAGAAGTCTGTACACCGATGATAGTTTTCCGCCCAGTCTTCTTTTGTTTATTCAGTCGCCTATCATTGTTACATGCTAGAATTGTATCCTCTCATGTTTCAATCAATTTTAAATGTTCGTCCGGCCAGGTCCTTTGCCCGAACTTTGAAACGGCAAGTCGGCAACTAAGATTGGTAACCGTGTAATTCGTGTACGACCGGATGTTATTTTACCATCTAAGTGCCGTGGTATGCTAAATTCAATAATGTGTAATAATATAATAGTTTTATTTTTAACCCCTTTCTGTTGTACAATTATTTAGTTATTTCTCCTCGCCCAAAATATAGGGAACGCTACTTGGGGCTAACCTTACCCTCTTCAGCACGTTAGGTTAGTGGGGTGGTCGGAAAAAGGATCTCCAGTCAGGTTTTCCGATTATGGGAATTGAACCCGCATCCAGTGCAGTTTTTAATCTGTGCTTTCGGAGGATGTAGTTCACATTCAGTTGTTAAAACTATCAACTGAATCTTTGACATACTACTGTTTTTCCTATTGCTTCCTTTACTACTCGATCTTGGTATGCAGCTAGTAATTTAATTGATTTTACGGATTTTGGTTAGTTATATTTGGTGTCGTCTTCGTAACTGCATGGGAAACCGATGAGAATGCCTCGTGTACTTTTAAACGCCCTCGTTCCTCCCCCGAGTCAAGCTGCCGTAGCGAACAGCTGATGTGCGTTTTCTTATTTCAGTGTTATTTATAGGGTAGTATGTTGGATAAAGATAGCACCTGTACATGCATGCATGACACTTGAGCCTCTGCCAGTGGAGAGAACAGGAAGACAGCTGGTCGAGCAAGCTTGCGTTCTGTTAGTGTTCTACCATAGTCTAATAATGTTGTTCTCGACACCCCGCAGACAAACGCTACCGGTAACACTTTTTCGTTCCGATGGCGTTTGATGGAGGTGGGTTTTTTTGTCATGCAGTTGGGATGTATTTTGAGCACCCATGACCCGTGAGCCCACCAGTCTAGGCAGGTCGAACGTTTGTTTTTACTGTTTACTAAACAAACCTTACTTTCCTTCAAACGTAGATTACAGTGGCGTTGTCTTTGCCATAGTCCGACCATTGACCTTGAAAAAATTTAAGTTCATTATAATATAATAATACTGTGTGCAGTCCAACATTGCACTGAATTTGAATAATAGTTCCCGTCTTCACTTATTGGCCCATGCATAGCTGTGTGTCGTGCGAACGGTTCTTCTTCCAGATAGAGTATATATATATATCATGCATGCATGCGGCATATGTCCTGTCACAGCGGGCGCTAACGAACCTCGGCTCCATAAATAACTTGAAATTTGTTTTCACACCTCCAGTCCGTGGGTTACTCCTTGACTCTCTGTGGAACGTGCATGGCTTTGTTCTTGTTTCGATACTACATGAATTATTCTAATTTCTAGCCAACCCTCGGTCTACACGTCGTAGGTATTCGTTTTGAACAAACTTTGGGCGAGGTTCTTCTGGTCACGAACGCCTCGGCACGGCACGGCACGCTGTTTGCTTGCTTGCGCCCCCTCGTGTTGTTCTACGCAACAACGAGGATAATCGAGACTACGAGCGGAATTACGAAGAGCCAATAATTATTACATAATTTTTCTTTTGTAATTTGAAAAACGGAAATATTGATTGAAAGTTCAGTACAAATCAGTTTTTATAACTGAATAGGATAGACATTAATTAAATAAATAAATAAATAAATTAAGAACATTACATTCTCTAGAGGGGTTGACATATTTTAGTATACTTGTTGTCATTTTAAAAGTGTTTTAAAGCAATGTTAACAGTCGGATATCGAGAGGAACCGCATGGTGGGTCGAGATACAGTCATAATAGAGACGTAAAGCAACAAGAATCACACTAATAACCTGTTCCGTGTCCTATGATATCACGTAACAAGCAAGGTCACGTATGGAGAACATTGCGGCCACGACTTACTTCGTTTCTATATGGGGTATCTTACTGTTTGGCGCTCGGGAAACTCATCCACTCCAGCCAGGAAGGTGACAGGCGGACGCTGTCTGTATAGCTTTTACAGACTCTAATCTCTTTAGCAGACATCTTGACTGAGGGTTGAAAGTTGAAGGTTCTCTTACCCCCTCCCTCCACCACTTACCGCGCGGGTTCTTACAGTTCCGAGCTGGATGTAAACGAAGGACGTGGGCTCGAATCTGTAACTTCGGTAATGCTCTCGTCATCAATCAATGACGTGTTTACGGTATCGGCCAACCCGAGCAGGTATCTGAATTAGCCTCGGTCGCTGGTTGGCTGCCGCTCACCCATCCGTGACGGAAGCATTACCGAAGTTGTTGTACGACGACTATACCTTCATACTCGCTTATCATCCTGAATAGCAACATTTTCATTCACACAGGCATAGATATTAAGCGACAAATAACAACATTGCATGCGATAAAAATAATTCTGGGAGCTCGTTCTAAAAATACCCCTTGAACGTTCCTTGTGAACTGTACTATCGAAATACTTGACCTTGTGTCACTTGAAGAGAGGGTATACAAACATCGCTGCACTGCATCATAGAGCGCATCTCCCCATTCCTTACGTGTTCCGCTTCCGCCCACACACCTGTCAGATGTCAGTAGTGCATTTCAGCAACCATTGGCCAAGAATTAGAATGACCACTCATGCGCTTCATAAATCGATTTGGTTATATTTCAGTTATTGTTAGCCCTTAAAACGGCGCACTTGCTTAATATTTAGACACGTCCCACACTATTGCTACCGACGCAATTGCTTCCTGAAATAGCAGTGACTTGAGGACCGACCGACCACCTAATGATGCAACATTAGTGGAGCGTTCCCAGCTAGCACGAACCAACACTTACGTTTTAAAAGGTGCCTAATGGCAGGTATGCTAATTAACGCTCTCAAGTGGCTCAGCGCTATAGCACACGTTCGATTCCCGTCACTGGTTTACTCAGTCGTACGGCGAGCACTGACTCCTGCCCATTATCCAATTATGCTAATGTCCGTAGTCACTCTTAACGAGGGGCTCAGTATACCCCCTAACCTAGCCCACAGTATCTGTATAGTTGAATGGAGAATAAGCGATGTCTTGCGTTGGAGTAGTATAGAGATATAAATTGATGTGCATGTCAGATATATGATCACTTGTCCCACCCCTACACATGTAGGGTAGTTCCGTTCCACCCCAATAACGCCCGGGTCATTCCACTCTCATCCGACCCTCTTCATATATGTCATCGCGAGATATATGACGTGGACCAGTTAAGGGCGCCCCATCCCTTCATCGAAGATCTCTCTCTTTTGATAACCAGATTTATGTAATTTCACCCAAGCCAACATCTGTTGGATAGTTTCGTGTACACAGACAGGTGTGTTCTGTAGCGCTCAGCGTGGCCTGGCCGGGCATCGAACTTGGGCCTCGCAGTGTGACCGTCACCGTCCACGACCATGGCGTACAGTCACGTCCAAACAACTTGCAACATTGCATAGACAGAGCGCTGCGCTATAATACTGACGCTGTAATAGTTGAAATAATGCAGCTCTCGAACGTTTAGGAATACGACTGTGGTGGAGATTATATTGTTGTTATGCACCGTGTGGGGAAGTGCAGTGAGTAAGCAATTGGGTCGACCCCGTCCTTCGGTCGGTCGTGGTCTCATCACTGACAGTTGAAAAGTTGCTGGCTGAGCGGACGGTGGGTGACTCATGCAAGTCAATCCTCCGCCAACCTGGGACTAGAGAGGACGTGCACAGTGCACAGTGAAGCCGCAAGGCACCGCACCGCTACTACATTGGATCACTTATTGGATTGCGACTCTCATTCGTGATAGAAATACTGGTGAGTGATATATATAATAATATTTCTCTTTGTTTTAATTAATTCTATGTGTGCGTACGTTTACATTATGATATCTCGTTCTGGTGATGACGAACCACCGCTTGAGGACACAAATGATGGGAAAATATCCCGCCCATGTGCACAATAAGTTTCTTTAAAATTATATACAGTGGTTTTCATCTTTGTCCGGTGCAGGCATAATTAATACGTAAACGAATTTTGAAGACAAAAGAATGTTCGTGTGGGCTTTTTTTCTTTTTAGTAGGTATCCTTTTCTTCAAGCCCCATTACACACGCTGCTGCTACGTGCTACGGTGGATTGCAGGCAGTCTATATAGCTGGAAGCTACAGCAGACGATTTGATATAAATCGCGATGGCATGGCCGTGCACAATGCATGAGGTTGTTCGTGTTTTACAAAATGAGTGCTAAATTCCGCCTCTTTACGACTTTATGTATATTCATCTTCTAGGATGTGGCGAGACGTTTTACGATCTAAGTTTTTTTTATTATAATCATTTTCCTCCGAGCTTCTTGGCAGGGATGGTGCATGGTTGCGTGTTGAACTGTTGTGCGTACGAGGAAAATGGCACAAGAGACAGGGAAGTGCATCACATGTTTGTGTGCACCGGTCACCACAGTCTCGGTTCTCGTTCGTCTGTTCACGTAGTGTAGCTGTAGACAGACCGTAGAGTAGACGAAGCTCTTTACCTGTACCGGTAAAGATAGATGATGGTTCCATCTCGGCTGCTGCGCGAAGTAAAACGGTCTGGCTGGAGAGTCGAGTGAGTGGATGCTTCGTGGTTCGTTGGTCTACTGATTAGCCTACTCTGATTACAATGTTACGTATATATTTCGCGTCAAGTGTTGAGTTACCCATTGTTTATACATAACAATGATCGAAATTGTACCACTTTCCGGTGTAGTGGATATCGATCGGCCAGTGCAGCTGCTTGCTGCCCCGTCACACGACTATCCTCGGGTTCGAATCCTGGTTCAAACATGCTCCATATACGTCAAAAAACATGTAGGCCTACGTCAGGAAACGAAACTAAATCAAAGGTGATTGATGCACGTCTCTTCTGCACAGTGGCGCATCCAGGAATTGGGAAAGAGGGGGGGGCGGGGGGGGGGGGGTGTCGACCCACATTAAAGAGAGCGGAAGCGAAACATGAGGACAATTTTCTCGTCAAGGTCATTTTGGTGCAAATCTGTGCGTTTTATAGCGGCCAACCGAAACAAAATTACCAAGTTTCTGCGTGTATTTTTAACAAAAACTAATGTCTTTGGTATTTAATACAAAAATACTGTCTTTATTGAAAGCTAAACGGTAATTTTCCATGTTTCCTTTGTGAAAGCGGGGTTTTGTCCCCCCCCCCCCTCCCCCCTTTGATACGCCACTGCACATATCTTGTCAATCACATATCTTGTCATTCACGTTGTGGGTTGTTGTCATAGTTGTTGGCAATTTCGTAGAGCGGTTTCATCGCCTTCATTGTCGACTAATTGCATGCCTCACTGATTTCGTTGAAAGGGGTTGTTATTGGACCGACAGACATAACGCCATATTCTCGACGGGGCAATCGGAGCGATATTGTTACCTGACGACTACATGACAAGTAAAGTGTCTAAAACCCTGTCAAGAAGGGTGAGAAAGAAAGAAAACCGGTGCTCAACGAAATTGGCCACGACTATACTCGACGAAGTCATAGATTGGATTGAGCGTAGATAATAAAAAACAGTCAAGTGCGCAATAATACCATAGGTTTCAGGGTAAAGACAGTATCTGTCTGTCCCTCCCACCCTTGATGCATAATATATCGGTAGCGTGGTGTATTGGTCGAGCGGAGAGCTCCTACCCCACTTGATCGCCACTTCGTCCGCACATGATACCGTAGTCATGGTCAGAGCGCGCGGAAGCGTCGCGGGCACCAACCAAATCATACATTTTGTAAGACAGTAGCAAATCCAACTCCCAGTTCATCGCAGACAACACATGGTTGGCCATGAGAACTGTATTAATTAGTAATACTCCAGACTGTGTATGTATGTGATAGTTTCTCCTGTGGGACCGGGTTCTCCCCACCGCCCGCGTGAACCCACCAAAACAGTTTCTCGGAATCAGTCACGTTGACGTGAGCACCCACTACCGTCGGTCATCGACTCGTGCCATTCGATTGTATACTATTGAAAATAAATTCTTCCAATTTGTTAAATCCTTGGTTATCAATTAGAGCGTTTCAAATTGTTTATAACGTCAGCAATTTTACGGTCAGTTGCAGCGGCAGAGTTGTCTTCAAGTTAGCAGACCGTCACGATAATGTAGCGTTGCACGCACGATTCACTATATATAATATAAGTAACAAGACTGGTGTGTATTTGATCTGTCATTCCCCGACATAGTGGTTGGTGCTGTATACAGACAGTCTCACGCTCTGGTAATGCACTGGCTGGTGCGAAGGTGCCCTCCTTGTTTATCCTCGTGGTTTATTTTTATCCTCTCCCACTAGAACTGTGCGCAGTCGGAATTCACCATAAAACCGGTGTACAGTCGGTGACAAAACTCGGTACCGCTGATCACGTCGTTATACTCTCGAGGGCTCACGATTTTGTGTTTTTTGCAATTGGTCGTTGGTTGGCTGGCTGGACTACGTCACCTCTTCCGCATACCACACGATATTTCCAATCTAATGATTTCGGAGGTGGGGGCGCCGAGAAGTGAAGCGAGGGTGACAAGTGCTTCACGTGCTAGAGCAGATTGCTTAGATTGTTCCTCCACATAAATCTAAATGTCGCGTTTCGTTGTTTCGTATATAAGGTCGACACTCTACTCTGATTGATCTGTTCCTTCTCCCCTCCAGTGTTTGCGAGACGGAGACATTTGCATAGAGCCCTCCCTCTAGGGGCACTGCCTTGCTGCACCCACGGCACACTGCATAACCATAAGGGTTCAAGACAATAGCTGTACCAACATTATCATTCGTTTATGACTTTATTACATTCCAAACAGGATAATTCACCGTACCCCGGCTCGGCCTTATAAAGGAAAGTATCGTCGTCTCTTATAAGTGAACTTGAGGCTTGACATTGACAAAGAGTAGGTCTACCATCTCAAATAGATTCCTCGCACGTATAGATAGATGATTCAAGCTCTAGCTAGACTCGACGTGCGGCGACTAAAATAGTTTTCTTCTTCACTACACTACATTAACTTTCAGCTACAGTTCAACTATGTCTCTCTACGACATGCGACACGCTTCCTCTGGTGGTATACTTTGCATCCGAGACTTATCTCTCCCGCAATCACATGTGGCTCCCATCTTCACCAACCAACGAAGGGTTGAATGTTAGTTTTTGTATTATTCTTTTGCATTGGTTGGAGACCGTACAGCTGTTTTAAATCCGCATATTTTACTGGGTGTATAATGTAATGTATTCGAACGTGCATCGGAAACACTTCTTGTTTTGGCCATCGCAAGAAGAAGTGACCGGATCTGACGTCATTGTTATATACGTGGTAGGCGTGGAGAGAGCATTGTTTTTCATGGAGCGTAGACGTTAGGGCACGTGCGTATGTAGCGTGAATGGGATTTTTTGTTGTTGTCAATGGGCCATTTTGTATTGTTCCTTCGTATTACTCGTTCGGGTGTTGACTCGTGTGTGCCGGATTTGGAAGGACGCTCTGCAATTCAGATAGATGAGCGTCATGTCGTCAGTCGTCACAGCCACCATCGAACCGTCACGCATCAGTATGCAGACATTGTATGTGACGATCATTTCTCGATCGTTTTAAGTTTAGGTCTACTAAGAAGGCTGAGGTCATATTCATGCATTCATATAATTGTTATTAATTTATTGGCATCTTCTTCTGCGTATTATCACAAGGATTTTTCCTATATGGGACAAGGAGCGCCATAGAATGTGGCCCTGGCCCCATTCACTTTTAAAACCACCCCCTTCATAAGCCGTTTGCCGATATCTCAATGTAATGTGTGTTTTGGTCGCGCCTGTTAATTTACGCGTAGTCTAGCATTTTTATTTTGCTTGCGTATTGATTATAGGCGTTGCTCTGGCAAACCATGACTCCTGCGTTCCAGGTTCGAATCTTGGCTCGGGCAAGGATATCACGTGATTTTTTCTTCTTCTTCACGTATTCCCAACTTATCTTCTCGGTTATCATAGGTAGGCGCCGGCCGAATTCGAGAGAATTGTCGCATTAAAAATAAACTAAGGAACATGTTCTGGTATAAATATATAACGTATCTATTCTATACTCTTGCTAACTCTATAGGAATATGTCAAAGAATTTGTTTTACTGTGCGCCCTTCATATTTTGTTTAGTTCGAGGGGGCTGGAAGAGTTGTACAGTTTTTATTGTATGTATGTCTTCATTCGTTATATGGGAGAGTGAAACGAAATTACTAGGTATATGCTTGAAATGAATGCACATAGACTAATCTAGACAATGAATGCACATTTGATGAACGGTGTTGCTGTGTCGCTATGGTGAGAAAGGGGGCGGCAGAGGACTCTTAATGATACATGAATATCAATAACCTAATTACTTATTGTTCTCGGCACGTGTGTTAGAATACACAAGAAAGTCGTTTGACCGGTGTCTGCCTGCACCGACTGTCGGGGATTCGAACCCGGTTTCGAATACCACACAATGATATCGACCGTATTCGTGTAAGTCTGCACATAGCCATCTGTTATCTTGCATAATTATATACTATGGTAAAAAATAATAATTTCCCTTTTATTTACATGATTCTCACATAAATAAATAAAACTGGGCCGCCACTTTCCCCGTCTGGGCCGGGGGTAGCTCTGTCTGTCGTAAGAGGCGACTAAAACGCCGACGTCGTGTGACCCAGTGGTCGAATACGTCGTAAAACAACAAATTACATGTTTGGAACGTCATAAGTGTCATTATGCACAGGGAGTCATCAAGCATGGCCGACTATATTTATGCTAATCGGGAAACTTGTTGATCACATCTGTTTTAAAAGTCTCGTCCGTAATAGTACATATCATCATGCCCATGTTTACAATTTACATCGAGAGCCCATGTTTGGTATATGATTTTCTGTGAATAACTTAAAAATGAAAGTCGCATCTGGTGAAATATATTTGGTGCTGCTATTTTGGATACAATTTTTGTATTTGTTTCTGACCTACATAAAAACAATTCCTAACGTGTAATCTTCCTAAGCCTATCAATTGTACGGAATGAGGTCAAAATATGTACAAAAGCAGAAAATCTATTAATCGTTAAATTTAATTTGAAAAAGAAAAGGTTACCGCAAAAATGATGAACGAAATGACCATGCATGCACTGATCTGGGTCAGTTATATTCTTTCGTTTAATTCCGCAGTAGGCCTATAGTGATCCATCCATTGAAACAACTTTTATCATCCCGCAGTATTTTATCATCCAAGTCTGGGAAAGAGTAAAACAATGCATCTTGTCTCACTATACCAGCACGATATTAATTACTACGTACGGTAGAGGCCTTACAACAACGTGAGAAGGTGATTCAATACAAAGATATAGTTTGAGTCTCATATATTATATGAGGTCAGCGCCCAAAAGCTGAAGCGCAGAGCACTGGCTAAAACTAAATCTTTGTATTGAATAACTTTCTCACGTTGTTGGAAGGAGGAGAGAGGTGTATTAACTAATACAGTAGTATATCACCAACCCTTCAAAGAAGATGTAAATTTGGCGGGTGGGGAGCGAAAGGAAGGGGGCACTATTTACCCATATATTGAAAAAACATACCGATAATCTTTACAACAGTATGACATATACTACATACCGTAACATAACATACCGGTAATCTTTGCAACAGTGTATGTCATATACTGTTGTAAAGATTATCGGTATGTTTTTTCAATATGCGGGTAAATAGTGCCCCCTTCCTCCCTTCCTTTCGCTCCCCGCCCACCCTATTTACATCTTCTTTCTAGGGTTGGTGATACTGTACGATATACACCTCTCTCCTTCTTGGACCGTGCATTCCCGTATATCATTTTGGGATCCTTAATTATTAATATGCATACCAATATTTTCTCAATGTAAATGTAGCTTTTCATGTGGTTTTCTGTACATTTATGAAGTCATAAAAATGGAAAAAATCACACATTTTCGTAATGTCTTGTCAATCACTTCTACCAAGAGTGTCTTCAGTGTAAATTTGACTTTTCTATATCGTTTTCTGTACATTTATGAAATCGTAAAAATGAAAAAAAAAGTCACACATTTTCTGAATGTCTTTTACGGACCCCCCTCCGCCTTCATCAGATACCGTCGTGAAGTGCACGGGAATTGAACTGATTGTATGTATGTTGCAAACAAGACATTACACGTCACGCTCCCATGTAAAACCTTCGCATGGGCGTTCCTTCGTAGCGTCGCCAGTCTGCTCGGCTTAATAACTCTTGCACGCAATTAGGTTCTTATTTTGGAGGAGACAATGAATGAATCACGTTCAAGGATGATGATGCTGTTGCCGTTTGTGAGTTGACTCTGCGAGTGCGAATATGTAGATTTACAATCTGTTCTTCTGTTGCACTGCACGCTTTGGGTCAGTGTTATCGTTGTCGAGATCACTATACACGTGATGTTCTTGTGTCATGTGTGTGTTGTTCGCAGTAAATTATCTCAAGTGATAATATCTTACATACTGTAAGTGAAGGGGTAGAATTGTGTTTTTTTTTTGTTTTTTTTTTTACAAAGCGAAAATTTGTTTAAATGTCACTGTTTGGTTATTTTTCATAAATACATCTCAATGTGAAGATAAAAAGGTACAACACGTAACGTTTTCCATATTTACTTCTAGTGCCGAGGGACAAACTCCTTCACGTTACATCCGAAAAGGACGATCTAATTTTTTGTACGGCCATAGCGATTCCTCGAACTCCTAAGACATTCAACTCGTGGGAAGCCGTCCGCGGTGGCTCATGCGTTTGGGGCGCAGGTTCTAAGCGTATGTGGGTTCGAATCCCGCATGTCATTTTGTTCATCAGCCCTCATCGGCTCGAATAGTATGAGATCGCAATAATAGAGACGTAAACAGCCCGCGGGAGAATTTGGTCCAGGTTGACTCTGCCAATCGTAAGAGGCTACGAAATGATATCCTCCTCCCTTTTCCCTTTTACTCCCCTTAATCCTTTTCAATTTGTCCTTCTACTTTCCCTTGTCCTCCAAATACTCCCCGACGTCATATTATGACCTGTCGAGTACGTCGTTAAACCATAAACAATGATTAACAAAAGTGGAGTATCGCGATGCATTACGTCATAGCCTAAGCCAGGTGACCGTAGCAGTAGCACGGCACGCTGTTCCGGCCGGCGTGCGTGAGTGACTCATAGAGGGGCCGGGCCCTGGGGGCGCAGTTCTCTACTCTTCGCCGCTAGCGTTGAGGGAGTCTGCCTGCCTGAGCCTGCCTGACTCAGTCGACTTCCAGCGGTTGCTTGGGACGCATTTGTAGTCGCGTAACGTACACGTTGCCAGCCACGCCCTAGGCCGGCTTGTCGCGAGCAGAGAGGGTGGTGGCGTTTTACACCGACACACACGGGGGATTATTTCGCCAAGGTAAGTTGTGCGTCCGTCCGTCGACCGGTATGCAAATAACGCCGCCCAAACGTGACGTAATGATAGTCAGCTGTCAGTCGGCACTCGTCGAACGTTGTTGATAAGAAGGCGTGGTCATTATCCGACAATTAGATTTTTATTAATTTCCGCCTTGCGTATTATGTACTAATTATGATTACCGTAGATTATATGCGACCTTTATTAGACGAAGGAAGACAGTTAGGTGGTGCCGGTCGGGTGGCACCTCGTGCTCGACTTGGCCACTCGACAGTGACCGCGTGTCTCATTTCACTTGAACCAGACTGTACCACTTATTATAGAGTGCATTTTAATACGTTCCAAATAAAGAAATGTTTTTTTTTAGTTGGTGTAATGAGTGACATGTGATCACCAGTTGTTACTGTGACCTTACTTGGACTCTGGCTAGAAGCGGATCACTTGTTTATGAGCGGAGAGAGATTTGTTTGGAAAGCATGGCATGCCGCGATGAGTCAAAGGAAACGTTGACGTAATGGTTTTTGACTGGCTGGCTGGCTGGCTGACTGGCGCTGCTTTGAATATAGCCTGACTCTCGCGCTGTCGCATGCTAAGTCGGTAGGTGATGTCATCATTGTAGGGGGTTTGTTTTTACCGGCAACTATCACGCTCGTGTGACCTGTCAAACAGCGTTAGTTGACTGCACACGTATGTCTGTCAGCTAGTATAGCTAGCTGTTATGAACATGTGGATTCGTTCTTTGCAGGGCTTGTACGTACGGTAGTGTATGATTGATAACCTGATATAAACAAACCTCTAATTATATTCTCAAATGTAGCTGTGTCGTACATTACAAATAAACAACTTTATATCACATGGAGCGATTTTACTTCTTACTTTAATCAAGCACGCAAAACGCTAAATTTGACACAATGGTCGTGGTACATACATAGAGGTATTGGATGAAGAGGGTCGCAGTTTGCTGTCATCGTGATTGTTTGAATAGAATTATATTGTAGCAATCCTTTCGAGTTTAAGGTTTACCATTATCATACTTGTGTCGCCGATTAGCGCATGGAGTTTCGAATATCAGCATTGGGCCCTAAGCGAAGTGCTACTCGGATCTAATTTATGGATGGATGATCTAATACAGATGGAAATAATTTGTATTGATTTCAGGAATCTTCCGTTCTTTCTAACGGCTCGCTTATTACGGTATATCATATTATTTCTTTGTGCGCCAAATACCGTTGGTTAGTGTTGTAAAATTGATACTTTACAGATGGATGATATGCATGTTCTAGCCATTGGATCGCGCTTATTTTTTACCGCTGCCCAAAGTACGTGTACACTGACAATGACATGACCGGTAGGTCGGGTTATTTGCTCAGCAATTCTGTATTTCATGTATAGTTCCTAGTTACAACCGGTTACAACTTCATATATTTGGGGAAATTGCATAGTCAAGCAAAAATTTTTTCCGAGAGAAAATATTAGCAATATAAATGTTGTCCTAGCTCCTAGGTGCTTTTTACATTGGTTACTTATTGACATTGTATATTAACTGGTACAATTCTCAAGTAATTTATAATTTACACTATCTCTTATGTGATAGTGCTAGTGCAAACGTAGGTGCAAATTATATTTCTGAGAAATTATATCTGGTATCTACCTCAAGTTCTATTTAAATTAGACTTCGTTCTTTATGACTTCTTATCTAGAACCTATTAACCGCATGCATTTTGTCAAGGGGCCCAAGATTGGTCGAAGTACAAAATCTCTCGACTTTGAAAATAATGAATAGTGGTGGCACAAGAGGGAGACCACCGTAGAATAGAAGGTTGTTTCTTGGTTATGTAAAATTGTTAAAATTGTTCACGGTTTACTATTGAATTATTGTTGAACAAAACAAAAAATAACATTAAGATTATAGAATGAAGTAAGGTTAAACATGTTTGTAATTAAATATATTCCACATGTTCATCGTTATTCGTTATTTGTTTTGTTATGTTGTTGTTTTCTAAATCGAGAATCACCTTTTTGAAAACGCTAGTACAGCGCAGTACAGAGCTATAAGAAGAAGTGTATATTGTAAAAGTGAAGAAGCGGATCATGCCAGGTGTGTACCCGAATCGTGACGGAACGGAACGCGAGTCTCGAACCTCAGCTCAGATGCGATTGTTTGCATTTCGAGGGGTCGACGTGCTCAGATGGACCGACCAATCTCCATTATTACCGCGGAGCCACAGCTTCGCAATAATTTGTGCCACTCCAATGAACAAGAACGATCTCGGTAGGCCTACCTATCTATATACGAGCAGTGAAATCATGGTCATCAAATGTTATAAACAGGTATAGCCTACTAATTATGAAGTGCTGATATCTGTCTGGGAAGCTTCTGCCGTGCGTAGCAAGTAGAACACAGAAAGCATCGATTACATTCTCTAATCTCGAAACACTCTTAATTGGAGTTGCCAAAATAGGGGATGTGGTTCTAGAAACTGCGCAATTTTAATTAAACTCTCGTGACGGGGTTGTCGTAATTGAATGGTTTTGTGTAGAGTTAAATTGTTCTAGAAATGCCGACGATTGAGCTGGTTGTGAGCACCCCTTGAACTTACTACATACAATCAAAAGAGAGACGCACGTTTACGATGGTTTTCGAGTGCAATAACTTACGGTTTGAACTTGAAACTAAACTTTCTTTTCTACTCGTTTGATTTCCAAAGAGCGGTGTGGTCAAGCTCTCATAATTCATTTTTTCAAATTTGTTCTTTGACCTACCACATTTATGGTCTTGTCTGTCCGTTGGCGTTCGATTCCACGTTCTCGCCAATTTTCAGACTGCCACAATTGGATTGTCGGTACAAGAAATGTGCAGCAAAATGGAACAACACGAGTGCACCCGTATCAGGAAAAGGATTACCGTATATGAACGATGACTTCTCGACAAGAACCGGTATAGGGAATTCAAACTGCGGCAATTTCGTTTTCTGTTACCACATTAGGAACTTCATTTGAGACACTGAACAAAAAACACCATACGGGGATCGATTACAACTACTATCCGCATTATCTTATGTATAGTTGTCGGTTTTGACCTCAACCGGAAGTTATATGAAGATAACATTTAGTAAATTACATAGAAATGCCTGTTGTGGTGAACATGTCAGATTTCTCAGTGTTGTACCCTCTTTGGGTAATTTGTTTTTACAGTATGCTTCGATATTTGGAAAAGAATGTATTCCAGCATTCACCTGTGACCGAAGGCAAAGCCCTAAGCCACAATCGAGCACCGAGTACATATTGGCAAGGTGATTGATTTGTTAGAGGAGCGAACTTCAAAGAAAAGATAATATTTGTGGGTGGGGTCTTTTTATGATTACGATTGATTGGGATGCAACAATAATCAACTTTCGGATCGATGCACGATAGCTATGTACACTCGCATGCATTCGTTATCAGCATATTCTGGCTTTATCTGGGTGCAATTGGGTACATATAGACGCTCTCACAGTTTTATTTGGATTCGTATTAGATTAGCCTTGATCCTGTGTGACCCTAAATCCTCTACAATCGTTGGATTAGAAACATACCATGCAGTGTTGCACAACATCACAAGTTGGCCGTAGGATTATATACATGACACCATACTTACCGGATGATTTGTGTTGATCTTTATACCATGCCTGCCATCTAAATTTCTTCAGATAGAACCCGGCATGAAAACGATATTTTATCATCAAATCGATAAGTTGCAGGGCCATTTGTATATGTCTATCATGTCCATCTCCATGGATGGATGGTAGCCGGTCCCCTTTGTAGCTGGTCTTGTCGTGTCTACGTTTATCTCACATTATTCAATCCTGATTATGAAAGGAGGGCAATCATGCTGATTGTATGAGTGGCTGGCTCGTCTCACTGTCGGCCTTGTTATACGCACGTCCCTGTCGGTCCTAATTGTGATGTCATATTCATCAGATGTCGAAGTCCTCCACTGAGAATGTATGAAATATGATGTCTTCAGATTGACGTTGAAAAAGTTCTCGGGTTCATCAAAAACAATTACCGTGTAGGGTTATCCACGTAAGGAAGGGTGTCGCTCAATGTCAATATACACCTGTTCAGAGTGTACTTTTACACTATTTTAGTACATTCGCGTCGCCATACCGTTCAGTGCGGCAGCGGATAAAAACTACTACATTAAAAATCGAAATTATGCGAAGGGAAGATACAAAAGACAGTTAGGATGGGGTTACAGATAACGAAATAAACACAAAATTCATTCCGTTCGGATTTTGATTACGATTATACAACGATATCGTATTCTCGCATTTAATACAAACGTAATGAATCTACATTGTTTCGTCTCTGTATACCCTGATAATATGTGTCTTGTGTATCTTCCTACGATTTCGATTTTAAAAGTTGTTTTATAGATCCGAACAGGAACACTTTTATATAGGTATTCAAAATAATTGGATGACGTTAAATTATTGTAACGCCACTTGCGTGTTTGTTTCTTCAAACCTTTGTTGTGTTTGGGGGGGGGGGGGGGGGGGGGGGTTGTCAAGGGGTGGCCGGCCGGCCGGCATCGGGTTTGCTCTTGTCTGTCACCGTGGGTCATGCGTGAGTCATGCGGTTCGCCGCCGAATCATGCAAGTGCAACGATGATCCAATGTGTGGTCTGCAAGGTTTGACCATCGGTCCACCTGATGTCGACCACGCCCACTATTCAACTCAAAAGACTACCTGAGCTACAGCTGGCCGACTTTGCTATCGGCTTTTTTGCATCCGAAAGTGTGACGCATCGACATTGCATTGTTATTTCTTTAGTAGCCTGCGGGCGGTTTCAAACTTTTGTTTTGTAGTCGTGTTCCATCAGACACTGAAGCGTTTGTTCGTGTAGATGGTTACAACATCATTACCCTACGAAGTTGGTTCCTCCCTCCCCTCCACGTGGTGACCGTTGCCCGCAAATAGAGCTCTCTCTCTCTCGTGCATCTCTCTCTCTCTCTCTCTCTCTGTCATAGCCCTCACAATTCTTTCTCTTCCTACTTTTTCATTGCCGGCCCTCTTTGCGATTGAAACGCCCACCAACCCCTTATTCACCCCCCCCCCCCCCCCCCCCCCCCTGTTTTGGATCCCTTTTGACGACCCCGGCAATGTGCAACGCATTTGATTTGGCCGACGTCACATAACCACCCAGCTGTCTAGTACGTCATAAAACATCAAATAATATAAAAAAATAAAATACAACATCAATATTCTGACTGGCTAGTCATCCGAAATGACCGACATATATCGCACGTGCACGTTCACGTGGAATGCGAGAGTGTCCACGGTGTTTCCGCTGCTGTGTCCGTATAATATAATAGCGTTGCTCTCCATTCCATTCGACCGACGTTCCATTCTCGTTGAAGGTGTTCGCGTCGCGTGTGCTATGAACAGGTGACTCACTGTTACGGCACGGCCAACTGATGACACCTATAAAAATAACAGTGGCACGTGACTTCGCGCGCGCGGGTTCAAACACTGTTTACGTTAGAAATTATAGAAATTGCGTTACCCGTCCGTGCCCGTTCAGAAAGGTCTCGACTTTCGCCCGTGATTCCGACCGTAGAGTGGGCGTGTCCGTAGTGAGTCACACAACACATACCGAGGAGAGAGACATTTTCATATATTATTATGTAGGTAGACTGTTTTTGTTGTCATTTGTGCAGCTGACGGTAGCGAGCACTTCCGCCGGGTATGGACCCCCCCCCCCTCCTCGCCCCCCCCCCCCCTAATTCCAGAGTGGACTAATGGCCATGCGCGCTGGTCTATTGTTCCAACTCGTATACATTTTGTTATACTTATGTTGCACTGCCACTGTTCCATTCATTAATTTACTATCTCAACACTTGGTTTTCACCAATTCGTTCAGCCAAAGTGGTTTGTTTGAATTGAACCAAGGTCTCTGGGATCGCGTGACCTGCTTGTACGATTTTGTTGAATTTGTTTTATTGTCTAATCTAATGGAATTGTTCCCGTCTGTGTTGACAGAATAGAGAAGAGTAACATTGTCTGGCTGTGGTAGCCTCGCCCAACCCGCTAATAATGTGACGTCACACTTCCACGAGATGTTTAATAAATGTAACGAGCCACACCCCTAAAATGTGGATTGTTATTTATATAAAAAATAAAAATAGTAATGAATATTATTGTTTTATTATTGTTTGTATTACATGCAAACTCGGTAAAAACCGGTTGTTACATAATTATGTTGTACAGACGTAAGTGTAAAGTACTTCCACGTGTTTAAGTTGAAGTCAATCATTTTTTTAAAATTAAAATTGTGTATGTACTACATAGCTACTAGCTATGCTACTGTTTCATACCTTCTCTATCCAGACGGAGAGCGAAAAAGACGTGGCAATTTGTTGTTGAAAGTCTCCAGCTCGTTAGTTCGTTCGTTGTTCAAAAAGTAGATTATGGTATCATCGTGTGAGCCGATAAACCTTAAAATTTTCATACATGCGTAATCTTACTAGAGTACACGTGTACGCCTGCAAATGTCGTTGTACATCGGAGACCTATGGCCGAAATTCTTGTTAACTTAGAGGAAGCAGATCACTGTAAGACGGAAATATACGATTGTGGCAAACTGCTTGTCAAACAAACAGGTTCGATCTTTAGATCCATGTAGCGTAGTTGAACACATTATTTTAAAACACACCACCGGATAGACAGAGCAATAGTTACGTTAGAGCAGTAATGTAATATTAATGCGTAGTTGGTCCGGAGAAGAGAGGCCTATTTGTAATTAATAAAATGAATGCATGATGACGTTATTATGTTAATTCTTGCAACAATTGCATCGACTTGTTTTTTTATCTGGGGGAAGACTGAATTCCGAATGTGCCTGTAAAATAATGTGTTACTAATTCTTAGGTCATTAGCCTACTGAACTATACGAACTTTGTCTGTGCCGTACATTAGTAAGTAGTTTTTTTTTTATCATGGCATTATCGCGCACACGAGGATATACATATTTTTCTCTTTTTAACTACGTACATGTCATGTCATGTTATGCCACCAACGTTCGTCATTCCGTTTCGTTTGCTACATGACGGGTATGAGTCACTGCTATTGGGCACGGCACACAGACAGAAGGGTCAACCCCTTCACTGGTTGCCCTCTCGGGTCAGTCTACCTGCGCTGCGCATGCGCGGGGTATTAGTCATCATCATGAGCGCATACATGTACACCAATCGAAGCGACATAATTGCGTTATCCGCGAATGCACGTCCCGGGGGGGGGAGGGGGGGGGGGGGGATGTGTGTGGAAGTCGTGCGGACAAAGGGCATCTTCGCAAGGAAGGAAGGGCTGTGTAAGGAGAGACTTGCACACCCGTGGGCTGGCTACCCCCCCCCCCCTCCCTCCCCCCCCCCCATCTGTGCCGTGTCGTAGCTACACTGGCCAGGTGTCTCTCCGTGTATTGTGTTACACTGGGTATAGTCTAGGGGCGCAGCCGGTGAGCACCTGAGAAGGGGAAACAAGACGTTTGCTTCAGTGCAACGGCATGTGGGTGAAAGAAGGTTCCCTCCCTGGCACATTGCCACAGATATTTTTACAATTTTCATTGCCATTGGTGGTATTTTTCGAATTGTCATTCGTAGATTATTTATACAGCGTACATATTATCCTAAATCTATTTTAGGTACTCTGAGCGATGTATTTTTATTTTTTGATTGTTTACTTTGTAATTTTGTATACCCGCGTAACTCCGTAGGCCTACATGACACTACTTTGCTCCATGCTTTGTGATGACTGATTAGTCTAGTAGAAGTGCTTTGGGTGGGTAGGTAACCGTACTATCTTCTGGGTTAATTTTACATATAAGGGAGGAAGCTTATAAGACAGATAATATATTAATACACTTCGTGTGGGTTGTCAGTTTGTGACCTGTGCACTGCTTCGCGAATTATAAACTAACCTAGATGGGTTGGTGAGGAGGCGTCGATAGAAACAACAGTTTGTTTAAATTGTTATATTATTGTTCTGCAATATGGTTGTGCAGGATGAGGTTGAATAGCCTTTGGTTGGATGCAAACTCCCACTTTTTTACACAGTGTCTATTTATAGCATTGTAGTTGTATTCCCTTGGGGAAATGTGGGTAAGGAAGGCGTGGCAGTTTTGTTAATTTAAATATTTTAGTTTAATAAATAAAATGATAATGACAGTTTGTTGAACGTTATCTCGTGTACTTGGAGGGACTGCTACTGTCAACGCCTTGGCCGAAAGTGGTGACGTCATATTGAACGTCTTTGCGTCTGAACTGTTGACGATGGTTCAAACACTTCAAGCGCCGTCGAGTCTGTCAGCTGCCGCATTTTAGAAAGATGAACAATACAAAAAATCCCAGACTTGCCACAGATGGGCCAGTTGGTTGATTTTTTCCAGTTGCGTGTCGAGTAGGCGGAAGCGGGATAAAATGTTGAATATTTGAATGTGTATACAGTTCCAATTTTGTGTTAGTACGCGATGGATTAGGCTGGTTTTGTGGAAGAGGATCGTTTCGGTTGATAAAACCAGGTATTTTTAATGGGACAAATATAATAAAATCACCATAAAACACACACGAAGAACACACGCGGTTGTAAAATTGAATACATACTGCACTATTTCGCAATTGGCGAGTGCAGATTTTATAACCGTGTTTGTTTCTGTGTTTTATAGTAATTTTACTAGGAATTGTTTACTTTTTTTACATGGATACTTTCTTAGTCAAAAGATTAAGTTACCACTTGGCAAATACTGTTGGTCGCAAAACTGACGTTAAAATTTTGCTTGGGGTTTTTTTTCTACGGTCGTAGCATGTAAGAAATAATGTCATGTTGCCGTTGTTGAAAGCGGGTATACCTCGTATGAAATCATGCGTATACACAATATCAAACCACATACATGTACATGAGGCAAACCGGATAGCCTACTTGATACGGAAACTTAATCGACACGTGATCAAAGATGTGACATTTGATATTGTGTTGGAGAGTGACGCCTACAAATAAGACATCATACATATACAGATACTGGCGACGCCGTAAGAAACAAGGTGTCCCCTAAAGTTCTGAGAAGAGACGGTCGCTCCACACGGTCTAGTTCAACGGTATTCAACTCGAGATTGCCCGATAGCTGCCTTGTTATTGTCCACTGTATTGACTGCACCAACCGTGAATGGAATGCGACCCCACCACGTCTGGCAACATGCGCGCGATATTATCATTAGAAGACCTGAGGCAGGAGAACGGGATGCAACTTGATTTAGGTTGGTAGTTGTCACACGCGTCACTTCACTATTACATAATCCGTGACGACAACACCTTGCAAGTTTATAGTCATTCTCTCGTCCACACTCGGCAGAAACTATGTCCTTGTCCCCTACGCACGCAATGCCTTAATTTGTGAAATTATGAAATGTTGTTATGATTATTATAAAAACCACCTAAACTACCGGTAGTAGTTCATCGTGCTTTAGACCAGCGTGTCACACAGGGCGTCCGCAGTTTTGAATTAATATACATAATTGTTTTAATAGTAGGCCTATATATGCGCACCCCGCCCAGGTCGTTGAGTAGACGTGTGTGTTGGTAGTTCAACCTTGTTGACGCCAGGAAGAAATATGTTGGGTGTGCTCGAGTGATAACATTTTAATATCCTCCTCAAACCCTAACCTAATACGCACACACATGTGAGAGGTGTTTTATGAAGTAGTCAAACCCATCGGACTACCCACTTTCTGTCCGTGAGTAGAATGAACGATGATTAAGCGAGCGAAGCGAGCGTCTCCACGAGACTCTTATGGCCCTTCGTTCTGTTTTTTTTTTTTTTTTTTTTTTTTTTGTGTACTAGACTCTTATGGCACTTCATGCTGTTTGTTTTTTGTTTTGTTTTTATGTCTGTCGATAGCGGTCGAACGGAAAGTCCGATAAACTTGAAATTTGGACCATCCACAAGCCTCGATGTGGATTGAAGGTGTATAGTTTTGAGGCAAAATCGTTCGAAAAGTTACAAAGTTACACTCAATAACTGTTAGTAATGGTGGCGGACCGCTGCGAAAACACTAGACAGACAACGAAAATTCTTAGCAACGAAAATTGCACTGCATTCAACAATATCGGGAAGTATAATAGCTATGGAAATTAGAACAAAATTTTGAAATGCACATTCTTGAATTGTTGTTAATTGTTGTTTTTATTAGCTTTGAGATCTTTTCGCCAGAACGTTCGTAGATAAGGACGCGCTCGCTTATCAACGCGTCAAACAGAGCGTTTTCCTAGTAAAATATACTGTGAATGACTATTATTATCAGACGAGCATACATCTAGGGCCGGTATTTACGATCAACAAACATCGGCTGTTATTTGTAGCAATTAAACTATTTGGAGGATTTCACAGCTTTTAATTGGTAGTTGCCATGGAGAAAACAAGCTATTTGACGAATAATTAGTTATTTGAACGTTATAAAACTGGGCCTTAGTGTACGTGGAGGTAATAAGTGTATACGGGTCTAGAAAAGAAGGCCTATCTTCGTTTCAGTAAGTCGTTCCACTCTGCAGTGAGATATTTGGCCAAGAATAGGATTGTTGGGAGCGGAGGTGACACTCCTATTAAATTCCCATCCCATCCCGTGCAGTTTCAAGTTGGCTAATGCGCTTTTTATTACTCGTCTTTGGTCATCCGGTTATCACTCAGGCACCGCCATGCACTCCGTCCCACGCACTCGTACAATTATATTATTATTACGATGGTGGTAATGTCTACGATGGTGGTAATGTCCGAGC
Source organism: Isoperla grammatica (assembly GCA_945910005.1). Lineage (NCBI taxonomy): Eukaryota > Metazoa > Arthropoda > Insecta > Plecoptera > Perlodidae > Isoperla > Isoperla grammatica. The sequence continues at coordinate 118,423,384 of OX246737.1, forward strand.
TTTTACAGCGGCTGACGACGCCCATACCCTTACACGCACATGGGTTTGGCAGTTCATCGCCCCCCCCCTAACTTGTAATGTATTCGCGTCACAGTGTGCTATTGTGATTGGAATGATAGACGAAGTCAATGATATCAGTTAGCCCCTAGTGCTGACTTCAGATTATGCATATAGGTTGTATGATGAACCAACGGGAATCATGGTTAAATCAGCTGTTACTCCAGCTTCCGTACTCCGTATATATGTGAGTTCTACAAAATTTTAAGTAGGCCTACTGTGCTGCGTAAGCCTTCAATTAAATCATGTCCCAAATCTGTAGTGTACGTACGCGAACGTCATGGTCTAATAATATACTTAGTTACTAGAAATATCATTCGACCATGCGCGTACGTCATTTAAAAGGTATCTCAGCAGAGAACGTATTCTCACACTAAACATGAAAAATGTGTGTACGTGCGATGAAAACTTGTAAGCGGGCGTGTAGGCCTACTTAATTCTAAAACGCCGTTCAATCAAGACGGATCACACCACACTTATTGGTTCATTTCTTTTGGCAGAACATCCCAACCTCTGATTCTGATTAATGAACATCGTTAAATAGAGGTACTGACGGAATGACCTGAACGGAGGCCCACGGCTTTATTCTCCTAACACCATAACACCCCCCCCCCCCCCCAACTGTATTCCCCCGTGACGACCCCCGCGAAGTGTGAAGGATCTGATTCGGCCAACGCTATGATTAGGAGTTATGAGACCTAGTTGTTAATTGCGTCGTTAAACAAAAAAAATCTCAATTATTAAATACGACCTACTGGTAGAGTTAGGTTGGTACTTTGCCACAGTGATGACCTCACTCGGTTATGATTATAAGTGCCCCTTCTTCTGCTCACTTGACTCTGGGTGTGTACCTAGAAACTATAGCTGGTGGTCCTGGGTTTAGATCCCAGCCGTGCTAACTGCTTAGGGGATACCTAGAAATAAATAAACGTAATTGTACACACGTAATAGACACCATCAGTCGTAAATCATGTGGATGAAACTGGAATATACTTACTGTAGATAGTAAATAAGTACGTTTTTAGTTTTTTGTCTTCGTTTGAAAATATCTAACATTACCTGAATTTTGAAAAAAATAAATTGTCTCGTTTGCCAACATAGGCTTATGTCGGTACTCAATTTGCAATACAAAAGTGATTGGTGGACCTAACGGCTTGCTAGGACCCAGATATGGCCCCTGAGTTGATGTCACTTACGTTAGTGCTCGCATCTCGTGTTCCAGGTGATCTCGAAGCCGTGAGTCAGAGCTTAGTACAACTGTCCAAACAGCAAGGCTCAGTGGACAACATCAGCGTGATCGTAGTGTTCCTCACTGACCCCGCCCAGTTGGCAGCGATGGACGTGTGGCCGACGCTAGACGACGCCGTCACCATGGACACGGGTACCAACCCCTTCCAGCAGCCGGCGGCGCCGCAGACCAACGGCTCCGAGCCGACCTATCAGAAGGCGAACCTCTTGCTCGACCTCGCCGGCGGCGATAACTACGCCAAGCTGAACGCGTCGTCGCCCTCCGAGACGGACCTCTACTTCTTGAACCGTCCCGCCAACGGGAAGGGCGAGGCCAACTACGAGGACGACGACTTCGGGCCCGAGACGGACGTGGACGCCGTCGACGACGTCCTCCTGTCTCCGGCCATCGCCGCCGCCGCCCGGGCCGCCGCCGCCGTCGCGACGACTGTCGACGTCCACCAACAGCTCGGCAGGGACGAGACGCCGACGCCGCCCGCAGACGAAGGTGGGTCCCATCTCACGTGGCCTTCATCATTTCTTTCTCACTACTTAACAATCCACCCGCCCTCCAAGCCCCAACTAGGTCCCCGTCTACAAGTACAAGTTGTAGACTCGGGACAGAATTTGGCTCAGCGTGAGTCGTGACTACTCCCTCTCCTATGACAAGGCGGAGCGTTTTCCTAGTTTATTTATTTTAATCCCTCCTTTTTAATTCCTCCTAGTTTTTAATCCCTCTCCTCCTTGTCCCTTCCTCCAATCCTTCCCCCCGACGTCATGTGACCTTGAGTTCGTCGTTAAACACCAGATAATATTAATATAGTAGAGTGCTCTTCAGCCACGCCTTTAAGCCAGCCCTTTCAAAATGTCACTCTCATATCCGGGCATCTTTCATTAGAAAAACTTGGATTGCATGGTTACATTTAAATAAATTTAATCCTTTTAATGTCATCGAGTCATTGCCTCTGACTTAAAAATCACAAATTGAGGAAACAGAACAAGTTATGGCTTCGCAAGACCCCTTCCACATTCCTGGATGGGTCATCGCAGAAATGAACTATTACCAAGTTCCTTGAGCTATAGAATCTAGATTATGTAAGTTAGGTCTTCGCAGCCTGTTCGCAATGTTTCACATTTCATATTTTTTGTTTTCAAATGGAAGAATCAATAGAGAAAACAAACTAGTAATGATTCCAAAAAATTGTAAAGATAACTACGTACTGATAGGATGGGGTAGTTCTCGAATGAAGCACTCGAACTCCGACATACATTTCTCTCCCAATAACTCAATTCTTGAAAGCTATAACGCTTCTTGCTTTCATAATAATTTGAATTTGATCAGTCCGTATTGCTTGCATGCACGCCGTAGCTCCTTACTATTTTTATCAGCCTTTAGCAAACCATAATACATTGAAAGAAAGCAATTAACTAATGATTATGAGATACTCGTGTGGGTGAGTGGAAATAAGGTCCCGGTAAGCGGGAGACCTGGGTTCAATTCCCAGTGGATTGTTCTCGCGTGCACGACTGTATTATCCATGTGGCTCACATTGCACGACGTCCGTAGTCCACGTGTTCGATTCCCACACCGTGTTCAGGGTATAATGTTACTATGATTCCACATACAGTGACACAGTCTCAATTATAAATTCAATTGCGTCTTAAAACGACTCAGTTGCTCTTGATAATGGCCACTAAGCCAATCACAGGTATGTGTTGGTTATGTCGTATTTTTGTTATCTCTTGTAATGGATGACTGTGGGTACGACTCCAGTACGAAACCATCCATTTGTGTTCATTTATATTCCCTAGTCATTATTACAAATAAACTCCGAATCATCACAGTCCCATTAATCTACACCATGTGGAAACAAACAAAACAGAATCCGGAAGGTTTTACAAGCTCTTTGCATATCAAGTAATAAGGACGTGCATTGTACTTGCGGCCACGTGTATTACGGTATTACCGTGTGGCGAACTGGGGCAGGATAAAGTGTTACAAATGCAAATAGATGCACACACTAAACTGTACGCGTGGTCTACTTTGTAGTGCAAGAGACTGTATAGTCTGAAATCGGAATGGAATAGCTAGGAGCTGTTTCAAACAAACCCACAGGTTGATAATATGAAATTGAGACGAAAGTAGGATTCCAAAAGTTATGCTAGAGAATAGAGATATATTTAAGTCATGGGGCCCCTACAGGTCGCAGGTCGGGAGCACGTGGGCCCAATGGGAAAAATGAGCCGGCAAACGTATGTAAAATGAAATTCGATATAGCTGGTTCTGAAAGCCAATATACCCTACTGTTTTGAAACGTTTGGCGATCCGAAACCCTCCCCCAAACATGAATTCAATGCGAAACGTTTTCTGTTGTGTATATATAATTACCCTGGATGTAAAACACGCACTCTTGTGTGAACGTGAATAATTTGGATTACATTTTTCATTCGCTATGCATCGGGCGGCCGGGGTTATGTCCCAAGTGCTATTTTTTATTTTAGGATTCGTAGAAAAAAAATAAAAATTTTGAATGCCCGATTTTATGGGCAAATGTTTTTGGAATTTAGATTTCGGGCGTGATACAGACGTGAATTCGTATGACTGGGATGTGGGCGTGGTTTCCCAACTAACCGGTCTTCCAAGGGAAAGTGATTCTGTCCCTTTTCCCCTCCACTCGCACACCGTGTGCGTTGCTATAGCAACAAGGAAGTGCAATAATCGTTTAGCCGTGTCCCCGTAGTGCAATCGCTCGCTGGCTGGCTGGCTGGATGAGTCATCCGCCCCGACCGACCTGTCTTGTCTGTACTGTAAACAAGACGACCAACTTTCGATACGTTGATCAACAAGCAAAAAGTGTCGCGGCCACCACCGCCTTTCGAACCAGCTGATCGATTCCACACACCACGCGAAGTGGCTCATTCTACCGGCCAGTCTGCCACGAACCCGTAATCTTGTCGCACGGCAGCAGCGAACGAGCCCTCCCCTCGCCAGTCGAGATTAGGACGGTGCTATTGTTGGGTGTCTGTTTGTACGTACACACGTTCGTTCGTCGTAGCAAACGGTTCGGAATTCGGGCTTCCGAAAATAGTTTCTCTCGTCGTAGCACGTTTACCACAAAACGTAAGTATATTTTTACGTCCGCACGATATGTCACGTATATAATACGATGACTACACACTAATTCATTGCGGGACGAATATTTTCCTCTAGAATATTCTTCACCCGGCTCGAAATCACCCTCATTATATATTCAGTATTAACTTAGTAGATTGGTTCGCGTTCACGTAAATAATCAATGGTTTATGAATAGTTAACGTTGTTTACGTTTTTTTTGTGTACATAACCAAGTGACTATTTTCTCTATGTAGATCGTGTCGGCCGTCTGTGATATTTGAAGCGAGGGTACCGTACTTTCATCTTGCCAGGTTGTTTGGCAAACGGCCATGCTTTGGCTTTAGCTTACCAGGAATAACAAGACCCATGACTAGCCTATCTCTGGGGTCGGTGGTCAACTAAAGTCAGATTTAGGAAAATAAATGTTATGTTTTTCATCACGTGTATCTGCCTAGGCTATGGGAGGGGTTTTGGTCGTGTCTGGATGGATGTAGCCTATACTCCGAACCACGCCGGTCTACCGTAATTGGTAAGGGGAAAGGATTATTGGGTCAGGCCAGCTGATTAATTTCACTGATTTGTTTTCCACCTGTAGCGTCTGGGGAAATGAGTGGGTGCAAGAGACTATCGATCGTATGCAAAGAATACTTGGCTGGGCGTGGTCTCGGCCCGAGAATAAACCAGACCATTCTTGTACATTTACAGTAGGCGGCGCTAGGACAGGCACAAACAAATCTTCCAATCTACTAGGCCTACCTACCTAAATGTTATTTGTTTTTGTAATTAATGTTTTTGTAAATGTTTCCGTTATGTGTTGTACTACTGTAACATTAAAAAAAAACTATGCGTGCTAAATAAACCAACAACATAACCTGCGCACAGCAGACTGGCTGGAACATCACCTGTGGTTACTCAAAACTATGCAGTCGTCGTGATAAACCTCGTTGCATTTTAACCCCTTAAATATAAATGTAAATAGAACAATTATGCACTCTACATGCATTATTTACACAAAACTGAGTATCATGTTTACGAACTTCGAAATTTAGGAGAAATTAGCTGGCATTCTATTTTATGTCCCTACCACCTACTTTTATTTTAATGAACTCTTATGTTTCGTGGAGATTGTCATTGATTTTCTTTCTCAATGTTTTTTTTTATGTACATGTTATTGTTTATGATTAAAAAATAGGCTACTATTTAATAATAATATTTAGTTAATGATGTAACCTGCTTCACCTAATTCTAATTAATTTTAGTTGATATAACAATATGAATATGATGTACTTTTAAGTTTTAAGCTAAAATTAGATGTTGGTAAGCAAATTGATGTAATCGCTTATATATAAACTCTGGTTAGGTGGAAGAGCAGTACGTAAGTAACCGAACCTCGCCATTTTGCTTTGTAATTCCATCGACAAACAAATAAAGACTAAGGTGAATAAGAACCAAGACTATTAGACCGGGAGTAGTATTAAAACACAAATAAACACACGAACAATAACCACGGTCAAAAAAATAAAACACTCGCCAGTGCGTGAATTTTCGACAGCGTCCGCTGTCTTCCTCAGACGCGAGGGAACTATAGTTAGTCAGTTAGATAGTTAGATAGTTCCCTCGCGTCTGAGGAAGACAGCGGACGCTGTCGAAAATTCACGCACTGGTGAGTGTTTTATTTTTTGACCGTGGTTATTGTTCGTGTGTTTATTTGTGTTTTAAAGACTAAGGTATCTAAACATATCATGTGCCATAACTGCAAAAGGTTGTTGATCATTATAATGCAAGGCCACAAAAATCTGTAAACATAATTTATACATATTTGAGTTGCGTGAGAGAGATAGGATGCCAACAGCTTATCCAAGTGAAAGTTGGTAAGCCACGCACTGGACTCGGGCGAGCTGTTGGCATGCTATCTCTCTCACGCAACTCCCATTGCCCAAGCATTTTGGCACTCTCAAATTGACACATGTATTTACTAAAGCTTAACATATCACTAATGCAACAGATAATCTAGATTGTTAGCAGTTATAAGATTTTCACTGTTTTTGTTTGTGTGTTTAGTGACTGGTGGGCCTCCCTTGCTGCCTGAATCGGAGAATGTAGCCGAGAGCGGTGAGGAATCCGAGGACGAGTGGAATTACTACCGCGTAGAACCGACCGAGAAGCCCGTTGAAACCCAGCAACAACAACAACAACCGGCCGAGAAGACAGCCGAAGAGAAGACCAAGGAGGAAGAGGAGGAGGACGAAGCCAGCATGGAGTCCCGACTGAATCCCAATGCCGCGGAGTTTGTTCCCTCCCCTACCGCCACCAAGCCGTCCATGGAGGAGCTTCTCTCCGAGTCTCCTCGCAAGGGGGGCGTCGTCATGGACGACGTTCACATGCCCTCTCCTGTCGAGTTCCGGGACGAAGTGAGCTTGCGGCCCTCCGAGCTGGATTTCAATCCCTTCGCACAGAACGACGTCTCGAGGAACTTGTTACCCGATCTGTTGAACGGAAAGACCGAGGTGGACAGCAACGAGAAGAACCCGTACCAGATTTTAGAAAACGAGTCTGATTTCGGTGAATTAACCGAGCCAATAAACCCCTTCAAGTCTTCCGATCATCTGTTTGATAAATCTGAGGTATCGTCCACCAAAGCAGAGTTTGGCGATGAAACGGCGACTAGTTTCTTGGATAACGTGTCGGACGGTGATTATTTGAAAGAGGGCAATGTCGATAGCTCCGACTGCATGGACTTGAATGCTTCAATGACGGAATCCGACTTTGTGGCAGCTAATTTATCTGACGATGTGACCGGCAAAGAGCCGAGTAAATCTCACAATGGATTTGCTCCGACACAACTTACTGATGACCTAAATATGTGCTTTGAACAACAGAAGGACTTTGTGCCTTCATTCGAGTCGGAAATTTGTCAAGTTCGTACCGGCAATGAAAATTTAAGTTTTGAAGTTAATTCCACTACTTTGGACCAAGAACTCGGTATCGCAGATTCTGTTTTGCCTGCGAGTGTAGACTTCCAGCTTGACGTTGCTAACCTATCGCAAGAAAAGGCTCCCGTTCTGCCTGTCTTTGACTCGAATCTCGACTTTGTCGACCCGCCCCAAGCAAGCGTCGAGGTCTCGAGTTCACCGACATTGCACAATGCATCTGTTTCCAACTCTGCCTTGTCTCTTGGTAAGGAAGCTTTCGATCTTGTTATGGACTTCACTGAAGAGTTGGGTGATAATGCGTTGCCATCCACACCGCTCTCGTCGGATGTCCACGTCTCGTCGGTATGCAGTGGAATAGAAAACATTGACATGGAACCAAACGTTACTACTTTTGCTCAACTAGAAACCGAACTCGTTCCCTCAGTAAATGCAGAACCTGTTATTTCAGAGCTGTCCAACTTTGTTGGGTTTGAGCCACAAATGCTTCTACCCACTCAATCTACTGAGCCCCGTATTTTAGAAGAGCATAATCTGCCCTCGCTGTTCCCAAGCCAAGAGAGTGTCCTACCCAAGGAATTGATTAGTGAGCCACAAGTAGAAGAACCTGCCCTAATGAACATTGAGAGTAAACAAGACCAAGAAGTTACAAAGGCTGAAGATAGTAATATGGTATCTGACATTATAAGTCAGTCGGAGACAGTAGTCGCAGCTGCTTCTGTTGCGGCTGTGGCAACGGCTGCTATGGCAGTCGAAGCAGCCGTGTCTGGCAAGACAAATGATGTAGCTGAGAAAGCTAAACCTTCTTCAGGAAAGGCTACACCCATGAGCAAGAGTGCAACATTGACCCAAAAGACTCTATCAAAAACTCCTACTTCTCCTACGAAGCCTTTGGCGCCCACTTCCCGATCCACTACCACACCGAAAAAGCCTTTGCCAACTGCCACTAGCCGAGTCGCGAGTAAAACTACCACAGCCTCTAAAGTCACTACAACAACCGGCAAGACGACTCCCTCGTCTACCGTCACGAGCAAGGTTACCGCAACTACCACGAGCCAAGTTCGCGTGAAGGTCGCCGCGTCGTCGCCCACAAAGCCCGCGCCGGCCGCGAAGGCGGCACCGCCTACCAAAACCACCGCCCCCGCAAGGCCGCGGCCGGCCACCGCGACCAAAGCTCCCGTGCCCGAAAAGAAACCGCCCGGCCTGACAAACGGAGAGGCAAAGTCCTCGACCGCCAAGCGTCCCGAACTGGCGCCAGCCGCCAAGAGATTGCCGACAACGTCAACCACTACGAGGCCGTTGCCGAGGCCAGCGTCCGCACCGGTTGCCGCTAAAACGATCACGAAAACCACCTCCAGTAGCCGCACGGTTACGAGCTCTACTACTGCCGCCGCGCCGAGACCGATAACGAAGCCCGCGGTGAACGGCGTTGCCAAACCAAAGACGACCACCACCACCACGACCGCGTCCACTCTGAGAGCGAAACCGGCAGCCAAGACTGTAGACAAACAAGTGAAGGACAGCGCCAACAAGCAGATCTCTTCCGTCGGCGCAAAGTCGTCGACAGTGTCGCGCGCCGCCACGACGGCGCGTAAGCCTGCGGGCGGAGCCACGAAAACCACCACGACTACGACGGTGACAAAGTCGTGCAATACGGGTCCCATCAGGAGACCCCCCGGCACCGTGGTCACCAAGACCACCTCGGAGATCATCACCGTCGCGCCCTCCGAGACGACGGTCGTTGTCGAGGAGTTTACCACGACCACTGTCACCAAGGATGACGATTCTCCAATTCTTGACAACGCACAAATAGAAGTAGGCCTAATTTCCATCGCAGACTGAAGTTTTCTTTGAACAAATTCGTGTGCTTGTCATAAGATTTTTGCTTTTTTTTTTATGTGAATGCCATTTTAAAATATGCACACACTATTGGGGAAGTAAAAACAAGAGGATAAGCAGTAATGAAAGAGTGAATCCCAAATGCCTTTAATTTTTATATTTATAATACAAATATCTAAGATACTAGTGATATTGCTTATTACAATTGTTTTTAATATAATATACCTAGGTTATTTTATAGCTTGGCATGTTTGGTACGCTATGAAAGTAATCGAGTTGCTGTAGAGCTTTGTGTTTTCCTTGTAAATAACATATCTTTTTTATATTGCTATATTAGTATACTTATTCATAATTATTTGTATTAGTATTTTTATGTTAAAAGACTACATTAAGGTGCTACTGGGTCAGACATGCTGTCACTATAAAATTTGCTTAAATGTACTGGTATCAAACATATTAAACTATTACAGGAAAACTAGCATAAGTCAGGGTATGTACTGTAATGATAAGTTATCTAACTACTACTATTCTAAAATTGCTTGTGCATTTTTACCAACTGGTGAGGTTTGCATAAGTAGTCATTCCATGATTAATGGTTGGTTTCATTTTATTATTTTAATAACAATAGAAATAATTGTATGTATTTGAATTTTGTTTGTAATTTCTTATAATCAGGAACCATGCATGATACATAGAAGAAGGTTCTGTTAAGAAAAAGTATCCTTTCAGCCTAAATATAGTTTGTTATGTGAATTTAAGTTCTACTGTTGGTAGATACGTTAACATCACATTGCAGTCCATGGACCTAGTTGTAACGTAATACAGTATCAAAATGAATCTGTAGGTAATATTGTCCCAATGAAAGTATTCTGATGCTTATGGACACTGCCGAGTTCAAGGTGACAACTTAATTTTCTACTTCGCTAATTCCTACCATCTAATGTAAACAGGCCTATTGGGGATAATTCAAAACCTTCTGTTGGTTACCTTACCTGTAACTGTGGGTGTAGCCAAACCGCCTGTGCACTCGACTAAGCCGAACCATGCATTTACGAGTGTGGGAAAGAACGCCAGTTATCTGTTGATTTTCTTTCTATTGGCGTGTTTGAAAGGGGGCAGTAGACAATGACCTGAGATCGGTACGCGAATACTTTCCTTGGGAGTAGTAGTAAAACAATGTCTACTTTTTTGTAACTCGGGATAGGCTAATCATGACTTATATTTATATTGATGCAAAGAAAACACCATTATCTATCCTAAATGATTGTTTTGAAATTTTAATCAGCACAATCTTTCCTAAAAGAAAAATGGGAAAAAGATTTGTAATAGTGAGATGACAGATTGAGTTGGTTGCAGTAAACTATTTTATCATTTTACTAAGAAATCCTCATAGGCTTACTATTTTATATGTAGATCAATGTATTTATAGAATGTTTCAAAAGAGTTTCAGATGGTGACCAATTTTAATTAGATGGGCTGTGATGTGATTTAACTTGTATTCATACAATGAAGATATTTACTTTATGACTGGCCTCAACTCGGAGCTGATACAGCCCGAATTCTTTCGAAGCAAATCCAGCAATTATTAAAACCTGTATCTACAAAGTTCGTAAAAAAAAAAGTGATTTTTAAGGCCTGCTTTGTATTCGTAGCATTAGATGTACCGTTTTAGAACCTTAGGTAATAGCTGTGCTTTCCACTATCATTAATAGTATTGTAATTTTATGTACAGCATTGTTATGTTAAGGCCGATTTTCTGAAAACTGATTGAATTGTAATAAAGTCTTTATTATATGAACTGCTGACTAAGTGTTAAGTTATTCCTGAATCATTATTATTATTTTTCCTGGCCAGGAAGTCGAACCAAAATCGAAAAAAAAAAAAACATTTTTATGAAGCGAAACCGTAACCCGAACAGAAATATTTTTTTAGTAAAACCGAAATTGAAAAGTTAGTTTCGGTTAATTCCGGTTCAATAGCGGATCACAACACGAATATGTGTAATTCTTGTGTAAATTATGTTTCACTGTATGTAACAGTAAGTCATTCAGTAACTCAAAAAACTTTGGTGAAATGAGTAACCACGGGCTGACTACGTCAACGGCTGCTAACGTGAACTGCTGACTTTCAATAATTATGTTATTCCAAGTATTATTATTATTATGTATAATATATTCTGTGACAAGTGGGGACCATAAAGTTGGACTTGATGATTTGGATAGCCTTGTCCCCTAAGCCCTAATTACTAATTAATTCATTAAAACATTAATTCACATATTAATTTTAGTAAGAGCATTTTATTTGTAGCCATTCTTTTTAGATAAGCAAACGCATAAGAAATAAACGTACTGACTGGAACCAAGAAAATGGTTGAATGTCACTTAGTAATTATGCAAATTCCATAGTTAAGTACTGTATATGTACTATGCATTTTTATTCAAGTTCGAAAAATTGAATTAAAGATATAAACCTGTTTGAACCTGAACCAAAATATAAAAATAATTATGAACCTGAACCGAATTGAAATAAATTTCGGTTCGAATCCCTGTTCCTGGCAAGACTATTTATCAATTTTGCTCATATTTACCTGAATTTAAGACTACCTATATTTATTTCCATTTTTCCCCTAGTAAAAAGATTTGAGGATTTAATTTGCATATTGTGGAGCCTCACTTCAGTAAGATGTGAAATACAAAAACTAGGTGAAAGCTACAGATTGACTTGCTATAAGGGTTGCCAACTCTGAGAAAAAGAAAAAACCGGCACAAAGAGAAAAAATGCTGAAAACGTAATTGTGACAGACTGGACGGGGTCTAGCGCAAAGAACGCTCCAGCCGCCAGAGGCTCTGAATAAACGAGTCTGAATCTTGGAAACGATGTTTTAGCCGATCGTGCGGAGCGCACTCCGTCTGCTCTGCTTGGTAATAAAAGAGTGGCACAGTTGATGCTCGCACCATCTGATTGCTCAGAACAAACACATTCTTGTAGACTCAGATATAATAAAATAACAACCATAAGTAGCTAAAAAGTAAAAGGTTTTAAATAAATAAATTCGTATTTATAATCTACTCACTAACGCGACGATTGTTTCCATTATTATTGTGTAAAATAGAAACTATATCTATGATAATGAGCACTTAATAGATTATTTGAATTATACATATATCTACGATTATTGATTAGTTCCCGTGCTGTTTGTTCATTGCAGGCTGGAGGAGTGATAACATAACAAAATAGTTTAAAAATCGAATTTATTTTTACCGCCATTTCTTTGGCCAATGAGGTTGAAGTTGACATATTTTTCACGAAGGCCGTGGACCTAGGGGCTTTATCAAAGCGGCCGTGAGAGGTGAGCCCCCTCTTGACAGAATGATCCCACTCTGCGAAGCAATCTGTCAGTTTTGTTGTTCTGTAAAAAGCTTGCGTTCTTTTTCGGAATGGGGGGCCTAAGCGCCAGATTGAGACATAGGATGTACCACAAGGCCTTTACTAGATAGTTTTAATCTACACTTTTTGACTTTGAAGATATGGTTAAAGTAGAAACATAATTCTTCATTCGATATGATGCTGGGCAGGAAGCAGAGTCTGAAGGGAGAACCAGTGCTAGCAGATTATGGACCAGAAGAATCGTTGAACGAAAGTGCGGATATCGAATGGGTAAACATGGTAAGCAACTGTTGATCAACCCTAAACGTAGCTCAGTGTCTATCTTAGCCTATCATTGACCGTAGGCCTAGCCTAATTAAAGCCGATGTGCCTGCCTAGCCTGGCATTAGCCTAGGCTAGTGGGTAAGCCTTATTTGGTTGTCGGATTTTCTTATCTCAATTGTGGACGGTGCACAATAGCCCGGGAATGAGCTTCCCAGTACCGTTACCGGCCAATGTTAAATCATATCCAACTTTCCCATTACCAGAGCTCCTTCCTTGTCACTGTTCACCGAGCTTTAAGGCTGTGAATTTAGTCGTAGGTATGTTATAGCCTAATATTTGCTTAGGCCTTATGCTATGCTTAGACATTGTCTGGTAAACCATGGTGAATCCTGGCAAGTCTCGATTGATATCAAAATATGAGATATAGCCTATATCTCCAACCACCCTTCGCCGATTATCGTCGATGAGACATACCGGTAACGCCCATATAATAGACTCATCACCACCGGTGCTGCCGTGCCGAGCATACTGAAAGTACCAGCAAAACGTACGACCTGCTCTTGGTGCACTCCAGTGCCAGTGCTAGACCTACCAGTGGAAAATCCTATCAGTCACATTACGTCATTGAAATTATTTAAATTTAACTAAAAGGCAGTGTTCTAGTTGGCATTATAATGGCAATTTTTGGGACTGCAATATATTGCCCTAGCACTTGTACCAAAACTTCATTAGGATTTTCGTCTCGATAAGCCTTGTTGCAAAAATATGGGATATAAAACCCCAAATATCACCATGCCCTAGGATTTTTAATGAATCTTCACTTGAATTACTTTTGTGTTCTCTAGAATAAAGCAGGGTGCGCAATTACCCGGTAACGATAACTGTAACTGTAACTATAACGATAACGATAAAACGGTAACGGGAAGGTATTCGATGCACAAATGCCCATTAAGCAGACTCTCGGCTATTTGCTAATACTTTTAACAGGCCGTGGATGCTTGATTCTGATTGGTCCTGTCCTGGTAACATACAGATGGGAACGGTAACGTTGAGTTAAATCTTGGCGAAGTTTGCCGTTATCGTTACCGGGCTAGAAGGTCAGACGGGAACGGGAAGGCTATTGTGCGTCATACCATAAGCTAGCATTGGGACTAACTTTTATCGTTACTGTTGCCGTTACCGTTACCGTTATCATTACCGTTGCCGGGCGATTGTGCACCCCACTTAACTCTTCAGTTTTTTACTAAAGGGTAACTAGCTTAACTGTGCTTTCATTATGCCTTTTTTATTTCCAGCTATGGGTTCGACGACTTATGAGGTTTTGCGCCCTGGTGAGCCTTCTGTCAGTGAGCCTCAACACGCCAAAAACGTTTGAGAAGCATCCACCATTACAATATGTCACATTTTGCTGTGACCTTATTGTCACGTTTCTTTTCACTGCAGAGATGATTGCTAAAATGCATATTCGAGGAATATTGAAAGGCGATGTACCATATTTAAAAGATCATTGGTGTCAGTTTGATGCAAGTATGGTGTTCTTTCTGTGGGTATCAGTTATACTACAAGTTTTTGAAATGCTTGGCATAGTTCCACGATTCAGTTATTTGTCAATTTTGCGTGCACCTCGTCCACTGATCATGATTCGTTTTATACGAGTGTTTTTGAAATTTTCCATGCCTAAGTCAAGAATCAATCAGATATTCAAACGATCTAGTCAACAGATCTACAATGTCACTCTATTCTTTCTCTTCTTCATGTCGTTGTATGGTCTTCTTGGAGTGCAGTTTTTTGGCGAACTGAAAAACCATTGTGTTCTTAACAGTACAACATCAGATCCAGAGTAAGTGTGAGAATTACGTTCATATTGTGTATACATCTAGATGCTATATATATGCGTAGTTTCTGGTTTCTTCTACAACAGTCATCAAATTTAAAGTGGAATGTGTTAGTATCCACTGGATACTATCTAATCTAAGCTAATCGCAAGTACAGTATCAATTTGTGACTAGCAAGATGCAAGCATGCAAGTTTTTACAGGGGAGGTCTCATATCAAGGGCTGCTACTTCATGAATGTTAAATAGTCTGATCTAATTCTCTCTTGCTTTAGGAACATATCCATCAATAGCTTGGCTATACCAGATACCTTCTGCTCAGTTGATCCAGATTCTGGTTATCAGTGTCCAAGGGGTATGAAATGTATGAAGCTGGAACTGTCACGCTACATCATGGGCTTCAATGGATTTGATGAATTTGGTAAACCTATAAACATTTCTATGTTTTACAAACACTATTTGTCTAAAATTTATGTAGACATAGACCTATCTACTGGGGATGACAATGACGAACGTTTTTTGATCGGCATTTCTTGAACACACACGTCAAACATAAAAATTAATTGTAATTGTAAGTACGGTACCTAAGAATTTCAGTTAATGAAAATAAACTTCCTTTGCTCGGATCATTGTTAAGGTTAATTTTGAAAATAAAAATAGGCCTACTCCAAAAATGGTTGCCTCTGGCGACTGGGGCTTTTCCCCAGAACCCTTCCCGCCCACACAACTACAAGTCACGAGATCTACTAGGTGCCTAAGATCCCGTCCCATTTTTTCATTTTTGAAATATGGACGCCCTATGGGTAGTATGGCCTAGTACACCACTAGTTACAAAAAATAATATGCCTGCATACGCTGATTAGGGGATACAAACGAAAAAGTACAGGCGTTGGATTTTTTTTTTTTTTAACTTTCAACAAATATATTATGATTAAATAGTAAAAACTAAAAACAGTTACAAATTTGTAAACACTGTTGACATTTTTTTTTTTTTTTTTCTCTTATGTGATGATGACTTTTGATGGAGAACAAAATGCATATCTTTATCGGAACTTGCACTATATCGACCACTGTTTCTAGCCAAGTTGTGAGTCGTCCTTCTCTGTGTTTCAGCAACCAGCATATTTACGGTGTATCAAGCTGCTTCCCAGGAAGGTTGGGTCTTCATTATGTACCGAGCCATTGACAGCCTACCCGGCTGGCGAGCCGTGTTATACTTCAGTACAATGATCTTCTTCCTCGCGTGGCTGGTCAAGAACGTGTTCATTGCTGTCATCACCGAGACGTTCAACGAGATACGGGTTCAGTTCCAACAAATGTGGGGTGTCCGTGGGACCATCACCAGCAGCTCTGCTTCACAGGTGCGTAGCACGTGTTCACGGTGATGAACGTCGGAGAAATTCAGCGTTTAGAATAGCCTTCGTTTTGTATATATATATTTGCTTCATCTTCACACTTCAAATGTCTACCAGATATTTTACAGTTAAAGGCCCACTAAGCCCAAACATACATGTTAAGTAGTTCGACGCTGATGTTTTTGCATAAGTCGAATGAAAAAGACCCACCGCTCAACGAGGCTTCGTTCGGCCCTCAGCGCAGGTTTCGTTTGTCTGTGATGTCGACCGATGCGGGTTCAATCGTGTGGCTGAAATTCACATTAAAATTAAACGCGAGAAACAACGTCTCACTCCACCTCTCGTAACTCAATTGTAGCCCGATTTGTAGCTGTACTGTGAAGTGAAATGCTCAGTGAAATGGGTTTAATTTTTTCACATTAAGAACCTTGCATACTGCTTTGGTGTTGTATTACTATATCCTTTACATCTTGCCACACTTTTAGTTTTGTGGACTTTTGTACCTTTAGTACAACTTTAATGGTTGTGGGTTTCAGATTCTTACCGGAGATGACTTGGGTTGGGAACTGGTTACACTTGACGATAACAAGCACGGTGGTTTGGCACCAAAAGTTTGTCAAATAATTCTCCGCTCCGCGTGGTTCCGTCTCTTGGTCATGGCGGTAATTTTGGCCAACGGAATCGTCACGGCAACCATGCATTTCAAGCACGACGAACGGCCCAGGCACGTTTTCTACGAGAAATATTACTACATAGAAGTGGCGTTTACCATCTTTCTGGACCTGGAGACACTTTTCAAGATCTGGTGCTTGGGATTCCGTGGATACTACAAACATTCTGTACACAAGTTTGAACTGTTGCTTGCAATCGGTACAACATTGCACATCATACCGACACTTTATTTGTCTGGTCTTACGTATTTTCAGGTAAAGATAGCAGGCCATACATCCTCGCCATCAGTTCATCAGTATGTAGTCCTATCTGTGTCATTTTCATTTATAATCAAGACAAATCTGCCCTAACTTGTAGGCTTACCTAGGTACCGGTATTTATATTTGGTAGGAATTCAGCTCTGTATCTTAAGCTTAATATTGCTGTAAGATAAAATCTACTATTTGTCAAACTCTTAATGCAAGAACTGTGTTCTAGAATTCATCGGATTACTAATCACGCTCAGCTAACAGTAATCCAAGTGTTCCAATATTCATACTAGATGGCTTATCCCAAACTAATCCCACTCTCATCCAACTCAACCTTTTTTATCAGAGACGTCTAGGATTACTTGTGGCGCGAGTTTGAATTGATTATACTTTTAACATGGTTATAGGCCTATGTTTGATTGACTTATATGGCATCCAATCCACATTCCAATAAGTACTGTAGTCACTAGTATTGTTTGAGTGTTCCTTTCTATACAAAAAGACAAGACCTGCTAACATGAATTAATTTTTGTCCTCAGGTTTTGCGGGTGGTACGCTTGATCAAGGCCTCTCCAATGTTGGAAGACTTTGTGTACAAGATCTTTGGCCCAGGAAAGAAACTGGGTAGTTTAATAATCTTCACCATGTGTTTGCTCATTATATCGTCATCTATATCAATGCAGCTGTTCTGTTTTCTATGTGACTTTAGCAAATTTGAGAGTTTTCCTGAAGCATTTATGTCCATGTTTCAAATCCTTACACAAGAAGCGTGGGTTGAGGTCATGGATGAAACGATGTTGCGAACGAATGAGACACTTGCTCCATTGGTGGCGGTGTACTTCATTCTGTATCATCTTTTCGTTACATTGGTAAGAATTGACAGAAACTTTCAAGTAATTCTAGACCTTTTAAGTTCTAATTATAAGTAGTACGTATTGACTTAACATGGTTTGAAATTTCCTCTTTTTTCATAATATTTATAAAATGTAGTAATTTGGTTTGATATGGAGCCAATATTTTTTATTATTACCTGACTTCATAGTTGGAAACAGGGACAGATGTCAGATGTTAATTTATTTTTATTTATCAGCCTATTTATTATTATTCTTGAATACAATTTAACTTTTGACCACAGCTACCTGTCATCATGCTGGTTTGTCAAACTTTAATGTTGTGTCTTATACTGTATTATTATTACCGAACATTTTTTTTTATTTTTTATATCTGCTCCCTGTGTCCAACAATGAAGTCGGGTAGGGGATAGGAAATTAATCCCATCATATTCTGGCCCCTAGGTACATCGAAGCCGGCTGGCCATGCCTGACGCTTCCCTCATGTTAACTTCTTCTGGCTCCTCCTCTTCACTTTCTTCTTCCTCTGCTCTTTCTACAAATTCTGTCCATACTTTTCTATCTTCCCACCATCGTTCCTGATTGACCTCTTCCCAAGTTGCATTTCTTTTTCCAACATATTTTCACTAAAACTCAACAATCATTTGTTCTCTTTTATTTACAGATTGTGTTAAGTTTGTTTGTTGCTGTCATTTTGGATAACTTGGAGTTGGATGAAGATATTAAAAAACTAAAGCAGCTTAAGTTTCGAGAGCAAAGTGCTGAAATCAAAGAAACTCTACCCTTCCGATTAAGAGTTTTTGAAAAATTCCCAGATAGTCCACAGATGACTTGCCTACACAAAGTCCCTTCAGACTTCAACCTACCTAAAGTACGAGAGAGCTTCATGCGTCAGTTTGTTTATGAGGTCGAAGATGATGAGGTGGAAGGTGCAAAGAAAATGAACGAAGCATTTGACCCTAAGATCGTCTACCGCAAACAAAAGCCAGTGAAGATTTTAAGTATTACACCAAAAGTACGTCATATTAGCACACACCAGAGGAAAGCCACCATCACATATATTATCAAGTAAGTAGACTCCTCCAGCCTCAGTACAAATGGGAGATACGGTTCAGTGGTAACAGATAGTTGGGGAGATAACAGATACGAGCAGTCTTGGGTAGTAGAGTAGCGCACTACTTTGTGTATTGTAGCTGTGAGTTGGTGTGTTGTCCATGACTTCACACAAATGGGAATAAAATGCCTAAATAAATTAAATGCATCCATCAATGTATGTAAAAAAGATTTCTGTACCCACCCATGGAAATGTTTTCTATGTTATTTGCAGCGATTCTAATAACCAACGTCTAATGTTGGGTGATTCAGCGGTTATTCCAGTCCCCGGGAAAGGCCCTTTGAAGCCACAAGGAACCATCAGCAGTGCCAAGCAGTTGCGCATTGATCAAAAGAAGTATGTTGTACACTTACGTCCAAGTATTGTTATGGATCTAAAGTAGTTAGCCACTTAGCAAGTAGTAGTGTATTTCATTCAGAATTGAATGTGACTGTGGCATAGAGGGATGAAAGTCAGTCGTTCATTACATTCTAAAAATAATAATATATTAAATTAATAGAAGGGATGTAGAGTTTAATAATCAGTACATTATAAATCAAATTAATAATTAATTACTTTTTGCCATGATAGTTGAGGGGGAAATGAAGTAGTATGTAGTTAGTTTTAAAAACACACAAACAAAAAGGTATTTTCTTACATAGATCTATCCGCCGTAGCGTGCGTAGCGGATCCATCAAACTGAAGCAGACTTACGAGCATCTGATGGAGAACGGAGACATCGGCGCCATCAATCGAGTGAGCTCGTCTCGTACGCGGCCCCACGACCTCGACATCAAACTGCTCCAAGCGAAGCGGCAGCAGGCAGAGATGAGGCGGAACCAACGGGAGGAAGACTTGAGAGAGAACCACCCGTTCTTTGACACGCCGCTGTTTGCCGTGCCCCGCGAGAGCAGGTTCCGGAAGATTTGCCAGCTGTTGGTCTACGCTCGCTACGACGCTAGGCTGAAGGACCCGCTTACCGGGAAGGAGAGGAAAGTTCAATACAAGAGAATGCAGTAAGTTACTTGAAATTGTTTTTACTGGCAAAATTGCTTTTAGGGATGTAAAATATGTTTTTATTTTTTAAGCATTACTCATAAATGTTTTTTCTGATACATGTATTTGTAAAGCTTACATAGCAATGGTTCCACATATAATTAAAGGAAACTGCTCATTATCTGGAAGGCTCAACATTGGTTTTCCTATTCTTTTTTGAGGGAAACTACTAACCAATCCAAATAATGTTAAAATATTCTATTGTATGGATACATAAGATTTGTTGTTTATAAGCCTACCCTCCTAGGCAACTGTGATTCCTTATAGTTTGGCCTGAATATCCCTTTTTCTTCTGTCTAATAATGGAATGTTTTCTTAATTTTACAGTAACTTCTTAGGGCTGGTGACATATTTGGACTGGGTGATGATCATGGTGACTACGCTCTCCTGCGTGTCGATGATGTTCGAAACTCCCAGCTATCGGGTCATGGAAACACCAGCGCTTCAAATAGCAGAATACGGATTCGTAATTTTTATGAGCTTTGAGTTGGCTCTGAAGATTCTTGCCGACGGTCTTTTCTTCACTCCTAAAGCTTATATCAAGGATGTTGCATCAGTGTTGGATGTTTTCATTTATGTGGTAATGTATTTATCTCCCTAAAATTGCATTTTTTTAAAATAGGTAGTATAGTTATTGTATATCCATAAATTGCTTGGATAAAACACATGCTCAGACTACTTTAAATTTATTTTCTAGGTTAGCCTGGTATTCTTGTGCTGGATGCCAAAGAATGTGCCACCGAATTCCGGTGCTCAGCTCTTGATGATTCTGCGATGTGTGAGGCCATTGCGAATATTTACTCTTGTGCCCCATATGAGCAAAGTGGTCTATGAGCTTTGCCGAGGCTTCAAGGAGATATTACTGGTTGGTATTTTCATATCAGTCATTAAACTAAAACTATTATATTGCATTACTTGTTTTCAAAAGGCAATAAGGAGAAATTAGACTTTCATCTTTATATCCCTTTCCACTTTCTTTACGTTGTGTAGAACACCATAGGCCTATACAGTCCTTCACTGTGACCGCTTTGTAATAGTACTGAAATATTTTTGATTTCAGGTCTCAATCTTGTTGATAGTGCTGATGTTTGTGTTCGCCAGCTATGGAGTTCAGCTTTACGGTGGCCGCCTAGCTCGTTGTAATGACCCAACCATCGTAAAACGAGAGGATTGTGTAGGGGTTTTCATGAGACGTGTATTTGTTACTAAAATGAAGCTTCACCCAGGAAAAGACGAGTCCTATCCATCTATGTTAGTTCCTCGAGTTTGGTAAGTTTAGTCTTCTACCTAGAATGTTACAGAAAAAATGGAATATGTGTGTTAAAAATGCTAATAACCATGCGTAATAAATTACTTTTTTATCAGGGCAAACCCTCGTCGGTTCAACTTTGATAACATAGGTGATGCCATGCTGGCATTGTTCGAAGTCCTCTCATTTAAGGGCTGGCTAGATGTGCGAGATGTACTTATTAAAGCGTTAGGTCCAGTAAGTCTATCACGAACTGTTGGATGATTGTCTGTTAAATGTTAATGGAATGGCCTGATCGCCTGAACTGTTGTAATGTATTTCTCTTTAGTTTAGAACCCGTTTGAAAAATGCTACCTACTTGTTGTATCTTGTATTAACAACAAATTTGTTTGATGTGTACTGCTTGGTGGTGTTTGAGATGGAAATATTATGTGAACCAATTTTAGTTGTTTAGTTTAGTTTTATTTTATTTGGATTGGAGAATGTTTATACTGTACCAGCATTTGTTTGTTGTTGCTTAATGATTGGTGTTCTGTGTATCGTGTTTGCCTGTAACATACATATTTTTATTTATAATAGAAGTGTTACTGAAGGATGTACGATGTTGATTTCAGGTACATGCGATATACATACACGTTTACATTTTTCTTGGTTGCATGATTGGTCTTACGTTGTTTGTCGGCGTTGTTATTGCAAACTACTCTGAGAACAAGGGGACTGCTCTTCTGACTGTTGATCAAAGAAGATGGTGCGACTTGAAGAAGAGATTGAAAATAGCGCAACCTCTTCACCTACCCCCACGACCTGATGGGAAGAAGTTTCGAGCTTTTATATACGACATTACCCAAAATCTCTCCTTCAAACGTTTCATTGCTGGAATGGTATTGATTAACAGCAGTCTACTTTGCGTATCGGTAAGTCAAGCTAACATATCAGTGTATAACGATCTCGGTATAACTATTTAAACTTGGGATAACTTGTTTTCACCCTGGCAACCACCAATCAGAAGCTTAGAAATGTTGCTTATCCCGAGGAAAACTTTATCTAGAACCTTATTCCGAGATCGTAATACCGGGCCTATGTCAAATTTATAGTTGTAAGCCCTTGTTTCAAGTACTAGTCTTAACTTAATTACGTGTAAAATACCTTGAACACATGCTGTGCAAGAGGTTCACATTATGAATTAAACACTACCATATATACAACACAATGATAAATAGTTTTATAATATATACTGTACTCTATATCACAATTTACTATATATTTCTTGATGTATTTAATGCCTAGCTAGTAGATTCTTACCCATGCTATACGATGATGATGTTCAAATGATTAATAACCAATTAATAATAAATTACCTATAATTTTTTAATTACTGTATGTTAATTAATTTTCCTTTGTTTTTAGTGGCGGCAAGAGGAATCTCACACCGACCCTCTTGCGATGGTGAGCACATTTCTGACACTAGTGTTTGTAGTTGAAGTTGTCATGAAAAACATTGCGTTCACACCTCGCGGCTACTGGCAATCGAGACGGAATCGTTACGACCTGTTCGTCACTGTGCTTGGAGTTATCTGGATGTTCATCAACGCAACACTCCGAGTAAGTATAAATAAATAAATAAATAAATTAAATAATTTTCTATTTATAGTCTACCTGCTGAGTTACAACAACTGATTTTCAGTGGAGGGCATTAATTTTATACAATTTATTATGTGCTTCGCCTTTGTTGCTATGACGGCTGCAAAGTCTCCATTTGCATGTATTAAAATCAAGTTTCAAAGTTAGAAAACCCCAGCCTGATCCGGGAATCGAACCCTAGTCCTTCTGGATTGAAAGCATGGATAAACCCACTAGTAGACCAATGAGCCACATTAACTGTAAGAATCATGTCCCAAACAACAGCCACATTTGGTGCTGGTCCTACTTTCCGAGATCATGCTTAAATTCTGATAGCAGCCCCTACCCCCGTATGTAAATATATTTGCCAATGAATGACTCAATTCAATTGCTTGATTGTGACCCCGAATAATGGGTTCTTCCGTTCAAAAGCCCACCTTTGGCTTATGTGCCATCATGCTAGATCCGATTGACCAGTAAAGACATGCTTCTTTGCTTTCTCTTCGTGCTGTTGTCAGGTTCTCATGAATTAATAATGCAAGAAATGGTTTCTGTGTTCTAGAATGATTTGTCCTACTCTGTCGGCTTTGTGGTGGTGATTCTCCGTTTCTTCACAATCACTGGCAAGCATGCTACTCTCAAGATGCTGATGCTAACTGTTGGCGTATCTGTCTGCAAGAGCTTCTTCATTATCTTCGGCATGTTTCTACTTGTATTCTTCTATGCCCTTGCTGGCACAATCATCTTTGGTACTGTCAAGTATGGAGAGGGGATTGGCAGGTGAGCTTAATCAATGGGTAGGTAGAAGTATGATCTCCTAATCAAAAGTATGTTTGGCTGGTACTACTACAGTTGTTAAAATCAGATCTGGTATTGCCTTTGTAGTATAAAAACGGTTTCCATATAATCTTTAGTTGACTTGTTAAAAAACAAAAGATCCTATATTAATAGTAATTTCATTTTTCAGTGCTTGATATATTTATAACATTGAAGGAGCCTCTCCACTCATATACCTAACAAGTGAGGCCAGAACCGGGATGCAGGATTGCCACTAGTGACGTGGAACTGATGCCCATTGCTTAGTACTAGATATTTATATAACATACATTCTTAAGGGCGAGTGCAATATTTCATACTTCGATAATCCGATCTGAATGTCTTTTAGGCCTACTTATTGATTGCTAAGCAAAGGTCTACACTTAAGAACCTGGTCTGGAAGTCCTGCACAATCTGATCCACCAAGATAGTGTGTCACATGCGACAGTACCTAATTAAGTTATCATTTTCAGACGTGCAAACTTTGAGTCTCCAGTGACTGGAGTTGCGATGCTTTTCCGAATCGTTACTGGAGAAGATTGGAATAAAATCATGCATGACTGTATGATTCAGCCGCCCTATTGCACGCCCGCAAATAATTACTGGGAAACAGATTGCGGCAACTTCACGGCGTCACTCATCTACTTCTGTTCCTTCTACGTGATCATCACCTACATCGTCCTAAATCTCTTAGTAGGTGAGTGTTGTAGATTAGATTATGTTGCAAAACTTTATCGGTGTGTGAATGTAAGTCTAAATGACGGTATGGTAATTTTATATTAATAAAGTACTGTTTGTAAGAAGTGATGATGATATCGATTAACCGACAACCAGTTTTGGTTTTTAAATTTGGTTTCCCTTTAATTTTTCTTTGCTCTGTACCTACTCGCTAATAGCCATGTCTCTTTTAATGATTGGGTGAGCCGCGGATTGGCAAACAATATGTCGGGTAGTGACAATAGAAACCACCTTTCCACCCTTATTTTCGCTTCAGCACAGTTGGCAGGTAGCCAGTGTCCGATGGTCACTTGCCTTCCTGATCCTTTGTCCTTGTATCCTGAAAAAGCAGAGCAAATTTTATATTCCGTCGCCCATTGTAATCTTATGTGAGTTGGCTGGTAGCCAATGCCCCAAGGTCGCCCGTTTTCCCAGTTACACCAGTGAGGTGAGCATGGCAGTCAGATTATGAATAAAAAGTACCTAACCTGTTGTATAAAGAGATACTTCAAAAAGTAAAGCAGATGACTAAACTAGCTGTCTTATTATTTCCCTGTAGCTATCATTATGGAGAACTTTTCCCTGTTCTACTCCAATGAAGAAGATGCATTGCTGTCTTACGCAGACATCAGGAACTTCCAGAATACTTGGAACGTGGTGGACATCCACCAGCGTGGAGTGATCCCCGTAAGAAGGGTGAAGTTCATCTTGCGTCTCTTGAAAGGCCGTCTGGAGGTGGACCCGCAGAAAGATCGATTGCTGTTCAAGCACATGTGTTACGAGCTCGACCGGCTGCATAACGGGGAGGATGTGACATTCCACGATGTGCTCAAGTGAGTGCATAGTAGAAATTAATAACTATTCAACTACTTGCCATACTTAGGACCAGTTTCACCATTTGTTAGGGGTGTGCGAACCCTCATTTTTTTTTCGAACCAAACTTCGAACCGAACCTTCATATCAGACCGAACTTCGAACTTTCTTTAAAGTTTCTAAAGTTGTGGTTAAACTTAAAACTACTGTAGTGTAAATGGGAGAAGAAATATGATCATGCGAATAAATTGGTTTTACTTGTTGATGGTGCTGATTCCATTTCTCTAAAATATTTATAACTTAAATGTGACTGAAAAACATTATTTACGAGCCCGGAACACATTAAAGAGTTAAAATCAAGTTTAGGCAGGCTCAAACGGAACACTAACAGGATACAGAGGGAAAATGGGGCCCGAAAAGGCACTGCCTTGGTTCTGTTACTTACAACAGGTTGTGAATGGCAATTTAGAAGGCATTGCCTAGCGGCCCTAGCCCAACAGTTTGAATTTAGGCGGAAGGCGGCAAATTCAAATAGTTCGTTTTCGAACATGGTTTTAATTTTTCGAACCGAACTCGAACTTTTAAAGTTGGTTCGAGTTCGGTTCGTTTTCCAACGGGTTCGCACACCCCTACCATTTGTTAAAGTACAATTAGTAGGTAAGCAGTGATTCTCTATGAACATGGCAACTGACTGCCATGCATTTTTAATCCAATGTTTGTTGAAACCATGGTTACCAAACCAAGTTTACTAAATCTGACCTTAACGAAGTTGGCGAGTTGGAACCTTATTCCATTAGATTTTGGAAGGAAGCCTTTATATTATTGTTGTGGGTTAGTATAACATTTAGGGGTTTTGTGAAAGAATCATACAAATTCACCAAGTTATCACTCATAGATACCAACTTGAGTAAAATGTTGGTTTGATTTCTTGCTTTTTTATCTCCTTTTTCACTCAAAATACTGGTAATACTGAACTTGTCAGTTTTCAGTTTTCACAATTATTGTTTACAGCTTTTTAACTTCTCTATGCTTTTTTCCAATAGCATGCTGTCATACCGGTCTGTAGACATTCGTAAAGCTTTGCAATTGGAAGAGTTGCTGGCTCGGGAAGAATTTGAGTACATTATAGAAGAAGAAGTAGCCAAACAAACAATTCGAACTTGGCTGGAAGGGTGCCTCAAAAAGATCCGCTCAGTTAGTGTAAGTACTTGGCATAATTAACATTTTAGTAAGTTGAATATTAGTTGCAGTTATTGTTTCAATGAAGTGAGATTGCCTAATAGTACACAATAAAATGAGCTTGCCTAGTAGTACAAGTAGCTGATAAACCATAATAGAAATTGGTTTATTTCTAGTAGTCTACTTCTACTTGTAGTTTTAGATTTATTCTTGAAGTAGAATACATGTACTAAGTGATGCTTCAAATTCAGTTCAATTCTAAAAATAGATTCATGATTGTGGCACTGACACGTACAGAACTAAAAATAGATTTGTGATTATGGCACTGCCACATACAGAACTAAAGGTTTTTCATCAATCCCATTCAATCCATATTCATAGCTACGCGTTGTCCTGTAGTTTGTTTGTCCGCATACATATATATATAGCGCTACTCTTTATTCCAACATCATTTAGTTGGGTAAAGGGGTGTTTCCACCATTGATCTTGGGCATCCCAGGAATCAGTATCGGCATGCCAAGCTCAACACATAATTTTCTTCAACTTTATTCTCTTCGTGAATGAATTTCCTCCTGAATTTCTGTCCTGTAGTTTGTTTGTCTGCACACACACATATATATATATATAAATACAGTAGGCCTATATATTTTTGTGCATGCACTGATGTCACTTTCTTCTTAATGGAGGCATGTGCTATACAAAAAAATTGGCCTGCCAG
Source organism: Isoperla grammatica (assembly GCA_945910005.1). Classification (NCBI taxonomy): domain Eukaryota; kingdom Metazoa; phylum Arthropoda; class Insecta; order Plecoptera; family Perlodidae; genus Isoperla; species Isoperla grammatica. The sequence continues at coordinate 118,450,423 of OX246737.1, forward strand.
TACACTTAACAATCTAGTATGGCCAATGTTGTAAATTAGTTTAAGTAGAATAGTAATTTATTAATCTACCAATTAGTGTACAATAGTCTAATACTATAGATCTTGAATAAATCAACCAGTACACTTAACAATCTAGTAGGGCCTATATGTTGTAAATTAGTTTAAGTAGAATAGTAATTTATTGATCTACCAATTTGTGTACAATAGTCTAATACTACAGATCTTGATTCTTGAATAAATCAACCCTTTATGCCTAAACAATTTTTTTTTCCAGAAACAACAAACCAGTCTTATAGCAGGGCTTCGAGCCACAAACGAGCTTCTCACTATGCAAGATCACATGGAGGATAAAATGAAAGATAACAGTTTGGACCGAGACAGTGAAAGCGAGCCTAAGGTATTAAACAGTATTGTATGTGTATTGTGTACCCTACAGTATTATATATTACATTGACACACTGACCCTAGCCCAGTCTCGGGTAGACATTAATATTTTAATAAAAATCTAGCTCAGTTTATCGGCAGCACTTACCCTTCGATGTCTTGAATCTTGATGCTCCAATTTAACGAAGACTGCCGCATTCGAAGAGAGTACTCCCTTTGATCAGCCCAGCCTTCGTTCGTAGCACAGAAAAACCGTCCTCACTTTATCAACTTTAAATGCCAACTGAGCTTTTTCCACTTGTTATTTTTATAAATCCAACAACAACTCAACTACTGTAATTCCCTAACACATATTCATTTCCCTGACCGACCCAACCATTCTGTCAGTCTTCCTTTCAACACCAAGACTGAAGGCGCGTTCAGACAGAATGACTATGGACTAAGACTAACAATAGAGTGATTAAGCCTTGGGAAAACAACGTACTCGGAAACATCCATCCCCAAATGTATTTCAACAATGCCAACAATCGAAAATCAACTTTCTTAATCACTCGTTCTTAAACACTAATCACTATAACAGTTTGTTAACGCTTGAACATAAATCGTATACTTCAACCCTGTTAAACCTTAAATCGTTAGTCTTAAACACTAATCGTTAGTCTTAGTCATTTTGTGTGAACCCGCCTTCACTGACTACTCCTCCCTAGCAACCTAATCAACAATCTTCAACAATCTTTTTAAGTTTTAAAACACTTCTTCTTTTCACAAAGCCTCCTAGATCAAACCATACCCGCCTTCCATATATGCCACAACATGTTGTGATATATTGAACAATCTGTGAAAAAGAAACTTACAATGTAGGTAGATACTTCAAAAAAAGGAGTAGCAGTAACAGTGGCCTCTCTCTTTCTCTCTCTCTGAACTTTATCGCTTTATAAGTGATATCCCTGCCGAATAGCCACGTCCACCGCTCGTTGACCACCGATCACCAAGATGCTTCTAAATGAGAAGACATATAATAATCTGTTTCTTTCAGGAACCGGAGGGTGCCCGCTACAGGGCCAGCAGGAAGGTGGTGCCAATACCGCGGTCAGACAGTGTCGGAAGTGCTTCCGGCAGAAAGTATCTTGCCCCGACTCTGTCCGATCCTGCCGTCCGACCTGACAAGGAACGAACTGGGGCTAAGAAACGGAATAGCAGGCCACAAGGTAATTATTATTCTCTTTCAATGTATGTAGCACCGGTACTAATTATTAATAAAGTAAACTCAAAAATTGGGTAACCAAATCCAAAACCGTTTAAAACATTTTTCGTAAAAAGAACTTAAAATAAATTATTGCATAAGATTGTATTAGAGGGTGAGTAAAAAAAGCACGTCGAGTCTGCTTTGTCGGCATACGATGACAAAAGGTACCAAAAGCGGGTGACCCTGGGGAATCGGCTGTTATTTGTTTATTATAAATTAAAGTATATTAAACATGATCCAATGAATTGTGTTGTGATTGTTGCAGCAAGTGGCAGCAAGCCTAACATTGCGCATGTGGCAGATAACCACGAGCCGAGCCGTGCTTTGCGCGAGCGTGATATTTCTACCAACAAAACAGCCATGCCAAAAGTTTCAAATGTTCTGTGCGAGGTGCGAGACTGGTGGCATGAACAGCTTGGCTATGATACCCAGTCAAGTGAGGAAGATAATTTCTAAAGTAATTTATTTCTCGATATGTGTTCGCGAATGATTAAGTTGAGTCGTTGTATAGTGCCAAGATCAAAATTCCAGGTGTTTCTTTGATGTTAGTGAATGCAATCAAGTAGCGAAAATTATACATTTTCGTTTTCAGTATAGGCCTGGACCTAATCAGAGGCAGGTAGGTACTTAAATTTGCTTGAGGTACTTGAGGTACTTGTTACTTGAGGTTGCTTGAAAAAAATGAGAATGAGAGTTGTTGATAAGACTAGGTATCTTGTATCTTTATATTTTAGGCATTAATACTTGAAATTGCATGCTTTTTGTGTAAAAATATGGCGTTGAAACAATTTCGTCAACATAAATCATTAGCAAAAATCAAATTTGAGCTTAGCTGGCATTGATTTTAACACATTTTTATTTATAACATTCCGCCACTAGATTTATGGTGTGTGCTGCAAAATAAGTACCTAAATAAGTAAAGGAATAAGTATTTTGACATTGTTGAGCCATTGATGAAGAATTGTCGCCAACCTTCACGAATCGGTTCTTGTCTTAAGCAAAGTTTCAATTTCCTGTATCGCTATCTTCATAGCTCTCCAGCTATGAAGATGTTGTGGTTGGAATTTGGATTGAAGTATGATGTGCTGTTTTCTTAGACCCCATTTACATTACTATGGTTGCTACTTGCTATGAGGGTAATAATTACACTGGTAACTCACCAGCATTCACACTGTTTATTGATTACCATTGTAACCAAGTATAGTGGATCAACAGAAAACATAAATATGCCAACCATAATAAATCATGACTTTAACCTTCCAGTTATAGTTTTCAGCCCTAGCTCTTAGTTAAAAGCCGCTATTTTACTTTTCCAATATAAACAAAGTCGTGATTGATAGGTATGGCACCCTAGACTTACCAAAAAAGTGGAGTATCTGCACCTGTAGAATATGTGTACTGTGGAGGTTATGTTCCAATTACCAGCGTAGACATCTTCTCATGGCACCAATAATCGTGTATTGCTCAAGTAACTCTCCAAAATTACCCAAGCTAAGTTTTGTGCCCGCATAGCAACTTTCCAGCGTTCCAGCGTTTACACATGAAATTACCTGTGTAATTTGAACGTTTCACTTACCCACGACTTAAGTAATGTATATAGGGCTTTGAGGTATGTTTATGTGTTAACTTTGTGTACTGTGTAGATTGTATATCCTGGTATTAGGTTTAATTTGTTATTAAAATTTATATGTGGATAAATAAATGCATCATACGAGAGTTGTGAAAACTCGTGTGGATGTTAATGTATGTATCGTTATGTACAATCAGTTGTGCAATAAAGTAAATTTAACATTTTTGAATTGTTTTCCTAAGCTCAACTATTCGAACATCCTACTATTTTACTATATTTATGACATGTTTTTATGTCAGTTTATGAAAGCTATACACATTGGCTTATAAAAAAGGGGGAATATAGCTAGACATGTAGAAAGACTAAACAAGATGAGGCAAATTGTAGATGGATTCAATTTTCAAGGAGGTAGGAGAAGAGGTTGGAAGTGGGGTATGAGTTATAGGTAGGGATGGTTGAAAATGGTGTTATTTTTTTTCCAAATTTCGTTTTAATAAATCCAAATTATGGTGTTTTGTGGTGTTATTTTTGTTTTAATACAAACCGTATGTACATGTGCTAAAACAGAGTTATGTAAGTAATGCATTTTTGACTTGTTGGAATCTGCTATATTATTATTTTGGAGTAGGTTTAATGTCTAATATCTACCTAATTTGTAGGTCTACATTATGTTACCTACTCGAGAAAGAGTTGATTATGCTAAGTTGAATGTAAAAAATGTCAACTTTATTGACATCAACATCAAAACTTTAAAAGTTATGTAAAACAATGTAAATATTAGGCCTAGCCATATCATTATCACTCAGTGAAACAAATCATAGTTGTTTCTAAGAGAATATGCTGCCCCGTCAAATATTAACATAAACCGCTTATTTTGACTTACTGTACCCGTACCTGCTGTTGACGTCAACATGCATTTAGCGCTAGGACTACGTAGGTTCTTGCCTTGTGGCTCGCTCGTCGCCGCGCGGTCAGCTGTTTAGCCAACCCCTTTAGCCGCACTCACTGCTACTTTCGGCATGATTTTAGGAAAATAAGATTGTACGACCCTTTCTTACCAAGAAACGAACAAGAACTGAAAGTCGAAGACGTCTATCGAGTGTCAATGACCGAGAAAAGTAGGTCAGAGGGGTAAAGAATGGTCAGCGCCGGGGTTGCAAAAAAAATTTGTGAAACATTCCTGTGGCAGGCGAAGGAAGCGATGGAAATTCGTGGGAATTTATTTTCGCCGTTTTATTTTTCATTCAAGGAGTAGGCCTAATTCACGGAAATAATTGGAAATTGACAAAAATACAAAATGTGGCATTATTTTGGGGTGTGAAGTATTAAATATGGTCTTATTTCGCGAATAAGGGCATAATTCGTTTTATTGCCATTTTATGGTTTTATTTCGCGATTTGATTTGGACTCCTGACTAGTCATAACATGAAGAAAACGAAAAAAAAATGTGTTAAAATTGATTGTTACACTTTTCGTTTTATCGCGCATCGCGAAAAACAACCATCCCTAGTTATAGGGAATAAAATATTTAGGGTTGTGGTTGGAAAGTTCACTGGACTGGGGGAGCGGGTTTAGGAAGGGAACAAGGAATCTGAATTTTATGAGCAATTCGAGGGGCAGGAAATGAGGTGAGGAAGCAGGGTTAGTATATTAGGTGGTAGTATGGGACCCAAATAGGGAAAAGTAGGAATGAAGGGCATTAGAAAAAGAGCAGCAAGGAGGGTATAGGTGGTCAGATCTAGACATGGGATGGGAGGACAAGGAGTATAAGTGTGTGACAAAAATGTAGAGAAGTGGGTGGACAGAAGGAGGAGGGATATACTAGGGGTGATGTACAGGGTGCGAGGGCAATTATGGGTGTTGGGGGGGAGCTGAGCAGGGCAATAGAATGTAGTAGGTAAGGTAGAGATGTAGGGAGAAACCACTCTTGGGTACGGGAGGAAATGTTTGAGATTGGACGTGGGAAAGTACTTTTTCCTGCACCGACAATAGTGGAATGGAATGGTCTGATAGAGGAACAGGTAGGCAGGAAAGTCAAAAGGAATTTGTGGAAAAAATGAAACTCATGCTGAAGGAGAGGAAACACGAGTGGACGGAAGGAAGAAGGGAATGAGGGAAGCCATTAGGGTTGCCAACTCTCCCGTATTTCCCGGGAAATCCCGTTTTCCACTGTGATTTCCCGCTTCCCGTATCAACTCTACACGGGAATCAATTTTCCCGTATTTTCACAGTTTGTTTTAAAATACACATTTCGCAAACTTCCGCCTACTAACAGTACACAGTTTTCAGCATTTGAGCATTTTGAACTTAAAGTCTTATGTTGAGACAATTGTTTCATTATGAATGATACATGATGGTACATAAATGGTTAGACAATAGAAACAGATCAACCAGGTAAGTTACAAGTTGTTGGTATTTATTCTCTTTCGTGTCAAAAATGTTTTAATTATTTAAAACGGGATATAAAGATTCTACGTGATGCAAAATAGCTTGACAAAATGTAGAAGGTACATATTAATTCAATTTACCCTCCCAAAGTATTAACTGAATGAGAAAATTACACCTGCAAAGTTAATATCAAATCCCTAAACTCATTTTCTGGGACCTAACGTCTATTATAGGAAAACTTTTTTGCGCCTGCAGCGATTTGGCCTATCGGCAACTGGGACATCGCCGTCCTCTTTCCCTCTACATTTCAAATCAATTTTAAAATTCCCGTATTTCCATATTCAATAGTTGGCAACCTAGAAGCCATAACCAATCCGGATTAACCAAAAGCAAGGCGTTAGCATCAACAATAATCGACATCTACTTGATTTTGATCTTCAGTGAAGTTTCTTTAGGCTTTGAACAAGTGGAGACCTACTTTTGTAACGAATGTATCTATATTTCGAAAACGGGCAAAATATAGTTCTGGGTAACAGTTGGATGGATTTCGGGGCTGACTTCCAATAAACTAGACGAATGTAATTTGTCAGTCATCATTAATGAATACCTTAATCTCGCTATCGTTCTATGAAGACCAAGGAATGAGCAATGCCTAAAATATAACATTAAAATATATTTTTTGGTACTGGCTGAATGTTACGAATTTGAATGCCACTCGAGAAGAAGACGCGGCTGGCGGTGAATGTGGGAGTGTCAAAGTGCCGAATTTTATAAGGCAGTGCCAATATGGTCGCTTTATTAACAAGTTTTTTTTAGGCGGAGGTTGAATCATTCTAGCATTTTACTATATTTGCCATCCACAATAAAAAAATAACACTTTTATGTGTAACACATGTGAATTATTGTGTAAGAAAGTAATAGTATACGTATTTCTATTTTGCGCAGGGTAAAACACTAGTTGATGAAACTCCGCTAACCAACTCGGGTAGGCTAGGCCCTAGGCAAATCTAGGCCCACATTGAAAGAAATCTCGGTTATCGTTTTAAGTATGTCTTCTGGACGACCTATCAAGTGTGTTGTGGTGGGTGATGGTACTGTAGGAAAGACTTGTATGCTGATATCGTACACAACTGACAGTTTTCCTGGAGAATATGTCCCCACTGTGTAAGTGTTTGTTGTATTAGGCCTAGGCCGTACCTAGCTAGTGTCAGCTAGACTTGGACTTAAAAACTCTACCTAGCTCACGAAGCTTAATTGCTTTTATTTAATTCTTTTAGGTTTGACAACTACTCCGCCCCAATGGTCGTGGATGGTATACCTGTGAGTCTAGGTCTCTGGGACACTGCGGGTCAGGAGGACTATGATAGACTGCGCCCCCTCTCCTACCCACAGGTTAATATTATGGCGTGGGCCTGAATCTAATTTCACAAGGATCTATGTTGTGTCATGTCATAATACCACGACAAGGCCTAGGCCTACACAAGTCCCCAACTAATGTAACTTTATATTTGCAGACGGACGTGTTCCTTATTTGCTTTAGTGTGACGAGTCCATCATCATTCGAGAATGTTACATCAAAATGGTACCCAGAAATAAAGCACCATTGTCCAGATGCTCCAATGATATTAGTGGGAACCAAAATTGATTTGCGTGATGACCGAGAAACGTTGACTGGTCTTGCGGAGCAAGGTTTATCACCAATCAAACGTGAACAGGGACAAAAACTGGCCAACAAAGTACGAGCTGTCAAATACATGGAATGTTCAGCTCTGACGCAACGTGGACTGAAGCAGGTAAGCTATAAGCCTATCTTATTTATTTAGTTAATGTAGGCCTATCCTTTTCAGTTGTAAGTATTTAATAAGGTTTTTACTTTTTATGCATAATAGTTATTTATTATCTATTTTCTCACTGTATGTAAGCCTACATTGTATTTTGAACCTTCTGTTACACAAATATTTACGTTGATTTTAGTTTAGTTTAATTTAATTTAATAATTTAGGTATAATTGTTTTTTATTTTCTTCTTGTTAATTTTAGGTTTATTCTCTCTCTCTCTTTCAAGAGGAGTAGGCCTACACCCCTACTCTGGATCAGTCTTTGAATATATGAAAATAAAAACAAATAAAATAACTTATTTACAAAAGAGGCAATGAATTGAACTAATATAGGCCTAATATATAATGATAATAAATGGACAATCATAAAACAGCAAGAATAACATAAATTTTTGATTATGGGTACGTTCCGAAACCTCTTGAGAATGCTTAAACATTTTTTTTTTTATCATATGCCCACATTTGGCTTAATCAGGCCATCATTTAAGATCTGGTCAACCAGTAGAGACAGGCCTCCTTTTCTTCTCTCTTCATGCCGTTAGGCAATGCGTCACGTTCTGTTTTAAGTTTACTACATCTGAAGAGGTGATTCCTGTCCTGTTCCTCCACTCCACATAGCTTGCAGATACTAGTCTCAAATATTCCCATCCGGTGCAGGTGCTTCCCCAATAGGTCATGTTGTGCATGACATGCTTGGCCCGTACCAAAACCTGTTGAATGTGCTTTGTCCAGCGTTCCGAAACCTCATTCGTGAGCATATTCAGCACGCTTCATATGCCTGAGGTTTGCACTTGAGCATCTCCAGCATAAGGTGGTTTTTGGCGGCATTTTAAAAATGCTCTATAGACAGACCTAACCTTGGGCTTAACGTAAGTGTAAAATTGCGCCAAAATCATATGTTTGCACATGTATTAGAGCCTAGTATATTTAAAGTCACTCCTCTATAACTCGACATCGTTGTCACGTTCGTCATATTTGGCTTACTTTACAATGAGACAGCGTTCTTTCACAATACAAAAAAATTTAAGTACCTTTCCGATCTACTTTTTCCAAAATTTTGAAGTGAAAATTTTCAAAATCCCTATCCTTTAACATTGGAAAGTAGAGAAATCATACATTTTATCACCTTCACATAGATATAAAGGAGCCTAAAAACGTTGCTACGTTAACAGATTTAGTATCAAAATGAAGCTAAGTTCTCAAGAAATACACACAAGCCAGAAAAAATGAGTGTATCCGTACTACTTTTTGCGTTATTTGAGCCTAAAGTTGCATGTACGCTCAGAAACTTGGCAACAATGCAGAGTAGACTGCTCCAACTTGTCACTCCCCCGCCGCCCGCGACATGCTAGACCCGGCTGTCCACACTTGCCTGACGCAGACCTACGTTCATATTAACCGAATAACATTTTCCTTTATGATTTGTATGAGTTCTTATGTCGTGATTGGTCTTTGAATACTTGTATTCTGCAACATGAGCCTTTTGTAGGCCAGTACTCAATTTTTTAAATCTAGAATTCTAAGCTTTTGATTGATTCAGTTCTTTATTTTGTTGATACATAATACACAATATCTGTATTTGATCCTTGAGGTTAACTGTGCATTGTAATATTTCGTCTACGTTCTATTTATGATGTTGATAGCGGACATTGACGTGCCCCGGGCCAGCGCCTAGGCACTCGCGCTGCGCTTTGTTTACATTGAAAGATTTCGTTCTTTCGTCGTCAACAATGTCGTGATTATCATCTAATATTAGGCCTACTTTGTATAGAATCCAAGGGCCAGCCTAGGACAACAGCCTTGGTCTACCCTTAGTACTATAAATGTTTATCTGGAATAAAGTCATTGTTCGCATTTCGCAATCGGTAGCTAGGGGGTATGGATGGAGATTGGCGTGGGCCAAGAATGTACTAAATTTAACAATAGAGTCCTAGAAGCAAACTGCAGTGGGGCCTACCCCTAGGCCTGTATCGATTCATTTTTGTGAAGGCCTGGTCTAGGCTAGGCTAGAGAGAGCCTAGATAAGGTAGGCCTAGCCAATATCAGCATTCTCTTCCGTATGAAATTGAGTCATAGGCTAGCTAGGCCTACGCCTCACTCCAGACATTGGCTTTACGGCTCAAATGTTAAATTAATTACATTATTATGTGCACACACCACCTTATCTGCTAGCTACCTATGCCATCGCATTTTAGTTGTCATAGAGTGCTGTCGCACAAGACTTTCGTTTTCAACAGCCGTCACAAACAACACAAACAATGTGTTGTCAATTGTTTTTGTTTTGAATTTTGATATGCACTTTTTGCACACGCAATGCGCGATAAAGTTAAATCTGGCACAGCTAATCACACCAGATCGCGTCGCTCCAAACTGATCATCTGATTGTAGCGTTTCAATCGCGGTGCATCAAGCGCGTTTTAGTAAACGCAGCATGAAAACGTCCCTTTTTACTGCGCGCGAAAGAAGCTGACATCTTCACATGGCATGTGGTTGATTGTTGGGAAGGTTGCTATCACGTTGCGATGTTGCCAAGCGTATTTTAAGGTTGGCAATAGACTACATGACCAAATATTACGTGTTCCACTTCATATATCACTTCTAAATCAAAGCAACCATACACAAGTGTTTATAATATGTTAAAATCAATCTCATATACGGGACATTATTTCAATCAAACAGATATCAAATTAGTGTTATTCTTGCTATTATTTTGTTTCCACCATATGGCTGCACTGATTTTGAGCGGCAACTACTGCGCCGTGTTTTAGTCAGTTGACAGACTAGCACTTCCGACAATGCAAATAAATTAACGGTTTAGTTAAAATAACATATTTATGTAGGGAAAGATTTACAAACAATACTTAAAATACACACTTCTATTTAAAAATTAAAAACATTTTGTTTTAATTGCATTGTTCAGCTGACTTTGATCATTAGTTATAGTTGACTCTGACTAGAGAGTACACTTAGAGGAGTGACTTTAATTGATTTGACTTATGCCTCTATCAACCTTTTCAATTTTACTACACTTTTTGACAACTAATGTAGTGGGCGTGGCAAATGACCTTCCGCCTAATTGGCCTAAACAGCCATGCCTATGCTTGAAGTGTTCCGTAATTATATTGACTTGTGCTTATAGATGCTTTAACGTGCTGGAGAATGCTAGGGGCAAAGCATTCTCAACAAGTAACGGAACGCAGCCTATGTATGTCTAAGTAGCCATTGCTATATTTGAGCAGGCTGATGTTTTCTGAAAATAACAATCCCGATTCACTGACATTTGAGTGCATTTTTAGCTATAGCCCCTTGTTTATGACCAGGTGTCATGTAGTAAAGTACTGAAGCTCAGCAGACCACCGGCTGGATTACACCCTTCGCTGAGTCTATTTTCAAGTATTTATAAGTGACAAGTACTCTTCAAGTCTATAGGCCTACTGGTAGTCCTAATTAATAAAACTGTCAATAGGCTATGGGTACGGTCTGAAACCTGCTGAAAATGCTTTGAAGGTAGCGTTAAGAAAGCACTCTCGAGCATATCGAGCACGACCTAGTTTCGGACCACCTCCAGCACGAAATGCGCGCAAAATTGATAGCTTTTAGGTTAGGGTCGGGGGGACGCTGAATAACACCGAATGGAACAACGCCGAATCGATTGTGTGTACTGCACTTTCAAGTATAATCCTAACCCAAAAAAGTAGACCTTGTAACCTGGAACAACGCCGAATCTTTTTCGGCTTAAATCCACCGGAACAACGCCGAATATTTTTCGGCGTAAATTCACCGGAACAACGCCAAATCTTTTTCGGCTTAAATCCACCGGAACAACGCCGAATCTTTTTCAGCGTAAATCCACTGGAAAAACGCCGAATCATTTTCTGTGTAATACACGGTTTGAACAGTGCAGTTAGTAGAATGTATTGACGAACCTAAAAACATTCTTTTTGAAAAGAATTATAACCAACACTGTGAGATTCGGCGTTGTTCCGGTGGATTTACGCCGAAAAAGATTCGGCGTTGTTCCAGTGGATTTACGTCGAAAAAGATTCTGCGTTGTTCCGGTGGATTTAAGCCGAAAAAGATTCGGCGTTGTTCCGGTGGATTCACACCGAAAAAGATTCGGCGTTGTTCCGGTGGATTAACGCCGAAAATGATTCGGCGTTGTTCCGGTGGATTTACACCGAAAAATATTCGGCGTTGTTCCGGTGGATTAACGCAGAATAAGATTCGGCGTTGTTCCAGGTTACAAGGTCTACTTTTTTGGGTTAGGATTATACTTGAAAGTGCAGTACACACGATCGATTCGGCGTTGTTCCATTCGGCGCTATTCAGGCTCCCCAGGGTCGGATTCATATTTTGTATGCGAATGGTTATTATAAGACAATAAATTACACTGACCATTGTTAATCCTGGTTGCCTGTTCTCATGGCACTCTCACAACAATATTTTCCCTGGTAGTCGGATCAAACAGAGTTATAACTTCGGTGTTGTCTTCGGCTACCTCTTCAAATGACGTCATTCTGTTTCAAAACGCCGCCCTTTAAATCCAAATGCTGAAGATGCTGCCACGAAAATCTCGGGCGTCTGGAGCGTGCTTGAAACGCTCAAGATTTGAGTTTCGGACCGCTAGGCATATCATTTTCAATAGGTAACGGACCAGCCCAAGCACGCTAAAAGTGTTTTTAACAGGTTTCGGACCGTAGCCTATGATGACTTTTTTGGTTTTAACCTGAATATTTCAGCAATGAAGTAATTAATTGTTGGTATTTTCGTAGTTCTTTTTTTAAATTTTACTGTAGGCCCTATAATAATTCATATTTCATGCATCTGGGACCAGTCTACAGTTTTTTCATGCCAAGATACTTTGCAGGTGTTTGACGAAGCAGTCCGAGCTGTCTTACGACCTGAGCCACAGAAACGACGCCAAAGGAAGTGCACCATGCTTTAGAGTGACAGTTCAAGATACTCGGAAGTCCTTAACAAACTTCAAACTCTCCACTCAAAGAACACATCACATTTAAATACCTAATAACTACAATGATATGTCACTGGCAAGAAAAATGACAGTGAAGCAATTTTTAGCAATGCTTCTTTGTGCACACTTTTGTTTGTGATAGCAGTAGTCCAATACACAAAACCATACAAAAGTTATGCAAGACTATATATATATATATATATGATATGATACCTAAATAATATAAAAATGCAGCTGCACAATAGTGTTTGTGTATACTTCGTTTTTCATTTACCAAACAGTAAATATAGAAAGCCTTCATGAGTCATTTGCACTACCTATGTATTGTAGTTATTCACTGTCAGTACTACCTATCTTTATTTGTTAGGGATTAACACTGTACTAGAATGCAATATGGATGTGTTTATTCGACTGCATAATATGATGTTAGCATTTAATTACCATGTTTCACTAACTAGTACAGATCATTAGATACCTAGTTTAGAGAGTTAGTTTTTATTAGTTCTTGGATATGTTGTGGTGTCCCAATATGACATTTTATATTTAATATACTGTATTATGGATGGTTTTTGTATTGTCATGTAAAGTTGTAATGTTTTTGTAGACATGTTTTTCTTGTAAAGTTATGTTATAAAAGTGTCTTGCTAATCAAACTTACCTGCCTAAATTAATGCAGAAGCTCCATTGACTTAATTTTTATTTTTATAAACAAAACAGAATCTCTTGAGCTTGATGTAATATTAGTTATAAGTTTTTATTCCATTGTATGGATGCTCATACAATAATAATTGAATGATTGTTAATCGTCAGATGTTATTGCCATAATCCATTTAATTGCAGTAGCCTACAATAGAGATTTTTTTTACAGTGTTAACCAAAGGGAAAGTCAATATGATTGACTGATATTATTTCATAAATTATTCTAGTCATAACATGCATTGAGCTTTGCAATTTGAGATTTTATCACAGTACAGTATGTAACATTTAAAATCAATTATTTTGCTTTTTTTGACTAAATTTCATTAGTACCCTTTTGGTAATAATATTTAGGCCTACATACATTGTAATGGTTGTGTACTAACATTGAATTATTTAGTATAAACAAATGGCCTCTTATTATGGTCGTTTTGTTACTGACAATATTGTAATACAATATGTATTTAGTAAATTTACTATTATGTATTTAGTTACATTATCTTTATGGCATTTGTATCATTAAATGAATCGGTCATACTATGGTGTCAACACTCACTCATTAGTTTAAATACTGACTAGTAATTACCAAGGAATCTCTACATCTGTGTACATGGTTATTGTACGAGCATGTAATCATTTGTTGGTTATTTAGGTATTAACAAGTCCTTAAAATCACAAAATGATTACAACTTTGCTTTTGAAAACATTATGGTAGCCTATATGTACTTTGTATCAATGAGGTTAATCTAACATAAACTTATAAGTGCATATACAAAACTCAAAGAAAATGCTAAGTAATAATGTAAGGGAAAATAATAGCGTACCTAGTGGAAAAAAATGTTCAGGCGCATTTAATTTCAGCCAATACATTCAGAAGCATAAGGCAGCACACATTGCGCAGAGTACCGGTACATAGAGATTTTTAACTTTTGTAACTACCTGTTGAGACAATACTGTACTACTATAGTATTATTTGAAACTGTTGAGTATAATAATACATAATCGGTGTAATAAAAAGATGTGAATAGTGAGCCCGAACGTTGCAGGGAATAGATCTAGCCTGGTATGCATGTTGTATTCTTTGACAAGTAAAAAATGTCATAACGAAGTAATGGCATTGTAAGGCAGAGCTATTTCTTATGAGAGGACAAATAGGGTTTAACTATGATTCAAAAATAATGTTGCTGCCAAAATGTTGAACTAGGCATATGTACATTTTCTCAATTCAATATAATATGGAATACAAATACACCAAACAAAACATCGAATTGTGTGTTGTAGTATTTTATTGCATACAGATGCTTGTATGAAATCCCTTAATAGTATTAAGTTAATACTGAAAGATGCAACTTTTCTATCAATATCAAATTTATAAACTGAAATACTCATAACCAAGGTTGCAATATTCTTTATGATATTGATCATTAATACTTGAAATGTTTAGATGAAAAAGGAACTTGAAAGTTGCTGTGTCTGGTATTTTTTTTTTCTTTACATTCGGGCTCTCATGGCATCAGCAAGCTTTCAGTCGCTACCTTATTTAGTGTAAACCCTGACTCAGTTCGGGTACTTTAACCCAGCTATATACATAGCTTGCTCCCTTGCGTCAGGGTTGTTGTAGTGTGTTCAGATTGATTCATGCTGGAATGAAAGGGTGACTCGAACGCATTCAGGTCTAGATCAGATTCAATAAAAGAACATGGACACATGAACCCCCTGGCAACAGATACATCACTTAATGCTTGACTTTTAGGAAAATATTTAAATATCCAAAATTTATAAAACAATGTGCAGTTATTTAATCAAACTTGAATTAAAATCAGATATAGGGCTTTTTATTCCAATTTTGAGTGAAAACAATGAGTTAATCCCTTACAAAAATTTTAGTCGCAAAAGCATCGCGAAAGCTTCGCCAAAACATATCCAAAAGGTCGTCACTTCGCTAAAACATATTTGAAGCATATCCGATATGTTTCAAAACATATTCATAGTGCCAGGTAAAACTGACTATGTTTTAAATACCTTTCTGCTACCTTTCAAAGGCTCGCAGAAACATCGCGAAAAGGTAGTCAAAAGTATCCTTCGCTAAAACATCACCAAAGCATCGCAAAATCATCGCAGGCAAAAAAGACTATGTTTCAGATACCTTTCTGCGACCTTTTTAAGCTTCGCAGAAACATCGGGAAAACATAGTCAAGTATCCTTCGCCGATACATCACCAAAGCATCGCAGAAACACGGTCTTCATTCATGGGAAAACTAAGATGTGTTATTAATTTTTTTAATTAATTTTTCTCGATTCAAATCCAAATTTGTATTACTATTATACGTCTACTATAACATTGCTATTCCATTGTTTTATTAAAACTGTTTAGAAATGTATCCCTGCTTAAAATTCCCATGGATTCTGGTTGGTTACGAGATGTAATTTTAGTGTAACACATAAGAACTTGACGGTTTCACACAGAACCAATCGTAACATGTTTCCAATGAATTCCATTTGAAATTGTAACTAACCGGAACAATACGTAATAAACCAGCAATAGATGTAACCCATGGGAAAAGTAACCAATAAGAATCTAACGTAACAAACTGGAACATGTTTGTTATTAGGGATGACATCGAGTAATATTATTCGGAACCGCGGTCCTGGCTCTCATATTACCCGGGTACCCGGATCCTAAAAACGTATTTTTCGATGTGTATACTTGATTTGAAGGTCGTTGCTAGGCCTTGTGAAGTGCGCGGGGTGCGAAGACGGGGGACGAATCATATGCATGCCACTCGCTCAGGTGCCCTCTCAGAATACGCCTGCAGTAATCACGTCGAGTAAAAAAAACTTTTCTCAATATACAACTGAAGCACATACATAAAATAGGATTTTTAAGGAAAATAATAGTAATAGAACAAGTATTAGCCAGAATATTCATCAGAATGTTAAACAAAGAACAAACGGTAACGAATGCAAGTCAGCTCGCGTCTGTTATGTTCCCCGCCGAGTCACGTGCTGGGGAAGGGTGGGTGCATGGCGTACCTGCTGGCTCCACCAGAATCGACTGCAGCTACGCGTGTAAATGTATCCTAGGAACGGACTAAAAAGTTACCCGGACCCGAGAAACGGCTCCGGGTAACATTTGGAGCCGGGTACCCGGGCTACCCAGGTACCTGTTGTCATCAACGTAACAAACTAGAAAGTGTTTCTTGTCGTAACCAACCGTATTCCATTGTAACGGCAGCCAATAAGAATCTATCATATCAAACTGAAAAGTGTTGTTTTCCAAGTGTTTTTGTTTCTTACAAAACACAATTTACAAATATAATCATAAAACACATAATATCATTCATAATCATATTAATCCGCGGTATTAAATTCAATAAGCAGGTGCACCAACCTAAGTTTTTATTGAAATGTATATTCGTATTTTTTAATTTTTCGTTATGGTCTCGTATCGTGAATACTAGTGACGAGATCATTATAAATTTATTAGATTTGTATTAAAACATCTGTAATTTGATATCTAAGAACGGGAAAAGCATAATAAATAATAATGTAAAGTATGTCTTCACTTTTTGCATGCTTAGGTTGGTAACAGTGAGTCAGTCGGTTGGGTTTGAATTTGAACCCAGAGCGACGTGAGGTGTATGTTTAGAACACGTGTGTTTACAGTGAAAATATGTCTTCGGACCACTCATACGTTTTTGTGGAGATTTTAGAACATAAAAAAGTGTCTGTTATAACATCGAACACAGTGACAAAATACCAAGTCTTTTGAAGAACATAAAAAATGGTAGGCTAGACCAAGAAGTGAGGTTATGAGTCCAGCCTAGCCTAGATGGAACGGGGAAGGCCTAGGCCTAGCCCTAGCGAAGCGATGCGAGACTACTTGCCAAAGGTCCTAGCTCATTCCTGTAAGTATATACATAATACTTTAATATGTACGTATATAGTCACTCATAGACCTAGGCCTATAGTTTCGGGCCTAGGCTAGCATAGAAGAGTACTGTTTGCGTAGCCTAGGGCCTAGGGCTAAGCCTACCTTCATCTTAAACTTGGCCCTATAGGCCTAGGGCCTTGATCATTTATAGGTAGGATAGGCCCTATAACAAACAAAGGCAAATGTGGCCTAGTCTGTACCTATCATTACTAGGCCTAGGCCTAGGCCTAATCTTTGTGAACGCTTTCAGATGATCCCTAGGCCTAGGCTACCGTTAATGGGAACGTAACCTAGGCCGAGGCTGGAAAAGATTAAAGATGAGAAGAAAGATGAGATCCAGCTTAGGGCCGGGCCAGTGATGCCCAAGGCATTAAGTTTATTGATGAGTAATTGGTGGTCAATGGTGTCAAAGTAGAGGTCTGCACGGGTACGGGCTTGGCCCGCGGGCCCGGGTACGGGCGTTGATATGTTTATTAAGACGGGCCCGGGCCGGGCCTGGGCCTACATATCACTGAACGAGGAGGGATTTTTCGGGCTTTTCTAATTTTTTTTTAATTGTAGTAGGCCCTAGTAGTAGTAGTAGTAGTAGTAGTAGTAGTAGTAGTAGTAGTAGTATCTTTAATTAGCATTTTTGCTATTTTACATACATTACATTGCATTCATATTTTACAGTATAGTTTCATTGCAATGAAAGAAAAGTAATGTTATTTTACCAACATTTCCAAAACTTAAATCAAATCCAAAATAGTATTAACTTCCGGTCACAGCATTTGTGTTGTAATTCTTTACGTTACATACTGTCACTGGCAATAGTTACTAGAATTTGGTTTCATCTAATTTCCTTTTTGTTCCCACCCTGTTGTTCGTATTCCTTGCCAAATACTATAGAAATCAACTTGCTGCTTTAACAGTTGAACGGGCTTTTACGGGCCAATTTACACTTCGGTCGGGCCTGGACCCCTATTCTGTAATTTCCCGATATGGATCCGTGCCGATTCCAAAGCGTGTATATTAGTCGTTCCCATAGCGGGTTTGGAGAGAAAATAAAAAAATAGCGATTCTATAGCGTAGTCCGATATGGGTAGGCCGATATGGGACTGCCGTGCCGAGCCGAACACGTCACACAGAGACGGAGCTGCCGAAGTCGTAACCAATCAGAAACTCAGCTCTACCGAGTGCTTCGCAGTTCGCACAAGTCATGTTGTGATCGTCTTTTGTTTTTGTTTATAACCTCAAAATGCCATCGACCTAAAACGTTGTGTTAAAACATACTAGGCCTAGCATTCTGCTGCCACTATATGACTAGGGCTAACGCTGTGAAGGTCTAGGCCTAGACATACGACCTTTTGGGGGAGGGGATATTTAGGCCTAGACCTGCATTGAATATTAATTTAAAGCTAAGTCAGTAAATACGTGTATAGTTTGACATTACCTCAACAAAATAATATTTAATACAGTATATTATAGAAAAGAATTTCAACTTACGACGCACAATATTTCTTCGTTAGAATCTAAATCGTCTCCTAGTTTTCGCTGAAAACAAATGCTAAAAACAACGTTTAACACGCATATCGGCCTAGAAAGAGGTGCTGATACCGTATCGGGATTTACGCTTTCATTCCGGGTTAAATTTGGCGGTATCGGGCATAAAAAAGTTACATAATCGCTCTCGCCCGCTTCCGACCCATAGCGGCCCGAATCGGTATCGGGAGTTTCATAAAACAGTTACCGAATAGGGGTCCTGGGCCGGGCCCAGGCTTTGATTAGCTTACTCAGTACGGGCCGGTATGGGCCCGGGCTTGAAATACCGGGCCCGGGCCTGGCTTTTATATTTGGGCCCGTGCAGACCTCTATCTCAAAGGCCTTACTTAGACCCGAAGTCCATAATCTAATCTAGGATCCAAAGTTGGATATTACAAGATATTTCATGAGTCTGCATGGGGGGTGGGGTGGTACAAAAAGGCATTGAAAACAATTTGAAAATTACGAGATATCCATAACATTGGATTTAGAGTTTAAAGGCCTACTGTTAAATGAAACTATTATTAAACTTTAATTTCCTTCACCAAGGGCAATTCCTCAGTTACAAGGCAAGTGGCTTTTATGTTACAGATTTTACCATCTGCCGGAAAAAAGCGAACCATTGGAAGTCCATGACCCAACTCTATCTAGATTCTCTCTCCAGCAACTCTAGCGCCTTGGGGGAGATTCAAACAACTGTCAAGACGTCAACATTACTAGCAAATTAATACTTATTTCTCATAAAAATTGCAGAAACTGGATCTTGTCAGTAAGTTTGTATACTCTGCATCAATAAAGAAAAATGTCAAGTTATGTAATTTCTTGATTACTCCATAGCCTAGTTACCTTGATCCTGAGAACACATAAATGACAATGTTCTGGCGATGTTCTGACTATGCTTCTGCGATGTTTTAACTAAGTTTTGACTATGCTTCTGCGATGTTTTAACTATGTTTCAACCATGTTTTGGCGATGCTTTGCCTACTAAAGGGGTCAAAGCAGGTAAAATTCCTTAGTCGTAATTCCTTCGCGAAAAGGTCGCAGAAGCATATTTAACAATGTTCTGGATATGTTTTGGATATGTGTATCGGTAAGACAAAACGATGCTTTGGTTGTGTGTCAGATACTTGCTAAAACATCGCCGAAAGGTTGCTATGCCACAATATGAGCTATGTTTTCGCGATGCTTCTGCGACTAAAATTTTTGTAAGGGATAGGAGAAGGTTTAAAGAAACACATATGTAAATTAACAGAGGTACAGTATGTTGATAGGAGAGTGCAATAACATTATTATATTCCCTACGGGAGAGTGCCAAAAGGCTTGGGCATATGTAAATTGCTCGAGAGAGAAAAGGATTCAAACAGTTTATAACTAAGAGAGATGATAAGCTGCAGTAGAAGACCATAAAATACATAACAAATAAAACATAATAAATAATGCTTTAGGCCAGTGCGACCTTCCTCGGTATGTAGAGAGATAACTAGATTTAAATAAGCACGTTCTCAACTCGTGCATGGATCGCTAGAGAGACGGATGTAACGACACCTTAAAACAGACACGACATTAGCTGTAACCATGTCCGTGGGACTGCAGTGCCATTGAGGTTCTCCTCTTGAATGCCCTGCCTGTGGCCGTTCATCGAGTAGGTAGGTACCTAATACACATGCGTCATAGATTTTATAAGGTGTGAAATTAAGCTAAAAATAAATTTCATTGTGTTATGTGTAAATTTATTTAATTTCTCCAGATATCATAGGCCTAAAAGCAGTTAGTTCATCTCAAATATGCAATAGATTATAAAAGTGAGAAAAATATTAAAATCAGAATATTTCAAACATAAAAGCTGAATTCCAGAACTCAACCAACACGTAAACACAGTTTTAGATTATTTCTAATAAGCATCAAGTGGTTAGCAATGGTTTTGTACCAGAAATGAAACGTGGCTCTTGAAGGTCAAGAAAGAGGCATTGTTCATATCTGGCCCAAGCACATTGCCTAATCCCTTAGATTGGAATTAAATATGAAACTGAATGAAAATCGGCTCTATAAGGGCTGGTCCACACAGATTTTTAAGACATACGATTTAAGGTTTAACGCGTAGTCGTAAAGTTGGATCATAGGAAACACGTACTGGCGTTCACACAAAGTTTTAGTTTTAAGACGTTGTTTTCATTGTTGTTTTTAAAACAACGTCTTAAAACCTTATGCATTATGTCTTAAAAATCTGTGTTCTAAAGTTAAACTAAATATTTTATGTAACCAAAAAAGTTAAACCCCCTCCCAACAGCATTGTTGTCAAACTCCAGAATTGTTTTTACAATTATAGTAATATGGTAACCTTAGCTAGAGCTAGTTGACAAATTGTCTTTAAATATTTTATTAAGAATGCAATTCCTTTGATCTGTTCCAATTTTGTCCACAGATTAAAAACCTTCTTGCATATTTTAGTTCTTATTTTCGCTTCGCTTGTTCTGAGACCTATGATGTTTTATGATACTGTGTCGTGCTCAAGAATGCTAAAACTAAAACATTTTCAACAGGTTTTGGACAGTAACCAATAAGAGGTACTCCTGTCCCCATTTGAAAATCAGTTGTGAGTAGACAATAAAGAGATAATTATTTTGGGTATTTGTTTAGTATCACTGATCGCGCTTCTTACTCACTTTTTCCAATGAAAAACGCCAAAGTCTTGTTTAAAGTGTTATTTTTAATGAACAATGTTTAATTGTATTTCTTTTGATGCTTATTATAATATTGTAGTTAGTTTTTAAGAGTAATAAATGATTGTTTGAAGTTTTTATATGAAAAGTTGACGTCTCCTTCCTTGTTTCCTGCTTGTGTCCGGTGCAGTGCTGCCAATGGCAAACTATCCAAAACCACCCCCTAACCTCGGGCAAAGTCACTTTCGGGCGCAAATCTTCATAATTGCATAGTTTGAAGAAGGGGTATTTAATCTTAGGGGCCTAGTTTGCACGTACATCCAAACCCCCCCCCCTAACCTCTGGCAAACTATCCAAAACCAGCCCCTAACCTCGGGCAAAGTCACTTTCGGGCGCAAGAGGTAGGGTTTTTTCATGTACTTACGTTGGTAGACCACACTTTATGTGTGCTCCGAACAGCTGCGCCCTCGCACGTCCGCCATATTGCCATATTTAACGTGATTGTGTTGTCAAATCGATGCAACTTCAAAACGATAATTTAATATGAAAGAAGAGACTATTTGTATTTAAAATCACTGGAGCTTACAGATAAATCATGAAATAACAATTATGTACTGCGCTTATGATCAATATCGCAAAGGAATACAGAAAAAAAGTGAGTACGAAACGCGATCAGTGATACTAAACAATTACCTTATTTTGATATGTTTGTATATTGTTAATAGTTATTCCGTTAGTTATTTAAGGTGCAGGGTTTAAAAATAAGTTATAGTAGCTGGACCAACCAACAACAAATTAAAGATGTTTTAAATACTCGCGGTATACCTACCTGCACTTGAAATTGGCATTTTGCATGTAGGGATATTTTACGTACGTTGGCTAAACTGCTAATATTACTACGAGAGCGAGGGCGAGACTTCAAGTCATTTTTGTTATCCGCATTCCGCATATTTAATATTTATACGAGTGTACACCGGGGTGTACACTGTACACGAAGGTTCTTATAAGTTTTATTTGAATTTGTTCGTTTTTAACATGGCGCATTGTTTTATGTTTTTACGGACAACAAACAAGTGCTTAATTCCTCTTGTCTTTAACCCAAACCGACTGTCTGCGACTCATTGGCAATACTACTCGACGCAGTTATTGGCACGTGTTGTAGGTAAATATACTGTGTGGCCCAAACTATAATCTGGTTATTTCTACCGTAGGCCTGCTCAAAAACGTCAGAAATGGACACAAATGAGCGAGGTTACAGTCAAAGCAAGTAAACATAACCTACAAGGTTGTATCACAAAATCGAACTCAAGTTGTCAAAATATGCAGCTAACTAGAGGAGGCAGGGTTTTACTCATTATTCATTTCATTTCCATTTTATTCTCACACATACAAGAATGCTTATATCATTCTCATTTAATTTTCAACCCCATTTTATTCTCACCATTCACAAGCTGTACACTACAAAAACCAAAAAGGCCAGGCCTTATAATGCATCGTTATGCTGGGTTTACACAAACGTCGCAAGGATGGTTTAGTTATAAGCTGAGTTGGTAGATAGGGTAATTGTACAGTATCGCTGATCGTGTTTTGACTCACTTTTCGTGGGATGTCAGGCAGCCTGGCATCCCACGAAAAAAAGTGAGTACGAAACGCGATCAGCGATACTGTACAATTACCGGAGATAGGGATCACGAGTAATGGTTTACACAAACTCGTCATTGCAATTGCAATAGTCATAGTCACAAGCGAGTTGAAAAATGTTCAACTCTTATTGCTAAACCATAATCCACGTGACGGACCAATCAGGCGTTAAAACGTCACTTACTCGCTTATAACAAGCCAATGAGATGCCATCGACCATGAATCGATGCAACAGAGCTGAAAGCTTATTGCAATACCTTTGTATGAATCCGGCCTTAAATACCATCTGCGAGGAAAAAATAAAAATACCAGGGCTAAAATTTTGCCTAGGCCTAGGCATCAACAAGCTGCCAGCCAAAGACTAAAATTTGGACTGCTGTTAAGTGCTAGGCCTAGCTGGCTGTCGCAAGACTTATTTTCAATTAAAAGACGGAAACATAGTGTAATGTATCTGGAGGTGGAAGGAAAGGCAAAACAATAGGCTATGCGAGCACTCTAGTTAGCGCCATGTTTTATTTACTAATTCCACTATTCATGTGATTGCAAGTCGGTAATACAGTATACTACATCTCTCCCCTTTTAGTTGTTTGACCTCATGACATGAAAAGTAAACCTCAGGATTATATTTTATACGTTAGGATTATAAACGTTAGGATTATATTTCAATTACCTCTTTTTAGGTTTCAACTGTTCATTGAGTAGGTATTAGTACAGTAAAGTACTTATATATGAAACAGAGCTTTAAAAACACAAGAAAACTGAAGGTCTTAACTTGGTCTTGACTATACTACATATAAGTAAATATCAACTAACACTAGAGCATGGTTAATAGAATAGAATAGTCTTATGATTACTGTTAAAAATCCTTCAACCATGCGGGAGCTTTCCGGTCCCGGCTGGGTGTCGGTAAGTCCTGGTCCTGACTGTGAACAGGTGATTGTGTAGCTTGCAGCGGAGAGGTTAAAGTTTGGAGTGGAGGGCCTGTGATAGACGCGCTATCAGAGTCCATCGCGAACTGTATTGAAACTTCGCGGCAACCGAAGTAAATCACGACACAACACGCACCAGGCACTCGCAATATTTCCGAACACCTTAGAAATTGATCCTCGTCGCCATTGTTATGTATCTGGAGGTGGAAGGAAAGGCAAAACAATATGCGAGCACTCCAGTTAGCGCCATGTTTTATTAACTAATTCCACTATTCATGTGATTGCGTTATCAGCGCAACGCTGGGCTATTAAAACGTAGGAGTCGGTAATACAGTATACTACACATAGTAGAACAGGTAAAACGTTATATAAAACCCAGTAGTTGGACTATACACTGTTCTTTGTCAAGATCAAAGAATTAAAAACGCAATATTTCCAGCCCTAATCTGAGCTCTTCGACGGGCAAAATCATACTGAGTGTGATTCATTCTCAGTGTGATTTCGCCCGTCGAAGAGCTCTGATTAGGGCTCGAAATATTGCGTTTTTAATTCTTTGATCTTGACAAGGAACAGTGTATAGTCCAACTACTAGGTTTTATATAACTTATTTTCAACTTTAGCCCAGGACAAAACTTTTTAGACTAGGGCTAAATACTTAGTGGCACATTATAAAACGAACCCACAAAGTCCCTGAGGAGTTGTGTGTGGGCAGTTTCTAAACTATGGACTGTCTTATATTGTTTCCAGGTTATCCAAAACATTTTCACCCATACTACGATCAATTTGCCCTATCTCGATGCCAAATGTCATCTGTACAGTTAGAACCACAGAGTGGACCTACTGGACCAAATCTCAACTATGATGATATATGCAAACTAAAAGAAAAAGGTGAAATAATTCTGATAGACGTCAGAGACCCCAGTGAACTACAAGAGGTAGGCAACTTGCCAGACAGTATTAATATTCCATGTAAGTATTACCGTAAGTCTTTATTTAAGTTAAAACAGATACTAACTGTGTAATCTGTGAACTTTCACCATGATCATAATCGCTATGCTAATGACACAGTGATACTAATAACTCTTCTTCTTCTCAAATGCCCACATTTGGCTATTATGCCATCATGCTGGATCTGGTCAACCAGTAGAGACACGCTTCTTTCTCCACCCTCTTCATGCCGCTCGGCATTGCGTCACGTTCCCCTGCCAGTTTTGGACATACAAACAGGTGGCTCCTATCCTGCTCCCCATTTCCACACAGCTTGCAGGTACTCGTCTCAAACACCCCTATTCGGTGGAGATGCTTCCCTAGAAGATCGTGCTGCGTTTTTAGCCTGAACTGGGCCGTTTCAATTTGCCGTGGAAGATGGTTGGTGGGCCTTTTTGAACTCATGGTATATTCCTGCCATGGCTTGTTTCTACCTTTCTCTACCCAGTCCTGCCTGATCTTCTTAGTGGCTGCAGCATTTACATGTGCTTTCATAGACTCGAGGGTTAAAGGTTTTGGCAGTTGCGGCATTCTGGCTCCTCGTTTGGCCAGATAGTCGGCCTTATCGTTTCCGTATATGCTGCAGTGTGATGGTATCCATTGTAGAGTTATCAGTTTGTTTTTATTTTGTAGTCTTAGAATCTGTAGTTTACAATGTTTTACCTCAGAGTCCACTTCTTTCTTGCTGGCTATGGCTTGTATAGCTGCTTTTGAGTCCGTTAGTATGACAATCCTATCGTAGCTACAGTCTTTTACTTTGTGTAGGGCTTTACCTATTGCCGTCAGCTCGCCATCATAATTACTGCCATTATCTCCAGCAGGATGGGACTCTTCGAACTCTCTGCAATATATTCCAGCACCTGCCTGACCTTCCCCTGGTGTTGCCGAACCATCTGTATAGACATGTAGCCACTCGTTCTCTGGGTAGTATTTATGGATATGCATTGTCGCCAATCTTCTAATTTCCTCCCCTGTGTATGCTGCCTTTGTCTTGTCCAATCCTACCACAGTCAGTTCATGGGGGACATCTAGTATGGCGATATTTATGTTGGGTAGTGGGATATTCTCTCTAGTTGTGTGCTGTAAGTGTCCAATTAGGTCCTTCTTTACCTCTTCCACAACTGTGATGAATGTTTTTTGGGTCTTTAGATGTTCATAAGGTTCCCTGTCCCATACTGTGCTGTCCATCCGTATTAGCTTCTCGTGTAGGTGTACTGCAGCTCTGTTTCGCCTTGCCTCCAGAGGTGGGATGTTTGTTTTTGCTTCCATTGCTGCAATTGGGGTTGTCTTCACACCACCTGTGATTATCCGTAGGGCTTGGTTTTGTACCCTGTCCAGTTTCTCCTTTGCTCCTTTTGAAGCTGTAATAAGTAGTGAGCTACCATATTCCAGGAGTGGTCTAACGTATGTCTTATACGTGGTTTTTAGTGTCTCCTCATTTGCTCCCCATTGCACTCCTGCCACTCTCTTGATTAAGTTCAGCCTTCTTTTACCTGCAGCACACATCTTTTCTATTTGATTTGTCCCTTTCATTTTTTGATCTAATGTCATTCCCAAGTATGTAGGATTGTCTTCCTTTTTAAGAGTTGTTTCTGCGTATTTAAGTTGAAAATTGGGGATCGAATGCCTAGTTGTGTAGTAGTCGTACACTGTCTTCTGTTCATTCACTACCATTCCGTTGAGTGTTGACCATTCTTCCAATGCCTTCAGTGCTTTGTTCATCTCTTTCTCGATTTCATCCTCGTCTCTTCCACAGTACCACATTACCACATCGTCCGCATATATTTTCACCTTCACTTTACTTCTTGTTTGAATATACTCTGCCAGGTCATTTATTAGTATATTGAAGAGGGTTGGGCTCAATACTGCACCTTGAGGGACTCCTGCCCTTGTTTGTCTGAACTTTGATCTCTTGTTGTTGTACCTGACCCTAATAAATCGTTGGCTTATGAAGTTCTTTGTCCATCTATATATATTTTCTGGTATTTGTATGTTATACATCTTCTGTAGTAGTTTGCCTCGCCATACTTTGTCAAATGCTGCTTTGAAGTCCACCAGTACTGCCAGGGTTGATAATGTTTTATTAAAACCTTCCTTCACATCCTGCATTAGATATGCTATCTGGTCGACAGTGCTGCGATTGTTTCGGAATCCAGCTTGATGTGGTGACAGCAACTCCTTAGATTCCAGATAGTTGTTCAATCTGAAGTTTACCATATGTTCCATTACTTTTGCAGTCATGCTAGTAAGTGAAATGGGTCTGTAACTTTCAATCTTGCTACTGTCCTTACCCTTCTTCAGTATGGGGATCACTTCTGCTTTTCTCCAGCTATCAGGTATATTTCCTTCCCATGTTTCATTACAAAGCCTCAAGATTGTTTCCTTTCCATGTCTCCCAAGATTCTTCAGAAATTCCGGGTGTATTAGGTCTATTCCAGGGGATTTTTTATATTTAAGCCGACTTAAGGCAGCATCAAGTTCATACAAAAGGAAGGGGCCATTGTATGGATTGAGCCTATCATCCTTGTATTTTTGGTTTACCACTCTTGTATGTTTCTGATTCATGTTACTCTCCTTTGCTAGGTGTTGACAGAAGGCTTCAGCTTTGTCCGTGTCTGTAACTAGCTGGCTATTTTTATATTCAATAGGTTCGTTTCGTTCGTGTTTCTTGTCTTTGTTACACATTGTCGAGAAAAAATTATGTGCCTTACTAATAACTCAGTTTGAGCTGGGAGTAAATCTACAGCAAGGCCAATATAATAATGGTAAAAGTGCTTAAATTCCAAATGTTAGACCCACTAATTTTAACTTGAAAAAACAAACTGTAAGGAGTGAGAGGCTGTTGAAAACTGATGTAAGTTCATTGTTACTTTTCTGCACATTCCTTCTCAAACATGAGTAATTTTAGGTTTTTACTTTTCTTGTTTTACCATGTTCTCGGACGGACTGCCAAAGCTAATAAACCTACCTAATAGTAGTATACAGTAGCAATTGCATTTAGGACTCTGCCTTTCACTGGTATAGTAGTAACAGTTCCTGTGTGAATTTACATTAAATTTTTTTATCAAAGATGATCCTCTTTCTTTACAGTAAAGGAATTAGAGGGTGCATTACAAGTGCTGTCAGATAATGAATTCCAGCTCAAGTATGGAATACCAAAACCAACTGTGGATGCTCCTTTAGTATTTTCTTGTGCAGCAGGTATAAGAAGTAATATTGCATTAGACAAAGCAAAACAAATGGGCTACAAGAAGTGAGTGCTACATGAATATGTAAACTTTTTCCTCATTGAACAACTAGGCTACTAACTACATGGTGCATTCAGACGTAGCCATAGCCTAGTTCGATTGGTCAGTGATGACAGGCCAGCCAGCAATGGATCAATGTGGACAGTGTGTAGGCCTATATTCACTGAAATAAACTATCCATGGCCAGCGTTCCTACTCCCGAAAATTATAAAGTTACTGCGTGATCACTTTTGTATGACCTGTCAAAGACCTTAATAATTACTTAGAACTGGAATCATATTTCGTAGCTGTTGATGGTGGCTTCACCTAAATTAAATAATGTTTACCATCAAATAACAATTTTAAAGTAATAGGCCTATGTATTGTGTTTCAAATTGCATTAAAACATTGTTTTGCGATTTAAGGAATGGATAATAATAGTAAAAATCGTTAAACCTTTCATTTGAGACTGATTTCCCCCCACCTTTGTATTTGTATGCTTCAAACAATGGAGCTGTAGCCGCCATCATCAGCTATGATAGCGGTTCATTATTAACGTCTAAATTGGCAAAAGTCATACATAAGTGATCACGTGGTAACTTATCATTTTTGAGAATAGAGCAGCTGGCCACATAGGCCTACTGAATGCACCAATACGTTGTTATCTGATACAGTTGGTAGTCTGTCTTTAATTCAAATTTCAAGGAAACCTAACAACTCCAGTTCTAATTACAAATTTTGAATTATGGCAAAATAACTTTAAACAGTAAACACCGTAACCATACCCTAATCTTCTGTTGGGAGTCCATCAATAGTTTGAATTATACATGAATTTAAATTAACGGAGTTTGAATTAACGAGCAACTACTGTAGGCTAGTACTTTAATGGCGTTTTCCACTGGCCACTCCGGTGCACACAGGAGCAAGTTTTACATTCCACTGGTACTTTGAGTGCGTACCAGTGCTAGAAATATGCGTTCCACTGGGCTATTGCTCGCTCCAGGTGCCGCAATGCGCTGCTCCCACTTTCTAGGTGGCGCGATGTTTTCAGAGTAAATATACCCTATACTATTTGAAAAAAAAAAATACGGGTGAAATGAATTTATCTGAAATTAGTATTGTATCTCCACCTAGTAACATGCCTATATGGAAAGGTTAAGTACATGTAACTATTAGGCATTTAGCCTTACTTGGAATATATTCCTGATGAAATTTACAGGTCTAGACTCTAGAGGTCAGACATAGCCTAACTTGTACCAGCAAGCCTATAGGCAGCCAGCTCTACCGATATTACCAGCAATAATAATTATGACATGCTTATAACATGCTCCATCACGTATCATATTAATTACATAATTCAGTTGTGTTGGTTTCAACTGAAAGGGAAAATACCAATGATTGGAATTCAACCTCATTTAGACGTCTACTGTGGATTCGCACGGTTTTGGTGCTCCCAT
The DNA here is from genome assembly GCA_945910005.1 of Isoperla grammatica. Classification (NCBI taxonomy): domain Eukaryota; kingdom Metazoa; phylum Arthropoda; class Insecta; order Plecoptera; family Perlodidae; genus Isoperla; species Isoperla grammatica. The sequence continues at coordinate 118,479,872 of OX246737.1, forward strand.
TTTAAGGTTGTGTTCCACTGACAATTGCACTGCGCAGGAGTTATGTCGAGGAGTTATGTCGTCACTGTGACGTTACGGAGTGCACCCGGTGCGTACCAGTGGAAAATGCCATAAGATTCTTATGTATCACTATCTAGTTAGTTACCAATCAGGTACATCTTTGACCGAATTCATAGTATTATAGTACTACTACTTATATATTGTTAATTTTATTTACAGTGTACGCCATTATCAGGGTGGTTTCATGGATTGGAAGGAGAAAAGCAAGACAAATTAGCCTAACTTAACTGAGAAAAATGGCTTTAAAGTACCAGAGTCAATTTGTATTGAATGCGATTGCGTAATGATGGGTTATGTTAACAAAGTGCAATACAAGAACTAACAACAAGTATAGGCCTACCAGGTTTTCTTTAGTATACATTCTAGCATAGGCCTACATTAATTTCAGTGGTGTCATCCTAAAATAATTTCTAGATATGCACTCTTTCGAGGGAAAAGTGGAAGTCTGAGGGAAGCCCCCTCAGCCAGTTGGGCACACAACCAGGTTTTATTTGTGGGTGCATTTTACAAGTGTTTTATTGCTTTCATTCATAATTTATATGTGTGTAGGCCCTACCACAAATCCCAAATATATTTGAGGTGTAAGTCATGATAGATCTACATTTTACATAGACTACATAGGCCTACATGGCACATGCATATACCCCTCATGACACCACTGGTTTATTTTACCTGGATATTTCTAGGAATCTATTCCAAATTTGAATAATTGATTGTGTTATGCTATATAAAATGTAAATACTTGCACATGTTGATGTACAGTACAACCCTAATTTATACCATAGTTAAATATTACGCTTACCTATAAAGGAAGTAACAGCATCTACAAACTTAGAATTCGAACTTGGGAAATGGGGATAATCAATAAGGAGTACTTTGAGCAATTGTTGACTATACTTGTACGTAATTTGAAAATAAACAAAAGCTACCTACCTCCAAAAAAAGTGTTTTTCTTTTTTTACTTTGGAATCGATTAAATCCACATTCATTGATTCCGAATTTTTTTAATCGATCTCCTCCCCAATGTATAGTCGGTATACTTATATTAATAATTACTAATTAGTGATAATCTTTTTTATTGTTAGTTGTTATAACTACGTCCTATGTACATTGAACGGTATCACCTGTACATTGTATCATTAATCATCATGTGTATTTGTTAGTATTAGTTAAAATTAGATTTAGTTCTAGGATTATTCATCTCTATCCCTGCAGGTGAATTGTTAAGCTTGGTTTATGATTGACGGAAACAGAATTGGGAAACGTGATTGTGAATGTTGGTAGATAGCTTACACGGCGGAGCGTTTATGATTGACGGGTTGCCAACGCGAGACGGCAACGCGATCGGTAAAGTTCGCCAAGTCCCAACTTTAGCGTTCACGTTGCCTGTCTCCGACACGGTGTACGCATGCGCAGAGTAAACAAACATGGACGACACCAAACCAACTAATCACAAAGGCAGCTGACAGCAACAACAACAAGCCGAGAATGGTCGACTTCGGCCGAATAGACCCGAACATATTCCGAGTACCAGTTAATCGTAAACGCTTATTTCACGTCTTCAGAACACACTTCCAACCATGATTCCCTTTCCGTCAATCATAGACTAGGCTTTACACCTATACCATGTATCAGTCCAATGAATAAAAATTATAATTTTTGATTACAAAAAAGCAAAAATTATAAAATTAAGTGATAAACAGTAGGTACAGTACCTACAGTCAGATTCTAAGGCATCATTGTATTAATAGTTTCTGAGCTCACTTTGATTGTAGTCTTTTGATATTGACTGATCTCTTCCTGAGGATTTACTTTAAAAGTTAAGTTGATACTTGATATATTATTTTTCCGTAAACAAATATTAGCCACGACTGTTTTAAACCACTGGTATTTCCGCCATCATCCAGTCTACACTATTAGGTACTACAGGTATTGCCTTGGTACTTTGTACATTACTTTTAATTAGATCTACATCAACTATTATATTTGTTCTTGTGCACATATTGTCTAAAATTTCGGGGGAGTAGTGCTCCATCTCATTGTATTTTCTGTGTACCATATCTATAGACCTACTGTACTGTTCCATACATACATATTTTGTTATGTCCCGTGGAATAAATTACTTCCATGTGTAAATGTAATAATAGGCTATTTCCTAGGAAATTAATTGTTCCTCTCTCTGGTACAAACTACAAACATCATTGATCCCGAACATAAAAGTGCGGCATGGGTGCCTGCTTAAGTGTAAGCTTACCTAGCCCAGTCTCTTATGTATCTGCCATCTGGTCATAACATCACCACCACTAAAGAATGCTGTATTATATACAGTACTTACAGGAACAAGGCATAGAACTACATAGCCTAGTAGGTAGCTTAGCTTTTACTTAGCTATGAGAGGAGTATGTTGAAAAATACAGATGTAGTTATAACTTGTAGCTTTGTTACAACAATTCTCATACATAGTTAGGCCGAGCATTTCATCCACCCGTTGCATGTTTGTCATGTAGTACTAGTTAGAATATGGAAACTTGAAGTCTACATAAAAGTTACACATACATACATAGTACATATGTACTAAATAATAAATAATTTAGTTCGGCCTACACTAGTATTGAGCATACAACAGTCTAGTACCTACCTACCCATTACCTGCAAGTAAAATTTAGAGGAGAGAACTGGGAGCAAGTAGAGGAATTGTACGATTGTGGGAAGATAGGAAAAGGTGGAAAAATTTGGTTGTGAAACCCAAGCTGACCCTGCCAGAAGCAGGAAACGGCAATGGATAATGATGATGACCTTTTTTATGGACCTTGGAAAATATGGAAGGAGACAGTAGGCAGAGATCTGCAGAGAAGAGGAGAGCAGTTGATGAATGTGGAAGAGAGAAGAGAATAGGTAGGTATGCAAGTTTATAAGAGCCAAACTGACCCTACTACGTAGCAGGAAACGGAGATAAGACTAAAATGATGTTTGGATTTAAACTCCACCTGTCTGTATGCAAGGTACAATCCATAGGGTTGGGATTTGATTATAAATTCGTAATCGATGTTAAACCAAAAATTTCGACATCAAATCGAAATTATTTCGACATCGAAACTTTTTTCGACATCGACCCCCCCCCCCCCCCCCCTCAAACAAAAAAAGTTATTATTTTGAAATGTGTTTTTTTTTGCCGTCTTTATTTGCCTCAAATCCAAATGACTTCCACACATCACTTCGCTTTCCCTTCGGCGTCACTAAAACAGGCCTTACTGGCAAAGATGACATCCCAAACCGCGGAGAGAAGAATATATTATACGATTGATTTGTTTCTTGAGTCAATACGAAACATAACGTTCAAGGCCGCGTTGCAGGCTGCAACTGAATGGATAGGCCCACAGGGTGAAACATGTTCACTGCCTGGGGCCTACGCATGCGCGCACTCGCTGGAATCAACCTGTGCTTTGTGTACAAGGTTGCCAGTTTGACCAACTTCCGCGCTCTCAACGCGGGATATTTGAAAATTAAATACCGCACGGAAGTTTCGATGTCGAACGATTATTACGATTTGAGATTGCAAATCGATGTCGAATCGAATGTAAATTTTGGTTTCGACATCGATGTCGAATCAAATAATCGATGTCAACTCCCAACCCTAACAATCCAACTTTTATTGTACTTTGTATGTCACTCATGGTGGTTAATTCAGTTTTAAGATAGGCCCAGGCCTAACATAATGATTAAAGGCTACCATGCTATACAAGTTGTCAAGCTGTTTTATTAACTTTAACTGTCTATAAAACTTATTTAGGCCTACTGTAGTCGATTTACCTACAACATTTGATATCTGCTGTAAATCGAACTAAATTCTGAAGTGTGACATAACTGGCAATATTCTAAAAATATGCAAAACAACAACAAAAAACTTAGCTAACATCAGAAATTTCTATAAGTAGTTATATATTATATATGCTTTGTCTACTGTACTCCAGTATGCTCTGGTATAGATTATCAATGCTTCAATGAATGTAGTCAGTGGCGACGCTAGGATTTTACATTAGGGGAGGCGGTTTAGGGGTGAGCCCTGGTATAGATTATCAATGCTTCAATGAATGTAGTCAGTGGTGACGCTAGGATGTTACATTAGGGGAGGTGGTTCAGGGGCCAGTTGGGGGCGCAAACGCTATCGCAATCTGGACGTGTAAAATACCCCCCCCCCCCCTAACCCCGGCATCGTGAACCCTTAGATTTCGGATTGTTATAATAAACTGGAAGAAAATGTGTTATTATGCTCGTTCTGGTGCTCAGCATCAAACCGCAGGACGACTTGTTGCAAATTGATGACATTGACAATTAATGTTTCAATGGATAATATTGTCAAATCTCGAAGGCGATTGTTGCAAACGTAAGACACGGGAAGGTGCGCTCGCAACCTGCGCTTGATGCAGGATAACAATGAATGAAGTCACGCATAGTTATTAATAGTTAATAGTCAACGAATAATTCAACCAACTGAAGGAGTGTCATCAAACGTTTGTTGCGTTCTTCGTTATGTCATCAGAACGTGGTCGGTTAGATTACCAGAATTGGGATTTTAATTAAATAATTAGTCCGTATTAGAGTATATCTTTACAGTATACAGTATACACGTAAAATGTAAATAAATAAAATATATATCTGACAGCTGAACGCGGTTTTGAATACATAGCGATTGTCTAGTAGTAAATAGGCCTACTGTTTGGGGGGGGCGACTGGGGGGGTAAAGGCGATGCTCGGGGGGAGCGACTGCCCCCCCTCGCCTCCCCTTAGCGTCGCCCCTGAATGTAGTTCAGTCAATCATAAAAAATATCAACTTTGGTCATGAGTTACCCAAGTTATACTAACCATATGGATGTGCAATATTTGTAAATCTTGAGTTAGTGACATATGTACATAGTAAGACATAAAGTAATATGAAATCAACATAGGTAACAATATGTAGTTATTAATAAGTAAATAAGTTACTATCCATTATCTTGTTCTTTTGCAAGTTTACTGCTCACCATTTCCTTGAATTGTCCCAAGATGCGATTCTCTCGCTTTTGTCTTTCTTCTTTGCTGAACATGGCAAGCGCTCTCTTTTCGTCGGCGGAATAAATCTGGTTCTCTTTACGGATTCGTACCGCCTCCATACGCCGATGCCTGCTACCGCTCATAACATAGCCGACTAACTCGAAGCTTGCAATCTGATCCGAGGTCAAACCTATCTCTCCGCGGCGGGGGATTCGTTTGCCTTCCGCCACGTACGCAGCCATGGCGGCACCTTCTCCGGGTAGCAAAGCTTTGCCGTATTCCTTGCTCGTCAGTGTTATGTGCTGCTTCTGCACGGGTCCCATGGCTTCGTCTTCCGAATCCGAACTATCCGCTTCTGCAAAGTAATGGCAATGTGCAATTTAATGTTTGACTCTGTAACTATTTTCCTAAATTATATTACGAATTAAGTATGTACCTATTTGACTTTTAATAACAAAGCATGCAGTTAAAACGTAATACAAGCTTACTGTTCTTTTCGACCCAAAGCTCCTCTTCTTCCTCACTGGATGATTCACTGCTTGACGATTCCAGCTTTTTTTTACGTTTTGATTTCTTCTCCTTTTTATGTTTTTTGCTCTTCTAGAAAGAAATAATGCACATAGTAATTCCAAAGCCTGTTAAAAATCACAATATGTTAGAACTGCACCTGGAATAAACTGAAAAACATTTTCAGTTTGATTAAAAGCAGGCCCTACATAATAAATTAATGAATGGGTGACTTCCAATGATTGGTCAAAAATTGATATTATTTGATATTAAGAGCGAAGGATACCTCTACGTCAAAAATAGCAGAAAAGTATCATTTTTAATTATATCTCAAGATTGAAACACAAAATCGAAAATCTGAGTACCGTAATCATAGCGCTGTGGTTTGGTAAGCCCTACAGACTGAATGATAAATGTATCTAACATTTTAATCAGTATGACTGTGATACTTATTTCATTAGTAATTTAATGAAATAAAAATCACAGTCATACTGATTATAATGTTAAATACATTTATCATTCAGTATGTAGGGCTTACCAAACCACAGTGCTATGATTACTCAGATTTTTGATTTTGTGTTTCAATCTTGAGGTACAAATAAAAAATGGAAATTTTCTGCGGTTTTTGACGTAGTGGTATCCTTCGCTCTTAATACGATGTTACAGACATAGTTGGCGACCATTCTCCCCTACAGAAGGTATTGCATTTCCTACACATAGCGGCCATTACACTGAAATGAACACTGAAGTCATTGTTGGGTAATTGTTGCGCGTTGCTGAGTCGCGTTTCGTACTTACTTCTTTCTGTATTCCTTTGCGATATTGATCATGTGCGTAGTACATAATTGTTATTTCATGATTTATCTGTAAGCTCCAGTGATTTAAATAGTATCTTCTTTCATATTAAATTATCATTTTGAAGGTGCATCGATTTGACAACACAATTACGTTAAATATGGCAATATGGCATACATGCGAAGGCGCAGCTGTTCGGAGCACACAGGAAGTGTGATCTACCAACGTAAGTACATGAAAAAACCCTAGATTTGCGCCCGAAAGTGACTATGCCCGAGGTTAGGGGGGGTTATTGTATCTGGTAGATTTTGGCCTAGCTGCCCGACTTCCCACGAAAGTTGGGAAGGTTATTGGGTCTGCTTTATGGTTCATCATTGCGCACTTTTTCCAATCTTTACCTTCTAGATTGGCAGCACTGCACCAGACATGAAGCGGAGAACAAGGAAGAAGGCGTACACTTTTAATATAAAAACTTCAACAATCATTTAATACTCCTTAAAAATAATAATATTATAATATACTTCAAAAGAAAGACAATTCAACATTGAACAATAAGTGAGTACCAAACGCGAATCAGCAACACACTACAAATACTTATTGTTGTAGACAAACAAAATATGAGCATACCAAAAATACCTACTTTTTTCTTTTTTTTAAGTTTCAATTTGTTTTTTTTCTTCTTTCTCTTTGGTTCTGATGAATCTGAATCATACTTCTTTCTCTTTGATGACTCTGCCATCATTGTATCTGTTTCATCTGAACTAAGAACCACAAAATTATTAGGTAAATCGTCAAAAGCCAATGTCGTTCACATCATTTGCAATTGGTTCAAATTTGTAGTACTATGCAAGTGGCATTTAATATTAGGGATGAATAATACTGGGGTAGGGTGACTAAATCATAAAGAAATTACAGTAAAAATACGTATAGTTGTGTCTGATTGTTGTCCGGGACATTCCGCTGCGGACGTTTCGCAGACCTTGGTCTGCACTAGAAAACTTAAACTGGCTGCGAAATGTCCCGGAAAACAATAGACACATCCAATACGGTACGTCTGCAAAAACATCTGTACGTCAACAGTTGCCTGTGCCCTCGTCAACCTTCGTAGCCAATTCAATAACTTGTTTTCTTTTTTAACCACCTCATTTACAGAGACACCCCCTATTTAACCCTTGTCCAAGCTCTTCTTCCCATAACCCTACACTGGCCATCCTGTCCTTCCATGGGACAGGAAAACAACAATAAAAAAAATTAATAATTAAGCTCTTCTCATAGCCTACTACTTTTTCAATTCAGTTTGGCTACTTCCAAGTTGCTTTCTTATTCTTGTATTCTTCTTCTACTTCTGCGGCGACCCACCTCGCCAGTGGCAGAGCTATTCCCCTCCCAACCACTTCCGGCCCATAGCCGTGCGTCAAGATTTATTTAAAGGGCATTGCCTAACTGTGATTAACAAACTCCGTCCCACCCCATACTAAATTTTAGCCTACATCTTGAAACTTGCGAGTCCATATACTTGAACAAACAAACGTCAAAGTGTAAAACAAACAAGCATGTATTCCCTTAGATATTTAAAAAAAAACGAGAGCCGTGACCCCCACAATCAGCCACCATACATCCGAAAGTATTTAGTTTACATAGAGAATATTTGGACGGTCAAGCGGAGGAGGTCAAGTGGTGCAACTGACAAGTAGGGATGAGACGTTTTAAACGTTTAAACGTGGGAGTAGCTTTAAACGTTTGTACTTTTTACACCTCGTTTTAACGTGTGTACAGAAGTGTTTGTTTATAAGATAAGAAACAAATATTTCACAACGGAGCGTACTGCAGTACTAGGCTACTATTATAGTTTTTTCTAGCTACAAATTTTAATTTTACCCTATGTTTCGGAACTTTTTGGTAATTTACTGCATAGGTCATTTTATTCATCTCGTGGCAGGGGAAAGAGCGAATAAAACGTTTAAACGTGAGTTTTAAAAACAGTTTAACGTTTAGGCTATTAAACGTATTTGCCCATCCCTACTGACAAGTAAGTAGTGTTGGAAATTTCATGAAATTTATGTTTTTGGAAGTTTTGTTGAAAGTTTCATGAAATATTGAAATTTTGTGAAAGATTGATTTTCATGAAAATTTGACACATTACCATGAATTTAATGCATTTTATTAGGTTGGTATAAAATAGACTATCTATAAAAATAAAGAAAGGACATTTTGACTTAACCTGTCACTCTCAGGGCAGGTATATATACAGATAGGCCTACCAATATACTTCTCTTAGTTTTATTAGAGAAATCTGAATATACGTTTACCACACGAACCAAGTCCGTACTTAGTTGTACTATACGTACTCGACAATCAGCTCCAGTTTCTGTTTACTTTACCACGGATTCTGAGATTGTAGCCTACATTGTCTAAATCTAGTAAATATTACTGATTCGGCAGAGCGTGCTGGCTCAAATACTTTCTCGGTAGCCTACATACAAACGTGTTTACCAGGAAAATCTCTTGCGAATGCAGTTTGTATGTACCGAATCGTACAGACTCGGCTCGCGTACTAAACGTAGTATATTTCTCTTTTACTCGGACTCTGGAGTCTCAAACTCTGTAAAGTTAGGCTCAACTTCACTGTCACTGCCTATGTGACCAATCAATATCAGTGTTGTTAAGTAACGCGCCACAAGTAGCGCGCTACTTGTAGCATGTTACTTTTTTTGGTAGCGAGGCTGGTAGCGCGCTACATTTGAAAATGCGGTAAAGTAGCGAGTAGCAAGCTACTACATACGAGTATTTGTAGCGAAAAGTCGCCGCTACTCTATTTTTGAAATAAACAAACACACGTTTGTTTCGCCCGCGCCCGCCACAATTCCCACCGTCACAGGTTCGGAATGACAACTGACATTGGCTTTCTTGCTCTATAGTCCCAAAACCGCATCCCCAGCACTGAGTTTCCTGTTTCACCCCATGAGCTGTGATATGTGTATGACTCACTTCCGGACCTTACCGCCGTTTCAATAAATAGTACGTACTCTTGGTCCTTTATAAAAAATGAAAGTAGCTGTAAAGTAGCGTCACTACTTTTTTTGAGTAGCTGTACAAGTAGCAAGCTACTTGACAAAATACAGTAGCTCAAAAGTAGCTAAGTTACTTTCAAAGATCAAGTAGCTGTAGCTGTAACAGTGCTTCTTTTAAAAAGTAGCTTTAACATCACTGATCAATATACTGTATTCTGAATAACTTTAAAAGTAATAAATACTGAACTAGTAACAATGTAGCTATAAAATATCAATCTTTCACGTTTTTTTGAAAGTTTCACTTGATGCCTTGAAAGTTTTAATTTGAAACTTTCAAATTGAAACTTTCAAGACTTCCAACACTACAAGTAAGGTAGGCTGCTATTTTCTGATCTTCTTACAGAACTTTTATTGTATTTAATTTATTTCTGTAAATGTTTGAATTTTTATCACTATTATTGTGTATTTATGTAGGCCTACATTTTACATAGGCCTATTTTGTTGGTAGGCCTAAATTTTAATTTTAATTATATTTTAGGTTTAAGTCATGACAAATACTATACTTTGTACTATGTCAAGTCAAGTCCTTGGATGCTAATAAAATGAATGAATGAATTACTAGCTTTTCGGCATGATTAAATGCGATGTATCGCAGCTATTTCCATACGGGCGTGCCTTCGTCAGTGGGGATGTGATAAGATGACATTTTGTTTAGATATCAAAATAGTTTGTACTAGGTTCGATTAGAATGTAAAAGTGCCTGTTATTTCTACATCTGCCATATCATTATATACTTTCGATTGATTACACGTTTCTTATTTCCATTTTCGTACGGGTGAAAAACAAATAGAGCTATCCACAGAGAAATTTTAACTGATCTCACATCAAGTAGGGATGCCGACCAAAAGTTTTAGAATAAGACTGAAGCCATTCCAAGTGCATTGGCCCTACACACAATAAATAATACCAATAAACTTACTCGTCCGTGCGAGGTGGCGATTTGCCCCACACTTGCGACACTCCTGTCAATCCAATTTGTTCTCGTTCTTGTCTACGTTGATCCATAAAATCATCTTCTTGTGTTCGCCAGCGCCTGTCTTTATAATTATTACGATTGTTTCCTTCATGCAATCCTTCGTTATTTTGTAAAAACTTATCGTGAGGCCAACGCTCACCATCGTTAGCATGGCCGCTAACTGAGGACCCTCGGTTTGTCCCGGTTGTACTTTCGTTCTGCAACCATTTTCCTTTGTGTCTATTATAATTTTCCTCGAATTCCACAGGACGCGACGGTCTGTCATTTCTCACGGTAGGCCTACTACTAGCCCTGGGCTTAGCCCAATGCCCATCTCTAGATGCCGACTCATCTCTACGTTGACTTCTTTCATGTTCTTTATGCTCATCTCTAGCCGTAGGCCTATGCCTATGCGAAGGTTCTGGTGACATCCTATGCCTGGACCTAGGTCTGTCTGAAACATGATGTTTAGATCTGTCTGGAGATGTTTTAGGCCGTGGCCTAGGTTTAGGCATAGGCCTATTCGACTTGCTCCTAGAGTTATGCCTAGGCCTACCTAGTTTGCGTTTTCCGGGTGAGGGTGACCTTGTCGATAGTCTTTTTCTTGATTGCGATGGACTGCGTGAAGAAGACATTTCTCAAAAATGTAAGCCAGAGACGTTAATAGTGTACGCCTAAACGGTGACACAATTCCAATATTAGGTTAGGTTTTCACGTTTGATATGAGGTAAACTATTTGACCACGCTGAAGCTAGATTCTTCTTCTCTACCAGCACCCAATACTACCAACACAAAAACTAGAAAAGTTCCCCAAAATGACTGCACACGGCTAATCAAAATAACAAGTTCGATAACTCTTCTTGGCTGATTATTTAATTGTTCTTTTGGTTGCCACATTATATAGCTGGGGGTTTTCCCTAGAAAAGGGTTCCGTTTGGCTTGGTTCTAAAAGTCCCCAACTCCAAAATAGCTGTTTTTGTTTTGCCATTGGATCCCTGAGTTTTGTGAGTAATCGAACCCAACTTCAGGGTGGTCGCTACTTGATGTTTGTAATGGTCGGTTTACACAGATTTTTAAGGTCTAGGTTTAAGGTTTTTATATCCAAGGACTAAGCCTCTCGGTTCACATAGATCTTTGCTAAACACTGATAAACACTGAATAATTTAATAACTTGACTGATGCAGTCGCTCTCCGATTGGCGAAACGATAGTGACGTCGACTTCTGATTGGTTGGGTCTAAGAATCTTAAATCCTTGGTCTAAGAGTTGAAAGTTGGCCAACTTCTTAAATCCTTAGACCTGGCTCTTAGACCTAGTGACCGTGTGTGAACACTATAATGTATTTAGCATGCTTCAACTTTAAACCTTAATCCTTAGACCCGTGTGTAAACCGACCATAAACACACATCAGAAGGCTGTGCTTTAGATATGAGCGCATATTTTGAAATGGGTTGATTACATATTGATTACATATACATACAAATTCATATTTAGAGTACCCACTCAGGCCCGGTTCCAAGACTGAGTAATAAGTAACAAGACTGATTTTCAGAAAGCGACAATCCTGAGGCTCCGAACACAATCGACGAGTGATAGATAACCAATCAAGGACCGATATATTAAATATGAAATATGTGAATCAGCGATTGGACAGTGCGAACACCTGCGGATAAATTCCATAATCAACAAGGCAGATTCAGGACAACTGTGAATTTATTGAGTGCTACGATATACCATCCCTTCACGAACTCCCACCCGGCCTTTTCAAGTTTACAGCAACGCATTTATTTTATTATTCTACAATGTCTTATTTTTGAGTTTCATATATGCATAGTGTGAAATAGAAAAGATTGTAGTTTGTAATTAATACTATGTCATACTCTCTCCAAAGATTATAATCTTTGATCTCTATTTGGAGAAGCTATATCTGTATCATATGATCAATGTGAAATAAAGAATTATAATTATTTTTATTGCTGCAACACATACAAACTCGTCAAAACCGGCGTAAACATTTTGTATAGACATAAATGTCAAGTACCTAAAACGAATTAAATATTATATGATTGTTCATATTATTTCTCCAGAACCAACTGTCGATGCTATTATTGTACGGTCATGGCCGATTTGTACTCTTCCCAGCATTCCCTCTTCGTATGGCGGAAACTACGAAAACCACCATCAGGGTGAAGAATTTACTATCCTACTGTTGTTCAATATTATTGCATTTTGAATCTGGAGACCAATTCCGGACAAGTTTAAGCATCCGGTAGGCCATGCCAGAAACGACTTGTGAATTCAAGATTCAAAGCAAAGCCTACGGATCCAACTATCCGTTAATTTATTGAGTTCAATTTGAAAGAAGCAAAATATGTCGAATACTATTTAGTCTCTTTTTAGACCCAAATTTAGACGAACAATGTGAAACAAAAAATCTTAATTAAGACGGTCCAAATTCTTGTTGAACGGAAATTTGGACCGTGTACTTTTTACGTTTATTGTTACCAAATAGCAAATACCTTACTAAAATGGTATTTGTTGTTACGGTGGTACATTTTCCGTTCGCTTTCTCTTCTCGACATCGCAAACGAGAAATTTTTTGATCGACTCTCAAGCCTCTAGGGGGCCGATACAGCGGGTAATTCGAAAATAACTTACCAACTGTACATTACGAAAACATCTTTTGCAAGAATATGTGAAACTCTTAGGTAAAATTTGTATATATTTTTGGTAGGGCCATAACATGGAATATCGTACTCGTGCAAAATACAAAATATCTCGAGGTCGAAAATGGCCGCCGGCAGTGTAGCCAACATACCAACTGATGCAGTATATCCGCTAGCAAAATAATGGCATATATGCAGCCAATAACAGATAGGCCCTACCCCTTTAACAATATATCATTTTTTAACTGAACCCTGATATGTTTCACGCAACCAATGGTATATTATCATTCTGCCATATATTTCCTATCAAAGTGTGTTCCCCAAACTGCGTGACACCTCACAGTTTTAGCACAACCAATGGTTTATTATAAATCTGCAATATATTCCCTATCCAAATGTGTTTCCCAAACTGCGTGACACCTCGCAGTTTTTGAGTAATTGACCCAGGTTCGAGCCTCCGGACGGAGAATAATACGTATTTACTAATAGTCGATTTACAGCTACGCGTTGCGAGCGAAGCGAAGGCGCGAGCTCCAATCAGTGGCTGTAAATCGACTATAACGTTGCATCATTTTTTAACTTAACCCTGATATTTTTCGCGCAACCAATGGTATATTATAAATCTGCAATATATTACCTACCCAAATGTATTCCAAACTGCGTGACACGCCGCAGTTTTTTTTGACCATTGTTCGTATCTCCGTGCGGACCACGTATTACGATTACTAAATTTGCATCATTTATTACTAAACCCTGATATTTTTCGCGCAACCAAGCAATATATTAACTATATTAACTAATCCAAATGTGCCTCCCAAACTGCGTGACACCTCGCAGTTTTTGAGTAAAAGACCCAGGTTCGTACCTCCGTGCGAAAAATAATTACTAACTTCGCATCATTTTTTAAGAAAATTCTGATATGTTTCGAGCAACCAATGATATCTTAAATCAATCTGCAATATATTACCTACCCAAGTATGTATTTACTATTTCTTACTACGTGAAACCCTGCAGTTTTTGAGTAAATGACCCAGGTTCGTACACCTCCGTGAGGAAAATAATACGTATAATAATTACTAACTTTGCATCATTTTTTAACTAAACCCTGATATTTTTTGCGAAACCAATGGTATTATCAATCTGTATTAACTATCCAAATGTGCATCTCAAACTGCGTGACACCCCGCAGTTTTGGAGTAAATGACCCAGGTTCGTACCTCGTGCGGAAAATAACACGTAATTACTAACTTTGTATCATTTTTTAACAAAACCCTGATATGTTTCGCGCAACCAATACTATATTATTATCAATCTGCAATATATTACCTATCCAAATGTGTATCCCAAACTGCGTGACACCCCGCAGTTTTTGAGTAAATGACCCATTATGCCTTATGTAACTAGCAGAAGATTGCTAAACCTACTATAAGAACCAAACAATCAATCAGAAAACGTTGTATTCTATGATGCTTGCGGCACAGCTTGCGGGATGTCTGGTTGTTTGGGCATGCGGTGCGCAGCGTATTTTGTGTTTAGTTATTGGCTATCCGTCCGGCGACCATTTTCAGCTTCGAGATATCGTCGCCAAAGGAACGCCGGTGAGAAGCCAGAAGAAGCGAGAAGGAGGCTGTGGGCCACCACGTGTTAACCAGTAGAGTCTGTCAATTCAACGTCTGTTTGTGTCCTGTATTGACAGTAAACCATAGATTCGCAAATTTTTGCGTTTAATATGTACTAAAGCGCTGAATGTAAGTAATTTAGTTTTGGAATCTGGCCTGCACTAGGCCATACAATTTCTACGTTGGCTGCTGCTAGGCCTAGGCTAGGCCTAGGCCCCTAGGTCTGTCTTGCATCCTAGGCCTAGGGCCTAGCATCTAAACAAGGAGGCTAGACAGGTTTATACCTAGGTAAGCTTTAGCTACGTATAGGCCTAGGCCTATACCTAGGCATGCCGTATCTGACTATAGACTAGGCCTAGGCGTAGGGCCCTACCTTTGTTGGGCCGAAAGGTTAGGCCTAGATCTCTTAACCTAGAAACGAGGTGTGCATACTGAAACCAGGAAACGAACTCACACGGCTGTAAGGACAATCCGTTTAGCTGTTGCTAACCCTATCAGTCAATATTGGCTCTTATGGTCGGTGCACAATAGCCCGGGAAGGAGCTTCACGTTACCGTTAACGTTACCGGGCAATGTTAAATAATAGCAAACTTTCCCGTTACCGTAGCCGGAGCTCCTTCCCGGGCGACTGTGCACCGACCTTTAGACCTAAGGTGTTAGGCTAGGCCAACACAATAACCCGGGAACAAGAAGGCCGAGAATGATAAGCTGTTCATTTTTTTTTTTTTTTTTTTTTTGTGTGCAGAGATGGCCTCCTCAGCCATTCCTCTTCCTCGCTATCCAATATAAAATGGCTTCTTTTTCTGACCTGCCCATATCATTTTTAAGTATGTTGTCGTGCACAATTTCTTTCACGTTCCTGGGCTCTGGGAAGGAGAAAGGTAACCAATGATATTCTTTCGTTGTCAGGACCTTGAAAGCGGTTTCACACAAAAACATAAGACATAAGATTTAAGGTTTAACGCATAGTCATAATGTTGAACCATAGGAAACACGTACTGGCATTCACACAAATGCACTAGTTTTAAGACATAGTTTTAACGCATAATTTTCTGTTTTAAGGCATAAGAAAGTTGACCAATGTTCAACTTTATGCTTATGCCTTAAAACAACGCACAAAAAACTTGAGTCAAAGAAGCATCTACTTTAAAATGTTATGACTACCACAGTCATGTAGGGGCCTACGTCACCAAATAATAATAATAATATATGTATAATAATATATAATATGTGTGAGAGGGAAAGAAGGATAGGAGCCAACAGCTTACCTGAAACCATTTGGCAGGCTGCGTAGCGTAGATGACACA
This sequence comes from Isoperla grammatica, assembly GCA_945910005.1. Classification (NCBI taxonomy): domain Eukaryota; kingdom Metazoa; phylum Arthropoda; class Insecta; order Plecoptera; family Perlodidae; genus Isoperla; species Isoperla grammatica. The sequence continues at coordinate 118,495,882 of OX246737.1, forward strand.
AAACCGGCAGAGAATGAGTAGGACCATACCGGCACAAGTGAACGAGCCCCAAGTCAACAACAACATAATCTCTCTCATTACACAGTGGTACCCAGGCCTAAGTGCTCTCAATGGCGTCATCAAGAGGGCCGTAGAAATACTTAGAGCCTCTCCCAAGACGAAGAACCTAGCGGCGTCAATACCCAGAGTCACTTTCAAACGTCCCCCCAATCTGGGCAACGTGCTTGTCAACAGAGACCCCTCAACCAACACCGAGAGGGAGGTTATCCAGCATGCAGGATCCTATCCTTGCCAGAGACCTAGATGCAAGACTTGTAGAATGAATCCTCCTGCCACCAACTTCACTGCTCGGGCCACGGGCGTCATATACCCCATTCGAGGGCACAATACTTGCGAAACAGAGAATGTGGTATACCAACTGGACTGCAAGCACTGCCCGGCCGAGTATGTGGGCCTGACTACTAACCACCTGAGTCAGAGGATGACAGGACACAGGCAGTCCATCACACTGCAAGATGAAGAAAAACCTGTGGCGAGACATGCTATGTCACACAATCTTGGACTTGAGAGCTGCTTTAACACCAAAGTCATCAAGGCCCTGCCTAGAAGCTGTCTCGCCAGTGACCTCAGACGGTGGGAACAAGCCCATATCGCGGTAACCCTGTCCCGAGACCAGGGTTGGGTAACGACACGTCGTAAATAATATTCGACACGTCACGTCGAAAATACGTGTCGAATATGTAGAATATGTCGAATATTCACGTCGAAAACTAATTAACTTTTATGTTCGTGTAATTCGAATATTCCCGCCATTATGCCTCGTTTCCCTTTCAAAATCCATTTCCCCCCAATCCCCCATCGTAGTTAGCGCCTTTCCTCGGAGTCGGCGAAGGTGTAAAGTTGCCTGTCACAGTGTGTTCATACATCACGGTGAAACAAGATTGAGGACGAGATTGAAGACTGGCTGCAAGCACAATATTCCTTTCCTACCTATTAGCCCTACATCATCAGGTCTGCTTACTACTTCCTGTTAGGGATGACGAAACCCGACTTTTTTACGACCCGGGTACCCGTTCACTATACCTGTGGGTTACCCGGGTAGGCCTAGGCCTAATAAAACAAAAACAATCGTGTGGGGTGTCAAATCAACCGCTCAATATCGCTCTCGTCGAAAATAACACCACAAGTAGTATATTGTAGTAGCAGGGATTAGGATGTTTCATTATATTTCGTGATGAAAAGTTGAACACCCATGACAAGAGAAAGTTACAACAGCGCGGGGGGTCGAGGATCGGAGCGGGATGAAACATAATGCTTCACAGGCAGACCACAGGCCACAAGGCCACAGGCAGACCGGCCGTTGAAGTGTCGAATGGTTGTGTGCTTTGGGAGTGAGAAAAGGGGGGGGGGGGGTGTAGTGTAGCAGTTCATGCTAAAAGATTGCCAGCGGCCAGGCTTACATGAACAAAAGAAACTATCAAAGTGGCGATTCTATTTCTTAGGGAAATACCGCCAAGCACAAAAATAAAATATGTAATGACAGATGAATCAGTTCAAATTCAAAACATTTAGCTAATTCACGGTTCTCAATTTCAGGAACCAGGTTTTGTCGGGTAAACGGGTAGAGAAAACACAAACCCGTACCCGACTTCGTCGGGCGGGTATCGGGTACCCGTCGTCTTTCCTACTTTCTGTCATGGTCTTATTATGATACTGTGAATGATATACATAGATACACAACTGTAAATTTATGACCCACAAAGGGCCAAAGCAATTAGTCTTAGCTGTGAAAAGGAAAGAAATGTGCGTGTGCTGTTAACTAGTCATTAATCTATTAATTCCTTCCCCCCCCCCCCCTCCCCCATCACTTTACCATCTCACATTTCTTGCAGCTGCTTTGACAATCCCTTCAGGAGTAGTGTTTATCTAAAGGGACTAGAGTCTAGAAGTGATGATTTACGTTGTTTGAACGCAATCAACATCTCGGATGTCAACTTGGCCTAAAAAACATACTCCAATCTGCTGGAATATTCGACGTGTCGTTAATGTCGTAAAGTGTAATATTTACGACGTGTATATTCGACGCGTATAATACCACGTATAATACCCATTTTCGACGTCGAGTATTATACCTACCCAACCCTGCCCGAGACCCTCCCAATCTCAACATCAGGTAGCCCCGCCTCCCACCGCCTTCCTTACCCCACCCCCAACAGCACTGGTGTTCAACCATTGTATATACTGTAAATAGTTTTAGTTTAAGCATTCTCCTTCTGGTGACCAAGACCGAAGCGTCGAAACGTCCAGAAGTTTTTGAGTTGTGTTTTTTGTTTTGTTTTGTTTTGTGTCATCTACGCTACGCAGCCTGCCAAATGGTTTCAGGTAAGCTGTTGGCTCCTATCCTTCTTTCCCTCTCACACATGTACTAGCCTTTAGGCCTGTTCTATATTTCCTATAATATATAATAATATATACATAATAATATATAGAATAATTATGTAGTACAGTATTCGGCCGCAACCTCCAAAGAACTTCAACGAGTGCCATGCCTTCTCATAAACTCTTTGTGCTTACGTTTCTATGTGTACCAGCACCCCTAAAGTACTATGCGTTAAACCTTAAATCTTATGTCTTATGTTTTTGTGTGAAACCGCCTTGAGGTGGTAGTCAGCCATATTCACTGCTAAGTTTGTATAGGCGTACCACGTACACTAGTACCTATCTCAGAGGTTAGGTGGCCTACCTACTTGTGCAGTACCGGTACCTCGATGTTTACCATTGACGTTCTGGTTCTCCTTCTCAGGTATTGTGTTGCCTAGGGTAGCAATAACCCAGGAATGAGAATGGTAGGTAACTAGAGCTAGATGGTCTAGCTGTGTTTAAGTTTTTAAATGTCCCCCACTGAAAATCAGTAGGCTACTTTTAACTGAGTGGGTAGACAATAAACACATTTATTTATTTATTTTATTTAAGTATGTTGTAGTGGTAGTGCACAATCTGTTTCCTGTTTCCGAGCCCATGGAACAGGAAATATGAAAATGTTTAGCTTTGCTCGAATCCTCGGTTGCTCATTGTGCATCTGACAACGTTGAAATTCATGACACAATACGTGTGTTTACATGCAAGCGCTAGCTATAGACACGATAAAGTGAATATGCTGTGTTTCCTCGAAACTGGGGAGTATATGCTCGTGCTGCACGCTTTTTTCAGCTTCGTCACTTGATTATGAATTCATGGTAGGCCTACCTTATTCAAAAGAAAGTAGCCAACATGTCAGGTCATAATTTAGTAAATTGTGACCTGACATGTTGGCTACTACACTACTACTACTACAGGCTACAATTTAGTAAATTGTGACCTGACATGTTGGCTACTTTCTTTTGAATAATTTACTATTTAGCAATCATTTGGTACTGTATTGTCGTGTACTGTTTGCAGAACTTCTCTCTCTACCAAAACACTCATCATGTAGGTATACTAGGATGATCTAACACAGTGGTTGAAAAATCCCGGGTGCCAGGTCACTACGGCGACTAGAATTTAGACCCTGGTGACTTAACTAAAAAATGTAAAAAAAAAAAAAAAAAAATGTTCCCGTTGACAGTGATAACCTTCAGTGGCCAAACCTAACTTGACTTGCCAATTTGACATTTTGATATCCCTAGCTACATTAATATGTAGGCCTACCTGCTGGGCGATTCTGAATTTCTGAAAAGAGGGATGATAAATCTCCAAACCCATTTTCCGGCACTTACAGTAATACTAATTGCATATATGCAAAAATGTTTCTCCTACGGCGAATTTGCCTCCGGCAGCTGGGGCTTTGCCTCAGGCCCCGCTTTCCCCCCCGCAAAGTCCCTGGCTCCTAGATTTTAAAATATCTTTCAATCCCTGATTTAGCAGCATTGTAATTGTTTTTAATTTTTAGGATAACAAAACCGCTGACGGATCAAACATGGCATCTATAGTTGTTGGTTTTGATGATCCCGATGAGGTTGAAAATGAGCATGCAAACGGCAATGCAGCTAATTCGAAACGCTCGGGCAGTACCAAGAAATCAGGAGGGTTTCAGTCAATGGGATTATCATTTCCAATTTTAAAAGGTGTCCAGAAGAGAGGCTACAAAATACCAACACCAATTCAAAGAAAGGTAGTGTAATTTAATTTGACTACATGTTGGGAAAACAGGTACAGTTTACTGGATATGAAGTACCCTATATCGGCAAGTGGGAGACCTGGGTTCGATTCCCAGTGGGGTTGGATTTTTACATTGGGAAGAGGTCAATCAGAAACGATGGTGGCAAGATAGAAAAGTATGGACAGAATTTGTAGAAAGAGTAGAGGAAGAAGAAAGTGAAGAGGAGGAGCCGGAGGAAGTTAACATGAGGGAAGCGTCAGGCATGGCCAGCCGGCTTCGATGTACCTAGGGGCCAGAATATGATGTGATTAATTTCCTATCCCCTACCCGACTTCATTGTTGGACACAGGGAGCAGATATATATATCTTAAAATCCATAGTTCACATCAAATAGGCCTATCCCAACTCTAGGATAACAGGAGAGTTTATAAAATTTAAGTTTATTTTATGAGTAGTTTATGGGCAGTGCAATTTGTCATCTTCACATGTATGTAGGGCCAGGAGCCTACGTATGTATACATATGTATGTATGTATGTATGTATAATGTATGTATGTATGTAGGCCTATGTATGTATGTATGTATGTATGTAGGCCTATGTATGTCTGTCTGTATGTACTGGAAGGCTAATGTAATCTTTCTTTCTTTACAACATGGCATGCATTTATGTATAGGTAGAGATCCTTGTAAATGGTTTTATTTTTTAGCATATTCCGTTTTATTAAATCTTAATTTCGCTGTTGAGCAGTAATTTCATCTTTTTGGCGGTGTTTCAATTTTAATTTACAAAATCTTATCTGTATATTGTATTTTAACGTATGTGGCATGCCTACATTGTCGCGTAGGTCTACCATGATAGTAAAAAAGGAAATGGAAGGTAATACAGTCAGTAAGGATTCTACTTACGGAATGAAATGCAATTTTTAGTACCTGAGTATGTTATTTATTGATTAATTATCAATTGTTTTAAGAAAAAAATATGGGTTTTTGGACAGAAATTCGGCTATTTCGCGTTAATTCAACAGCTTCAGTCTCTTCCATTTTTATAACAGTAAACTTATGCTATTTCGCCTATACACGGAGTTTCGTTTTATTTCGCGATATAAAATACTATTTTTGGACTCACAACAGACTGTCATGCCAACATATTTCAATTGCTGCACGTTTCAAGTGATTTCGCGCTATCTTGCATTGCGAAATACAAGGATCTCTATGTATAGGGTATGTATTTCTGCAACAAAAATAATACCATCTATCTATGTATCTGGCTAAGATGTGCACGTTAAATCAGCAATATAGCAAGATTTGCTGTCCAGTTAAATCAGTCACTGATTGTAATATCGTGTGTAATTGTTGACTAGTTTTCTGTTGGATTAAGTGGTTTCCATTGTTGTGTTATATTATTTATTCCAAGTCCCGTGTATTTTATCTCTGTATTTTATGTTGCAGACAATTCCATTAATTATGGAAGGTCGTGATGTAGTGGCTATGGCTCGGACAGGCAGTGGAAAGACCGCATGCTTCCTAGTGCCATTGCTGGAGAAACTCAAAACTCGAACTGGAAAGCCTGGGGCTCGGGCATTGATTTTGGCACCTACAAGAGAACTAGCCGTTCAGGTACCATATTAGCTTACCCACGTACCTAAGAATGTCATGTTTTGGCTAGTCATGTAGCAAATTTTTCGTTAAACTTGAATGCCATTTCATAAGCAGGTAGCCTATGTTGGATAGAGCTATCTAAAATCAATAATTATGCGTGCATTTAATTTGCATTTAATCAATTTCTATAGGATAGATATCTAGAAGAAAAAAACTTGTTTTTAAATCCTAACTAGTTGATATAGGCCTACTTAATAGCAGTTTCTAACTTAGTAAAGAAATGCTGGCACCTTATAGATATATCCAGTACTTTTGAGTTTTAAATTGATTTATTCAAGTATGGTTTTGATCGATCAATGTTGCCAGTCGGTACATGTAGGCCTATGGTAAATTCCAACTGTTTGCATTCCAGACATTGAAGTTCTTTAAGGAGCTGGGTCGTTTCACAGATCTTCAAGCAGCAGCAATTCTCGGAGGAGATTCAATGGATAACCAGTTTGGTGCAATTCATGGAAACCCAGATGTAATTGTTGCAACACCCGGAAGATTTTTACACATATGCGTCGAAATGGAACTCAAACTTTCCAGTATTGAATACATTGTTTTTGATGAAGCAGATAGGCTTTTCGAAATGGGATTCGGAGAACAGTTGCGCGAGGTTGTAAATCGCCTCCCGGAATCGAGACAGACCGTTCTCTTTTCAGCGACCTTGCCAAAAGTTCTTGTCGAGTTTGCTAAAGCCGGACTCACAAACCCAGTCTTACTTCGGTTGGACGTTGAATCGAAGTTACCCGACGAGTTAGAACTGGCTTTCATTTCTTGTCGGCCTGAAGAAAAAGAAGCTGCATTACTGTGTCTCTTACGAAACGTAGTAAAACTTGAGTCACAAACTGTGCTGTTTGCTGCAACTTCACACCACGTAGAATATCTCCACAGAGTAAGGAAATACGATAGTTTATTATTCATCTGTCAATAATGGTTAAGAATTAAGACCCTATAAATTAAGTTAAAATAAAACTACTAACATCAGAAAATTGGATTTAGATTTCATTTGTCCATTTTTTGATAAGCTAATGTCTAGGGAAGTAAAGGAACAACTTAACTTGATAGTCTAGTGCTGATAACAATCCTTTACGGCGGGTTCACACAAAATGACTAAGACTAACGATTAGTGATTAAGAAAGTTGAAGTATACGATTTACATTGAAGCGTTCACATACTTTACTAGTGATAAGTGTTTAAGACCAAGTGATTAAGAAAGTTCATTATTGTTATTCACGATTGTTAAGCGTTAGTAACAACCAATCGCTGCGTGGAACGCCACAGACGTTCAACCAATGAAAATCGTACCATCCGAGTCAAATTAAGTTTTAATGTTGTTTAGGTTTTCACTTTTACGCAGAGTTTGTTTTGACAGCTTCCGGTCACGGCTTCCAGTACCGATGTAAACAATGGGTTCGTTTGATTTGGCTACACCTTTTGTACTTTTTGCACTCACTCCATGTTATTTCATGGGGTACATGTCAAAAAGTACAAACTGGCGGTAAATCAAACAAACCTAATTTTAAATCAAAGTTTCACGTCATCTGCTGCAGCCTGTAGGTTATTAGTCCATATCAGTTACTATTTGAAAATGAATTCCGATAATGAGTGACTATGGCGATATCATCATTCATATCTTCATCCATTTTCAGCAAATATAGTAACAGCTGTCAACTTCGGTACAACATGGAACCGTTTTTGTTTTACACGCCCACGCCATAGTACTAATTTTTACGGGAAGAGTGCGCTACTCACTTGGCAAAGCACTCGAAGACTGCCATCTTTCAAAGTCGTCATGCATTTCTTTGCAAGATATGGGGGGAGGATTTTTGTTTTCCTAAGGCTTAGTCACTGGTTGTTAGTCTTAGTCCATAGTCACTCTGTCTGAACGTGCCTTTATCCACAGCTGGTATTGAATATAAAACTGCATCTTACAATATCGCCTCTAATGTAATAAATGTTTCCTTTAACAGATATTGGAACTGGCTGGAATATCAAACACCTACATCTACTCGAATTTGGATCCGTCGGCTCGTAAAATAAACGCCGCAAAGTTCCAAATGGCCAAAGTGTCAGTACTCATCGTGACGGATGTCGCGGCCCGAGGAATCGACATTCCGCAGCTAGACAACGTCATCAACTTCAACTTCCCGGCAACTTCAAAGTTGTTCGTGCACAGAGTCGGTCGGTGCGCCCGGGCCGGCCGGAGGGGTATAGCGTACTCGCTGGTCTGTCACGAAGAGTATCCGTACCTCCTAGATCTGCACTTGTTTCTCAGCCGGCCCGTCAATCTCGACGCTAAATCTAAGACCGACGGTGTAGTCGGTCGGGTGCCGCAAGAGATGTGCGAGGAGTCTCACTATCAGCTGTTGGTTTGGCACAAGTCGCATACCGACTTGGCCAACATGAAAAAGGTCTGCAATAACGCCTACAAGAAGTACGTTCGTTCGAGACCCGGAGCGTCTTTGGAAAGTGTGAGAAGAGTGAAAGAGATAGACTTGGACAGCGTTGCTGTACATCCGGCCTTCACGACGGGAAATGCCAACTCTGAATTAGAAATGGATAAGTTTGCCTTTCTAAATGATATGAAGAAATATAGGCCCAAGGGGGTAAGTCAATATAATTGCTGTGCGCTTGTGTTGCGAGAATTGAATTTATCTACTTTAGGTCATCAAAACATATGTGGGGGGTGAAGGGGGAGATGCCTCACAATCTGCCAAAGATGCAAATTACAGTCCAGCCCACTTATAACAACGAACTTGAGGGGAGCTGATTTTTACTTTGTTAAAAAAGATCTTTGTTAAAACGGAACCAATTTGCATGTAGGGCCTACATTTGTTTAAGATGAATCAAAATTACTTTGTTAAATCCAAAATTTTGTTAAAAGAGTTCTTTTAAAGTGGGCCCGACTGTAATTTAATAAATACTAGTGATAAGTTATCTGTAAATTTAAATAATAATAATTAACCTCATTCTTATTGGTGGTGACTTGGTACTAGCTTATAGTGTTTAGTAGCTGTAATTACTAATTCCGTGGTATTACGCATTAATAATCTCTTGTATTTTGCAGAATATATTTGAGATCGGACAAACGTCAAAATCTGTGGTATACTCAGTAATGAAAGACACCAGACAAAGGAATCAAACGTCAATTATCAACCACAAAAGAAAGCGAGAGGCCAGGGAAAGTACCACTGAAACTGAGGTCAGCAGAGTGGCTCTAGCAATTAGCAATGAGGAAGACATTGCAAGTACATTTCAAAATTTTATTGAACCAAGAAAAAAGAAACAGAAAATTACTGTGGACAAGGAACATTATGTTCCCTACAATGCAGCCGACCATCACACTGAGCAAGGGTGAGATTACATATTTAAAGGGGTGGTGTAGGCCTACTTAGAAGTAAACGGAAAAGCTAGAGAAAAAGTCACCTTTCATTGCAGTCATGCTTGAGCACTAACCTATGCTATTCACATCGGGTTGTATTTGCTAATAGTAGGGTGAATACAAAAAAAAATGTGGCTATTTGTGATACAAGCAAGCCGTTTTGCACATGTGTTATACTTCAAAATTGGAACATTTTGACCCGCAGCTCATGATGATTTGAGCTGGTGGGGGGCGCGTGGGGGGTAACTTAAAAAAAGGGGGTTACATTTTTTTTAAACAATTTGGTACCCTATATGTACAATAAGGGTGTCATTTTCACATATTTTGAGGTCGACAAATTTAATGCACATAATTTAAAATTTGTAAGATCAACCATTTAGGCTCCAAGGGCGCCATATTGGAAAACGGCCCCCACATACAAAAAAGTTTCTAAATCTCGTTAATTTGCCTTTATTGTTGTCTATTCTGACTAAATCGTACTCGCTGAACACGCTTGTGACTCTAGATTTGCGATAGGGCAATCAGTATTCCCGGAATGCCGCCATTTTGAATATTGCAGGTATCTGAGGTATGGTCAAATTGTGAATTGAACATAAACTTATGCATGCTTGGCGGAATTTAGTTACGGGGTCATTTCCAGATATTTAGAGGTCAAAACGTTTACTAAGGACCATTTTGAATTCGTAGGTCTTACCATTAAGGCCTAAATGGCGCCATATTGATAATAGCCCCCAAGTACGTTGAAACTTCTTTTGTGTGTAAATATGGCATGTTTGGTATTAATTTTAACTAAATGATACACCCTGAGCACGCTAGTAATACTAAAAGTTCGATTGCACAATCGATACTCCCCTGGACTGCCAATTTTGTACCACACAATGCCTGAAGGGTATAAAATTATCAATGTGTCATATTTAACCAATATGTGTGTTTCAATTAGCCAATTTTCTCACATACACTTACAAATACAATAAATAACATATATACGTTTATATTACAAAACTTTAGAACAAGCCAAGCCTTTTTTCGACTTTCACGTTTCATCCAGTTCTATGTCATCATTCTCGTTTTCCTCGGTGTTCTCCATATCAGTATGCCTCGAGCTGAAAATGAGATAAGTTGTGTATGAGTATAATATGATTTTCTTTCTCTCAATTGACATTTAAATGGAATCTATACCCAAGTACCTCTTATTACTGCAATTTCCTTTGCAATTCTTGCAGTTGAGTGTGCAGCACAGATCATGTTTCCGGCAACAACAACGACGCGTCTCACAATCTGTGCCACACCCACACCTGTCCAAAGCTCGCAAATCCGGCCAGATATCCTCCTTGTCGGACCAGACAGGTTTATATGATGCACCCTCCTGCATCCAACCCCATCCATCTGGAGATGGGATCATGTCACTGTCCAAAGATCGACCCCATATCTGTCCAGCCTGGTAGGCAGCCCTTAGCGTATGCTGGCGCAGCACATCAGATGTAGGTGGGATAAGTCCCACGGGCTTATTCATGGTGCAGTACAAATATTTGCGTGCCTTGTTCACATCGGAGTATTCCGCGTCCTTCACACCGTAGATATCAACAATGTAGCACTCAAGTTGCCTGAAAACGGCGTCGTTGGGCTGTTGACCTGAAGATGCTATGGCTCTAAATGCTTCTACCGTCTTGTCGTCTTTCCACGCGTTCCAGGCTGTGCGTTTTCCTTTTGATAAAAAGAACGACACAGTGTCACAGCCTGTAAACGCGTGAAAGCCCCGAAGGGAAACCGACTTAGCCTCGCCCAGTGCCCGTGCAATAGTATGGACAGCTATGTGGCGGCGGTTAGGGCCGCAGCCAAACATAATCCACAGTTCGCTAAGGCCTAATGACTCCAGGGTGTGAAAGAAGGATACAGAGAGCACAACGACATCTGTATCCGAGCTCCGTATCAAAACGGACTTAGCTCCGTGCAGCACCATATCCTTGACGTGCAGCAACATGCGACCGTCGGCTTCCTCCATGTGGCCGCAAGAAACGTGGTCCAGCTTTGAAGGACATCCCGTGGTCGTTAGGATCACGTCGTCAACATTAGTGACTACTTGCACGTTTCCCTCTGCATTTAACATAAAACTTGCAAGGAAGCGGAACAGTTCTTCCTTATTCATGGCATTTCTCAAGTAATCACTCCAATCCTTGGGCACTGATCCTGTAGAAAAACAGTACACTGTACTAGGTCAATTACAAACATTGAAGGAGCTCCACGTGGGTGAGGTGACTGCCAAGAAGCGCTGTAATGGGTCGTTTGCAGCTCAATACCCTTAAACAACGAATTGCATTTAAAAACGTATCCACGAACTGTCTTATTCTAACAAAGAAACGAAATGGATCCTACTGCATCATACCTTTGTTCGGGAGGTCCTGACGGCGGACGCCTTGTCCTCTTGAGTCACGAGCCGCATTCTTGATACTTTGTGGAGAGTAAATGTCCCAAGCAATGTCAAGCCGCCTTGCTCCTAAAGATTGGGCGGTTTTTTGAAGGTACGGGCACAGTTGATGAATGGCATAGTCACTAAATGTACTAATACCTGCTCTTGGTTTCTGATAATGGACCAGTGCTGCCCCATCAAAAACAACACCGCAAGTAGCCGAAGGTCTACCCGCATTCGGAGCCAATTTTTCAAGTATTTCAACTAAATGAGATTTCACTCCAACACGCATTTCACCATTGAGACAAATAGACGGAGGGCATAGCTCGTTTTCATATTCAAAGAAAGCATCTATCTGAATATCACGGGATAAAGCAACAATGAACAGTCTTGAGCTCAATTGCAGTTGCTCCTGCAGCCGTTTAATTTTCTTGCCTTGGTGTAGATTCTTCTTGGATACAAAAAATCTAGTCTGGCACCTTTGGATGGGATCATATAACGATTTTGACTTCTCATGGAGCCTCTCTCTGACGAACTCTTTGAACATTACTTTGCCCTTTTCCTCAGCACCATAGAGTGCAGCGACGCCTTTGGCTTCCACAACTACGCGGGTGTCCAGACTTATAAGTTCCAAGCCCTTGTGTAGAAATGGATTCTCACATTGCAAGAAACTGTCATTTAATGCAGCGCATTTTTCCATGAACTTACGCTGAAAGCTCGCGTATTGTTCGTGGTGAGCATCGGCGTAGCTTTCAGTGCCATCGTCAGTCTCTCCTTCAAACTCAGTGAGGAGCCTGGTCACTTCAGGGCCACCAATTGTCCAGCGTCGAAGAGCTGAAGGGTCCTGAGTGAGACCAACGGCACCACCTTTACCTTTTACTTGGGCGTTGTTTTGTTCGTGTGCTTGATCAATTCCCAATGCGGAAAATCGATGGCACGTTTTGCGCACTACAAACTTACCTGAAACAATGTAAAAATTACATCATGGTAATAATTATTATGAACATTTATTTATTGCATTTATTAATATCATATCGTACTACTAAACAAAAGTTTCGTACCAAGCATGAACTGTCGGTGAACTTCAGGGGCCTTGCTCTCCAGCTCTGTAAGATCCAGTATATGGACGGACAACCACCGAGAGTAGTTAGGGTGGTCAAACAGGAAGAACCACGGAACCATTTCAGTGAGGGTTTCTTTGTACAGTTCGTAGTCCCCTTGACGCACAGCACGAACAAATGTAAGAAGCAGAACTTCAAGGTTCAAAACCAATACCCAAAACTTGAAGGTAGGAGAAGACGCAGAACACTGTTCAACCCACTCCTCCAGGGATACAACACTGTCAGGATTTTCCTCGTTATACGATTCCACTAACAGTGAATAAATAACAGCGCCTGTTACCTGGTGTATTGCTCTAGACTTCGTTATATGGGTTACCTGAGGTGAATAAAAAGTAAATTGATGATTAGTCACGAACACTGTTTTCTGGGAAAACATGTCCACACAGAGATAGTAATAATAGTATTAATATAGACATATGTGCAATGTTTGTAATAACTACCTTTAAAAGAGCTTGGGCTGAACCCACTGTAGTGATCTCTGAATTTGCAATGATACTCGCCCAGCCACTGCCATCTAAGACCTGTCCAAGTATCCGCAGGAACCACAGTTTAGGCCTTAGGCCATTTAGGCCTTAATGGTAAGACCTACGAATTCAAAATGGTCTTTAGTAAACGTTTTGACCTCTAAATATCTGGAAATGTCCCCCTAACCAAATTCCGCCAAGCATGCATAAGTTTATGTTCAATTCACAATTTGACCATATCTCAGATACCTGCAATATTCAAAATGGCGGCATTCCGGGAATACTGATTGCCCTATCGCAAATCTAGAGTCACAGGCGTGTTCAGCGAGAACGATTTAGTCAGAATTGACAACAATAAAGGCAAATTAACGAGATTTAGAAACTTTTTTGTATGTGGGGGCCGTTTTCCAATATGGCGCCCTTGGAGCCTAAATGGTTGATCTTACAAATTTTAAATTATGTGCATTAAATTTGTCGACCTCAAAATATGTGAAAATGACACCCTTATTGTACATATAGGGTACCAAATTGTTTAAAAAAATTTAACCCCCTTTTTTTAAGTTACCCCCCACGCGCCCCCCACCAGCTCAAATCATCATGAGCTGCGGGTCAAAATGTTCCAATTTTGAAGTGTAACACATGTGCAAAACGGCTTGCTTGTATCACAAATAGCCACATATTTGCATTTTTTGTTGCGAACACACTCTACTATAACCTCCTCCAAACCATGAGAGCTAATAGTAGCCACCTTGTTTCCAATAGGTCCCATTCTGAGCTTTCTGCCTATAATGCCTGCAATGTCATAGTTACGTGGGATGGTTACACGTAACTAAACACCAAGACCCCCATCTTCCTGAACAAATTTGGTGACATTTTAAACTTGCACTTACCTTGTATGAATATGTATACTAATTCCCTTGGCATAGAAAAGTATAACACCTGTTGGTGCCCTTAGATGGGGAACTTGTTGTGCCATTAACAATGGAAGAGTACCTACCTATTCTTATAACATACAATATGTTGACTGTCCCATTTTGGATGTGAGTTGCTGTATACCTAAATCACTATTTGTAATTGATATTTCATACTGATTAATTTCAATTTCAGGTTATCCGTTAATAAGTTCCAGCATGAAGCTGAAAAATCCCAGTTTGACTTGACAGGAGATTCAGAAGATATGCTCAAGCTGCAGAAAAAGATGATGCGTTGGGACCGTAAAAAGAAGAAAATGGTTGGCGTTGCTGATGTAAAACTAGGTAAAATTAGAACTGAATCTGGTGCTTGGATACCTGCTACTTATAAAAGTAATCGATATTCTCAGTGGAAGGACAAGACAAAGCAGGCTGATGAAAATGATGATGACAACGATGATGATGACGAGAGTGGCACTAGCAAAAAGATGCGCCGACAGCCTAACACCCACTGGGGTCGTCATAATATGAAAATTGAGACAAAAGGAAAATCTGAACTGAAACAAACTGAGCAGGTAATGAAAGCCAGGGATGTAGCAGAGAAAAAGAAACTGAAAAATCAAAAGAAGAAAAAGAAAGGCAAGAAAAAGTCTAGGAAACCCAGAAAAAAGTAAATAATAGTCTAGGTGTAAGTTAAGTTGGTGATTGGTGTTGTTGCAGCACATTGCATATGTAATACACTAATACCGTTGTCTGTGCTAATATCGTACATAGCAAAGTTTTTTGTCAGACGTCTCGTTGAGTTATTGTGTATTGAATATCGATATATTTTTCCTAGGTTGTTCCAGGTGCAAAATATTTGGCTTATTTCTATGTATAGGATTTAGCTACATGTCTCGTACAAATGTTGCATATAATAGATTATGGCCTTATGGGTGTATTAATCTTATGCATTTTTGTTATCACTTTAGTGTGCTAGTACATTGGTACTGCAGTACATAAGCATGTACTATTTTGATGTAAAGTTTTGAAGAGACTTTCATTGTTATATTGTTTTGACTTTGTAGTTTCAGTATCTTTAAAATGTTGGTTATAGCTAAATATATAAAGTATTTCTAACCAACGATTGTAGGCTACATATTCAACATAATTTATTTTAAACATGTTTGTTTTGTATGCATATGCATACATGAAAGTATGCATACTTTCATAACTTTGGAAAGAGTGTGTCAATGTTCTGTATTTTATCCAAATACCAATTTAGCAGTTAAGTAGTTCTTCATTTAGCTACAGTACATACATACCTATTGTTTGTTATACAAGAAACCATTTTGCAGAACAGTTGTTTAGACATTTAAATTTTACATATAAATAAAGATAGATGGCTATTGAATTGATAAACAAACTGACAGCTCATGTCATTATTAATTTATTTGTTGTATCTTATTAAACCAAGATATATTATATGTATTGCTATTCTTTATTCCAGCATCATTAAGTTGGGTAAAGGGGTGTTTCCACCATTGATCTTAGGCATCCCAGGAATCTGTATCAGCATGCCAAGCTCGACACATCATTTTCTTCAACTTCATTCTCTTCGTGAATGAATTTCTCTGGCCGATCCACCAACTCTCTTCTTTTTTTTTCCTGTCCTCCCACCATCTTTCTCTATCCTCCACCACTGGCCACGTCTCTCCTCTTCTCCACATCTGCTTGTACGTACCTAGTCCTGCCATCTATCTCTAGATCTTCCCACTCTTCTTCTCTCATTCACTAACTCAAAGGCTTGTCGTGGGATTCTATTTTTCTCCATTCTTCTCATGTTACCAATATACATTTTAATTTTTAAGTCGTTTATCTATCGATACTTGTGGAATGCATTATTTCTTTTTACTTTTTAAGTTTTTACTTTTTAACCATGCATATTTTGCACTGAATGAAAAACATATTTCAAATGAATGTATGGCAGAAGAAAGCTGTAGACAAAATAAATTAAGAATTATAAAAATCTTAATTTCAATTAAACATATTCAAATCATGTTTGTATACTAGTTTGACTGCTGCAGGTTTAGTGTTTGAGGATTGTCTGGATATATCTCGGGATAAAAAAAAAACAATACATTTACACTTGCACACTACACTTTTCTGTTGTATTGTTCTGTACGCATTTTTGTTGAAAGCCAAACAAAATTTGCTGCAAATTAATGTCATAATTATGCTTTCATGTTCACCAGAACCCTACACTTTCCTATTGTGAATGTGCTTGAGTGAGGTATCAATATAATGTTTTTTATCTTTATAAATCTCCTTCCTCAGTAATAAATACAAATCATAGCTCTGCATTACAATCTGCTAAGGATCAAACCTGATATTTTCATAAGATTTTGTACCTCAAATGCCATTTTTTCATGGGGATTTAGTTTTTTTAACATGTTTTCAAAGTATCCATAAAAAAATAATGCATGTTATTAAAACCTGCTTTCATGAACCCATTAAACCTTGCTGGGCTGACGAAGGTTTAATTTATTGTTGTACCGTATCATAGGTGTCAACAAATTGGCTCGTCGAACATATGTTTTTCAAAGTTATTTTTTTATTCCTCTACTCGGCAGTAAGTGACGTAGGTTGAAAGGTGACATAAATTATTCTTCACTATTCACTGCCAGTCTTTTCTTGCTCTGCCTTTCTTGCTCTGCCATACGTACGTGCGAGACAACTCGAGAACTGAGGCCATATGACCTTGCTACTTGTTGAATTGCCAATAATATCATACTTCATTGTGCTGGAAAATGGATCGTGGCGCCAAATATTTTAAGCGTACGTACCAATCGACCAGTGGTAATATAAAGATTGTTAAAATATGTGTTTTGTCGAGAAGAAAATATGAAATAATATAATAATTATTATATAAAATATAAACAATAATATATTTATCTTGATCCCGTTTCCAACATCTAATCAGGTTGGGGGAGTAGCTATCCTATAAGTACTCCATTACAATCATATATATATATATATCAAACACCCTTATCCAACATTCGTCGGGTCGGGGGGTGACAAGTCACCAGTTTCTCGGGCTATCTTCTAGTGCTTGCTAGCCAGGCTCAGCACCTCATCTTCTTCGTTTTCTTCTATAACTGCCGTTTCTAATAATTCTCTCCACTTCTTTCTGTCTTCCCAGCGTCTTTCTTCATTAATCCTATCCCATGATTCCCCTCTTTCTTCGATACTTTGCTTTATTTGGTCCCTCCATCTATCTCTTGGCCGGCCTACTCTTCGTACTCCCCCACATGTACGTTCAAATTCTCTTCTTGGGATTCTGTCTTCCTTCATTCTTTTCATATGTCCATACCACCTAAGTCTTTCTCTTCCTATTTTGTCTTGTAGAGTTTCCACTCCTAATTTGTGTCTTATTGTTTTGCTTCGTACCTTGTCCAGTTTCGTTACGCCCACTGCACTTCTTAGGAATTTCATCTCTGCTGCTTGTAATCTGCTCTCGTCCTTACAATAATAATAATAAATATTATTTATTTATTCCCAATTCATTTTTATTATTTATTTATATATTTTATTAAACCTATAACACATTTATATGAATTATTATTGAAAATAAATATTATTAATCTGCATGTAGTGGGTCTGGTTTAAGCCCACAAAATTTACAGATCAGTAAACTAACTGTCTTATATGGCCTGTAGGAGCTATCGTGATTGATTTTGCCTACATCTGAGCTACAGGAACTTGTTGAATGCTGTCTATATGATCAAATCATGCTCTGCTCCAGAGTTGAGAAAAACCCGGGGTTTTCTGGATTTGAAACATTTTCTTAACCCAGCTGCCATCAAGTTACCAGTAATAAAAATAATAAAATTTGAAATATGCACTTTTTTTTACAACCTGCCTGCTTATACCGTTAATAATTACTCATCAGCAACAATGTATGGGTATACAAGAATTGTTGGAAGTTCTACTGATTTATCAAAAAACCATTGCATGATGCAGTGTAAAACAAACAATAGTATCCTTTAATTATTATTATGCAAGACTGCTCTTCGAGAAGAAATCAACTGTGTAAGGATGCGTGCACGCATTTATTAATTCAATACTTCAGTTGGAGGCATATTATATAACCATTGCATTAATGCATCGACCTAGCTAAAATAGTAAGATAACCTAAGAGGCACAAAACATGTGTAAAAGATGTTCGCTCATAGCTAATACCGCTCTGCCTTTCGAAAGAATCCAAGGTCTGATAATTTGGCGAGCGGCGGGTATTATAATAGTCAATTTAATTGGAATTTGGAAGGCCAGTCGGTTCCGGAATTGACGTTCGTCACGAGCTGACATCTGGAATCGTTGAATACGATTCTCAAAACTCATTAACTAGGTCATATATTAGAGTCTTTGCTCACTAAAATGTGCGAAAAGTCGACAGTGAATCAGATAACAACCTGGTTAAGGCTCGGTATCAATTTTACTATTTAGTCGTTTTTGAACTTGCACGTAAAGACCGCCTCCACAGTCACGGCCGTTCCGCAACTGAGTACAGCTGCACTGAGCGTGTGACCTTCCCGTCCCCACCCAAGAGGCCAAAAACATTATTATCCTTGCCAACCTCAAGAGTCTCGTTTAATTAGGCTACCTTATTACTCAATTCTTAGTTTCAATCGAAATCGGATAGGTAAATCAGCAGTTGTCGTGTTATTATTATAACTAAAACGTAAGTTTGATATGTGTAACTGGAACAATAAGTGGTTTGGTGAATGTTTACGATAAAGAGGGAGTGCCGTCTATCAATAGAACTTTCAGTTTTGGTCATTGCCCTGATGTTGGATGCCTTGTTTTATTAATCTAATATGGCTGTCGTGGCAGTGGAGTGTTACAGCAAGCTTTCAATATCTTTTTAAAAGGATTTACAACGTCAAAACGCTTTCGATTAAAAGGTAAACACTTTTTCCTTTTGTAGAGTAAGGCGTGCATTGCCAAATTCGTATCATAATGACCTGTAAATTGTGCAAACAGAATATTTATTTTGTCCTTATTTGTTTGTAAACCAGGGTGTAGGCCTAGGCCTAGCTAGCTTCTGTCATGTAGGGCCTAGGCCTAGGATAGGCAGCTAGCGGAGCGTATAGCCAGACATGAGAAATTGGCATTTAGCGTGAAAGTTGAAAGGAGCACGGAAGTAGGGCTTGGGCATTGGCTAGGCCTATTCTTTAAATTTCATTCTCTAAGGATGTTAGCTAACATTTTATCCTAGCTAGGGTTTAGGCCTAGGCCTACCTAGGCCTATGTAGATTTTTCCAATACCATAGGCCTAGGTCCTAGGCCTAGGTTATGCCTGCTCTAGATGTAGGCCTAGGCCTAGCTTTGGATTAAGCCCTAGGAAAAGGCATAATAGCCTATGTTCAAAGAACTCGTCCAGTTGTTTTGTAGGTTTAAGTTAGGGCTAGGATTTAGGCTAAGGCCTAGGCCTAGGCCTGTATTTTAGAGGGAGGGTTAATTAAAGTAAATTGACATGTCTGTCTCTAGGGTCTATTCTAAACATGTGATAACCATGCACTTTTGATGTATAAATTGGCCATGCTCCTTTAGCTAGAGCAGGCCCGAGCCTAGGCCTAGTAGCCTAGGTTTTGTAGCCTAGGCCTACCTACTTTTAGAGAAAACATAGGCCTAGGCCTATAGCCCCTAGTGGTCTAGGCCTAGGCAGGGCCAAGGAATGAGAATGTCTAGGCCTATCCCTAACCGATGACTTGAACAGGTAGGTATCTACTTTTAAAAAAAACAGGCCTAGGGCTAGCATAGGCTAGGCCTAGCTCTTTTTCTGGTTCATCTTTGGAAAGATATTGACTTAAACTGCAACCTTTGGAGAGTGCTACCTGGCATCTTCAATGTAGAATGCACCTTGAGATAGTTTGAAAACTACACCAAGTGTAGGCCGACCCAAGCCTTAACCAGTGGCGGCTCGTGGGGTTTGAAATAGGTAGGGCACAACCAGTGTTGGGGCGAGAACTTTTAAAAAGAACGCGTTCCCGAGAACGCGTTCTTTTTTTGTGAACTTTCCAACGAACTTACTCTTTTTTCAAATGAGTGAACTTGAACTTTCAAAAGTTCTTTTTGAGAACGAACTTTTCAATTTTAGAAAGTTCTTTTGAAAGTTCATTCTGTTCGATGATTGAGCATCTGTCAACGCGCCGTCGAGGAACACGCGAATCGTTTTCGGTTCTCCTTCAGCTGATTTTAAAAAGCTACCGGCCACCATTCATGGAGTAGAATTACATTCAAGTCTGGCCGTTCGAACTCTACCCACCACAAGATGTTAGATCACTGGGTCGAGATAAGTGGGTCTGCAAGTGCAAGTGCCCAATCACTATCACTAATTAATCGATACACTAATCGCTATTTTCACATGTCTGTAATAATATAAACTGAAACAACAATACAATTATCCCTCCTTGAAGTTCTTAAGTTAAATTTTATTTCTACAATGGTAGGCGCCTATAGCCCTACATCAGACACCTAATGCCAGCATTCAATATCTTACCTTAACATGCATGTTTTTCTTCCTATTTAAGCCATACAAGGCAATCGATTATTCGCATGACTGTTAATACAATGTGGTGACACTTTTTCACAAAAGAACTTTTAAAAGAACTTAGTTCATATTTTAGACGAACTTGAACTTTTCAAAATTTTAGGTTTTGAAAAGAACTTGAACTTTATTAAAGTTCATTATTTGAGCTGTGAACTGAACTTTTAGAAAGTTCATTTAAAAAAAGAACTGCCCCAACACTGGGCACAACCGCACAAATCAGTTAACATTTAAAAAGGGTTGCTAGTCGCATTTTAGAGTTACATTTAGACACTGACACAGATACAGAAGATAGGCCTAATAAAATAACAGCACATGCAAACTTACCTAATATTTTAACGTCTGTGTCATTGTGTTTACGAACAGAAATTCTATAGCCGACATCTATAGTTGTTGTCTGATATTATTCCTACCTATCAACGGTAGACTCATTACATTGTCCAAATGACTTTGGATAGTCCATGTTTTTTGGTTTTCTTTGACACCAATCCTGTTATGTGTTATCTAAAATAGTATTATTTCATATGCCCACAATTGATCTATCTGACCATCATGCTGGATCTCGTCAGCCAAAAGAGATTCGCCTCCCTGTCGTGAAACTTTATGCCCCCTGGCATAGCGTCATTTTGGGCTCTTAGTCCCTCACAAATCTGCAGATGCCTTCTGGTCTGCTCCTCCTTCCCACACAGATCACACGCGCCGTCCGCAGCCACCCCTATTATATGGAGGTGCGGCTTTAGGAGGTCATAAGTACATAATACTTCAGGAATCAGGATGGATATAGATTTATTGAACACTTTTAATAACACGTAAAGAAACCTAGGCCTACCATGTTTGAAACTGGACACCCGACTCCTGCGTCGAGTCATGGCTAGATTTAAACAGTATGACCAACTAAAGAACTAAACTACCTACTTATGACAACTGGGCTAGTTGATAAATACAACAACCGCAACAGCTGTGTTAATGTGAGGTTATGTAGGCTATATGTGACAAATCCCTATGCATGTATAATCACCGCCAAACAAAAGGCATGTAAAACAAAAGAATGCATTATGCACCTGTAGCTAACAGGACAGCCTGACTAATGCACAAGTCTGGCCTTGATGGACCTAAATGTCTTCGCGAACAGTCGATCTTCGTAACTCTTGAGTATTTCTTTTTTAAGTATCTTACCTCATTCATTTTGTTTTGGTGTAACACGGAATATTATCAGTGTCCATAATTATTTGACAAGGCTACACTACTGTCACTCACACACTACAAAGTCACCTCCACATAAATCATGCACTGCACTAATGTAGGCCTACACAAAGACAACCACCTGTCAGCACACAATCGGCACACAATCACACACACTCGGATCGCGTGGTAACAGCATTGAGTTTGTTTACTAACAAACTCAATGATAACAGTGAAATACAGGCTCTACCTTGCCTATCGTTAACCTTGGTTCATTTCATTGAAAATGGTCCAATTTTGAATTAATTGGTTGCTGACCCATCTCAGATATTTTTTTAACTTTTACCATTTGTTCCAATATGTGTTTGGACTCCAGCCCCAAATTATTAGATTTTTTTTGTGACTCACTAAAACGTTACAGGCTTTAGAAGCCAGGCGGTCGCAGCAAAAGTCACCATTTTGGACTGCTGCGTTACATCGTGTGACTCGTAAACTATCCGTCCAATCAGAACAAAGCAAAGGACATATTTTGTTTAAAAAAGTCAGAACATTCTAAATGTGTTCCTAAAATAAAGTATGTCAGCCATATTGGTTCTATCCAAGGTAATAACATCGACTTCGGAAATCATTTTTCCATCAAGTTTGAAGCCATATTACTTGATAGGGGTTGAAGGTAAATGATTACTGTTTTCTTCTCCTTGCACATTGGGAATATATTTACCAGGGCAAAAATAATAACCTTTGATTTCTATCCCTAAATGGGTGAAAAAACTCAAATTTTGACATGTTCAAGGTCGTGTATCTCCAATGAAGGTGAAGATAAAAAATTGAAAATAAGGCAATATTTTGCCCCTATGTAGGTCTGTCAGTGACTAAAAAGTTTGGATTGTTATTCAACACGGTTTAGAAAATATAGCATTTAGAAAATCAGTGAAAACAACGTTACGCACATGTATTCTTATCGTAAGAAGTGTATTTGCAATTTAGCTCATGATTGTCTGAAATACAGCAGAAAACAATATTGTTACCTGGCTTTGATGGTTCTTCAACATTTCATTGAACTTCGATTTCATTAACGTGTCTATTTCTTATAAACACTTGCTGATCGACTCGTTTGACAGATCGACGCAGTTGAAAGTTGATTGATTGATATTTGGGCTTAACGTCTCATATTTCTGCAACGAGGCTAATCGATACAATGAGTGGGTGATATATGAAGATGAAATATGGGGCTATTTGGAGGAAAGGGGCAAGTAGGAGGGAGCGTGAGGAACGGGGAAAGGGGAGGAAAGGGGATTGGGGGATTGCACTTCGTCTGACTTCTCCACCTCGACCAGTCCGGCTAGGGTGGCCCTACCAGAAGCATACGCTTCCGCCGGTATAGCTCTCGGGATCAACAAAGCACGCAAACCTGCCCACCACGATAAGGTAGCAGTCCTTCCAGGGCGGATAGTACTCATGGCATATTTGTTAAGACCTCCATGTCTTGTCATTTCTTGTTAATTGGAATGATGTCATAGGTCCAGGAGGGCTGAAGGAATGAACGTAGGCCTAATAGTCGTCGTCTGCTTCCTAATGTTTTAGCACTTTCCCTAAATACCAACGGTCATTATGTACACACGCGACGTTATTGTAAATTTTATGTCCATGGGGATAACTTTACAACATGCTCTCGCCATATCTCGCACTAGAGAAAATCACACTGTTTTTTCTCAAAAGATGAGTAGGCCTGTACAATGCTAGTTTGCAACACATCTGCTTCAATTAATTATGTGGAAGAAACTGTGTGTAAAGTTATCCCCATGGACATAAAATTTACGATCACGTCGCGTGTGTATATAATGACCGTTGGTATTTAGGGAAAGTGCTAAATCATTAGGAAGCAGACGACGACTATTAGCCCTACGTTCATTTTTTCAGCCCTCCCGGACCTATGACATCATTCCAATTAACAAGAAATGACAAGACATGGAGGTCTTATACAAATATGCTATGAGTAGAGGTGTTTGTTTTTCGCGGACCGCGAAATAGCGAAAAGTGTTGATAAAGAAGGGGGAGATAAACAAAGTGTATATCTGTTGATAGGCACCTTAAAAACATCAAAATTTCACCGCGAAAATTCGCGAAATCCGTCAATTTCCAGTCATTACATCGAAATTTGTATTAAGAGCGAAATAACGTGAAATCTCGATTGTTTTTAATTTATTATAAACATTTTTTTTTAAATTAAATTTATTATTAGAGTCAAACGTCATTACAACACAATCGTGGGGACCATATATTTGTTTAATTATAATGATGATTTCGTTAAGAAAATCAATGATTTATTTTGGCTGAAATTCGGCTTCAAGCAGAGCGAACGAGTACAATTCTGAGGGATTTTACCTGACGGACAAGAAGATTCTTGTGTGTTGTGACTGCCGCCTTTAATTCGACCCTAAAGACACACCAGACAAACTCAGGTAATGGTAATGTTAATACACTTCGTATTAACTAGTACTAGTTTGTACATACAAATTCAAATAAATTAAATTTAAATTCCTTTTTAATTTAAACATGTTTCTGGTGAAATTTACAGTAGAAAATCTCCCAAAAAGCATAACACCGCCATAACATCGAAATTATTAAATCTATAAACGAAATTTAAGAAAGCATAACACCATTTACAAACACCTCTAATTATGAGTACTATCCGCCCTGGAACTTTCAACTGCGACCAGTCGAACGAGTCGATCAGCGAGCGTTTAAAAGAAAGGCTTAAAAGATAGGCTTAGACACGTTAATGAAATCGAAGTTCAAGTGAAATGTTGAAGAACCATCAATTATAGCCAGGTAACATTATTATTGTTTTCTGCTATATTTCAGACAATCATTAGCTATTGTAAGTAGGCCTACACTTCTTACAATAAGAATACATGTGTGTAACGTTGTTTTGACTGATTTTCTAAACCGTGTTGAATAACAACTCAAACTTTTTGGTCACTGACAGACCTACATAAGGGCAAAATATTCCTTTATTTTCAATTTTTTTTATCATCACCCCCATTGGAGATACATGACCTTGAACATGTCAAAGTTTGAGTTTTTCCAATTTTGGGGATTTTTTTTCACCCATTTAGGGATAGAATAACAAAGGTTATTATTTTTGCACAGGTAAATATATTCCCAATGTGCAAGGAGAAGAAAGCAGTTATCATTTATCTTCAACCCCTATCAAGTAAGCCTAATATGGCTTGATAGAAAAATGATTTCCGAAGTCGATGAATGACTTTGGATAGAATCAATTTGGCTTACATATACTTTATTTTAGGAACACATTTAGAATGTTCCGACTTTTTTAAACAAAATATGTCCTTTGCTTTGTTCTGATTGGACGGATAGTTTACGAGTCACACGATGTAACGCAGAAGTCCATTAATGGTGATTATTGCTGCGACCGCCTGGCTTCTAAAGCCTGTAACTTTTTAGTGAGTCATAAAAAAAATCTAAAAATTTGGGGCTAATGTCCAAACACATATAGGAACAACTGGTAAAAGTTAAAAATATATATGAGATGGGTCAGCAACCGATTAATTCAAAATTGGACCATTTTCAACGACATGACCCTAATAGGTATTTTTTCTTTAGTTAAAAAAGCGTTCACGCAATTGGTGGCTGAGTATAAGAATGTAATATGACAGCATGAGTATAGGTATCTGTTTACTTCAGTTGAAACAGCGTTCACGCAATTGGCGGTTGAGTATAAGAATGTAATATGAGAGCATGAGTTTAGGTATCTGTTTACTTTAGTTGAAACAGCGTTCACGCAATTGGCGGTTGACTATTAGAATGTAATATAACAACATGAGTCTAGGTATCGGTTTACTTTAGATGAAACAGCGTTCACGCAATTGGCGGTTGAGTATAAGAATGGTTTATAACAACATTAGTATAGGTATCTGTTTACTTAAGTTGAAACAGCGTTCATGCAATTGACGGTTGAGTATAAGAATGTAATATAACAACATGAATATAGGTATCTATTAACTTAAGTTGAAACAGCGTTCACGCGACTAGTGGTTGAGTATAAGAATGTAATATGACAGCATGAGTATAGGTATCTGTTTACTTTAGTTGAAACAGCGTTCATGCAATTGGTGGTTGAGTATTAGAATGTAATATGACAGCATGAGTATAGGTATCTGTTTACTTTATTTGAAACAGCGTTCACGCAATTGGTTGTTGAGTATAAGAATGTAAAATGACAGCATGAGTAAAGGTATCTGTTTACTTTAGTTGAAGCAGCGTTCACGCAATTGGTGGTGTAGTATAAGAATGTAATATTACAATATGAGTATAGGTATCTGTTTACTTCAGTTGAAACTGAGTGCACGCAACTGGCGGCTGAGTATAAGGATGTAATATAACAACATGAGTATAGGTATCTGTTTGCTTTAGTTGAAACAGCGTTCACACAATGGGTGGTTGAGTATAAGAATGTAATATAACAACATGAGTATAGGTATCTGTTTACTTTAGTTGCAACAGCGTTCACGCAATTGGTAGTTGAGTATAAGAATGTAATATGACAGCATAAGTATTGGTATCAGTTTACTTTAGTTGAAACAGCGTTCATGCAATTGGTGGTTGAGTATAAGAATGTAATATGACAGCATGAGTAGAGGGTTAAATGTTAACGTTAGTTGAAACAGCGTTCAAGCAATTGGTGGTTGAGTATAGAATGTAATATGACAGCATGAGTATTGGTATCTGTTTACTTTAGTTGAAACAGCGTTCACGCAATTGGCGGTTGAGTATAAGAATGTAATATGAGAGCATGAGTATAGGTATCGGTTCACCTTAGTTGAAACAGCGTTCACGCAATTGGCGGTTGAGTATATAAGAATGTAATATGACAGCATTAGTATAATTTATCTGTTAACTTTAGTTGAAACAGCGTTCATGCAATTGGCGGTTGAGTATAAGAATGTAATATGACAGCATGAGTATAGGTATCTGTTTACTTTAGTTGAAACAGCGTTCATGCAATTGGCGGTTGAGTATAAGAATGTAATATGACAGCATGAGTATAGGTATCTGTTTACTTTAGTTGAAACAGCGTTCATGCAATTGGCGGTTGAGTATAAGAATGTAATATGACAGCATGTGTATAGGTATCTGTTTACTTAAGTTGAAACAGCGTTCACGCAATTGGCGGTTGAGTATAAGAATTAAATTTATAACAACATGAGTAAAGGTATGTTTTTACTTTTGTTGAAACTGAGTGCACGCAATTGGTGGTTGAGTATAAAAATGTAATATGACAGCATGAGTCTATACTCACACTTTTGGGTAGGGTTGCCAACTCTCCCGTATTTCCCGGGAAATCCCGTTTTCCACTGTAATTTCCCGCTTCCCGTATCAACTCTACACGGGAATCAGTTTTCCCGTATTTTCACAATTTGTTTTAAAATACACATTTCGTAAACTTCCGCCTACTAACAGTACACAGTTTTCAGCATTTGAGCATTTTGAACTAAAGTCTAATGTTGAGACGATTGTTTCATTATATTATTTAATACATGATGGTACATAAAGGCTAGACAATAGAAACAGATCAACCAGCTGAGTTACAAGTTGTTGGTATTTATTCTCTTTCGTGTCAAAAATTTTATAATTATTTAAAACGGGATATAAAGATTCTACGTGATGCAAAATAGCTTGACAAAATGTAGAAGGTGACCAGCTTAAACTACTATACATATTAATTCAATTTACCGTCCCAAATTAAACATTAATTTAATGAGAAAATTACACCTGCAAAGGTAATATCAAATCCCTAAGCTCATTTTCATTTTTCTGAGACCTCACGTCTATTACAAGAAAACATTTTTTTGCGCCTACGGCGATTTGGCCTTCGGCAACTGGGACATCGCCATCCTCTTTCCCCCTACATTTCACATCAATTTTAAAATTCCCGTATTTTCATATTCAATAGTTGGCAACCCTACTTTTGGGGGTTCCCCTCACACTTTCTTGGAAAAATGAAAGTGTGCGTGGCATGTGCCAGGTAGTTGACTCTTCTGCAAGCCACACGAATGTTTGTTGTAAGTGTTAGTCGTCTGCTTGGCACTCTCCGCACTACACCGCCTGGAGAAGCGCCCAGCACGCTTTTATTTGAATGTGCATTTTGAAAATACATACTTCGACTTTATGTAAATATATCACAAGTCTACAACTCGGAATTTTATGTGAGTGATTGTTGGTGGGAGGAAAGGGAGGCCACGTGCCCTTGTGCCCTTACGCGCGAGCCGCCCCAGGCCTTAACCTGCCAATGTTTCATTCTAATTATTTGGCATACACATTTCTATCTAGGCCCTATTTGATTCTAATATATTTTGATTGCAGCAAACGGGTAGGCCTAGACCTGGTGAAATTAGACTCTGTCCAGTTTTTTTACTGAGTTATTAACGCCAACGCCAACTTCGAATCAATATTATCGATTTTTGTGTTTTTGTATTTGTAGGCCTAAATGTTGTTTTAATTTTCAAGGCTTCCTTCACAAATGACAAGTTTCTGATTTCCGGGTCTCCTATTGAAAGTTTGTAATATTTGTCATGACATTTTGTTACGTATTTAATGATTTAATCTGGGCACCCTAATCTGAGCATGGTGTAATTGACCCACATTTTCCCTACCTATGTAGCTCCACTTACAATCACAATGCACTTTCAGTTCTTTCTGGATTGTAGACCCACACAATATTCAACGTTCTCGGGAAGTTCTGTATCCCCCACAGCGCAGCACATAAATCGATAGTTTGTGCCGGTAGGCCTAGTTGTTTGTTTGTTGTCTCCTTTAACCATTTGCTTTATCAGTACGAATTAACGTGCATGCTCTCAACGAGTTAATGGTGTTTAGGCTACCCTGTGTCTGTATCCATTAGCTGACATAGGCCTACTTTAGACTAAAAAATCATGATTAAACAAGATAGAATGTGAAAACCAGCTGTGCCTTAGCTAAAGAGGGATGGATCAAGAGTTTGGTTGGATGCTATGGGAGGTTATTATGGCTGATAACAAGTGTGGAGCTAAACGGCATACCGGTACATGTTTGGGTGGCTATGCCTATTACTGTACCTATGTCCACCTAAGGCACTCTTACAAAATTACATTTTGTAAATATGCCATGTCAGGTAAATTGGGGGAGGTGGGGATGTTCCTGGCCTCCGAACTATGTCATACATGAGCTGTCATTGTTATTTTTTGTTTATATATTATAAATGTGTTCACCAGCCTTGATCATAAACAGTTCATGATCTTCTGAGCCAGACAAAAACATGCAAATCATCTTTAGTTATGACATCTGCCAATGTCTGTAGGCTTATTGATGCTGTGAGTTTTGTAGGTTGTTGAATAATTTG
This sequence comes from Isoperla grammatica, assembly GCA_945910005.1. Classification (NCBI taxonomy): domain Eukaryota; kingdom Metazoa; phylum Arthropoda; class Insecta; order Plecoptera; family Perlodidae; genus Isoperla; species Isoperla grammatica. Next base: position 118,525,121 of record OX246737.1, read on the forward strand.
ATTAAACATATGTAGGCCCATTGACGCTATAAATCTCTGTCACTTCATGTTTTTTATTATACATTGTTTAGCTGTATCGATACCTATATCGAAAGCATTGACAGTGACTTATTATCTGCGTACACATTAATTGTGGTAATAGTGTGCTATTCATGCAAATGCTGCTATAGGGCCTACATAGTAAGTAAATTTAAGTGTGTCTATGCTTACTGAAAAGCATATTTTTATGCTAGTAGATTTATAAGCACGGGACATAGGGTTACTAACTTGTCAGAAATGGAATACAGGACAGTGCAACTTTTGTGGGAAACAAAATGGCAGTCTGTGGGCGAATACCCCCCAGCATTGCTGTTGTATTCATATGTGGTGTATACTTGGAGAGGCCAAATGACTGAGTTAACATGTTTTATCTTGTTCTATATATTTTTTTTTTTTTTTATATATCTGCTCCCTGTGTATATATATAATTAATTGGAACTCAGAACAAGATAAACATGTTCTAAAGAGGGAAAAGGTACAGAAGGACGACAGCTTACCTGAAAAGACCCAAAGACTGAGAAGACTTTTCTCAGGTAAGCTGTCGTCTTTCTGTACCTTGTCCCTCACCAGAACATGTTTTATCTTGTTCTGAGTTCCAATTAACTCAGCCATTTGGCCTCTCCAAGTATATATAGTCTATAAAATTATTCAGATCATGGCTCAACATTAATCAGAGTTAATCTATAGGCCCTACCTAATGTGCCCAGACACCTTTTTAATCTTTGTGTTGCACGCTGTGACATACTTGCCGGCGGCATACACGTTTGTTCCGCCTTTTGAAAAGTGTGCACTTTAAGGCTTTGAACACTTCAAACTTTGCATGGCTACCTCCTTGCTTACCTTTACTAAAACTTGTAAAGGTTTGCTGTGGGCGAGAGCTCACTGGCATTGAAAGTCGTGTAGTTCAATAAACGTGTACATAATAATCCATTGCTAAAGACCAAGAATTTGCTTAGATGCTAATCGAATAATTTTTAAATCGTGAGTTTCATTTTTAGTATTTCCCTCGTAATGGCCTATTAACGTTTTGATGAGTAATCCAGGTGGGGTGTTCGCGATAGCGGGCGGACTCGCGCTTTAAAAACCATTGTGACAAGATGGACTGATGCAAACAAATAGTGATATTCAGTTTCAGTTTCATCATCATTTTATTCGCATGTTTATGCAAGTTTATATTAACAATTAGATCTTGTCTATTATCAGCTACCAAATTATTAAAGGGGTTCTCACCCGTTACACCAAAAAAATATGTTTAACTAAGGCTAACTAGCTATGAAATTAGCGACTAAAAGACAAAAAATCGGGTTCACCATAACCCGGGAAAAAAATATCAAAGTTAGTGATTTTCGAGCTAGGTCCCATCGGCGAAAATCTCCCATAAGAAATAGCATTGGGACGACCTGTATGCCTTGGGACCTTGGAGGATTCTGCTCAAAAAAAAAAATGATGTCATACTTTTCGCTGCGTCTTTCTTTTCTGCGTATTTCGTATATTTTGGTTTTGTAATCGGAGCTTCCGTTCAGGTACAAAATAAAGATGTGTAATCGGGTGCTCCATTTCGTTTTGAGCGTTGCTGTGCGTTGCTGTGCACGTCGAGTCGGCGGGTGTCGACTGTCGAGTTGGTGTCAAGTAAGCCAAGCGAGAGAGAGAGAGAGAGAGAGAGAGAGAGAGAGAGAGAGAGAGAGAGAGAGAGAGAGAGAGAGAGAGAGAGAGAGAGAGAGAGAGAGAGAGAGAGAGAGAGAGAGAGAGAGAGAGAGAGAGAGAGAGAGAGAGAGAGAGAGAGTAGTATTGGGAGGGGAAATAGTCAACGCATGCATAATGAACGCGGTCTGTTATGCGGTGTCGAATGCAGTACACCAAGGCCGTCTAGATATATCGCTTCGAGTACACTCGCACCAAAAGCCGGCTGACACCAACAGTCGCCGCGGCAGTTAACCAGAAATTTCATTAATTAATATCAATTCACAGGTTTCAACTCATGATGTGTAATGGTTCATTATCGATTGGTGTGGTGGAGTAGATCATATGGTAAAAAATAAATCTAGCGGGTGAGAACCCCTTTAATGCATGGAGGCCAACACCCAGTTTGGTTTCTTTTTGTAATTATTATTTGGCATTCAGAAATTTAGTCTGGCCAATATCTGGGTGTCTCCCCAGAAAACTTATAAGTTTGTAATATTTTGTCCTGCCTTTTTGTTTTTTAAATCTGTGTACCCTAGTTATGCACACCAAACTTGAGTGCAAAAGCATGTGCTTATAGTTCTGTAAGATACCACTGGCCAGCATTTTTGACCTCCCTAGTCCCTAGTTAAAGTTGTCATGACTGGAGGTCTGGACAAAAATGGATTTCAAACCATATGGAAATATTAATTTCTAGTTTGTTGTGGCTCTTTTTACCTTAATTTGTTTTGGTTCTGAGTTATTGTAGTGCAAACCTAGTGACTCAGAGATGGGCTATCCTATCTAATAAATATTGAACCTGTTTGTCAGCAAATAGCTTGTAACAGTGTATCGGTAATGAAATATATCAACATCTACTGTAAGTAATGTTAATAATAGTGCCTTGAACTTCATTATAGAATACATTGTTTGTTTCAGAGCTTAAGAAGCTATTGTAATAGCAGTGTTCCAACGTGCGCCTGTTCTTAAATGTATCTCTTTTGTTGCAGTTATCGACATCTTTCATAACCAATACTGCAGACCGCATTAAATATGAACAAAAGATGACTGGGCCGGTAGCCTAGTCATTTCTACAACATGAGTGAACTTGCTCCTCCCCCGGTAGGAGCTTCCTCCAACGGCAATAAACGGATCGATCCAGCACTAGTTAAACGGCAGAAGTTGGGCTTCGTACACAACAATGTCCCTCCGGTTCATGGTCGTCCCAGTCCGGCTCTACATTTTCGGACTCGTCTGAGCAACCACCAGCGCAATCTCAGTCTCGACTTTCGGTACGTAGCAGCCCAGTTCTATTAAACATTGTTAAGAGTCGGTAGACCTGTACTTTTTTTTAAGTTACCGGGTAAGTCTGAAAATGTTCGCATTAGCCTAAGGTTTTGAAATTTTGCATTTTTGTAGTTATAATGCTTTATATCTTTTTGCAATAATGAAAATAAATACAATCTGGAATTGGAGGAACCACATTTTTCACAAGACAACATAAAATTGGTAGGCTAATTATTTTTTAATTAAAAGTACATTAGTACAGTGCCAAGCACAGGTGCCACAATTGAATGGAAACACAGTAATACGTGCCGGCTTTTTACTTGTACAATGTGGCCCACAAGCAATGTATATAAATAAGAAAAGAGAACATCAACTCTCCTACAACTAGATACGTAGACGCCTAATGTACGTACGCCTAGTGTACGTGGACGCCTAATGTAAATACAGTATATAGGCATCACTCAGTCACTCTGGTGTTTGGAGCTGTGCTCTTTTCTGCCAACCCCCATTCACTTTTGTAATAAATGGAAATGATTAATAAATAAATAAAATAAATATTTTAATACGCCTGTTACGTACCAACATGTCGGGTCAAGAGTGGTTAGCCACCAGTAATTTTGGGCATACAGAGTTTGCTAGTGCATTGTGATGTAAATACCTGTGAACTAGTTAAAACTCCTTCACTCAATGAGTGAGCAAGTCTGTTGAAGCCGAAACGTTTCATCAATTTGCTTTTTTTTTTTGTATATAATTGTGTCTCTTCACACTTCTAATGGCTAACTTCTATAGGTAAGCCGTTAAGATATTGTTTAGTTAAGTTCCTTTCAAACATCAAGTAGCTTTAACTGTAAGTAAGTACACCTAGTGGTAATAGGTGTACAACTACCTACCTACTAGGGATGACATCGGGTAATAAAATTCGGAACCGGTTCCAGCTCTCATATTACCCGGGTACCCGGATCCTGAAAACGTATTTTTCGATGTGTAGGCTTGATTTGAAGGTCGTCGCTAGGCCTTGTGAAGTGCGCAGGGCGGAAGAAGAGGGGCGAATGACGTGCATGCCGCCTGCTCGAATAGCCCCTTGGAATACGCCTGCAGTAATCACGTCGAATAAAAAAAAACATTTCGCAATACACAACTGAAGCACGTATTAAAACATGCTATTTCAAGTAAAATAAATAGTAATAGAACAAGTGTTAGCCAGAATGTTCACCAGAATGTTAAACAATGAACAAACAGTAAAAAACGCGAGTCTGTTCGCGTCTGTTCTGTTCCCTGTCGAGGCACTTGTTATGGATAGTGGGGGATGGGTCGGTACCCGCTGTGCCTGCTGGCTCCATCGGAATCAACAGCAGCAATACTGGCGCGTAAATATAGCCTAGAAACGGACTAAAAAATTACCCGGACCCGAAAAATGGCTCCGGGTAATACTTTGGAGCTGGGTACCCGGGTACCCGATGTCATCCCTACTACCTACTAGCACTAGGTGTACAGTGTTATTACTTACTACACTAGGAAGGAATTAAAGTCACTCCTCTATAACTCGACATCGTTGTCACGTTCTTCATATTTGGCTTACTTTACAATGAGACAGCGCTCTTTCACAATACAAAAAAATGTAAGTACCTTTCCGATCTACTTTTTCCAAAATAATGAAGTGAACATTTTAAAAATCCCTATCCTTTAACATTGGAGAGAGAGAAATTACACATTTTATCACCTTCACATAGATATAAAGGAGCCAAAAAACTTTGCCACGTGAACAAATTTAGTATCAAAATGAAGCTAAGTTCTCAAGAAATACACACAAAGCAGAAAAAATGAGTATATCCGTACTACTTTTTGCGTTATTTGAGCCTAAAGTTGCATGTACGCTCAGAAACTTGGCAACAATGCAGAGTCGACTGCTCCAACAGGTCACTCCCCCGCCGCCCGCGACATGCTAGACCTGGCTGTCCACACTTGCCTGACGCAGACCAACTTTCATATTAACCGAATGACATTTTCCTTTATGATTTGTATGAATTTTTATGTCAAGATTGTTCTTTGTATACTTGTATTCTGCAACATAAGCCTTTTGTAGGCCAGTACTCAATTTTTGTAATCTAGAATTATAAGCTTTTGATTGATTCAGTTCTTTATTTTGTTGGTACATAATACACAATATCTGTATTTGATCCTTGAAGTTAACTGTGCATTGTAATATTTTGTCTAAGTTCTATTTATGATGTTGATAGCGGACATTGACGTGCCCCGGGCCAGCGCCTAGGCACTCGCGCTGCGCTTTGTTTACATTGAAAGATTTCGTTCTTTCGTCGTCAACAATGTCGTGATTATCATCTATTATTAGGCCTACTTTGTATAGAATCCAAGGGCCAGCCTAGGACAACAGCCTAGGTCTACCTTATTACCATTACCTAAAATGTTTATCTGGAATAAAGTCATTGTTCGCATTTCGCAATCGGTAGCTAGGGGGTATGGATGGAGATTGGCGTGGGCCAAGAATGTACTAAATTTAACAGTAGAGCCCTAGAAGCAAACTGCAGTGGGGCCTACCCCTAGGCCTGTATCGATTCATTTTTGTGAAGGCCTGGTCTAGGCTAGGCTAGAGAGAGCCTAGATAAGGTAGGCCTAGCCAATGTCAGCATTCTATTCCATATGAAATTGATCCTAGGCTAGCTAGGCCTACGCCTCACTCCAGACATTGGCTTTACGGCTCAAATGTTAAATTAATTACATTATTATGTGCACACACCACCTAATCTGCTAGCTACCTATGCCATTGCATTTTAGTTGTCATGGAGTGCTGTCCCACAAGACTTTCGTTTTCAACAGCCGTCACAAACAACACAAACAATGTGTTGTCAATTGTTTTTGTTTTGAATTTTGATGTGCACTTTTTGCACACGCAACGCGCGATAAAGTTAAATCTGGCACAGCTAATCACACCAGATCGCGTCGCTCCAAACTGATCATCTGATTTTAGCGTTTCAGTCGCGTCGCATCAAGCGCGTTTTAGTAAACGCAGCATGAAAACGTCCCTTTTTACTGCGCGCGAAAGAAGCTGACATAACTTCACATGGCATGTGGTTGATTGTTGGGAAAGTTGCGATCACGTTGCGATGTTGCCAAGCGTATTTTAAGGTTGGCAATAGACTACATGACCAAATCTTACGTGTTCCACTTCATATATAACTTCTAGATCAAAGCAACCATACACAAGTGTTTATAATATGTTAATATCAATCTAATATACGGGACATTATTTCAATCAAACAGATATCAAATTAGTGTTATTCTTGCTATTATTTTGTTTCCACTATATGGCTGCACTGATTTTGAGCGGCAACTACTGCGCCGTGTTTTAGTCAGTTGACGGACTAGCACTTCCGACAATGCTTATAAATTAACAGTTTAGTTAAAATAACATATTTATGTAGGGAAAGATTTACAAACAATATTTAAAATACACACTTCTATTTCAAAATTAAAAACATTTTGTTTTAATTGCATTGTTCAGCTGACTTTGATCATTAGTTATAGTTGACTGTGACTAGAGAGTACACTTAGAGGAGTGACTTTAAATCATTTTCGAATTCTGTTCTAGGTCCATGGGTATACTGCTGCCACCCGTCTCTCAGGTAACTGCAGCAATTACACATACCATGCATCATCGTAATCGCAGCTTGGATTCGGCATTGCAGCGCATTCCGGAGGTGGATATCACCCCAAGTCCGGAATGTGAAACCAGCAAAGGCCCTGCTCCTAATACAACAGCCAATAGGGTAAGATATAACAAATTACAGTTTTACAACCCGGGTCTCGTTCACAATACCGGCAGGTTTCTCGGGAAGTTTTATGTATATGTACTGTCCCTATTACAGACACTTTGCTGTTGGCCCCTTTAGACCCAAGTACTTTCCCACCAGTCTATTTCTAAACTAACTATACCTGTTTCTTCTAATTAAGCTAAGCTAAGCTTAGCAACATGGAATTTGGTGCTATGCGCACAGTAGCTGATGCAAATTTATGTTTGTCGAATAATATAAATTAAAGATGTCTAATACACTATATGTTTTTGTCCCTCAGGAAGTTCCGGTGAAGGCCAAAGGACGTGACAGGGAGGAGATAACTAGTCTTGGCTCTGATGACTCGGGGATTATTTGTGGCTCGGACAGCAGCGATGCTAACATGACCACCCAAGAGTCGAGTGTGGAGCAGTTAAACCATAGCCACGAGAGTTTAGATTCTTCGAAGTTCTGTAACGATGGCCACGATCAAAACAATCTGGACACTCCTATGGAAGTGGACATGGCAGACTCCCCGATGACTCTGATGGCCAGCGTCGGGGGTGCCGAGTGTAACTATAAAGGCGACGGAGATAGCGGTGATGAACAGGATCCGGTTCTCGACGGCTCTTCGTTGCCTACGTGTAGTGGCGAACGTGCCGTTACTACAAGAACGACTGAGAGAGATATGGTTCAGATCAATGGATCTAAAGGTTTTCTCCTAAGACTATTTGAGAGTAAAATGTTTGATATGTCCATGGCTATCACTTACCTGTTCAACTCGAAAGAACCAGGAGTACAGAGTTATATAGGTGAGCACTAAATGCATAGGGCCTATATGTGAACAATAAGATAGCAATCGCTAGCAATATAAGTACAATATAGGCCCATCTAGATACATTGTTTCACTTTCCCTCTTTATATGCCTAGTTAATAAGGAAATATTATTTGGGCAATGTAATTTTTTGCCGTGTGAGCCTTAAGAATACGGTGATACTGGGCAAGAAGTGTACATTTTATGCTTTCTTCAATTTTGACATATCATACAGTAAACAACTGAGAAGTGGGAGATACATACAAAGTAAATTTGTACATATTTCTTAGCTACATACAATTACTTGTTTAGCAGTAATGCATAAAAACATCCAGTGGAATGTCTACTTACCTAGTAATTGGCTGTAATAATATGGTTTCCTCAATGGAATTAGAGCTGTTTGGTTGGTATCTACAAACATCTTTTTGAGAATAGTTGGTCTCTTGAAAATTCATCTTGAATGTAGTCCTGCCATGAAATGGGTTAGAGTAGGGCCTATGTAACACTAGAATCTTGGGATTTATTATTTTGATACTTTTATTTAATGACATTGACATATTTAGCTATGTAGGCCTATAGTCCTGTGTGCATTCTAGCATCGAGGCATAGTTAATAGTACCTATATTTCATCTTCCTTCATCAGGCTTGTTCTCACATATTTTTTGACATGATTGCAGGAAACAAAATGTTCAGCTTCGTGGACCATGATGTGGATTTCTACTTGCCACAGTTAGTTAGCATGTATATCCAGATGCATGATGTTGCCGAAGTTATCCATCCATATTTAGTTCATAGGTGAGACACAATGTTTATAACCGGCGATACGTTACCGTACGTCTACTAAGAAAATATTTCAAATGGACGTTGTGTCGATTGCAGGTGTAGAAGTTCGGCAGACTTCTCTCTCAAGTGCGCGTGGCTGTTGGACGCGTACAGCTCCGATGCCCACCTCCCCTCCAAGAGAAAGTCTCACGGGACCAAACTGAAGACGGTGATCCTATCGGACGAGCTTCGGCCGAAGGAGGGCGACGCCCCCCGACGGTCCCGCGTCAGCACCGTGGGCCCCGCCCCCGAGCTCGCCTCCCCCACGTGTCCGATACCGCCCCCCCTGCCGTCCCCCAACAAGAAGACTCACCAGCGCTCGCGGTCCGACGCCACCGGCCTCTACCAGGGCAACATGAAGATGATCTCTCCAGCCAATGTCAGCAAGATCTGCCTGGGGGACCTGACGTCAGGTCGGGCGTTCGACAACGGCTGCTCGTGTTTCGACACTTGCCAGGGAGTCGTCAACGACTTGCGAGGTCGGCGGACTGACTGTACATGCAATGTAAGCGTTACACATACCGTAGGCTACTAGTAGATTAACAATACGTTTGTGAACGCTCTTTTTTTTCTTGCACTATATATTGGTACTGCTCTGCCGTCTAATATACAAGACAACGATATGACCCCCCACCTTTTGACCACAAATCACTTCATGACACTCTTCAAGTACAGGATGTAATCGAGCTTAGCTCACTGTAACAATGTAGTTTTTCGCTAGATAAATCGGATGCCGAGTGATTTTTGTAATCTCTTTTCTTTTTTCTTGATTTGAAGTTCAAAACACTTTATTATCTCAACTCTATAAAATAATAGTTTATTTAGTGCTATGTCTTTTTCAAAATGTAGCAGATTCTAGTAAAATACTAGGCGTGGTCGTACTATGATTCTAACAATATAGGCCACTTTGCAGGCCCCTCGTTTGGCTCCCGAGTTGGAATTCATCAAGGCACTAATCTCAATCGGGAAACTGCTCAGCTCAATACCAACAAAAGAAGCAAAGACAACCAGACTTCTAGCTGAGCTGAGTGCACTCAATCTGAATTTACCTGCTCGGGTCTGGCTTCCAATCCACAGTGTGGTCCCTCATCATATTGTCAGGATTCCACCACAGGCATCTGCAGTTCTGAACTCCAAAGACAAGGCTCCTTACATCATATATGTGGAGGTGGGTTTTGAGTTATTATAATTGAATTATTATAATTGATACATATTATTGGATGTTAATATTATTAATAGGTTTGTTTAACAGTGGTATTATTTTAGAACAAATTAGTTTTGGAATTTACAAATTCAGATTTTATTGGAGTAATAGCCATCTTTTAGCAGTTATATACATATTTCCTGTATTTTCCATACATACAATACTAGGTATTCATTTATGACTTATATAAGAAAGCCTAATCTGTAAAAAGTTATTATTCTTAGGGCCAGTCTTACCAACATTTTAAACTCCGATTATTAGCCGGGTAAGCGGAGATTTTAGACGAACAAACATGGCCATGACTCGGTGTATTGTTAGTTGAAAGCATGGTTACCAAACCAAAGTTAAATAGCCTGTGTAATAATTAATATTATAGATATATATACACTGGCCAATTTACAAAAAATCATTACGTTAACATCGTGCCACTCACATGACCACTAAAGTAATAAGATATGCTTTGCAATGCGTGAAAGTAATTTAACATTTATTTTTTGAAATAATGTAGCACAATTTAAAAAACTTGTGAGGTGGGGGGTTAAAGCGAAACTCTATTTCTCTCTCTCAAACCCTAAAGATGTGTTTTTTGTAATTGTTTAAAGCTTTAAAACTAAATTCTGCACGAAATAAAACAACTTATGTATGACACTAAGGCGTCATTATGTGTATGGGACGATTCAAAGCTCCAGCCCACGCAAGCCACGACTGTAAAACGAAGTGGCCACTACGTTGGTGTTTTGGAAACTTGCTCACTGAATTAGTTTATTATTTTGTTTCTATTCATGACAGACATTCCTAGTTTATAGAATTGGTGTCATTGGAGGTGGAATGATTTTCATATCTCTTTTTTAAATTGTCAGGTGTTGGAGGTGGACGATATCTACACTTCGCCGGTGCCGACGAAGATCATGAACTCACTGCGTCACACCAAGTCCGAGGAGAATCTCCTGGCGATGGAGGCGGCGACGCAAGCCGAGACCGCATCTCTGTGCGCGTTCAGCGTCTACGGTAACCCCGACGAGGAGACCGGAGACTGTTGGTCTCAGGAGGACGACGACATATCCCAGCAGTACATGCAGCTGCGCAAGCCGATGGACCGCGACACCATCTCGCAACTGTCGCAAGAGTCGAGCGACTCGAGGGAGCCGCCGGTGTTCGTCGCGGCCGGCGACATCAGGCGACGTCTCTCAGAGTCGCTCCACGACGCACGTCGGGCGGCGTTCGTCCACGACCCGGAGGATCCCTCGGCCGCGGCCTTGAAGGAACCCTGGGAGGAGAAGGAGAGACGCGTCCGCGAGGCGTCTCCTTACGGCCGCCTCGCCTCGTGGCGACTCCTCTCCGTCATCGTCAAGTGCGGCGACGACCTGAGACAGGAGCTGCTCGCCTCGCAGCTACTGTCCATGCTGCAGCGCATCTGGGAGGCGGAGAGGGTCCCGCTCTGGGTCAGACCCTACCGGATACTCTGCCTGTCGGACGACAGCGGACTCATCGAGCCGATACTCAACACCGTCTCGTTGCATCAAATCAAGAAGCACTGCCAGCTGTCGCTGTTCGAGTACTTTGCGCGCGAGTACGGGCCGCGCAACTCGGAGGCCTTCCTCACCGCGCAACGGAACTTTGTCCAGAGCTGTGCCGCGTACTGCCTTATTTCGTACCTGGTCCAAGTCAAAGACAGGCACAACGGCAATATCCTTCTCAATAGTGACGGTCACCTGATACATATCGATTTCGGATTCATTTTGTCTACCTCGCCTCGTAATCTGGGGTTCGAAACGTCGCCGTTTAAGCTGACGCCCGAGTTTGTGGAAGTGATGGGGGGTCTGGGATCGGACATGTTTGAATACTTTAAGATTCTTATCCTTCAGGGGTTAGTGGCTGCTAGGAAACATATGGATAAGATTCTCAGTCTTGTGGAAATCATGCGATCCGGATCTCAACTTCCGTGCTTTAAGTCGGGTGCAGCTACGGTACAAGGACTGAAGAATCGGTTTCATTTGAACCTTACTGAAGAACAGTTACAGCTTCTTGTTGATAATCTAGTTGAATCGAGTATTCATTCTCTCAGTACGAAGCTTTATGATGGCTTCCAATACCTCACGAATGGTATCCTTTGAGCATGATATTATCAAAACTTACTGTCCTTACAAATGCAGAATGATGTAAATAAAACAAATTATATGGACCATTGCATTTGCAAGGAAACAAATACTCATGTAGCCATTTTTCAATTTAATGAAAAATGAGATTTTTCTAGGTTTAAATTGTAATTTGCAGTTTGTACCATATATAGTTTGTGATGAAAATGTTTTATAAAAAAAGAGTATAGGAGTGTTAAAACTATCGGTATACGTGTATTATACAGCTCTTATTCTTAATTCTGTCTATGAAGAAATGTTTGAACTGAATCACTTGAGTACAGATGAAGCACTGTTATGTTAATAATTCATCAATTATTACTGTAACGTGCAGTACATGTACGCATTGTGTAGAATAGGTCTAGCAATATTATATATATATACATATATATATCGGATATCCTTTAAAATTGAAACTGCAATGTGGGTGTGGTCTGACCATTGGGAGTTAAGAAGGAAACCTAATACCTATATCTCGCATTGATACATCTGTTTTTATCCATCCATGTTAGCTTGGTTCATTAAGAACTAGGTTACCCCTTATTTTCTGTCTAGTACATAATAAAGTTCTGTGCAAATTTGGTATATAATCTGAGGAAAGGACCCAACCGCTTACCTTCGTGTAAGATGACGGATTTGCGAGTTTGAAGTAGGCTTACACATAAAACATACACAAATAGAATTAGACGTTTCGACCGAGGTCTTGTTCACTCGAAAGAAGTAGCCATTCTTCTCTCAAGTGAACAAGACCTCGGTCGAAATGTCTCGTTATATTTGTATTATGTTTTATTTTATGTGTACATCAAACTCGCAAATCTGTCATCTTACACGGGTAAGCAAGCTTACAAGGTAAGCTGTTGGATCCTTTCCTCACATAATATGCCATTCCAGCCGATTGGCACCTACTTTCATAGCTTATGTGCAAATTTGTTGGAAGCATATGAGCAGCTCATAATACTATTTATAACTAAGTTACAGTACTTTGCTTTCAAGAGAATATTTTCCCTATTTTTTCCATCTACAGCCCCAACATGCCCCAAAATTATTGCATAATATATTTTAATAATTAATTAATAATAATTATGATTAACCATTTGTAAGACTGAAAGGGCATATGAAATTATAAATTGCATGCAAGTTTTCCTGGTATTATGCATACATATACACAGTATATATACTTTATAGTTTGTTATAGTCTAGGGGAGCCTTTAAATCATCAATACTTTTATGAAATTAGATATATAATTATCATAACTTGTTTTGCATTGGCAAAATTGAAACTGAAAAAGGTCTGAACATTAGAATGTATATATATTTTTGAGAATTTAATTACTAGACTTACCAAAGCATAGGGATGGACGGTACAATCCTATCAACTCTTTGAGCGGTATTATGAAAGAAATACATTTTTACCACTTACATATTCATAAAATGAACTCTAGTTTGTGTTGCAATACATAGTTTTAAATATTATTGATGCATGTATTGGTACTACCACTACCGGTACCATGGACTTACAACTATCTGGATGTGCAACATGGTTCGAATATGCGTCTGCGATTTTATTTCCGGTTTTGTATGTTGTCGGGCATTTTAGCCCCTATCGCTAAGCAATTATACATCAATAGTCACAACAACAATGTGAACAATGTCAAAATCTAAAACTAAAGGGCTAAAATGGCTGCTTACTGCCTTCATCTATGTATTTAATTACTACGTTGATTTATTAGCTGATTCAGGTCCAGTAACGAAGTTACTATTAAAAGTCCATGCCGGTACATACAGTATTCGGAGAAGTATTATGTATCATACATTTGACTTACATTGTTAAAACAAAGTCAAATGTCTTATATAATTCTGTGCTCATAAAATATGAATTTCTGTTTTACTGTATTCACACCAAGTAAGAAGCAAAATTTAGAATTTTATTGTCGATTTGTTCCATGATCAATGTCTATACTTAAAATTGTTGATTATGTTTAGCCAGAGCCTTTAAATGCCTTTTAATGCATGTAAGTAATAAGTATTCAGTAATACTAGTACATATGTAGTCCTACTCTATGATTTTCTAAAGATGTTTTTTTATTTTAAATGAAACCTTCAGTCCAAAGACTGTAGTCCTGTTGCTTAAATTTACTGTAGTCATATTATACTTATGTGCATAAAATATTTTAAAATTATGTATAAACGTAAGTATGCAAGTGGATTCATTGAATATTGGGGCTTTGTTAGGCATGCAAAGCAGATTTAGTTGTGATGTTACATCCTGATCAATACTGTTTAGGGTAAGTTGTTTTCAGGGGCCCAAATCAGCATTAAAGTAATTTACAAAGTAACAACACTTCACTCATACATTTCATAACTTTGATTTTATCTTGATCTTCAGTTGGATCACATAGTCTTGGTAAATGAATAATTTCAAACCCACTGTGGCTTCCTTTCAGTTGATTCTGAAATATCGTGTTTCACACTCCAATACTAAGAAAATTTGTGATGTGTAAAACTAAAGTTGTGAACAAAATCTTGCCATTGTATTGTATGCTACTAAAAGGTGTCAGACTGTGATCTAGTATGTAAAGGTATTCAACAACCAATCTATTTCTATACCAGAATTGCATTTGGTACTAACCATATTGTGTGCAAAAATTGTAAGCTTTAATATACATTAGGCCTACCTATATCAGAACTTGAATATCTTAGCTGTTCCTATAAACACACGGCTCATTCAATCATTGATTTATTGTGTTATTTGAAAATTGAAATGTATCTTCCATTGTGAGCACACTACTTGTCCCCAACTACTTTATGCATTAATACTTACTACAGCCACAATGATACATTTTCTTCTTCATTTATCATCTCTACAGTTAAAAATGTTTTGCCTTGACTGTTGTACATGTGTGCATTGAGCACACCTTTGTAATTTGTACAACAGTCAAAGCAAAAGATTTTTAACTGTAGGCATGATAAATGAAGAAGAAAATGTATCATTGTGGTAGTGGTACAGTGTGGTGTGTGTATCAGACTGGAATTTGAGAGTTAATTCAATTCTTAAATTTGGTAGCAATTTCAATCCTAAAACTTTATGAAGTAATTTGGTTGTTTAACAATAATTACCTGTTAAATTGATTGTAATCAGATGTAAGTAGTGAAGCAATACTATTCCACGTAAACTCGAATGCTAGTTTGGGCCTGGAAAACAAATTAACGATCGTTGTAACGGTAGAATGAAACTTGTGCTAGAGGTCTGCATGAATCTGAAATATTCACATTGAAACTGATGTTTAAAAAGTGCTGCCGTTTTGCACGACATGCAAAAGCAAACGTCAATGAGTCCAAGTGTGTATTAAAGCTGCTCTGCTCCGGGATTATGTGGTGTATGTTTTTGTAATTACTTTGGGTCATTGCGGCAATCTTTGGATTGAATAGTTGGGTGGATATTGGGTTTCATGTGTCATATTATTTACATGATGCTACCTCAAATCAAGAAGAACTAAGCAATCATATACTAATGCCACCCTGATTGATGGTCACTTCTTATTTGTAGTTGAATGGTAAATTAGCTTTATTTTTAATTTTTCATTCCTTTTCTTTTGAAGACTAAAATATTTCTCTAATTGGTAATTGTTATATTTTTTAATATTTATGCCAGTTTTGATTTGCAGTTTGGAATTATTTCGCTCTAATTTATCCTGGATTGCAAAATAAAACTGAAACAAACTATGAATACTTTTATTTACACATTTTATGAGATTGTATTTTAATATGTTTTGTTCTTTTCTATTCTATTCTAGAATGACAATTGCTTCCATGGCTAAAAACAAACAGTGCTGTCTAGTCCCTCTGGCCTACAGGGCTGCTAGTAGCAGTACCAGTCCACTAAATTTTCAGTGACTAGCCTATATTATACTTGCCCACTCCAGTATAGACAGCAGAGGGTCAATACTTGATACTGTACATCACATCGTAAAAAAAAACATCGTACAAATGCTATTAGCTCATATAATCTCAACCAGAAGGACCTACTTAGTGTTGGTAGTTTTCAGGAGGTCCGTTGTTTGTTCTGCATGTCTGCTTTTATGTAGAGTTCAGCATGGCCATCTTGTTTGAAACAACTGCACTGCCAATGTAGTCGGCCACATTCGTGCAGGACAAGCAAACAAAACCTCAGGAAAAATATTGACATGCTGTATGTTTTGTGCCCATAATCGAAAATAGTTATTCAATCGAAAGTTGCCCCGAAAGCTGATGACCTATGAGTGACAGTTCTCAATAAGTGGATAAAATCTCTTGATTTGTGGATGCTGCTCCATTGTGCTCTATTTTATTAGTGAATATTTTATTGGTTCTTACCACTGAAACTAGGTACAACCTAGATCAGTTTTTTGTCACTAGTTCATTCACACAATATTTCCAAGTCATGTTGGACGTCTTGGTTTATCGTATCTTATTAAGTGTTCGACATAATACTGTACCGTGAAAAGTCTGAGAACTTAAGGTTTTTTGTTTGTGTCTTTAAAATGACTCACCGTCAACATTTTGGGGTGATTTTGACCTTTAGATAAAATCAAGACCTACATTCTCAAAGTGAAGATGCAAATTGATTCTGTGTAAATAAAATTAGACAATTTCAATAATGCCTATTTCAAACTGTCTTATTTGATCCAAACAATACTTTTTTAGTCATTTTTATGAATATATCTGTAGATCGATGATACCCTGCATCATTCCAACATTTTGCCATTGAATGTCATTTCAAGATACAAACAACATATTTTGAACTCTTACACTTTTCAAGCTATGTGTGTTGGAACACTGTTAATTTCAATGTGTACTTTTCAGTAAGTAAAGAAAATAAATTAATGAGATTGGGCTCTTTTATCTGAGGTGTAAAATCAGGTAATTTGGTTTTGATTTCCTTACATTATGCTCTATGCTTATTACGTGTACACTACTAGTTACAAATTTTGTTTTATCTTGTTGTTGGGGACATGGTTGAAAGGGTTTTTTATGTGTGTTATTGCAGGTGATATATAGCTAATGTTCATTCACTGATTGTTTTTATGATGCTAATAATGAAATAAACGTTTCCCCAGCATTTTGCCAATGCATCAAAGAGTGAATGAAATACTGTATTACTACATGAATATAGTAGTAACGCTGTATATTGTAATACTACAAATATGAATTCTGAGTGATAATCTACCGGTCCTAAATATATGAATAGAAATTTCATGTAATTCAATCAATTTATACATTACATACCATTCAAAAGGTACTATTGCATATTATGATTTACAAGCAATGCAAGGGTTGTGCCAACTTTTCTAAATGTCATTTAAATCAACTTTTTGGAAACATTAATTCAAATGTACTGATTTGCCATTTGATATAAATAAATTCAGTAATACTGTCATTCCATTTGTATTTTATCAAATAAAAATATATCAACTGTGATGATTTGTCAAATGAACTTTATAACTTTATATATATATCCCCTTTATATTTCTGATTCCTAATTTTACTCAGTTTAGTTTCATATGTGCATATGGTGTCATTTATAATGTCTTAATATGGAGAGTTCTCCATGCACTGCTTTGAAACAGATCTCCATTATTTCTTATTTTCTTCCAGTCTTCTTTTTTTTTTACATATATCCATTCCATGATTATACTATTTTACCTCTCACTAGCTGTTCAGTTATATTATATTTTTTTTATATTTCTGTGTGCCTCAAAATGTGTCAAACAGAAATAAAATCTCTCCATTTCTATTGCACTTTACACTATTTTTCACATGACATCTTTTATCTTTGTAACTGTCTAAGAGATTGGCCACATTCTCTGCTAACACCACATCTGTAATGCCTCTTTACCTCTTATTTTCCCTGTTTGATATAGCCCTTCCACGTGTGCATATTACAACCCAGGGGATCAAACCGAAATCATTTTTATTTTAGTTCGGTTTTTGGTTCGAGAGAATTATTTTAGTTATGTCCGAACAAATTAAAAAGAACGGGTGCATCAGCATTTGTATGTGACCTTTTGAAAGTGCAGGAAAAGCAAAATGAAAACAAATTTAAAATTGCTTTAACTCAATTTGCTAAATGTTAAAATATACCATTTGAGTGTGAAGTAAACTTATATTGTTATATCAATGTCCAAGTTCATGTTAATTCAATTAAACTTACATCGTAGAGCATGTTACGGACTTAACTCTGGCATTTCTTGAGTATGTAGGGTAGGCTACAATACTAATTATTACTAAGGTTGCCCATCGATGTTAAAGCCCTACTTTTGGTTTGGTAAATGTGCCCTTCAATAAATCAGACAAAAAATTAAAAAAAATCGAGCGCAAATTTTATTGAGAATGGTTGAACCGTTTGGGCAGGAAGGCTGTTTTAAGTTTTTGTGACGTCACTAGCCGTGACGTCACAGCGGGGCAAGGCCGGCTCGCCCCGACAACCCCGCAGCCAGCGCCGTCCGACAGTTCGTGTCATGTCAAAGCAAACCCTTACTCTCACTCATCGCATCTTCACTGATAATAATGTACGGAAATGTATTTTAATACGTGTAAAATAAATTACAAACATGGTTGGTTCGTGTGTTGGTTTTCAGTGTACAACAGCAAAGTGCAAAGATCGGGCTTGTATTTTATTTATTTCCAAGCATTGAAAAATATTTAGGCATACCGCATAATATATATGAAAGGTGGTTGCGAGTAGTAAAAAGAAAACATTTCCAACCTACTAAAACTGTATGTGTAGTTGGTCTATGCAAGAGAAAGAAAATATATCTGTTAACTACGCAAATAGGCCTACCTATTCAAAACCGAAGTATAATGCTTCTTCCCCTTGGGCGGTTTTGGTCCGTACTCCGTATACACGCTGTTTGCTTCCGGGTACTCTTTCTTGACGGCGCTTGCGACACACGAGGAATAACTACCCTCTTGTCTTTACCAAATGACTCTCAAGACTTCATCCAATACACAAATAATTGTTACGCAAAGAGTGTCTCCACATTTTGTTCGAAACAAGTTTGAGGTATTTCACCGTCTGCACGCATGCGTAACACGGAATCGTCTGCCGAACTGTGTTCAAACTTCAAACTGTCCACGTCTAAAATTATTTTTTCGAAAATGAATGAATTGTTGTACACTCCCAAGTTAATGCTTAGCCTACTACTTTAATTGATTCAGATTCTTGATACTAAATCCATGTCCATAACAGTCACCGCATTGCCGACGTGTGCACCGTTCCGTCCGGTTCCGTGTTCCAAACTCTGCCTTCGAATGTTTTGAACTTCGCACTCTCGATCACGTTATTCCGTAGTTTTTGGTCAATTTCTTCGACTGTGTATTTTGGTTCGAAACAGACATTCCACACTTAGTGTACAAGCTTGGACTGACTGACACTTTCTAAAAATAACGTAATAAACGAATAAACCGTACGTTGCCCTCTGAAGGCGGGGCTGGCAGCTGCGAGGGTTGCATTGAAGGCCGCGTAGACCATTCAAACCTGCCCCGCTGTGACGTAGTTTTCGCGCCACAATCGACCTCGCTCGAAAATAAGTTTTCCCTCATAATCAATGAACCACTGAACCCATTTACGAGATTTTTTCTTTATTCCTATTTTCTATTGGGTCTTTATCACATAATCATCCATCGCTTCAAACCGGGATACTGCCTTTAAATTACAACATCGACATCGAAATCAAAACATCAAAACAAGAGAGGGAGAGAGAGAGTGAGAGAGATTAATCCTAAAACTAAATCTAATTTAACTAATGTTCCTCTTCAAGCGTTGTGCTTGGGGCATATTATAAAATATAATGTCTAAGAGCTAACTTAATAATAGAAAGACACGTAAAAAATAAAGGTTAAATTATTGGCAGTTAGGGTGAGCAGATGGTCAGGACTGAATTTCGGGACACTTTTTTCTCTAACCCAATGCTGTATAAACACTGTCAGAGGTCAAATATTTGCTGAAAGTGAAACGGGGACAGGTTTTTTTTTAAGGGTTTTAAACAATTTTACTCGATATTTGTATTTTTTTTATTTGTATTGTAGGCCTATACAACTTCAATCATTATAATTCATCACATTAGTTATAATTAAACATATTTTTTAGTTTTTTCTTTGGGAAATAACAACTTAATAAAACTCCTGTCCCGTACCGGTATGTACTTTAAGTTCAGCGCCGAATTACATTTACCCCTGACCGCTTCTCTTCGCGTAGTTCTTTTTCCTGGTTGAACTTTGTAGTTTCTGAAACGTAAATCAAAGAAAATCGTAATTTTACCGATTTTGGGACAAAAGGCATCCCAAATGAAACATTTCGGTTTCCAACAGTCCCGAAATGAAACATTGCCGGACGCGGGACACTTACGTCCAATTCGGAACTGTCCCGCATTTTTCGGGACGTACAGGTTAAAAGTAGTAAAGGCAGAACGAGCTTTGAACGAGCTTTATAGTTAGTGAATAGCAATATATATCAATAAAGCTACAGAACAAATTGGTGTGAACTCCGGCTAACACCAAGTTGTAGTTAATTAATCTTCTTGCTGATTCAGCATATTTTTTGAAGAATGTGCTCATTCGCGGGTTTGAAATGAAAGTCGAGAATTCGTCGAGTCGACATTACGATTGATCGATCCCTCGACTTTCGTCACCTGTGCACTAGTGTCATGGCGCCGCAGCGATGATTGAGCAAGTAACCTCCTTGGTAAAAAGTTAACATACAACTTACACAATCTGCTGCAGTGTCAGTAACTGTGTTTATTTCTTTGTAAAATAAGTCACTAATTCAGTAAATTATTTTTTACGCCTGTCAATATCTGTACTTGCGAATACCAAGACTCCGACCTACTTAGGCCTACCTTCAGAACGTCTTGAAGGATTTGAAAGTAAAATTTAAAACCTTTTTTCTATCTGTGCTAACAAGACGGGATAAATAACGATGAACGCACATCGGGAAAAAGATACAATCCGAGTCGGTTCAAGAAAAAGTCAGGTAAGATATCCCTAGGGTCCAAGGCCTAGGCCTAGGCCTAGCTGTGCTTATGTGGGCTTAGTCTGCATAGATTTTGGAACGTCAATCTCTTGGGCCTAGGGGCCTAGGCTTACATGATAACTGAAGTTACGAAAGAGAAAGTCTTTTTCTCATGTATGTGTAGCAAGCCTAGGCCTAGTATGTAATTTCAAGTATTAGACATGTGACGTCCCTAGAATTTTGTTAACATGCGGCATAATCTTTATTTCATAATTCTGGTATTTAATGTATTAATAGACGTAGGGCCTAGGCCTAGGCTAGGCATAGGCCTAGGGCCTAGTCTAGGAATCCTGTTGTTGAACATACTTTGTACAGTATTCAAGGTCACGATTGACGCTTTCAAATTCTATCTATAACCTTGACAAAGAGATTAGGATAGAGCTGCAGGGCTTGTATGGCAATTAAGGCCTAGTACTTGGAAATCCTTTTAATTGTTTTACCCCAAGCGGGTAGTTAAATGGTTCTAAGCCTTGAACCTATTGGCCTAGACAATGCACTGATAGGACTAGATCTAGACATGACCATAACCTTAGCCTATCTATGTTAAAGCATGGGTTGGCAAAATATCACACGAGGAGGTTGAGGTAGGCCTTGGCCTAGGCCTACCCAAGGCATGTTCTAGGCCTATGTAAACTCAATGACATAGGTGCAGGCCCTACTATGATTCCTATGTAGGGTAGGATGTCAACTTGAAATAAGTGAATAATGTTTAAATTGGGGGAAAAAAATATTTACTTACATGCCTGGCTTGGTATGCATGTAACTATCAACAAATGAAAACACTCATGGGTCTACTGTGGGACGAAATTGTATATAAAAACAACACGTACACCAACCTCGTACAAGTAGTATTGCATTATTACATAATGTAGTTCCAAAGCTAGGACTACATATTTTGCCATAGCCTACATATTGTGTGATGTCAAAGGAACTTGGAGTTGCTCTATTGCATCTCAACTTCAATTATTCACCCATTCTTGAATAAATAAAAAAGGTCTACTCAGTACAATACCCTATATCTGGATACAGTCAATCTATATGCAGAAAGCCTCCAAACATGCATTGGCTCGGGCGTAGAGCTGCTTATGGAAACCTAAGCTGCTACGACTTAAAGTTGACCTTCCAACATGCAAATCTATTGGAAATTAATTCAATGCTCTGGTCTCAGAGCCATTAAATATACAATGTGAAATTTGCTTAACAAATCAGAAGAAAATCGTTTGTTTGCAATTTCAATTCTTATATTCTGTAACTGTAAGCAACCATGTTTACTTTGAGGATACTACTTAATAATATTTTGTGATCACATAAGAGTGAGGAATTTTTTCTTTTGGATAGGTTCAGGCGTTCAGGATATAATAATAATAATAATAATAATAATAATAATAATAATAATAATAATAATAGGCCTAATAATAATAGGGTAAGCGGGGGGAATTGGGTGGTGGGGGGAAATGGGTTGTATGGTTTTGTTTTCCATTTTGCAAAGTTATTAGACAATATTTTGTTCTATAAACTATCATAAAATTCATATAAGATATCAGTCTTTAATAAAAAACATTATATAGTTAGACTAGAAACAAATAGCAATTGTTATGGACAATTGAAAATTTGTTGCCAATGATAGTGGGTTGAAAGTGTTTTAGAACTTTACACTTCGCTTAAGTTAATTTGAGTTCTACTGATTTACATGTAGAGTATTTACAATAAATGGTTGTTTTGATAAAGTAAAGATATTGAACAATAGTATGGTGTATTTTATAACAATAATAATCAATTACATTAACTATGAAAACACAATTAAATATGTGCAACCCAATTAGGCCTACCCCCATAGTGGGAAAATGGGTGGAAAAGAAGTTGAACTTCATAATTATGTTTTTCCTGCTAATATGAACTTCTTCCCCAAGATAGCTCTGCTAAACAGTTGATTTGAGTGTAGCTTCAAGATGGCAGTATTTTTAGATTCCCTCCTTTTTCCTAAGCCTTTTTCATGTCTGAGGCCTAGGGCTACATAACCTATAAATCTAGCCCGATATTATTCCTGTGCCGTTAAGCGACATTTTGCTCGTTTGTCAGGCTCCGGTTCCTGTTGATAACAGACACTTAGGAATATCAAAGAAAGAGTATGCACAGGTGTGCAACTTTTTTGTGAGTTACTCTCAAAATAACTTGTATAAGTCACAATCAAGGCCTAATTACGCTACTTTTGTCCGTTCTTTAGGTTTGAAAATCAGTGATAAGAGAAAGTTTTCAAAGTTTAATAATTTTTTTAGTTTGTATTTAAAAGATAAAAATCTTTTTGAGGGGTTTTCACACATTCATTATCTTTAACTTAAAATCAAAACAAAACTTGGTTTATGTATGGTATCTTCTAATTTGCATATTTTGTTTATCGCTGCTAACAATACAATACAATTATTAATAGATTCATATCTTCCTCAGTTTGCAACCTACAATAAAGTGTGAGGTATCAATCTCTTCAGTTTCACTTCCTCTCTCACCACCCATTTACCCCCACCCTATAGCATGTGGATTAATGAAGTTTTCAAGCAGTTTTGTAGTATATTTTCAAAATGCTACTCTTAAGAAGATTAATGAACAAAACTGATCAAATACACATGCTTTATTAAACCTTAATAGACAACATACCATTCAAGAGTGTTTTTATGTACAACATATGTAAAATATTTCTAAAATTAATTACTTTCTAAACCTACAACCCAATTCCCCCCGCTTACCCTAATAATAATAATAATGATAATAGGTACCTAGGCCTAATAATACCTAATAATAATAATAATAATAATAGCCGTTATTTAGCGTCAATGCGCTATTCAAACATGGTACAGTACGTACATTGATACAATCACATGAAGTAGGCTACTATGTTGGCACATCATTATCAAACAACCATCATTATATGTGATATGATTTGATATCTTTATTGGCATCTTTGATTGTAATGCATAGCACATACATTTGAACGAAATTGGTGGCTGCTGTGGTATATTTAGAATAATATATACTTATAAGATAAGATTAGATTAGATTAGTAGGCCTATTAGGCTAGTTACATACACTTACTTAACTTAATAGGTATCATAATATAGGCCCTAATACATTCAACATTTAGACAATTGACATTTACATAAGCATATATACACTTTAACACACACACGTTACAGTAAGATTGTGGTAAGCACAGTAAGGCCTATTAGTTACATACACTTACTTAACTTAATAGGTATCATAATATAATACATTCAACATTTAAAGACAATTGACATTAACATAAGCATGTACACTTTAACACACACACGTCACAGTAAGATTGTGGTAAGCACAGTAAGGCCTATTAGTTACATACACTTACTTAACTAGGTATCATAATATAATACATTCAACATTTAAAGACAATTGACATTAACATAAGCATATACACTTTAACACACACACGTCACTGTAAGATGTTCAATAGACCTTGAGCAGTTGAGCTAGTCCCTCCTGAAAGGAACATTTCTCTTAAGTTTGTATGTTCATGTATCCTGCAGTAGGCTACACCCATTTTCCGTCTGTTAAGGGCTGGTCCACACAGATTTTTAAGACATAAGATTTATGGTTTAACGCATAGTCGTAAAGTTGGATCATAGGAAACACTTACTGGCGTTCACACAAAGCTTTAGTTTGAAGACGTCAAAAGCGTTATTCGTTGTCATAAAGTTGGGCAATGTCCAACTTTTCGCTTAAATCTTAAAACAAATTACGAAAACCTTAAGTAAACGCACCATCTACTTTAATAATACTTATGATTTAGTTGTAAGAAGTGCAGGAATTGTTGTAAACAAGGCTATTATAATTAATTATTGATAGACCCTAATACAAATTACATTTAATTTGTATTTGAACCACAATGATGTTTTAACTGAGGATAAAGGTAAAACGCTACAAAGCCTAGGCCTATCTTGAACGAAACAAAATTATGTGAACCAGGGCCCTAAAAACAACGTCTTAGAACCTTATGCATTATGTCTTAAAAATCTGTGTGGACCAGCCTTAACTTAAAATTGCTTTAAAATCTTTTTAAACTGTCCCAAAAGAAAATTAAAACATGTTCCTTTGTGCCAATGAATATTTCAGTTTATCAAATATTCCTAGACCTAATCACAGTATAAGGAGGATACAGTAGCGAAACTTGGGTGATATTCTATCGGCAAACTCCTGCGCGCGCAGCTACGGTCGCCCTGGCGGCGAGTTATCCGAGTTAGCCCATATTGTAGGTGAGGAACGTGGCAATGAGGTATCCCTCTCCCCCTCCCCCCAGGACTCGTTCATGGTTTCGTTGAGTTTGGTCTAACCCACCGCTACGAACGCCACCCGCTTCCGTGCCGCAAGTCGTCTGCTGTGCCAGGCATAGCGCTTTCGCTACTGTATGCTCCTTATACTGTGACCTAATTAGGCATGAAACATAGGGGCTAAGAATATAGAAGGCCTACAGGCATACACATAACTTTTTTACTTTGTATCCATAGGCCTATCTATATTTTTACCCGTAGTTTGTGCCAATATTTGTATGTACCGTACAAGTCCCATGGTGAAATAAAATATATAAATATACCTTGATTGGTACCATATGTAGCTATACTGCCTACTTTGATTCAAGCTGAATAACAAACATTTAGCATCTTATTTATTTCCCCATGGTGTTTTGGTATTGGAATAGGTTGTAAGCTAATATAAATAATTGTAGGTGGTAATTAAAATAACTATAAATATGTGGGCCTACACGCATATCTTATTTTATATGCTTAACTTTATGTTTGAGGTAGAATAATGCAGATTGTTGTAATGTTACACTGTAGGCCTAATCTTGTCTTATGCAACCGGTTAGGTGGAAGAACAGCGAATAATCAAAGTTTGGCATTTTGACATGTAGGCTATTTGCAATTTGCATCAACAAACAAATATCTAACCAATAATGTGTTTTCTAAATTTTATTTTCAGCTGGCATTGATCCAAACCAAATTTGTCGTAGCTCACTTAAAAGAACTACATCCTGAGAAAACATTTGAAATTGGTAAGTATTCTACACTTGAGAGGACTAAATACCAGTTATGAAGTTTAGGGTGCCTACAGAGGTAGACACGCAGGCCCATTATTAATTTATTATGACTGCCCACTAAATATTTAGTCCAAAACTAAATTGTTTTCTCCATGGCAACCACCAATCAGAAGTGTGGTTTCCACTTAAAAAACAAGTAGGTTAAGTCCCAGACTAAATAATGAATGATTGGTCCATCATAATACATACTAGGCCTTACCTTAGTAGTCTACATTTTGTTCTTTATTGCAATTGCCAACTGTTCAGTAATGTAACTTTATGTTTAACATATTCGTCATATACTTCACACCCCGATTTGACTACTAGGCCTATTGGTACCTACCTCCTTAGTACCTATAAATGTAGGCTATACTCTTTGAGATCTATCGTTGTTCAATCAGTATCACCCTTAATTACTTGTTGTTTATCCTTATTCCTAGTATCATTCGTAGCCTACAACTTTATACAGTTTATTAACACATTTGTAACAACCTTGTCAATACCATATTCTGGTATCATACGTGTATTTGCATGCATGCAAATACATGTATGATACCAGAATATGGTATTGACTAGACGTCTATCACAATCACAATGTGAAATATCACTTGAATTGTTTTGATAAAGTTATTTCTTGGATACTTAATAAATTCAATAATTCTTTCAACATTTGTGAAACTGGCTAAATGGGGAGCTAAAATTTAATTCTGGTTGTCCATATACCTACATGTAGTAAGTTGCCACATACAACATGCGTAAAGGAAATTTATTGGCCTGCCTCAGCGTTAACATACAGTTTGTCGAGTAGGCCTATTGCATTACTGTTCTTGTAGTTTCACTATTTCTTTATTTTTTCAGTTACCATGATGACAATGGGTGATCAAATCTTGGACAAACCACTACCCAAAATAGGAGAAAAAAGTTTATTTACTAAAGAATTAGAAATTGCCTTGGAACAAATGGATGTTGATTTTGTCGTTCACTCACTAAAGGATTTACCTACCACTTTACCTGATGGAATGAGTATAGGTGCTATTTGCAAGTATGTTGAACTTGTTATGATAAGTAAGCCTACATAACCTTCAAAGATATCAATTATAATACATACACACCTTGGCATATTAAAGTTTGTTGCACATTAACAGGGAAGGATACCTCTACGTCAAAAACCGCACACAATTTTAACTTATAAATTACATCACAAAAAAGGGCTTCAAAATCAAAAATCTGAATCAACAGCGCACTATGGTTTAGTAAGCTCTACATACTGAATGCTTTAAGTTGTGTCTTACATTGTAATCCGTTTTTTTTTTATATATAATTAATTTTATTACTAATTAGTAATTATCGAATTAATAATCAAAATAACTACGCTAATGGTTATATTTCATTCAGTCTGTAGGGCTTACCAAAACACAGTGCACTGTTGATTTAGATTTTCGATTTCTTGTTGCAATCTTGAGATATAATTAAATAATGGAAATTTTCTGCGGTTTTTGACGTAGAGACTACCCTTCGCTCTTAACCTGAGAAGGAACCGCAGTAACGGTAGACAGCTTGAAGGTGTGGTACTGGTATGATTTAACAACTGCCGGTAACTGTAACAGTACTAGCCTATGTAAAACTGGCCAGATTATTGCGCAATGTACAGCGACATTTTGTAAATGATTTGGTTTCCGCCAAGAACCAGATGACGTTTGAATCATAGTTTTATTAATAAATTTTAGTAATAAATTAAATACATTTGTGTTTATTGTCTATCCCTCCTGTTACATGAACTGATTTTATGTGACTCATTACTATGATAGTTCTAGTGACACTGTTTACACATATGCCACTTGTCTCAAAGTCCACTAGATATTATAGTTTATAGCAGGGATACGTTAGTGATGTGTAATACAAATTTTGGTCGATATCGGCACCATGTTGCCGAGATTTTTCATGATATTGGTATAACCTGTTGTGTGTGTCATAGGTTGTTACTGAGTTTATAGAAAGAACAATCCCACAACAAGTAGCATACATAAAGAATGTGACCTGTAGTGATACATAA
This sequence comes from Isoperla grammatica, assembly GCA_945910005.1. Classification (NCBI taxonomy): domain Eukaryota; kingdom Metazoa; phylum Arthropoda; class Insecta; order Plecoptera; family Perlodidae; genus Isoperla; species Isoperla grammatica. The sequence continues at coordinate 118,553,072 of OX246737.1, forward strand.
TTAATTATTAATTACACTTCATGTATCAAAATCGGAGTGTGCACAGAGATAATGCGTCCCTATCTTTTCTTAGCCTGGTGCTTGCACCTTGATTTAGTGCATTTCCTAAGGACGTGTAGGACTGTAGGTGTATGCATTTTGTGAGCGCATACCGAACAGCAACCTGCTCGATCGACGATCGCAATCAAAACACCCAGTTGTAGACTTTGGGCTTGGCATCACAGCCACTTGTCGTCCGATCAAATTATAGAATGTTTAAAATTGATGATCACATATAAACGGGTTGCTATACAAAATGTGCCATGTATAATATTCATGTTCAGGCTCTGAACATATTTCATTTTATGTATTGTCATTTGTCATGTGTGCTTTTAGACGGGAAGACCCTCGAGATGCTGTTGTTCTAAATCCCAAGTTTAAAGACAAAACATTACGGACATTACCGAAGGGTAGTATTATCGGGACAAGCTCACTTCGTCGTGCTGCGCAACTGAACAGAAATTTCCCCGATCTCGTAGTAGAAAACATAAGAGGGAACCTGAATACGAGGCTGGCAAAGCTGGACAAGGGAGACGCATACGCTGCCATCATTCTAGCAGCTGCTGGACTCAAGAGGATGGGCTGGGAGGACAGATTATCAGAGGTATTTGGCTTTTATATTTGCAATTTTTGCTTAAAGAAGAGACCTTGGACTTGTTTGTCACATTCAGAGCTACCAAAAATTGTGATGTACCAGTACTTCATTGTTTTCCCTTATGAATTTGTGATTGGTGGGTTTATAATTCTGTGTAACAAGAAGTTGGGAGGGGGGGTTTCTGGCAGTCAAATTCTGGGTGAATTTAAATTTACCCAGAATTTGAAGTTTATCTGAAACAACAATCGTTTCAATGATGTAGACTAACATTTAATGGTACCGATAAATATGCTGACACTTTTCGATGTTATTAGTTATGTTGCCACTTAAATTTCCTTTATGTTTTCTTTTAAACTAGCGTTAGGTTCATGTGGTAAATGTTGCTTGAATGATTGTCTAGACAGTGGATGAAGAGGACATGCTCTATGCAGTGGGCCAAGGCGCGTTAGCTGTGGAATGCAGAGAGGACGACTTCGCAATACTACGTCTACTGGAGCCGCTACACCATGGCTCAACGACATTAACGGTTCTGGCCGAAAGGAGCTTCCTACGAACTTTAGGTAGGCCTACCTTACTATAAGAATTAAGAAGCAGACTATCCATTTTATTCAAAACCAGGTTCTCATAATTTCTCTGTCTGTACTAACCAGTGTTTATAGTACCTAATATGTATCGTGTCATGAGTTTGCATCACAATATGTGAGTCCTGCAGGTTGTCACGTGTCGACCCACTGTATACCGGTTCATGTTGTTGCTAGGAGACTTGGTTGTTAATGGAAATAACATTAGTATTTAACAATTGGGTAGCTACTAGTTACCTTGAATTTCCGAAGGGCTGGCGGTGGTATAAATGTGGGCTTAGGCTGGGATATCTCTTGATGTATTGGCTGGGATAATTCCAAAGCTTCCAATTGCATTTATGTGGATCTGGTTCTTGATGACCATTGTTTTAAAACTTACATATATTAAAATAAATGATTTACAGTATTGATACTGCTTTTCTAGTTTCTACATTATTTATTGTTTTGTGATATAGCCTATGCTTTGACAGTGTTTTAATTCAAAATTAATTGTACAGTATTCCAGGTGTCATGGTAGCCTAGGTCAGAGAAGACTGAACAAGCAGTATGGAATAGCTCGTCGCATATGCATACGCTATGCGCAGCCCCACGTTAACCTTGTACGTTGGCCCCATCTATAAGTCTCAATTAATGTAACGTTGTTATTCACGAACTAGGTGGTGGTTGTTCTGCTCCGTGCGCCGTTATATCCAACTTGCAAGACAAGACGCTGACGCTGACCGGGGCCGTATGGAGCCTGGATGGAGAGCACACGCTCAAGCAGACACTCACGTGCCAGGTGTCGTATAGGGAGGATGACGACGACGGGGAGCCACCCATGTGAGTGTTGAAATACATGTCCGATCAACGTAACGTGTAGAAGTGCGGGGCAATAGCATTCGTTATTCGATTGAACCACTTAAATTATTATTAATAATTCTTGGCTGTCGGGTGTCTGTCGCCGCGTCTGTCGTTTATTAAAACCTGACGTTTCGGACTAATTGCATAGTCCATCTTCAGAGTGAAGAGGCAGTCACAGTCGCTGTCGTCAGTCACTGGGTAGAGCGGGATCAAGTAGGTTCTCTCAGTGACTGTCTCTTCAGTCTGAAGATGGACTATGCAATTAGTCCGAAACGTCAGGTTTTAATAAACGACAGACGCGGCGACACCCGACAGCCAAGAATTATTAATATTGACTCGGGCCGCGAAAGCCTACAACAAGTTTTAACTTAAATTATTGTTTCAAAATAGTGTTTTATTCTGTTTAGGGCCGGTCTTGCAATCTCCTAATAAGAAAGTTATTTGTAGCAATTAAGCTATTTGGAGGATTTTAAGAGTTTTGATTGGTCGTCGCCATGGAGAAAACAAGCTATTCGACGAATAAGTAGTTATTGGGACGTTGTAAGACTGGACCTTAATATATAAAAAAAAAAAGAAAAAATGTTGCAAATAGAACCAATAATTTACATGCAATTAGGGATGTGCGAGTACTCGAAAATTCGAGTCGAGTTGAGTAGTTGCCACTTGACTCGAGTGTTCGAGTATTTTTACGAAAGTCGAGTCGAGTCGAGTAGTTGTTGCTTGTTGTCGACGGAGCCGGCGAATCCGAAAGGTTTATATAGCTTACTGCCAACAGGTAGCGCTACCAACAAATCGCGCAAGAATCGATTGTAAAATCGATATGTTTTAGGCCTAGGCTAGGCCTTCTAGGCCTACGTGACGAGCATGCGGGCCGGTCAGCCTTATTTTTGTCGTCATAAACACGACTGTAACCATTGTGGATATTGATTTCAATTTATTTTAAAATAATATCCGAATGTAGAGGCTTATTCAAGTAGTTTTTCATGAATCGGTTCTTGATTACTTGCTGCGTAGTGAACTGTCAACAGGCGGCCGCTTGCATTCCACTCGCCTGCGTCTATCGCTATCTCGCTTCCACTCACGCGTCCTGCGACTAGCGCTTTCTCTCTCTCTCTCTCTCACGGCGGCCGACAGCAGCCGACACGGCGAACTACTTCGTCGCGTCTCGCTCACACCATTGTTCTCTCGCTCTTTCTCGCTCGGCCGCATCTGTTTTCACTTGCTGAGTGCCGGCCTGAATCAAGGGATGGCTCGCGTTTTAGTACGCGCGATCTGCAAATATTTTGGGGGGGGGGGGGGGGGGGGGGGGGGCGCTCGAGAATGTGCGGTATCCTTTGATACGGGTCAGTTTGGACTAAAAGCGGCCGTGGACGAATATTTAAGCAAGCAGCAAGCAAGCACAGGCTAGTTTAAAAGTTCCCATTTAACATTATTTTTTTAATCAGTGATTTTAATTTAATCAGTTACGAAAATTAACTGGTAAACCAAGATAGTAGAAGTTAATAGAAGAGTAGAGCCCCTCACTTATATATATTTATTTATTTATTGAAGTAAGCTTCTTTTACATTCTTTGGATTATATTAAGAAATGTACAGAATTTTTGAGTTTTCAAAGACTACCTATTATGCCTAAATCAAAGTAGGTGGCATACTGCAGTCTAATTTATGCAGTACTGTGTAGGAATGAAGGTCTTCAAATTAATTTTCTAATATGAAAAGGATGGATGGAGACTCGACTCGACTCGACTCGACTCGACTTGATACTCGCGAGTATTAAAAACTCGACTCGATACTTGACTCGAAGTCAAAAAGCACTACTCGCACATCCCTACATGCAATATGTAAGAATCTAGTCCCAAGGTTGTCATGGAGATATATAATGCTACGTGTCGGTAAAGAACAAAACTATCTGATTTGTTTTCTGTTTCTGTTTCTGACTTATTTCAATCGACCTAACATGGCAGCCATAATGCCGGAGACAGGCCCAAAGTTTCGCTACCTGGTACCTGCACATCCCTAATTTGTATCTTATTTAGTATTTATTTTTGCATAATATATTATAGTATTTGAGATATTTTTAGATATTTTATTTGGGCATTATTGAACATACTCGTGTTATAACCCATGGCCATAGGCCTAGGCTAGGCTATGTCAAATTGTAAATTTGTAACAATTCTCTTTTAGCATGGTTGCCATGAAATTGTAGTTTTTGCATGCTTTTGTTTTCCACAGTAGTGTGAATCAATCAATTACTTAATAAAAATGTGTACATGAATTTGTTTGTTACAGGAAATGTCCGTATCGAATGCCAAAACTGTTCTGTAGCATATCTCCAGGGCACTTGACGTATCGGGACTTGGAAACTGCTGAAAAGCTAGGTGATGACTTGGCACATCTCTTGATCAAAGATGGAGCTTTGGCCATTATGTCAGATGCTAAGAAAACGAATGAAGCTTCTATCATTAAGTAGACCAACTATACTTTAACTATACTTTGCGTAGGTAGTTAAAACAGCCAAGGCTATATCAGTAGTTGCGCTGGAGACCTGTAATGAAAATAGCAATACCTATGATTAGGCACAGTGAAAAATGAAAATATCTTGATGGCTAAAATCTCAACTAAACATCATGGATGATGTGTGCATTGTATGCTTGCAACCTCAGTTTTTGAGTTCTTATTTATTGGAGCATAAATTATAATAGTCTTCCATAAATTATTTAATTCTATAACTTGTTTTATGGATGGTAGGAAAAGAGGGATGGGAGTATAAAACTTCATATCTGAAGACTCTGTAACTTGGATAGAACTAAACACATAACGCACATTATGCATTATCACGTAAATACTAAATACTCATTACGCATTACGCGGACTCATTACGCATTATCACGTAAATTACTAAATAGTACTCTGGGCTTTTACTGTATTCTCGAGTACAAATATTGTTTTTTAGGTGTTTCCAAATATGAGTAGGCCTATCAATATCTAATCGAACGTTGATTATCATTATCAATCTTTAATATCGGGTACAGCATTTTCTAAATCATTTTTCTTTTAGTACATATTTGGGAAAAGATGTGTGAATTTCATGTGAGACTGTTCCAGCTCTCCTGGGATTTGCATTACCTACTCAAATTACTTACCTCCTAGGCAAGACGCTTTGACCGAAGATGTTGCGCTGAAGCCATGATAGGTGTGGGGAGGTGGGATATAGGCTTGTCCCAGAATGCCACTCGCTATGTAATAATGACATCACATCAAGTTATAAATTGTTTCACGTTAGGTATTATGTTTGAATAGTAATAGTATTGTTGAATTGTTCACACATTGTCAGCTGTTCGAACCTATATTTCTCTTAATATATTATTACAAGTAATGTCATTCAAATCAACTTGGCACACCATTAGTTATTTATCAAAATATACATTCTTCAAAGTAGTGTATTAGGCCTACATGATAAAACATGAAGGTTTTGATACTTCTCTATTTCCTACAAGTTCCGGTTTTATTTAAGCCTAACTGTCCATTTATAAGGTGAACTTGCACAGGGGAAAAACAAATTGGACCATTGTTACCACCACATTGTGTTCCTGATTCTCAACCAAATTTACTGCACTCCATGTCTCCATTTATTTTGAATTTTAGTTAGTGATGGTTACTTTATAGTTGAGTTCATGAAATGATCGAAGTAGGTAGCCGATAGCTGACGAGTGTATCACAAAGTTAACAAATTATTGCCCAATAGACCAGTATATTTTAGTGTAGAAGTTCTGTTAGGCTTTCACATCTACTTTACTTATACAGTACTCACAGTCTTGGCACTGGTAAAGTCTTCAACACAATCACCCTGTTGTTTGTTACTGCGTTGCTTGTTACGTTACTTTTTATTTTTTTCCATTGCTTATTTGTGTCCTCTATCTGGGTCAAACCCAGAGCAATAGGTTTAGTAGTTAGATGTGTGGTTGAATTTGTAAGACTTTTTCTTGTTAATTTGAACATTTTAGGTTTAGCTATGTCATGACAATTTAAAAGATTTTCACTGTCTCTCTTGAACGTTTTATGTGTCAACTCTCAATGATCGATGGATGGATGGGTGGTCCCCCCAATCACCGATCAATACTGTAGTTGCATTTTTCAGTTTTCCTGTCATGCCTTACCCTATATCAGCCATTTTCCTACAGTGTAAGCTATGTAAACTGGAAAGAGGAGGCCAAACAAGAGACCAAATTGTTATTGTTGGCTTTTTATGATTTATGTACATGTACATGGTATTGCTAATAGTAGCCACCATTGTATTGGAGTTTACTGTTTTGGTAAATATTTGAAGTACACACTACGTAACTTGTTCTAGTAGAAATTGATCTTAAAACTAATATTGTAGGCCTGTGGTTTCAGTGTGAATGTTTATTTCAATTTGTGTACAGAATGAGGGGAACATGTTTAGTTGACAAACGTAAACTTTAAAAAAAAAGAAAAAAATGGAAAATTCAGAAATAAAAACTGAAGACACAATCTAGTCCTTTAATTTCTTTATAACTTTTGACTTGCACCCAAAACCATGACTCACTTATTGTGCAATGTTTTAGTGCTTGATCAAGGAAATTTATGGAATTAAAACTGCAGACTTTTTCAAACTACGTATGTGTGAAAAGAGATGAGAATGCAATCACCATTGATAAACATGATTGATACCCACTGTATAATACGTTTGGTTTAATACATGTTACATATTAATTACAGATCATGGTTATCTTTTCTACTCACATAATACGTAAAGGCGTCTGTTTTGTTTAAATATACGTAGGCGTATGCCTATAATATATAGTAAACATTATATAGTATATAGCTGTGGCAGCCTTCTGCCATCTACCCATACAGCTTTATACCAGTGGATGTAATGGTGTGTTAGAGAAATTTATAAACATGGCTTTGTGTAAATTTTTGGGCCCGGAATAGATGTATAGTAGTGACATGATTATGGGATCAAGAGCCTCGTGATTGCAGTTTATCCCAAACGTATATCATTACAAATATATTAATTGACTGGTGGAAGGACAGACCCCAACAGCTTACCTGAGGTGTAGACTGATGTGATTTGTAAGACCGAAATGTCTCGGAAAATGTGCCCGACTTTTTTATGTTTATATTATAATTATTTATATTTCTCATCACATCAGTCTACACCTCAGGTAAGCTGTCGAGCTCTATACTATTGCTAGTCATATATTACCAGCCTTTTAGCATCTTTTATAAATATACGTATATTGAACTTTTTTGTTTCCAAAACTAAGTACCCACTTTTAACTGGTTGTTTATGATTTTTCAAATAAGAAACATTTGGCACTTATAATATCTTACATACATGTGAAGTTATTGTCACTCATTTATCTTCTATGGGACGTGTATACAGCCGAATTTGTGGACACGATGCATGCTTACTGCACAATTGTGCTAACAAAAGAAACAACAAAATAATTTTTGTGAGTCTTGTTTTCCTTGGATTTGGCTTTCGTTTGGGATTGCCAAGTATGCAATCGGATTGAGAAGATACAGACAACGGGCACCATATTATATTGTTTATAAGTACATCAACCCATTTTGTTACTACCCTATATGTACTACACAGTAATGCATGGTTAATGAAATACCTACACATAAAACATAAGTATGCAGACAGGCAGGTAGCATGTATTAGTCTTCTTCTTTATTTATTTCATATCATTTTTTATTATATGTTGGTACTTGGTAGTAGGGGATATTATTAAGTTTGATGACTTAGGTTATTGAATTCATCTAGTAGTCATATATTAAGCAAATTTATTTTATGGCTTGCAGTATAGGGTGTAATGCATTATGTTGCATGCATGGGGACAATGAATGGAATTAACATTGAAAGTGCATGTGATAAGGTGATAAATGTGATAAAGTCTGGATTGAATATAATATAACATTTGAATACTGAGTGGCTTCAATGTGTAATTGTTATGAAGCATTTAGAAGATAATTAAATTTATGATATTTTGATTATTTTCATGCACATGCTTCATGGCCTACACCCATTATATTTCTTGTCTAATTTCGGTATCGGTACATGTAATTGTGTAAAAGGCCTTTTGGCAGAGATAATTTTGATACATGTTTGTCACGTGACCATATATAGCTGGGATTTAATCCGTTTTTTTTTAGTGGTTCACAAACAACATTGGTTTTAATTTCAATTTATTATGCATGTAATTGAAAATGTAAAAGTTATTGATATGTGGTGTTATAATTAAAAGTGGCATTGGATATGTTAATAATAGCACCACTCAAATATTTCATTACAATCTGTAGACTGTCATTCAACTCATTGTCATTGATAAAACAATTTTGCTGGTAAGTGGTAACATAAACTTGTTATTTTTCATAACGTAAAGTGTACACTGAACAAAGTACCGGTATACAATATGTAGTAATTAGTATATAATTAGCAACATATCACAAGATCTCGTACTGCCGCCAAAACATTGGTGTGGATCCTAAATAACAACGTCTAAAAGCAGATCATTTAGATCACCAATCCAATAAATTCTAGAGAATTAATGATATCTTGTTAATGAGCAAACAAGAAGATGAATCTGAATCCGATTAACCAGATCGCGTACACGTAAAATTTATGATCAGAGGAACCTGGTTCAAGTTTGTGTAACAGTTGACACTATGATTTGCATTGGCCCAGTTTTTCATCACTAGTTAAAACATGGGGCAATGATATAAGCCAATCCAAGAACAAATTTGTATCAACATTCCTTAGTTACTTACTGCATATAGGTCTAATGTTTTATGAGAACATGTGTATTCTACAAATCATAAATTATTATTATTATTATTATTAAGTTTTGGTAACATGTAATTGTTGCTTTTTAGATAGTAGGTATTTCTACAGTTGATCGAAACAAAAGCATTGTAGAGAGTATGATCATGTTCAAATGAGCTGACGTATGCTTTTCTTGTCTGTTAGTGTGGCTGCTTGATTTTAGATATCTACTCTTGTGACAAGAACTTCATTCAATCTCTTGGAGGTGTAGCAAAAAGAAAAATAATATGGTCTTACAGCTCGAACTAATTAATTTATTAGTTTATTCATAATAATATCAATCAATATAAAAATTTGGCAAAAAGCAATATATTACACGAATGGCTTAAACTGGCTCTCCAAGCAGCGACTCTAAATTGCTGATATAGTTATTTAGAAAGTGAAAACCTGTTGACTACTATTTGCATTAGTATATTCAGCAAATTATTATTAAAACATTAGTGTGTTTAATTGTTTTGTGTTGCAATATCATTATTACCCAATTACCTAAAACTCAAAAAGCACCAGTTATATGGCACATAAAATAGTGCCCACAGTAGTGATGATGAACTTGTAAACTGAATGAATATATTGTTATTTTGTGTGGCTAGGTTACTATGATATAACTTGTAGCAGCTGTATGTGGAATGCACCTCATGAGATGTCGTTTTGAATTTTGAATCATTGTTTTGCAAGTTACTGGCATTATACTTTATAGTTTATACAGTATTTGGCTTTGGCACAGTCATACCATGTTGATTGAGATTGATGTATTTCATTGTGAGGGTACGGTTGCATTGCTATTGTACGTGCAAAACACTTTTATATATGCTAATACAACTTGCAAATTATGAAATTGACTACCAAAACATTGTGTGTTAGAGCAGTCTAAATGCAGTAATACTGTAGGAAACTTAACTCCAGCCTGAATATTCATAACAGATTTACAAATACTGGTCATATGAAGTGATGAACAAATTTGTTCTGATGTAATCAGTTCTATGTGTGAAGTTTGGGTTGTCAATGTCTATGTATATTGTATATCTTATCTTTGGTTTACACAACTTTTTAAGGTTGAGGATTCAATCAACTAGTATAGGAAAACAATGTCAGCACCTTGGTCAGCACACAACACACACATGCCACATACAACACACTAAGGTGCTAAGAGTTTAGTTACCAATGTTTAATGTACAGTTTTAAACTACTGCAACTACTCAGTTCCTATTTTTCGTAAGCACCTTCTTTTACCGTAATAATACCTCAAACAAAATTACTATGCAACAATTAAGCAACTATGCCATAAATTCGACAAGGAGTGCAATGAGTTGAACAAAAAATTGCTTTGACTTTTCATCCAACTTCTTAAAACGGAATGTTGGTCTGGGCAATACGGGCTTTAAACACAACCAATGGGAAACAGCCTTTCAGATGTCTCATCATATGGCAGCCAGTAGTAGAAAACCTATAGAATTAGACAACTTAGACCCAATCGTTACAAATAAACCTTAAAAGGTTGTGCAAACCACAACCATTACGAGAAGTTTGATTGATTATTATTGCTCTAGTGGTAACTTAGGTGTAATTTCGTACTGAAATTTTCTTTATATTATAGTATTTTAAAAATTATAGTATCTAGACCTGAATGTATGCTATAATAATACTGTACCTACCATGTATAGTATGTAGAATGACATGAGTTACAAATATATGATGTTGAATAAATAAATATATATATTGCAATATTTTAAAGAGTCTTATGTGGTAATTTAGTGGTGACTGATGTCATGTGTGCTGTAGCAATTCCGGCTCTAATTCCCCAACTTCTCTTATCTTTCCAACCTTCAGTTAGACCCGGTTTTTCAATCGGCTATTAAGTCATTAACGGGCCCGTTATCTGCATAGGGTTTATTGGGTTACAGATCACGGACTGTCAGCTAAACGGCCCCGTTAACAAGCTGTTCACCGATTGAAAAAACAGGCCTTAGTCTTCTTTTCCTATGGCCGCATTTTTGGCTTACTGGGCCATCATGCATTTTCTGGTTTTCCAGTAGACAGGCAGGGCCTTAGAGTAGAATACACGTTATACTTACAAATCTTAAACGATTGATGATTCTCACATATCTGATTTGTGAAGTTTGATTACTCCCCGATTATAGTTTACAATTGCTTGTCTAGCTGCGTTCCAGACTACAATCTTGCACGATATTGTTAATTTTTACTGTTTTTGCAAGCGTAATAAAATCTTGCAATCATTCCATTTATTGGTTTGAATTAAAGCTGTTATTATTTCCAAATATACTACAGCAAATTTCAAATCTGTATCTACTTCTACTATCTCTTGATATTCATCTGAACCTCAGCATAATTTGAACTAAAGAATCAATCGCTTCTTTCAACTAATTTTGTCCCAAAACTTACTTTTCACTATTAGCTGTTTCAATTATCTACAACTTCCTATGTAGTTGATTGATTGTGATTGAAGGGATCTTTTAACATTAATAAGTACTGTAACACCACCACTCGGATGTCTCCCAAGCTGTAATTTTCCCTTTTGGTTTTGTGAACACAACAGATCGATAAGTCTACATTGTAGTCCTAAAAGTTTGTCATAAATAATTTTTTCCTTATGTCAAATTTTATATTTATTGACACCATAATCTTTTTCTAAGGGTAGAATGTGTTTAGGCTATTCTGCTTAGTTCACTCTTTCTCAGAACTTTTAAAGAATTTGGTCAACAATATTACATGGTACTACAGAATGCAGATAAAAGTTCTGATTTGATTTGTTAAGCCCAAATAATCAAATCAAATCAGAACTTTTATCTGCATTCTGTAGTACCATGTAATATTGTTGACCAAATTCTTTAAAAGTTTGAACAAATCATTTCCTAATGATATAGGCTATGCCACTCAACTGTTACATTCCCTCAACTCGTTAACCACTTAATTTTTCATTATAGCTCCTCCATTTCCACCAATAATCTTTTCAACTCATTTGTCTTTCCCAATGCATGTCTGCATACTCTATTATGGGTTTCACTGGGAGCACGAAAAATGGCACCGTTTCCAATTTGCTGACTGTTTGTGTTTGTGTATCCCCTAAAGTCTTCTTTATGTTCACTTGTAGATTTACAAGTTCTTGTGCCATTATACAATCTTTCTCCGCTCAACGGTTGCAAAAACGACCTTTCCTAACATAAAGGGGAAGGGTGAGACAGGAAGGGGATTGCTTATTGTTTTCCCGGTATTCACTCGGACTTCAATAACAAAAATGTTAATATTTTTGGAAACCGAAATTCCAACAGTTGCATCTGAGATAACAATTTGAACAACCTTCTCAGTTCCAATCCACCGCACTAATCGGACATGACAGTCCCTCCCCGCATTCTTATCTTACCATCGCAGTTCCAAACTGGTAGCAACTCAAGGGGGTGTACAGCAGTGATACAAGATCGCAGCTTGCAGTGAAACCCATGATTGCATTGATTTTTCCATAACATCCACTATTCTTGATTTCATCTCATCCTCCAGCTCATTCATAAATTATATTCGACACTAAATGTGTCAAGAGATAGCACCACTGCTGCGCAACATGGCTGACAGTTAGAGGGTAACAAACTGACAGGAGAGCATGGATCCGCCTAAACATGTTATTGCGCAAAGTAAGTTTTTAACTTTATTCTGAAATATACATATATTTGAAAGCAAATAGAGCCCAAAGGAACCTCAATGAAAGAGAGGCAGTGTTAATCGGTGGCCTTTTAATTGCATGTGGTTAATTAACATTACGATCAGAACATGAACTCGGACCTTCGGATACTTGGTGTGTCCCCTGATCCAAAATCCCCATAATATCAAAGGCATCTTGAATACAAAACGCAACCAGCAAATATCCAGCAAAGCTGGATATTCACTGACGCAACAATATCGTTTATGTTTCTTTGGAATCGTTGCCATTCTCATATAAACAATGACAAATGACACCGACAAATGACATCCAGCGGCTCTGTTGCCCTCTATTACTTCACGATTTCGCCGCCAGAGATCATATCTGCAACATTTAGTGCCGAATAGTATATCAGCAGAAGATATTTACAATGGCCAAGCCCGCAGTTTTGCAGGTCAGTTTGGACGTACCACACTGACGAGCACCATGGATGTTTTTTTTTACTCATTGGTTGTGTGGGGTTTCTACAATGATCATGTTGATGGTACAGCAGTACCAAGGAATCAAAACAAGAGTAGCACAAAACGATTTATTTCAGTTTCAGTTCAATGTTAACATTGGAGCTTTAATATAAGACTAAATGCTTCTCATAAACCAATACCATACTCGAAGTCATACAGTACTTACTATACAACCATTTTCTTCTTTTCAGATACGGTATGATGTATTAAATTATGTATTAAAAAAACAAATGCTGGTAATGTGTTATTAATAGTGTACACTTACCTACATCTTGTGAGCTTTAATTGTAAGACAAATATCATATAAAACAATACAGCATGAATTAATATTTAATTATGATAGAAAATAATAATACAAACTGCCACTGTTTTCCAGAAATGCTCTTGACTAGGCTTGTCAAATTTAATATTCTTTCAAATGTCCAACTTGTCCCACACACCACTCAAGTTTTTTGAAGAATAAATTTTAGCTCACTATAAAATAAGATAAATTTAAGACAGATTTGACTTCTACTTGACATACATTTGCTACGCATGAAAATGTCCCATTCACTCCACATCTTCTTCTGCCATGGTTGACGGAGAGTCCTGTCCGGAAATTCGCTGAAAAATAGAAAAACACGTGTAGGTCTATAGTACATCACAAATGGGTTGTAGGCCTGGTTTTTTAACCAGTCATTAACAGGGCCATTAGCTAACGGGTCTTTAGTTAAACTTAATTTTAACGTTTTATTATGTCATATCATATGAGATGACGAATAAAAATTATTTAAGTTATAGACTATAAATAAGTAATTAAAAACTAAATGAAGGAGGTATTTATTTTACCTGTCCGACAATTGGAAGTCGCTGAAGAAGCAGATGGAATACTTGAGGTGGCAGTGTTTGTTGCAAAACTTGTAGTAGTTGATTGGGTTGACCACATACAGCAACAGCGTTAGCAAGATGCTCCACTCCGCCCTCCAGGTCACCTTGGGCTAAGAGCTCTTCTCCCAGTTGTACCTGAACCACACAACATTATTATTTATTTGTTGACTAACTAAAATACCTTTGACATCTCTCACTATAAAAGATTGTTTAAAACATGGAGGTGGAAAAGTAGGCTAGCTCACTAGGAAAATGCAATTTTACGTTAACAATCAACATTTATAGGGCTACACAATTTTGATTTAGAGACGTTTTCAAGCAACCGGGACCTTCTAAACGTGTGTAAATGTAAAGCCTTCTTTCACTGTCAAGCAATGACTGCTAGGCCATAGCCCCTATGGCCTAAGTTATAGAGTCTACAATTTTATTTTACTATTTATTCTCATTCATATTAAATAGAGGCTGCAGAAAAGAGCACAGCTCCAAACACAAATCGCAGGTTAATTTGCGGGTGATAACTGGCCACTTGGCAATAGGGATGAAACGGGTACCCGTTAAGACCCATCCACCCGCCCGACCCAGCCGGGTACGGATACGATTACACGGCCCCTCGATGTTTATATATATATATATCAAACACCCTTATCCAACATTTGTCGGGTCGGGGGGTGACAAGTCACCAGTTTCTCGGGCTATCTTCTAGTGCTTGCTAGCCAGGCTCAGCACCTCATCTTCGTTTTCTTCTATAACCGCCGTTTCTAATAATTCTCTCCACTTCTTTCTGTCTTCCCAGCGTCTTTCTTCATTAATAATATAAAAAAAAAAAAAATTCGGAGTGTCTATGGGTACGGTCCGAAACCTGCTGAGAATGCTTAAAGCATGCTTGGCCCGTACCGAAACCTATTGAATGTGCTTTACCCAGCGTTCCGAAACCTCATTTGTGAGCATATTCAGCACGTTCAATATGCCCGAGGTTTTCAGTTGAGCATCTCCAGCATAAGGTGGTTTTTGGCGGCATTTTAAAAATGCCTTATAGACGGACCTAACCTTGGGGCCTAAGTGTAAAATGGCGCCAAAATCATATGTTTGCACATGTATTAGAGCCTAGTATATTTAAATGATTTGACTTACGCCTCTATCAACCTTTTTAATTTTACTAAACTGTTTGACAGCTAATGTAGTGGGCGTGGCAAAATGACCTTGCGCCTGATTGGCCTAAACAGCCATGCCTATGCTTGAAGTGTTCCGTAAGTATATCGTCCTTATAGATGCTTTAATGAGCTGGAGAATGCTAGGGGCAAAGCATTCTCAGCAGGTTTCGGACTGTACCCTATTTGCACCCAAGTTGTTTTTACTTTTTACCCAAGTTGGGTGTGCCCAACATTTCATATTATGCTATTTGCACCAAAGTTGTTTTCATCCAAGTTGGGTGTGCCCTGCCCAACATTTAAATGCTATTTTCACCTTGTTTTCATCCAAATTGGGTGTCTCCAACATTTAATATGCTACTTGCACCGAAGTTGTTTTCACCCAAGTTTGTGTGTCGAACATTTTAAATGCTATTTACACCCAAGTTGGGTGTGCCCATCATTTAATATGCTATTTGCACCCAAGTTGTTTTCACCCAAGCATACCCAAGTTGGGTGTGTCCAACATTTTATATGCTATTTGCACCCAACTTGTTTTCATCAAAGTTGGTATATTAAATGTTGGGCACACCCAACTTGGATGAGAACAACTAGGGTGCAAGTATCATTTTAAGTGTTGGACACACCGAACTTTGGTGAGAACAACTTGGGTGTAAATAGCATTTTAAGTGTTGGACACACGGAACTTGGGTGAAAACAACTTGGGTGCAAATAGAGGCAGCCTTTTTTTTAGCCCCTGCTGGTAATTTAGATAAACGAGCTCCAAATACCACTTACTCACGCAATAGCATTTTAGGTTGCCTCACAGGTTCCCTCACATTTATATAGCCTACCTCGATTTAGCAACGAACGTGTGTGTCTTTCTGCTCCATGGAAAATGAGACATGTATTTTTATTTTTCGGCTAATTAAACGTTAGGCAGATAACTAGAGGCAATTTATATTTTAGTTTAATTTAATTTAACATAATATTTTTTTTACTTCTTCTTCTTCTTCTTCTCTTATGCCCGCAATTGGTCTATTCGGCCATCATGCGTTGTCGTGTTAACCAATAGAGACAGGACTCCCTCTGTACATATGTCATGCCTACAGTACTGCATATTTACTACCCGGGTAACCCGAAGGTATTGTGAACGGGTACCTAGGTCGTAAAAGTCGGGCTTCGTCATCCCTAGTTAGAAAGATAACAACTATGTTGGCAAACAATTTTTAAAAAGTTTGTTTATTCACTAATGGCGTTTTCAATGCCTTCACTGGATTGCACCGAACTCGTGCAGTTTTACCAATTAAAAGAACAATACAATAAAGTAGGCCTACCAGTGCACACTGAGTGCAGTCTATTAGAAAACTGCGTTAGTTTTGAGAAAAATTGGAGGGAAACAACTAGTCATGTTGCTCTGAAGATGTTGTTACTTAGGGCGGGAGGTAAGTAGGCATAGTATTAATTTAAAGTCGACCCATTGTATTATAGCACATTTGGTTTGGAGTATACATTCAATGGGATAACCTGCCTACAAGCAGGTTTATGTTAGTAGTTCATACGGACAGGTCTACCATCTAGGCTTACCTCTTGTAAAAAGAAACGTTGAACAGCTTCATGATCCTTCAAATCAGGCAATTTAGATCCTCCTCCAGCTTTCGATGACATTGCTTGGTTAGCCTTCCTCTCTGTAAAAAAAGGAAAAAATATGTATAGGCCTATATGATAAATGTGCTAGTGTGTGCCTGTTCAAAGATTACATAGCTGTCATCAATCAAGACTTAACCTCCTGTTTCAAAACAATGTATTACTAGCCTATAGCATTTGGATGGTCGGTGGCATGAAAGTTGACATTTGATTCCTGTGAATGTTAGGGGCCTTTGCGGCAATACTTAAGACTATTTTTAACTAAATGCTTGATAAGAAAATGAAATACATGTCATAGCACTTAGCCTGGATAGCGATATTTTTCACATTGATTTACGTGCAAGTGCTGAGTGCATACAAGAATTGTCCAAACTCATTGATATGGATATCGATGGGATTGGTTGTCAAATAAACCCTCACTTGTCTACACTTCCAGAAGTTCGGTGCTCTGGGTGGACAGATCATGGTCGCCCAAGCGGATGGTAAAGTGCTACCAGGAGGCAATAGGGCCTACAGCAATGTTTTATGTTTTTGTACAATATTCCTAAATCACACTTGAACCTTAAGGATTTCGATCAACGTTGTTGGTAATGCGTGGCCAAGCTTTAACACAGCCGTTCTTACAAATGCGCAACTGCAACAGAACGGGAGCTAGGTCGTTTTCAAGAGAGGGAAAACCCTGCAGTGCCGTAAGTGTATGTATATGTAATACGCAAGTACATCGACCCTGGCCTATTGCCACTGTAGGGCTTTGGTCCTGTCCTGTTGCATTAAAGATGTTATAGGCCTAGGCCTAGGCTAAATGTGTAAGGTAATCAGACACATCTGCAGAGTTAAATAAAAATGTTTGGTTTATTGCCATTTAACTTGTTATGATCGTGTAATAAGTCTATGTAGGCCTAGGCTGCTGTGTGTGGCTAGGTTAGTCCGTAGGCTATCCACGCTAAGGTAATTGTTTAGTATCACTGATCGCGTTTCGTACTCACTTTTTTTCTGTATTCTTTTGCGATATTGATCATATGCGCAGTACATTATTGTTATTTCATGATTTATCTGTAAGCTCCAGTGATTTTTAATACAAATAGTCTCTTCTTTCATATTAAATTATCGTTTTGAAGTTGCATCGATTTGACAACACAATCACGTTAAATATGGTGCGTGCGAGGGCGCAGCTGTTCGGAGCACACATAAAGTGTGGTCTACCAACGTATGTACATGAAAAAACCCTACCTCTTGCGCCCGAAAGTGACTTTGCCCGAGGTTAGGGGGTGGTTTTGGATGTACATGCAAACTAGGCCCCTACGATTAAATACCCCTTCTTCAAATTATGCAATTATGCAGATTTGCGCCCGAAAGTGACTTTGCCCGAGGTTAGGGGGTGGTTTTGGATAGTTTGCCATTGGCAGCACTGCACCGGACACAAGCAGGAAACAAGGAAGAAGACGTCAACTTTTCATATAAAAACTTCAAACAATCATTTATTACTCTTAAAAACTAACTACAATATTATAATAAGCATCAAAAGAAAGGCAATTAAACATTGTTCAATAAAAATAACACTTTAAACAAGACTTTGGCGTTTTTCATTGGAAAAAGTGAGTAGGAAGCGCGATCAGTGATACTAAACAAATACCCACGCTAAATATATAGGTTTAGGCCTTGCCCTACGCTAGGCTACAATTACCAGAACTAGGCCTAGGCCTACTAGGGCCTAGACCTATATTTCCTACAAAAAAGGGAGGCCTAGGCCCTAACCTATTGCTAGATACAAATGTCCATTGTACGTGTAGGCTTTCGCAATTAGGCCTGGCAATGAGATAAGTAACGCCTAGGCCTAGGCCTAGGTAGCCTAGGGCCTAAACTTCATAGGTTCATAGGCCTAGGCCTAGGTATTATTTTCGAATCATCAGTCAATAGCCTAGGCCTAGTGCCTACGATATGCAATAAACGATAACGTGTGGCATAAAAGCGTTCTACTCCTCATAAAGCATGTCTAGACCTACAAAAATAACACGCCTAAGCTAGGCTATGCATGGGGTAATGCCAGGGTAGGCAAGCCAAGATCTTAGGCCTAGGCCGTAGCAAAATAACGTGCACTTACTTTCTCGTAACTTTTTTTTGAAGTTGGGGTCATTTCTTCTCTGCTTATCAAAATAAATGCAATAACCAACAAATATAGTTCCACATATACCAGCCGCAATACCCAGAGCAGTTTTTGAAACCATTGTCATGCTAAAATGTGTAAATTAATAATTTAATTTTGACCTTCAACAGATATCATTCAACTGTTCCGTCAGCCATGATGATATCCATCCATGATGTCTGATCAGTAAAATAATCCCATTGGTTGATTTCGTTTCCATAGTGAGACGCAATATGCATAGTACATTTAAAAGGCGGTGAACAATTTGCCGCCAATATTCTTGCTTTTAATGGCCGGTGGTGCAGGTAGTCTGCTTGCCAGTGTAAACATTTTGCAAGTTCTGGGCAAGGCCCAGCCCTAATATTTAAAGAAACTCGTGTTTTACTTAACTCTAAGAATATTGTCAACGCAAGGGTTTAATTAAATATGCTTTCTAGTAGAAGGCCGATGCGCTATGCCCATTCCGAGGGTCATACAGATGTGTGCTATTCTGATGGTGGCAAGTGAGTATTGCTAGGCTAGGCCCTAGGCCTAGGCAAATCCAATGGCCTAGGCCTTGGGTAGGTTAACCTAGGCAAGCCTTTGTAAAGTTCTAGGCTAGCCTAGGCCCTAGTCTTGTAGACCAGTCCAGGCCACATAAAGAAAAATTGCATGTCAACGTTCAGAAGTTACTTTGCTTCGGTTAGGTACCTAAGGAGGCCAAGAGTAGATTTTAGGCCTAGGCTGAGCTGCTTCGATTGTGAGCAAGGGTAATAATGCTGAAGTTAAGAAATGCATACTGCAGCCGTCGAGGGATCAAATGCAAGTAGTCTATTTCTCGATAAGAATGATGGCAACCTGCTAACTGCTGTCCCATACAGCTAGGCCTACCTTACTGGATGGCTCAGTATTGGCCTGTGGCTATGCACATCGTTGATGCCAGGGACCACATCGGCCTGGAGGACCTGGCTAGAGACGGGCTTCACCTGTCGCGAGAAGGGGAAATAAAGCTCGGGGAGCCGATAGTTAAGTAGGTAAGAAGGGCTGGGAAGAGGGTTGAGGTGCAGGGACAAAGGATGTGAGGTGGACTGGGGACCGTAGGGGTGGTCGGGGGGAGGGAAGCAGGTAGTAGGGTTAGGGAAGGGAGGCATGTGAGGGAAAAGAGGGTTGAAGGTAGGGGAGTAGGGTGTCGGGTTATGGAAAGGAGGTATGAGAGGGAGAAGAGAGGTGAAGGCAAGGAAGGGGAGGAGACAGGTGGGATTAAGGGCGGATGTGGTCGAGGCCAAGGTCGAGTGGAGGTTACGGCTGGAAGAGGGGGGAAGGCGAGGAGTGGGGTTGTGGGCGGGGTTTTATACGGGAAGGTAAATGAGAGGATTAGGGCTGGAGTGGTTAGGACGAGGGGCATGCTGAGAGTCCTGCTGGTAAACTGTAGGAGTATCAGAGCCAAGTTAGTTCCTTTCTGGACAATGGTGGAACTGCAGGAACCGGACATTGTCATTGCAATAGAAACATGGTTGGATGAGGGGGTAACAGATGAGGAAATATGTCATCCTGACTATAACATTTTCAAGTGAGACAGGAGACGGGGGGGGGGGGGGGGAAGGGGAGTAATGATAGGGTGTAAAAGGGCACTTAAGGGGAGGTTGCTATGGAAGGAGGACGATTGTGAGATGATGGGAGTACAGATTCTGATGGAATGGGACAGCGCCGAGGTAATCGGGGCTTATAGGCCTACGGATAACTTGGAGTTGAACATCATGAGGAGGCTAAGGCAGAGGGTGGAGGGGGAGGGCAGACTAATTGTGGGGGGTGACCTGAACCTGCCGGGGGTTAGCTGGGAAGAGGAAGGAGGTGGGAAAGGAGGGTTAAGGCAACAACTTGTTAATGATGTGCTAAATGAGGGAATGGTACAGATTGTGAGAGAAAATACTTGAAGGCAAGGGGACAAAGGTAATCTATTGGATGTAATATTGGTGAGGGGGGATGAGGAATGGTGGGACTGCAGGGTGGAGGCGGGTATAAGCGATCACGATGTAGTGATAGCCACACTGGAGGGTAGGGGCAGGGGAGCGGAGAATAATGATGGGGGGGGGGGGGGGGGAAAGATAGCAAGAGGTGGATGTACAGTAGGGCGGCGGGGGAAAGGATAAGGGAGGATCTAGGAAATAAATTCAGAGAATGGAGAGATAAAGGGGGGGAACAAATCGGATGTGGAGGGGAATTGTAGAGATTTGTAAGGAGGCCAGGGAGAGATTGGTTCCTTGCAAGCTTGAGGTGGGGGAGGCGTGTGTATATGGTATCACAGAACTCGTTTGCGGTAATGACAGCGCGTACTACTCAGCGACCAGCTCGCCACGCCCACAAGCAGGAATTCATTGTAGCATCAAGGAAAGTAGTCGCAGAAATATCGTTGTGTATTTTTTTTTTTTTTTTTACAAATAATACTACCCGATAAGGATCCGAATCTTAAAAATGGATTCAGGTAATTTCTGGAGCCGGGTAACCCACGTACCCCGGTAACCCTATGACATCCCTAGTTGCTAATACTGTATTTTATCACTGGCCATCCTCTCTTTGGACTTCCTTCTTTTCTCATAATTCTTCTTTCACATTTTGTTTCCCATTTACTTTCACTTTCATTCTTCAATCTTCCTCCTCTTCTCCTCCCAGCTCCTCTGCCCCACATTGGCCACTGGAGTGGCCGCTACATCTGCTTCTGTAGAGTATGCACCACTGTCCTTGCTATTTCTTGTAGTTCTCTTAAGACTTCCGTTGGATCCAAATCTTACCATCTTCAGCTGAGGTCTTAATCTCTGCAAGAATTCCCAACTTGTCCCTCATCAATTCCATTCCACGATCATCCTTCCCAGGAACGAGACATTCCTTACACCTGTCCACTAATATTCCTTATCATACACTTCCAAGAGAGGTTCACATTTTGGAGCATAAATCTAATGAGTGATGAAACTTTCAGACATATTATTACCTGTGGGAGTGATGGAGATGTGAGAATTTGGACCGACCTGGCGGATGATGATCCATCATCACAGTGTGTTGGAGAGCATGCCATTGCTATTGCTGTTCAGGTAGGTAGGAAAGTAGTCCTCTCATTATTCCAGCAGTAACAGTGTTCATTACACTTGAACTTGAACTTGTAATGAACTTGAACTACAGGCTAAGATAAAGCAAGGTTTTTGGTAAATACTAAATAGTAGGATATGATTAAGAAAGAAAAATCACCCCTAGCCCTCCTGCCTGTCAGCTTGCTGTGTGGACAGTTGATGGGTATCTGTGTGTGGCCTGGCCTTTCTGCAATATATTTCAATTATAATTCAATTGGTGCATCATTTCAGAACTAAGAATGTGGCATGCATCTTGCTCTGCTTTTTAAATGTTGTTAATTGTAATTGGTAATAAATTCAAAATTGTGTCAGTTATTACTTATCAAGTTATTATGATTTAAAATTTGAATGAAAAAAGCATCTTAGCCTAACTCAAAACTTGCTTGTAAATTGTAATAACAATGTGTTTATAATATATTTTAGAATGATCGCTTTTATGTTGGAACTGACAATAATAACGTCCAATCATACACATTTCCTGGTGCTGAACGTGATGGCATTATTTCTCGATTTACTGCACCCGTCACTCATATCTCCACCATCAAGAGTGGCGGATTGATTGCATCTGGATCTTGGTAAATATTTTGTTATTGCTTTTTATTTTATTCTGTTATAAAGACCCATTCAAAATTAATTTTGATGCTAACTTAGAACTTACTACTTAGTAGTACTACTTTTGGCTAATTTTGGCTAAACAACAGTTGTGGAGACTAGTCTTCTTATCCTTTGCATGAGCATGGTTTCTGATGGTTGTTGGCCTAGGTACCTGGTATATCTATAGCAAACCTTGCATTTTCATTTTAATGACAGACTTTCTTATTTGGCTATTATTTCCCATTTCAGTGATATGGAAATCCATGTGAAAAATACAGAAACCTCGGAGAATACAGTTTTGCTGGGGCACAAGGCACCAATTCTCGGTGTTGCTCTTGATCCACATGGAAAGTATTTGGTAAGTATCATATATTATGAATGGTCTAATCTTTTCACATTTGATATCAGTGGTTATTTTTAGGGATGGGTTTTACTTTTATAATATAAAAACCCATTTATTTATTTATGATTCTAATTTAAAAACTATAGTTATCATGATAGAACTTGAGTACAACAGCTCTTTACAGTCTCATTCGTATACTTATCACCAACCTCCATATTATTATTTGTTACCTACTATACTACAAGTAGATAGCTGCAGTAGTACTGTAATCGGTTAATGTCAGGACGGGACGGATACGGGTAATTACTGACGGAAACGCAAGCTTGGTTATTGATGAGTATTTAATGGTTCAAGACACGGATAGTTACAGACACTCGCGGATATGATCGGATACAACGAACGACACCACCTCTCGTCATCGCTGTCTGTATCGAACTCGCTTCCTGCTCTGCCCACTCTGCTCGGTCACGCTCAGGGCGCGATCGGAAAACGTCAACACCGCTCCGCTCGGGTAGCGCTCAGGGCGCGATCGGAAAACGCTAACACTCGGGCATCCTGATTATTGTAATTGACCTCAATTTTTCAAGCTGTATCAACTGGCATAAGGCCTTACATAACATATATGATACATTAAAAATAACTCATTTAACATATTATTCCTAAACATAATCATTTAAATAACTTGGTCTTTTAGCAGACCGCTGAACTCTAGGGTTCATATTCGTCTCAGATTGTTCGTTATTGACATAATTCTCATGATGATCTTCGAGACACTCGGGGTCACCGTCATCGACTTGGTGACTTGATCCCCACGACTTGAGTTGCGATACGTGCGCTGTGGTAACGTAAAAACGTCCGTTCTCGGCACCTCGGACCTGGCTGACTCGGTAGGTGTCGGCTGGTAGGACTGCGGTCACTACAAGCGGGCCTCGAAACTTAGCTTGCGTCTTGGTAGGTTGTCCGGTGTGTGTAGGAACTCGCCGCATCACGACCATCTCTCCCACCTCGTATTTATCTCCAGCGCAGTGTTTACGATCAAATTGATCCTTCATCTGTTCTTGTTTATCGATTATAGTCGATCTTGCTTGTTTCCTTAGATCCTCGGGATCCTTCCACGGTGTGTTATCGGATTTACTTGTTAACTGTCGCAGTATTCCATCCTGGAACCTTGGTTTGTAGCCATGCACCAACTCGAACGCTGTGAACTTCGTAGTTTTGTTTAACGAATTATTGAGATCTCGTTCTATCTCAGCCATCTTAACGTCCCAATCTTTATGTTGTGGATCTATCATTGACATACTGATCACAGGTAATACAGTTCTATTCACTCGTTCCACCTGGCCATTTGCACGTGGATGTTTAGTGGAATTCAATGTATGTTTCATTCCATTAGTTTGACAGAACTCTTGCATAGCCTTGGAGGTGTAGCATGAACCTCTATCCGATATAACGCGATCGGGCAGTCCGCGTTGACAAATAAAGTTCTCTAGGCACTTGATTACATATTTAGCACTGGTATCTCGAACAGGATACAAATGAACGTACTTCGTCAGATTATCAATCATCACAAGAAGATCTTGGTTACCTTTCTTGCTTCTTACGAACGGTCCTAAATGGTCGACATTTATAACTTGAAACGGTCGGTCACCTGGCGGTATTGGATTTAGCAAACCTTGCTGTTTCCCGGCTGGCACTTTGTTTATTTTACAGGTTAGCCTTGCCTTTCTCAGTGCTTTAAGTACAAGTTCAAGTCTAGTCATCAATTCACTCCACGAGTTCGCAGGAATCAATATATCGTCCAAATAGCAAAGAGCAATAGTGTTGCGCAATTTGCCCAACGCTAAGTTCATAACACGTTGAAACTCACTTGGTGCGTTACGGAGTCCAAACATCATCCGCTCGAACTGACCTGTTGTATCGGGTGTTATAAAGGCCGTTTTTGATTTGGCACTTTCACTTAACGGAATTTGTAAATAGCCATGAGCTAAATCTATTACAACAAACATTTTGCAGTTTGATAGCTGCTCGAGCATATCGTCAATATTCGGAAGCGCGTAGTTTGTTTTCACTGTTTGTTTATTTAGTCGCCTGTAGTCGACGACTAACCGCTGCTCTCCTGTCTTTTTCTTCACGAGTAGCACAGGGCTCGCGTAAGGCGATTGTGTTTCAGTTATCACTCCATTTTCCTTCCACTCAGTCACGATTTTGCTGATTTCCTCTCGTTCAGATGCGGTTGTTTTATACGGTTTATTTGAAACGGGTTTACTTCCCTCTTCCTCGATTATTTCCATTTCTGTAAGATTGGTACACCCTAGTTCTGTCATGTTCAGGGCAAAGCAATCACGGTATTCGTTCAACAATTTCAGCAGTTCTTCTTTATTATCTTGCGTCATTAATTCGCCTATTTTCAAATCTTCTGCAATAATTGGACGGCGGCAATTATTTTCTTCAACGGTATGGATCTCGTACTCTTCATTACTTGATGTCTTGGGACTCTTCGGTTCGAACTCCTCATCTTTTTCAACAATCGTAACTATTTCTCCTCGGCCAATCGCTTTGTTTTTCGCTACATACATATCGTTACACACAGTGTTCATTATGGGTACGTTGATTTGTCCATCGGTATTTTTAAATAAACCACCATTGTACATCAACAGAGAATCTTCTGGTGCCTTATTTTTCACATTTATGAAGTTAACACTGTTTGCTGCAAGAATAGTGTCCGCGCTTGCAAGTAGTTTCACTTTAACGTTAGCTGTACATGGTAATTCCATTTGCGAGAATGGTTCGTCCTTCTTATCTCCGATAATAAGTTCTTCTCCCATTTTTAAGATAGCAACGTGGGCAAGATCTGTCCACGTCCTTCCGATCAGCATTTCAGTAAGTTGTGATTTATCAGGCACAACTAGCACTTCAACGTTCTTTCCAATGACACTGTCTATTACTATGTCAGCAGTTGCAATACCTATTGGGTGTATTGGGTCACTCGATGCATTGCCAAAACTGTACAATGTTTTCGAAGTCTGTCCTATTTTCAAACCACACTGAATTGCAGCTGTGGCCTGGATAGTGCAACATGAGCTACCTGTGTCTAGTAAGGCACTCATCACATGATTGTTAATTTGCGCTTGTTTCACATATTTCGAAATATCACCAGTTACACTGACATTAGAGAATGTTGCTTGCATATTTTCGGATTTAGGTGTAAACTGATTATACATACTCGGCTGCTGCGGCTGCATCTGCGACGTACAATTTCTTCTTGTATGTCCTTCCTGCTTGCATTGTTGACAGCGAAGAATACGTTTAGGTTCTTGACAATCTCGCGATATGTGTCCATGATTGTTGCAATTGTAGCACCTCGGCTCTCCTTTCTCGTTGTAACTTGGCGGTCTTACGAAACGTGGTAGGCCTAGGCCTACAGGCTGTTTCATGGTTTCATTTTTACCGTAGCGAGTTTCTTGATTACGATTACTTGTTTCACTTCTTGGCTCTAACGGTGTATTCCGCTTAGTAGTTTCAGACGATGTATGATTAGAAATAAACTTTGGCTTACTGTTATTGTCTTTCCTGATCATTTCCAATCTTTCACGGTCAATCTCTTCAAATGCTCTTATATCGTGTAGGATGTCATCATCAGTAGTATGGTTTTTGGCTAACAACATACTCGCGAGTTCTCTCGACCACAATCCGATTATAATCTGGCGTTTCATATCTTCTAAGTTCAGGTTTATACTTTTGCAAAGTCGCACTTTATCATGAAAGTAACTTTGTGTATTCTCTCCTTTCACCTGGACTCGGTTCTGCATTTTCTTCCAGCGTTCTGGAAGGCTCGATTCACTGACGAATGTAGCTCGGAACTGGCGTGTAAACTCTTCCCATGTGGTTAGGCTATGGCGACGGCCTTGAAACCAGTTTGCCGCTCCTCCAACTAAATGCGAACGGGCCGATTCAATTTTGAACGAGTCTGGCCACTGATGTAGATTTGCGGAACTCTCCAAATCGTGCAGCCAATGTAGTGCTTGACCACTCGATTGTTCTCCATCAAAATTACCGATTGCCTTATCTAGGTCCGGCATTATGTGATACTGTTGTGGCGCTAGGCCTAGGCCTACACCTCTTCCCTGCTGTAGTAAGTTAGTCATAAACTCGTCTCTTACACGATCACGTTCCATCATCATTCTTAAAAGTTCTTCAGTTGTTAATGGTGGTTGAGCTTCTCCATCATCCTGTGGTGGATGGTTATCAGGCATCGCGTAATTGTAGCGTAACATTAGCTCGTGGTAATTTGTAGGTTAGGACGTACCTTATTCGCGGGACGCGTGATTTCGGCAAATACGGTAGGCTTTCACTGATGTGTTCTCATCGCACTTCTGATTTGTAATCGGTTAATGTCAGGACGGGACGGATACGGGTAATTACTGACGGAAACGCAAGCTTGGTTATTGATGAGTATTTAATGGTTCAAGACACGGATAGTTACAGACACTCGCGGATATGATCGGATACAACGAACGACACCACCTCTCGTCATCGCTGTCTGTATCGAACTCGCTTCCTGCTCTGCCCACTCTGCTCGGTCACGCTCAGGGCGCGATCGGAAAACGTCAACACCGCTCCGCTCGGGTAGCGCTCAGGGCGCGATCGGAAAACGCTAACAGTACTATCTTCTACCCTATTAATCTCTTTAAATAAAAGTCTCCAAATTATACACACTCTTGACAGTTGTTTATTTGGTTTGTTTATTAGACATGACCATGATTTGAGCTCTTCCGCTCTGTTACATAGTATAGCATAGCATTTATTTTATATTATAGCATTTACCAGTTTTTTTTTTTTTTTTTTTTTGTTAAGTAAGCCTTGCTTTGCATGGATAGCGTGTCGTTTGGGAACCGTAGGTAATCGAATCCTCTACTAAGTACAAATTCTTGTAAGTAAAATCACTGAAGGAAAAGATCATTAGTTAGATCTGAATAGAATATGCTCCAAATGTCACTATGACCTACCACCCACATTTTTAACCCATACAGCACCACGATAAATCTGCCACTCATCGGACAAACAGTGGTGGATCCGTATTTTGGAGTTTTATGCTATCATTGGTAGTTTCACACCTTTTTGTGTTATATTTTAATTACATTTTCAGGCCTCGTCAAGCTGTGATGGAACTGTTCGCGTGTGGGACTTGCAGAATAATGGACAAGTAGTGAAGACTTGGAATTGCATTCCGCCTTGCAACAGCTTCTACATCACCAAGTGCCTAGCACGAGTTTCATGGTTGCCAGAGAGTGGATTGTTTCTTGCTATACCGGATGGCATGGGCATCTCTGGCTACGAGAGGGACACCTGGGACAAAGTGTTTTCATTCACAGACGACCAAGTTACGCACCCCTTCTCTATTGCCACGTTCTCCCCTTGCGGACTTTATCTGGCGGCATCAACGTCAAATGGAGACATTTGCATCTGGAGTGTCAAAAGTAAAGACCTGGTCAGCCGTTCAAGTCACGACAGAAGATTCAGTATTTGCGGTCTTGCGTGGAATCCAAGCGGTAATGGGGAGATAGCATATTGTGATGTTACTGGACAACTTGGAACAGTGGAGGACTGTATACTAACTGCAAGTGTAGACCATTCTGATATTGAGGTAAGGGATATAGTTCCTTTGCAATCACATTTTACCTCCTACTGTAAGTGAATCTAGTGACTGCAAATTACAAGCAGAATATTAAGCACAGACTTCTCATAATGCCATTAAGTACCTATTATGCTATATTTCAATATTCACACAGTATAACCATTTTAATATGTTATTTGCTTGATTTGGTAGAAATGCCAATCGGCTGGGTTAGATGTATATTGGGGAAAGAAGAAAGGAGACCAACAGCTTACCTGAAAGGTTGTGGGTGGCTGCTTGAGGTGAAGATTAACACAAATATTTACACATAATGTCGAATGTTTCGGCCTACGAGGCCGAAACGTTCGACATTATGTGTAGATATTTTTGTTAATCTTCACCTCAAGCAGCCACCCACAACCTTTCAGGTAAGCTGTTGGTCTCCTTTCTTCTTTCCCCAATGTACATCTTAATATGTTATTTATTAGTGTATTTTCTTCCTTATTTCATTATTTTCATATTTATTATTACTATATTATATATGTTTAGAAAAATATTAGAATGCTAAGTATGCTAAGTATGTATATGCTACTTACAACTTAGTCATATGCATTTGTAAAATATTGTAAAACTTTTAGTTTTTGTATTCTGTTACAGCTACAAGGAAAAGGCAACAACCTCGATCTAGATGATTCAATTAAGTTCAATTCTTTTGTCGATGATGACGATGATGATGACAATGAAAATGTGTTTTCAGTGGAGAAAATAAAAGCTGATGTATCTAGATCTAATAATCTGGATTTTGAAAACGACCTATCGAATACAGGTACAGCGTCATAGCTAATTACCTTTCCTACTTCAATTTCATGTTCTTGTTAATGGGCCATTAGACTAAGGTATACAGTATTGTAATTTTGTCAGATTTTAACTAGACATAACAAAAACAAACTTGTCATCTGAGAAACCGATTTCCCCTGATAATTTTTAACACTTACGTACGTACCAAGTCAGTGTACTAGATCTTTGGATGCTGATACAAAAATAAAACTAGCTTTGTTAGTTTTCATGCCAATCATGCTGGTACGGTACAAGTAACAACTAACAACGGATGATGACTGTAACAAATGGACTGCTACAGGGAAAACGGGCTTTTTATTATGCTAGTTAGCATGAGTCATTGAGATTGGTGTGTATTGAGATTGGTTATTGTCTTGTTAAAGAAATACTAGTGTACATACCTTATGGCTCCCATTAGCTCAGATGTAGTTTAATGTTGTCACATAAAGCCGGAGGAGTTGGGTTCAATTCCCCATCAGGACAAATTATTATGGCTATCATTCTCTCCTTATCCCTGAAAACTTTAGACTCAATTTTAAAACATGTACTGTATTAGTATAAGTGGTAAATACACTTATTAAGGTGTTACTACTTGACAGGTATTGAAGATGACGTGGAAAGCCGCCCAGCAAGCAGAGTAGCTCCAATAGTGGATCTGCAGTCTCCATTTCAGCCCAGCTCTACACCTGCTCATCTTCAGCATCGGTACTTGGTGAGCACAATTCATGTGATGCCAGGTGTGCGTGCACTTGTCGAAAGCTCAGCGTAATAGGAAAAAAGTCCTGGTAATGTAATATCAGCAGGAAGTAACACTTTCAATAGGGCTTGCACTGCCACTTTCTCCCACTCGTAGCGCCACCTTACAAGCCCAGCAGTCAAGGTCTACTTTGTCTCCGCCTAGTGGAGCGCTGATTGATCCATCCAGCAAGCTTTGGACTTTAGCTGTTAATACGGTGGCACTGTCTATTTCAAGCTTTTCCCAATGATAATCGATTTATTCCATATCAATTATCAATATATTTTGATAGATGATTTGGCACCACAAATGATCAAACATGATTTTAAAGATAGGCATACTAGGTAAATAGATAGGTACTCCATATTTTTGTTGCAGATTATATACACAAATGCAGAGAGTAAGAGAAAATAGCAAGATTCGATTTACAAATTGCTTTTCCACATAACCATCAATTAAATGCTTAAGTAATAGCTAAGCTATACAGTACAATACTGTACTACAATTATTATTCCAGACTGATATGATAGGACAATATGTCCGTAACTACATGTACCGGTACTAACTATTTAAAAAATGTAGATTAATTTAGACTTGGAGTGAAAACTGTCATCATCATCATCATCATCAACATCAACAACATTTTCATATCAAATGGCCCTCCTTTCAAGTTTGAATGGATTCCGTCCAATGTAATTTTGAATTATTTCCTGGCCTTGTCAGGTATGGAACTCGGTGGGAATAATTCGATGTCAGAACACAGAGACTGAAAATTCGATTGACATAGAGTTTAATGACACATCCACACACCACGCTATCCACATTAACAACTTCTCGAAGCACACGATGGCAGCTCTTACAGACCAGGCTGTAGTTTTAGCTGCTGAAGCTTTCGAAGATGTACCCAGGTATGTGAATTTCTGTTGTTGAAGCCTGTGCACACACCACTATGAGAGAGTCTTTTCTCTACCTCTCTCTCTCTCTCTCTCTCTCATATCTTTAAAGGATTAGAAAATTCTTATTGTGCATACATTATGTTACAACACAAGTTTTAATCCCCGGAATCTCTCAGGCTTGAGGGATTAGGTCCAACATAAAAATTTCCATTTTTTGCATGATGCAGTAAATGTGTTAACACTTGAAAAAGTCAAAGTTAAAAATATTGGCTTCTTCATAAGTATTACAAATTACAAGCCATAAATACTGCTTTGGAATTTATTTTATTCTATGCTCAGTTTTTTTACCAGAGTACTAGTATAGGTCTATAAACTATTTTTATTAAAAAAAATGATTTTATTTCTTAAAGTAGGCCTACTAGGAAATACTGTAGCTTACATAAATACTGTTTGAATTTGAGTGAAAATCACTACAATCTTGTAACTAATCGTAAGGTACCATAGCAATAGCATTTATTGATGGCTCCCTCTTAATTTGAGTTCTACATTTTACTTCTTGCAGTAAACTGGTGTGCATACTCCTGAACTCGTGGGATGGCTTTAAGGAATGGACTATGAACCTACCTGAGGATGAAGAAATCCTGGCTGTTACAGCCGGTCAGGGTTGGTTGGCTGTTGCTACCGACACCAGAAACTTGCGTGTCTTTACAATTGCTGGTTCACAGAGAGAGATGATTGCATTGCCGGGACCCATAGTTTCCTTAGCTGCACAGGGGAAAAGGCTAATTGTAGTTTACCACAATGGTCTAGGTAGGATACTTACAATTTCCATTTACTTTCATAAAAATGTCTTCTTCACCTTGAATGGTCATACATATTTAATCAGTATAAATGTATTGTTGTAATTTATGTTTGAATCCGATTGGCGATTTGATACTTATGGAATGCAGAAAAAATAACCTGACCCAGGTAACTGAAGTGGCAAAAGCTTCGACACATAGGTCTGTAGATTCTGAGTTCAGTTGTGGTAATTTCTATGGCTCCTATTGCTGTTACATTGTACAATATTCATATGTAGTAAGTGGCAGAATTAAAAAAAAAAAAATCGTAAGAAGCAGAATTGCCATAATATGCCTACTGATTTTAGTCGTTAATTTTAATGGCATTTTTTCTTGTTTTGCTCAGGTCTTCCTGGTGACCAAAACCTTGGGTTTGCCATTCTAAATGTGTGTGCAAATGAATTGTCAATGTCTTCCTCTTGGCAACTACTTCCACTATCTCCTAAGTCAACCTTACAATGGGTAGGTTTTTCCGACGAAGGATCGCCCTTGACAGTCGACTCAACGGGCATGATGCGGCTCTTCTCCGACAAGGGCTATTGGCTACCCGTCTGCAACACTTCTGCTCAAGTATGTACATGTGACATAATACAGTACATTACAATTCAAGCTCAGTGTCAGTTTATTCTACTTCAAACTTTATTTTACTTCAAACTTTTAGTAGGTGGCAGGACATTTTATATGTGAATGGAATGTGGTTCCGCTTTCTGTCACCTCTCTGCATTGGATACATGTACGGTGTAGCGTTTATAGAGATACAATACACAATACTTTGTACTTTGATCTTAGAAAATAAAATAGCCTATTAGTAAAAACAAGAAGTAATAAGAAAACAGTTTGCATGTCACTTGCACATTTGATTCAGTATATGTACATAACCATTCTTAGACCAATATGTGTGTCTTTTGTTTTCAGTGTAAAGGCCAATCTGACCACTACTTTATTATTGGCGTCAGTGAGCGTTATGAGAACATCCGCTGTATCTTATGTAAGGGTGCTCGCTACCCTCCAACCACACCAAAACCACTAGTTACTGA
Organism: Isoperla grammatica; assembly: GCA_945910005.1. Lineage (NCBI taxonomy): Eukaryota > Metazoa > Arthropoda > Insecta > Plecoptera > Perlodidae > Isoperla > Isoperla grammatica. Next base: position 118,585,933 of record OX246737.1, read on the forward strand.
AATTCCATTCAAGGTGATTAGTTACTTATATGTAATGAATTAGTTATATGATGCTGTGTAGTGTTATGTGTTTCTTTTGTATGAGTGTCATGTAGGTGTATTATTCTGTATGCCACTAAAACTCTCGAGAGATAGCGCTGCTAGCTGTACCTTTGTCTGCGGCATGTTAGTGTCAACCGATACTCAGCAATTCAAGGAACCAGTTTAACCAAACTTGTGCATTAGTTTATTTTGTTGCCACCAGAATACAAACAGTCTCTTTGTAGTGCCGTATACTGGTCTGGTACTTTTGATCGTTGCGTCAGACTGCTCAGGTGTCCCGTACTCATTAATCAGTATGCTTGCTGCTGGCAAGTAGTTGTGATTCTGAGAAGGATTGGCATACCCTGTGCGTGTGTGTGTTAAGCCGCGTCCACACAAATTACGAGTGACTATTGAGTATTGACTAGTATTAACCCCTGTGATTATTTCTTAGTGAAGCCACAAAACCAACAATGGCTCCTTTCATTAGCTGTGTGTGAGAGTTCTGTGCGCCGATTGGTCGTGACTAAGGGTCAAATGCATAGTCGTCTCCTCAACTCAGCCTTTCCTCAGACTCGCCCAACAACCAATTTACAGACTTGTCCACATGGCAATGCTGCTCTGTGATTGGTAGTTGTGCTTGTCTGAGGAAAGGCTGAGTTGAGGAGCTGACTATGCATTTGACCCTTAGACTTGGACTAGGGAATTGAAATATTCTCAATTCGTTAGTCAGTAGTTGTAGCTCTCTTAGTCAATATGTAGTCACTAATTACTAGTAATATATGTAAACCGTGCTTTATCAAGCACTTACAACTGAGCTTAGGTAGGGGTACTAACTAATGATTCTGTAAATGAAAATAATAAAAAACTACACAGTAATTGTGTATTTATAATTAATACCAATTTAATTTCGTAACTATTGTAGGCCTATTTACCGGTACTATAGATATGTGTTTATAACGTGTTCCTTTATTTACCTTCAATTTCACAAAAAGTACACTGGACTGTCTAAAAACATATAGTCTCCCCCTTTACCAGTAATTATTCTAGTAAATTGGCTCTATCTTTGGTGTTGTAGACCTAAAGGTTAAATCCATTGTATTATTTTTTTCAGTTGCCATTGTGTGAAGACACGACTGAGAAATCTCAGCTGGAAGAAAAGTTTTGGCTCTCTCGGTTAGTAGCACCTTCCTTAATGGAGCAGTCTCGTTTCAATAGCAATTACTCGTCAGATAAAGAAGCCAACGAAGCAACAATCAAGCAGACCATCATAAAGCTCTTTGCTGTGAGTATAGTCATTCCCTTTACTTAAATAAATTTATATTACAGTTGCTGTTTGTAAGAATATGAATGGATAATATTCAAGTTAGGCCCAGTATTATGACGACCCGCTAAATACTTAGTCAGTCATCAACTTGTTTTCCACACGGCATTCACCAGAAACGTGGTTTCCACGGAGAAAACACGCAAGTCCCAGGCAAAATATTTAGCGGCCTGTTATAATTCCAGCCCGGTATTACACTGACATTAAAGTGCTGTTTAACGTTGAATTTTCAGTACTGATATTGTGAGAAGATGTAGGTTTTATATCAATGTGAGCTTTATGCAAGCTTCAGTTAGAGATCTTCTTCTTCTTCTCAAATGCCCACATTTGGCTATTATGCCATCATGCTGGATCTGGTCAACCAGTAGAGACACGCTTCTTTCTCCACCCTCTTCATGCCGCTCGGCATTGCGTCACGTTCCCCTGCCAGTTTTGGACATACAAACAGGTGGCTCCTATCCTGCTCCCCATTTCCACACAGCTTGCAGGTACTCGTCTCAAACACCCCTATTCGGTGGAGATGCTTCCCTAGAAGATCGTGCTGCGTTTTTAGCCTGAACTGGGCCGTTTCAATTTGCCGTGGAAGATGGTTGGCTTGTTTCTACCTTTCTCTACCCAGTCCTGCCTGATCTTCTTAGTGGCTGCAGCATTTACATGTGCTTTCATAGACTCGAGGGTTAAAGGTTTTGGCAGTTGCGGCATTCTGGCTCCTCGTTTGGCCAGATAGTCGGCCTTATCGTTTCCGTATATGCTGCAGTTAGAGATGTTCGTCGATATTTTAAGTTTGTTTAATGTTTAGTGAAAATGTGATGATTTTGTTTTGGCCACAGCTCTCATGCCGCAGTGGCTTTCAAGAACAAGCTTTGGAGCTTGGCGGTCTTATGCCATCAGACCAGGTTGTGCAGCTGGCCATCAAGTATGCTAGCAAACTGAGCAAGAACCATCTGGCTGACAAGCTCCGAGAAGCATTGATATCACGCGATATTTACGAAGACGTGGACAGGTATACTACTACATAGCAAAGCTGCTCTCTGCATGATTAAAAATATTTAAAGTGAGGTCCTATCTTTCAATTACAAATGTTCACCGTTACAAGCAGTCGTGTTTTTCTCAACATATTATGTATGGAACTAAAGACCCAATTTTTAAATAAATTTAAAAAATGTACAGAATATACTAAAACAATGTTTCTATTTTAGTCAAAAGGTATTTTGTTTCTTCACTTTGTTTTTGTGAAGCAAATGAGACAAGCATGATGCTATTTTTTGTATTGCAACTTTGAGGCAACACTGTTAACATGTTTCAGGTATGCACAGAATACTCTTGTGAATAGCACACCAATAAGAGCTTACGAGAAAAGTAGATTGGAGTTGGATGACGAGTATGACCACCATGCCTCCAAGACTGAATATACTCCAGAACTCAATGGCGATAGAATGGAGTCGGAGAACTTGCTTTTGGCTGCAAAAAGACAGAAAACTTCGGAAGAAGTTAAACCAATGCTCGTTAAAAGTGGCTCCAGAAAGAATCCATTCAAGAAATCAGTAAGCAACCAATCGCTAGACTCTAGCGGACTTGACCTCCTTAGTTCCTCGTACTCACAACTCACTAACAACAAGTCAACAAAGCAGATCACTACCCCTGATCTGGTCGTGAAGTGTCCTAAGGTAAGGCTGTCTCAAAATGTTTATATTAACAGAGCCTATCTGTTATGAGAATGATCTTCATAACAAACATTTAAAACTTTCTTTATAATGCGACTCTCTTTTGTTGTTCTAGTCTAAGCAAACAAAGCTAACTCTGAATGGTAATCCAGTAAATCCACCTCCAAAGAAGAAACCGGGCGTCACCTTTATACAGTGGTACTCCACCAAGAAGATTTTGTTACAAGAAGAGTTTCCAAATTTGGGTGCGGCTGAGCTGACCAAATTAGCTATGAAGCTATTCAAGGGAGAGAAAGAGAAAGAGAAAGAGATAGAGGTATGCCTGAAAAGTGAAAACCTAAATTAACTTTTGTTCAAATTTTAAAGTTAGTTTTCACTTGGTTATTTGCCCTTTTACATATTTCACTTATAACTACGACTTCTACCTACTCTCTCCATTTCAAATAATATTACTACACCCACCATTTATCATGTGGTATTTGCTACTAGGCCTAGTACTAGTAATATCGGCATTCATCATTATAAATCAATGTGAGTTATGATTTGTAACTCATATTAACCTTTGTAGACCGGAGGATATGTTTATTGATATTTTGGATGCATGGTACATTCAGGCCTCAGGAACAGTCTTGGCCGTTGGCAGTCGGTACTTTTATATGGTAGGATCTAGGTGGGACTTATTTTGCATAGCGTAGTGAAATTTACAAACAATATTAAACACTATTATTGAATATTAATGGTTTCAAACGTTTCAACTCTGCCAACGCGTTTAAAAGTTTAAACGACCCTTCCCACATCTCTACATATTCTTTATATTCACTTGACGTCACTGACATTGTTGGCGGCCATATTCCCGTACATGAGGTATTGCAGTTCGTACACATAGCGGCCACCATCCACGAAGTACGTACACAAAGTCATCGTTGTAGACAAACAAATGACGGTATTGCATACCAAGAATATAATATACTAACATATTATATAACATACATATATTAAGTGCTATCAGCACTTAATATATGTATGTGCACTTATTAGAACTTATTTAAATTATTAAAACTATTCTTACTTAAATCTATTCATCATTCAATTTTTATGAATGTTTCAGACTTTGGAACCAACTACTGAACCTGAAGATTCACCAGTTGTAGACAACAAGAAAAGAAAACTTGATGAAACAAATGGTGATTCTGAAGATCAGGAAGATACACAATTAACAGAAATGGACTCTCAAGAAAATGACGAAGTAGTAAATAAAGTTGCAAACGAAGATTCTCAAGACCAGGAGCTATTGAAGAAAAAGACAAAACACAATACTCAGGAACAGGAGGGAGTTAAGAAGACAACATCGCAATCCAAGTTGATGGCTTTTGCTTTTAAAAAATCAACCTAATGCATCTTTTATTGCTTGAATCAATGCATTGTTTTTATTTTTATAAAGTTGAATTCTGTTTTTCAATTCTTATAATAACATAGTAGGCCTATACATGTATATATATATATATATTCTTCCACACATTTAGCATCAAAAACCTAAGCTTTGAGGATCTGATCTACATTATAGGATAGTACATATATTTATCCCTTGTTATTTTATGATCTTTTGTAACCTAATAGTAATGGGTATTATGTTGTATTGTAAATTCTGAATAATTCTGAACTCTGATCGAGTATTTTTAAATTTTTAAAAGACAAGAAGCTATGTCTATCTAGACTTGATTTAGTTCATGAAGTAAGTAGCTAATGTTTAAAGCATATACGCAAATTGTGAATCGATTGGTTAACATTCAGGAGTACTTTGTAATATTGACATTCAGTAAACAATGAGGAAATCCTAATTTGAATATAGCAAAATATTGAACATATCTTTAAAGTTACACAGTGTAGTTCAATTATTACCTTGGTCATGACATGATAGTAGGTGGAAGGTCTGAAAGAAAGAAAGAAAGAAAGAGTGAGGGAGAGGGGAAGTTATTTATTGATTATTTAATATTTAACCACATGTCGAATGCCAGATCATTTGACAGCTCTTACGAGAGACAGTGCTACCCTGGAGCTATTCTATCCCAAGGCTTAACAGGTGATGAACTTGAAGGAAGGGGTCAGGTACTAGGAAAGAGGTAAACCCCAGTGCATCCTGCAGCTATCACTATCAGTCATCTACTCTTCTGATCGGCAAGGGCCAGGATCAGTGTTCAATGCATTCGAGACCGGCCGCTAGTAAACAAAGGCCTACCGTGTATGCTGGGGCGGGAGGTTCGAGGGTATAGCGAACCATTCAGCAATCCTCTAGTGGCAGCTCATTGAGTGGGAGATAATAGGGGCCTTTACACGTACACTCTTGCGCGCGGGATTCGTTGTCGCGCGTTCTTTCCTGCAGGTAAAACTGTCCGTGTAAAAGCAAATGCCTTGCAAGGGAAAGAACGTCGCGAATCATCTGAGGGTTGCGCGCGCGCAAGAGTGCAGGTAAAACTGTCCGTGTAAAAGCAAGCTTGCAAGGGAAAGAACGTCGTGAATCATCTGAACACTCCACGCACCACGCAAAAGTGTGGTAAAGACGAAGAGATTGGCATTTACACGCACACTCTTGAACGCACGCTTTCGTTTCCCTGCGGAGCGTGCGCGCAAGAGTGTGATGCAGTTTTAGACACCACACTCTTGTGCGGCGCTCCAACCCACGGTTTTGCGCGCTGTCTTTCCTTCGCGAAGGAACGCGACACGCAAGCGTGCGCGCAAGAGTGTACGTGTAAAGACCGCTAATGGTGCAGACATATTGCATGTTTTTGCTCAAGTAAATAATTAATGACATGTATTCAGTAGCAACTTCTAGTTTTACTATTTTAACTCTTATAGATTTTCCTTCAGTCTATAATTTTTCAAAAGTTTTCGTATATGAAGTTTTTAATTACGAATATGCCCACTTCTGGCTGTAAATGTCACTTTTGGTTGCCACCTCAAAAGGTACATTAAGCGACAGAAGTATTTCTGTTGCAAATGAAGCATCTCAAGATCGTATCTGAAGAAGCAAAAGGAGAAAATCCTAGCTCGTTACTTTTACATTCTAATAAATGGGCAAACTATCTTGTAGGGTTTATGAGGTGGGTCTCCGGATCAAGTTAATTGGCTATCCACAACACTGTAGGGGCCCCATGTCGAGATGTAGTATAGTTTTCGCAAACAATTGACGACAAACGAGTGAAAAACTTTTAATAAACATGAACTCTCTAGTTGCATTTGTTTGCAAAAACTAGATGATTAAAAGTGCGTCTCCAGCAGGACTTCAAACAAATGGACAACTCTTTTGTAACTGTCCCATCAGGTCTTATAACACGTACAGGCATGAAAAGTTTCAAAATAATGGTCACCTGCTATGGCATTAACTAAGAAAATAAATATTAATTATGGTCCAAATTCTATACGAACGAACATGTTGACCTGACCAAGTGCTCTCGGTCTTCTCTCGGGGGGGGGGGGGGGGGGGGAGAGAGCTACTAATTGAGCTACTCGAATCACGTCAACGTATGTTCTTCAAGGTGGTCCCGGCATGGAGATGCCTCTTCAAACTTAGGTTGGAATTCATAGTCGGCCCCTACACCTAGGGGCACCCATTGTTGCTATGGATTTGTTTTGTTTATGGGAAATAACATGCAAACAATTGTTACCTTGGCAACAATGGGCGCCCCTAGGTGTAGGGGCCGACTATGAATTGGTCTGCTGAGCACGCCCCTCCCGCCCATTTACCAAGCCAGTATTCATTAAAATTCCATTCATTCAATATTTTACCATATATTATGTATTTTTTTAACTTCGCATTTTTTTCTGTAATCGTTTTATCACGTGCTCATGTTAACAAGAAAGTAAAGAACTGTTACTATTAAAAAACTGGTGAAATTTATCCCCAAGGAAATTGCGATTCTCGTCAAGAGGTGACAAAGGGGTCACCGTGATATGTATGACCTAATGTTTGTGAAGACTGGGTGCTGCTGTAGGTTTCTTTTAGTTGCTTTGACTGATAGTGGGAGTGGCTAAATAATTTTATGTTTGTGGGGGAGAGGGTAGGATTTTTCAACCTATAATTCTTTTAATGAATGAGATGGTAGTGTGAAACTTCCTATGAAATATATTATAAAAAAATTATAATTAAGGGCTGGATTCATAAGTATAGACTCCTCATTTTTCCTTTTAACAGTGTTAAAGCAAAAGTCAAAGCCACAATCGCCTGGAAGGAGCTCCGGGATTGGGAAAGTTAGCTATAATTTCACATTGCCCAGTATAACGGTGATGGGAGCGGGAAGCTCCTTCTCGGGCTATTGTGGACCTCCTTTTAATCATAGAGATAGAAAGTACCTATCTATCCCTATGCTTTAATGATCATTTTGGATGTAGTTCGTTTTTAGATTTCTGTTCGTCAAAGAATATAACAGTATCTTCACAGTTGTGTTTCAAATCAATCTTTATTTTATTTGAATCTTGCATCTATACTTTCGTTCTGATGCATAAGTGGTTGCATAGGCCTACCATGAATAAAAAAAATATTTGAGAATGTTATACTCTTTTTACTGAAACATATATACCCTCATCCCTTGGGGGGGGGGGGGGGGGGGGGGTGTGCGTGCGCGTATTTCACTGGTTTTTAGCTATAATATAAATTTGACCCCTATTTTTAATATAATCATTAGTTACCCATCAATATCATAAACGTAACATCCCGCATGAATGAAATCCAGCTTTCAAAAGCTTCCCTCTGAGCACAATAGTCGAAATTGGCAAAAGGGGTTTGGTCGAGGTCGAAAAAATATTTGGTCGAAACATTAAAATTCGTTTGTTGACAAGCAAACTTTGGCTGAAGTAGGAAGGAACGTGAATTAAAGTCTCTTTGAACATTATTGATTAGTCAGTTCTTGTGTGTCAGTTATTAATGTATACACTATTTACATTAATCGAGGTCGTTTTACACATTGTACACAATCGATTTTGAACAAACAACGGTACAACCATACAAACACAACTGCGCTTTCCGTCGTCCGTGTGACCAGTGCAGTATCATTGGGCAGTATCAATCAGCTGATGTTCGAAAGTGTCAAAAATTAACTTGGAAAATGCCGCTATCTACAAGAAAGGTAACGGAATCACCTAAAGAAGTAAGAATAATGTATTACGAAATACTATTAAAAGGGCGTGTTGCGGAAGTAACTCCTCGTCCTTGAGAATTTATGACTAATGCTGTTGTGACGTCGGTCGCACTCGCATGTGCACGTGCAGCCCCGCTTGCTTGCACACTGCCCAGCGGCGGCACAGTTATTTGGGCGGTACATTCTCCTGCAAATGCCGGGTGTGAAACTCGTGTGATAGGCCTAGCATATTTTGTTTTGTGTTAAAACTTAAAACAAATTCTGAAGATCTCTACGGGTGTAAGGGATACAACACATCGATCTGTCTAATTCGTAAGAATTTCGGTTATTTTTCCTCAATTTTGGATGTTTTGTTTTTTTAGGCTCTAGGGCTGCCTAAGTTTTTAAATTAATAGGCCTAGGCCCTAGGCGTTTATTTTATTATTATTGTTAGTCAATTTCGAAGTTTTTTTGGGGTAGGGCCTAGGCCTACCGTATCGATCGTGGCGATCGACCTACTGCCTGTTTGATGTGTCTTGGGCCCCAGCTTTTCTTCAAACCCCAAGACTAGGCCCTAGGCCTAGGCCTAGCCTAGGCTAGGCTAAGGCCAAGGCCCTAGGCCTAGGCTTCGTCATAACCGAATCACACGCCTTCTCGCGGACTAAAAGGTGGCCCGGAGCTAAGCCTCTAGGCCTACTCCAAGCATCAAAACATTAATGGATGCATATTCTACCTTATTACGTAACTAGAAATTTAATAAGGAATGCATGCATGGGCGTGTCAGTCTCACGCCCACTCTCACGGCACGGTCATATTTGACCTACTTTTTACACAAGCATGCTAATAGGCCTAACCAGTTTGGCGCTCTTTTCAAAAAGAATGTAGCCTACGGCGGCATAAACGTGGTAGTCTGGTATGCCTAGATGGATTGTTTTAGCTATTATTACATAATAATAACAGAAGCAGAGGTGGTGGAAACAACAATGGGTTGAGTCATCCCACTAAAATGTATTGTTACAGATAATTACAAGAGTCCTTTATAATGGACTACAATACAATGATACAACAATACCACAGATATATCTGTGGTATTATTGTTGTACAGTATTTTGTTTACACTTAAATGGCATTTGGAAAATGCAGTAAAGGTCCGTTCACAACAAATGACTAAGACTAACGTTTAAGGGTTAAGAGAGTTGAAGTATAGGATTTACTTGACACCGTTCACAGCATAGGCGTGCGCAGCGTCTAACATTAGACCCGGCACAAGGTGGCGTGCTACAGCTGGGGTTTTGGGGCGAAGCCCCAGCCGCCGGAGGCAATTTCGCCGTAAGCGAAATTTTTTCCGGTTGATGCACTAACTTTTATGGCCTAAACGCGATTTTAAGACGCGACGCTTTCCGCTGTCATAGGATCTTGTGGCCCCTATATAGCTATGTTTCGTTCATTTAAATAAAAGATAAATTAGAAATTATTTGCGCAGCCCCGGGTGAAGTGTGCCTTTGCGTAAAAACGCTACTGACAGTGCATTTTAATTTAAAGACTTATTTAAATTTAAGTTTAAAGTTAAACTGCTATTCATTCGTTTATATTTTTTATTTATCCATTTATTTATTATGTATTTATGTATATATTTACTTGTTGTATTATATATTTAGTAGATCGTCTCGTTAGTAGTGGTCTAAAGGAATTGGAGTCCAGTGCGACCCGACTGCCAAGTTGACACATTAGGTCCGGCCTGGGCCGAATAGGCCTGGGCCGTGCGCACGCCTATGGTTCACAGTGATTAAGAACTATGACTAGTGATTAAAAAAGTTGACTAAGGTTCAACTTCTTAGGCACTCAATATCAGATTCTTAGTAACAACCAATCAGCGATTGGTAAATCACAGTTAATCACAAGTTAAACACTAATCCTTAGTCTTAGTTTTCGTTGTGAATCGACCTTTAAACTTCTTAATAACAAATGTCTTTATATCAAAATGATCTGTATATAACAAACTGTTTTTGAGGTCCCAGAAGGTTCTTATAGGCCTACATAAGAATGTAAGATCTTTATAAAGAAATATTCTTAATAACAAAATACTATTCTGGTCCCTGAGAGTTTGTTATAAAGAACCTGTTTTATGTCTCTATGATAAAGAAGTTTCACTGCATGCTGGCCAACTTTCAAGAACCTACAAATCTAGTTAATTTGCCATACAAATTTATGTGAATGTCTTTTTTAGCCTAAAATTTAGTATAGGCTACCCTGTTTTTTCCATGTTAACCAGAAGTTTGGTTTCCATGGGGAAAACAAGAACTACAGACTAAATAGGGGTACATTCCGAAACCTCCTGAAAATGATGGGGTTCCAGCATCAGCTGGTACGTCCCAGCGTCACATTTTAGCAAGTGTTTCGGAACACCTTAAGCGAAAAGATGGAGGAAATGCGTGCTAAAAATTTGAAATTAAAATTAAAAAACAATATTCTAATCGTTTCCCAATAATAACAAATACGAAATAAAAGATAATAAAATCCTGCAACGCGTGGTATAAATAAAAGTCAAATTATATAATTCCTGACAATTTGACGAGCTTTTAAATTATTGCATTTTGAAAACGCCGCCATGATTTGTGAATGCTGGCAGATGCCCTCGCTCAAACCAGCTGGCGTTTTCATGATGCTGAATATGCTGGCGCAGGGGGTTACGGAACGCCCAGCCTATGATATTCAGGAGGTTACGGAACGGCCTCAGCACAGAAATGGCATATTCAGCTAGTTTCGGAACGTAGCCTAGGTCTGTTGGACACAATACCGGTCAAAGGGATCTAGGCCCAGTATTGTGACAACAACTATTGAGAAGTCAGGTTGCCATCACAATTAGAATATTTAGCCTGCTTTGCCTACTTCATAGACTAACAGCAACAATTAACATTTGTAGTAAATCACTAATTGTTACATTAGTTGGCAAAGCAGGCCAAGCAGGTCTAATATTCGAATTGTATTACACCCTTAGTAGCTCAATAAAGCCCGGTATCTAGCCTAATACGTATAAACTTTGGATAAATATTTAGAATGCTACTTAACTTGTTTTCCCTATGGGAAGCCTGGTTGCTATGGTGAAAACAAGTTAGTAGGGCCTACCTTGTAAATATTATCCAAAGTTCATTCGGATAAATATTTACTAGGTACTATAAATATTTCATAATTCAGACCGTTAGCCTTAAATCATTCAACATAAACTGTAAAAGTAAGTGTGTAAACTGACCATAACAAACCCATTAAAAACAAAAATAATTTTCATTTCTAGTCACCAATGCTATTATTGTGTTAATTTTTGCATTTCAGAAAAACTGTGCTAGTATTGATACCAATATTATGGAGAAAATTCATCAAGAAGAGGTGCCAACAGACTTTATCCCGGACCTTCCAGCTGGGCCTCTTGATGAATATAGGAAACAAGCATCATTCTGTTGGAAGAAACTAAAATTGGTATTTGAAGATGCCGATATGTTGAAACTGAAAGTAAGTTGAGTGCGCATGTAGCTATGATAGGCATGCAAGTACTTACTTCAGTAAGAATTTGTGTTTTAATTGGATCACCACATTTGGTAGAAACCTTCATTACGCACAAAAATTGCGAAGTTTGACCTACTCAAAAGGCCACACAAATATGTCACTATTAAAAGTGTGATCTGTATTTGACATGATTGTGTCTGTTCCAGATGGCATTATGGCAGAAGATGGAGAGTGATGTTTTGTACCATCCTCCTGCTAGTACACCTAGTGTAGATGAACAGAAAAGACGTGCCGCACTGCAACTAGTTAATTTCCATACACTTGGATTCTATACTGATGATGTCGCCAAAACTAACTACAAACGGAAAGTAGGTCTAAAGTGTACCTGCACCTTTTGTGGTTATGATGTAGCAATGCTAGATATGTGTGCATGTGCATATTTATTCTATAAAGATAAACAGCAGCTAGTTACTTTTTGTTTGTGTGTTTGTGCTTGTTAATTTTGTCTATTCACTCTCTCTCTCTCAAGAGGAGTACACCATTGCCATGTAATGGTCTACAGTGAATAAGTAAGTAAATAATTAATAAATAAAATATGATTATTTTATAAATTTGCTCTAAAATTGTTCCTAAAAAAAACACCATGACACTTACAAATTGTGATCTTCAATCTCCTTGGAAACCATCTATAATCACGTAAATCTAATATTGTTGAATCTTATGATAATGAAAGTGTGATATCTTTCTCTGATTATGAAATACTATTAATATTACCTACAATACTATATAATGTGACCAGTGTTGTTAAGTAGCGCGCTACTTGTACCATTTTACTTTTTTTGGTAGCGAGACTAGTAGCGCGCTATATTTGAAAATGCGGTAAAGTAGCAAGTAGCAAGCTACTATATACGAGTATTTGTAGCGAAAAATCGCCGCTACTCTATTTTTGCAATTTGGCAATGCAATATAAAATATAAAACCTCTTATAGACATTTGTGGCTTCTAAGTTGTTGATAACATTATTTTCATAAACATAAAAATGATCATTGGTAAGAAAGCCTAGATTTCCAAAGAAATAATTAAATAGTAGGTATTCCTGGTCCTTTATAACAAATTAAAGTAGCTGTAAAGTAACATCACTACTTTTTTTGAGTAGCTGTACAAGTAGCGAGCTACTTAGCTGAAAAGTAGCTAAGTTACTTTCAAAGATCTAGTAGCTGTAGCTGTAACAGTGCTACTTTTAAAAAGTAGCTTTAACAACACTGAATGTGACCTATAATAAATTTACATAGTATGTTGTAATCTAACTGTAGTCATTCACATTCTTTCTCTGGAGAAGTTCTATAAATCCACAATGTTTAACAATCAAGGTACCAAAAATTGTTGTGACCATTGTTTGCCTTATAGTAGAGCAGCAAAGTGTATCTCGTAGGCTATTCGTGGAAGAGTATAGCGGTAAACGGGATTATGCAAAGGCATGTATAACAATGATTTTGGACCAGGGTTACATCGGCGGAATTGCTGCAGGCGGCGTCAGTGGCGCCGCGACGCCACCTGACGCCGCCACACGACGCCACCGAACGTTTTGGCTTATAACTTTTACACCGTTTGTCCTACAGAAAAAACAAAAATGATTTTTCATTCAGTTCTTAAATACGAATCGATTGGTACCAATAACGTTATGATTAGATGAGCGTAGCGAAGCAGAGTGAATCTCTCATTTCAACTAGATTGGCGCTTTGTCTTTGATTGTGCACAAAAGTTTGTTCGTCACGCACAGGTCACACGGCTTGACGGATTTGGCTGAAATTTTAGATTAACTCTTGTGACTACTAGTATAGATGCTTGTTACATAACCAAGAAAATCCGTCAGGATTCCAACCTACAAAAAATTAATTAGTGAAAAATATCGAGTTTTAATTTTTTTGTTCGTCGCGCACAGGTTAAACTTCTTAACGGATTTGGCTGAAATTTTAAGTCAACACTCTGGACTATTAAAGTAAATGCTGTTAACATAACCAAGAAAATCCGTCAAGATACCAACCTACAAAAAATTTATTAGTGAAAAATATCGAGTTTTAATTTGTTTTATTAAACTTTATGGACGGATTTAAATATTTTTTTATATTTATGTCCAAAATAAGAATATTGACACGTGATAAAAGTTTGAAAGTAGTAACTTGGACCGCCATTTTGTAAAAAAATATTTTGTTTTTTTGAATGCAAAAGTTTGTTCGTCGAGCACAAGTCAAACGGCTTGACGTATTTGGTTGATATTTTCAGTGAACACTCATGCTCACTACACAAGATGCTGTTAGCATATCCAGCAAAATCCGTCAAGATGGCAACCTACAAAAAAATAACTACTAAAACAAATAAAATATTTAATTTATTTTTTAAATTAAAACTTGCCGTCGGATTTTAATAATTTTTTTAAATGAATTGCAGAATAATAGTGTCTACATATGACAGGAGTTTTTAAATTGTTTTGTTAACGGACATCTTGTTACCAAATATTTGTTTGTTTACGGCAATATATTTTGCTATTGTCAACTTTTCTGCTAATATCTGTACTCCCGTCTGGGTCCTGGGTAGAATTTGGCCCAGGTAATATATCTGTCGATTATAAGAGGCGAGAAAATAAGGGCCCTCCATTCTCTGTCCTCCAAGGAGCTGTAAAAGCACGCATTCCTGTCCACCACGATAAGTTAACAGTTGCTGACAAGATCATATGCTTCGGTAGGGCCACCGTAGCCGGACAGGTCGAAGCCAAACGAAACGAAATTATAACAGGTAAATGCCTTGTTTGATAAATTGAAAAAAATCGGTTAACGTAGAGCTTTTTCCTAGTCATTAAATATTTAGACTGGTTATATCATTACAACCTTACAAAAACGATTTTTTTAAGTAATGAGGGCTATCAGCACTCACTCTCTTGGGGAGGTGTCCCCCTAGCCAGTAAAAATATATTCGTTATGTCCTTGTTACTTGAATCCTACACGACGTGGTGACCGGTTCGTCCAACAGTTTAAACTGCGCATACCTTAAAAATGTAATAGTAGTTTATTTTTCAATCACATCCTTATACCGTTGTCTACGCATTTTCATTACTCCCCTATTCATACTTGCTTACCATCTAAATGACCTGTATTCCCACCATGATTTTAGTCACAGTCCACAAAACAGATATCTGATATTCTTATTTACTTACTTACTCACTTACTAGATACAATAGTTCAGCATTGAACTTTCTTTGAATTCCATCATTTCACACAATGTCTACATTTTACAAAGCTATACACGATAAAAAATTTAAAAAGTACTTACAATCTAGTAAGAGCCATCTTCATCTTCATCGGATGAAGTATCAGGCAATGTCTCAGAAACTGAGTTCAAGCAAATGTTGTCCTCGTCTTCGGTTGTGCAGTTGCATAGCTCCGTACACCGTAAACCGTGCGATTTGCAGCTGCACCGCGATGCACATCTTGATTTAGAGCAGTTGCATTTGACAAGCTCTATTATGGCAGTTGGTGCAGGAGGTAGTGTTGTCATTCTGGGTTGCAATTCCAGTGAATTATTATTTTCAAACATCCATCCGTATCTTTCTGGAGACAAACGTTCAGGGTTGGCAACATCATCGTTGTTCCAGATCCAGGATTGATGATGAGCCCGAAGAATACCCTGATATAATGCTGCCTTTGTAGGTGGAAGTTTCGAAGATTGGCAACCTTTTTTGTTGAACATCCACCAACGCAGTTCAGCAGTAACTTTATGTTTAGTTATTGGAGAGTAAAGTTGACAAACAAACAGCTCTAAGCCCGCTGTAACAGATTCTTCAACCTCGGTGGATTTTCCTAATTCAGTAAATGCAGAGATAACTTGAGCTCCAGCATTTTCGAATGATTTCCAACACGTTAGCTTGAATCCCTTTCCATAAAATGCACCTGTGTTGTCAGCACCAGTAAATGCATGGAATCCGGGAAGTGCTGAAGCTCTTGCTGGGCCTAGTTCATTGTAGACCAAACCAATGTCGATACTTCTAAACCTATCTCCACGACCTGTGACAAATAGTGATCTCGGGCACAATTGCGGGTACCGTCTGAGCGCAAGGACAAAAACATCTGTATCGGGAGAGAAGATAGAAATTTGTGACGCTCCTCTTGAAGTAGCATCTACCGCGTGAAGAATCATTTTTGTATCTGCTTCTTCTTGCAAACTAGCCAGATGTGTGAGAGGTGTCTTTGTGGTTTGGATTTGATCTGACCATGCTACGACTGTTTGTCTCCGATAGTCTTTACTTGCTTTTATGACTTGCTTCGCAAGATAGACAGTTAGTTTATGTTTTGTGTTAGTATGGGCAAGTAATTGGCTTAAACTGATATTTCCAATAGGCGTGTTATCACTAATGTGGTAGGCAAATGAAGGCTTTCCTCCTTGCCGCACATCGCGCGTTGCCGACTTTAGTGATGAGCTTATATCATATCTATCAAAAACAAGGTGCACTTCGGAAAATGAGCAATATTTATGTTCTATCCGGTTGACAAAGAGAATGGCAAGCTGCTCACAAGTCTTTATGTCTGTAGTTTTAGGTAGGGATTGAACCTCAGCCATACCGTCGATAATTGCTACTGAATGTTGCAATGGCGACTCGTCAGTATCCATTTTCTCAGTGTCTTGTTTGCATAAACCTTCGAGAATATCCATTAGCTTACTCTTCGATGAACAGTGGTGAAGTGTCCCATCTACAGCAAACAATGCTCGGGGTACAACCGAGAATTCGTAATTACCAATCCCATGCTTAAGATCTAGTTCTGGTCTAGATCTGGCAACAACGAGCAGTCTCATCATCAATGACGATGTTTCCCTCAGTTCTATGATCTCGGCCTTTGTCTTAATGAAAACCTTTTTCGATGCACATTTCCACATTTTTAAATTTATATTTTTCAATTGGGCCCAAATGCTTACCGTGTTGCAGGTTATGCGCTCGGAAACGAATTTAGAAGATTCTTGAATACCCACTTCATTCCGTCGCAATACATCATTCAAGACTTCTTGTGGCATCACCTTTTTAGTAATGAAATTAATCAAATCATTTGATTTGTCTTCAAACGGGTTTGTATACTTCTTAATTGTTTCCACCAGCTTTTGAGTATTTACATTTTGCCTGTCAAGGGTGGATTGGTTGTTACGGTGGTGACGATCAGAAATGAAAGTGTTTAGGCCAGCTAACTCTTGAGATTCTTTTGACAGTCGAGCCATTTCCGGGGCAGTTAAAAAATAGCGAGCACGAGCAGCTGGGTTAAGCGTTAGCCCTGTTAGACCTCCATCTACTTTCAGCGTTCGGATAACTTGTTCGAGAGCGTGATCACCACCTATAGAGCAAAATGGAACTGTACTGTTTTTATTAACTGCCCAGTTACCTGTTGTAAACTCGTCATATATGTTTGGCGCCGTTTCCTGTAACTCACTCATCTCAGATAGATACAGGGGAATGACACGAGCATAATTACGCTTGTCGTGCTCAAAGAAGTATTTTACTAGACTTTCGAGAGATGTCAAGTGAAGTTTCCAATCAGCAGTGCGTACTGCCCGGATGAATAGACAGAGATCAAGAATCATCTTCATGTATTGAACCGTCGCTTTAAATAATGGCCTTGTGCAACCTTGAGATTCAAACTTATCTAAGCTGGCACTGAATGCGGAGTTTTTCAAAGATTTTAAAACCTTAGTATCGGCAACCTTCACAGCACAGAAGTCTTCTCCTTTGCAACTGTCATGAACTAGGTTTGCCATTTGTAAGTACTCGTCTTTGTGATTTGGATTCTCTTTTAAAAATGCATCAATATACAACGTGTGGAATGCCTGAAGCATTGATAAATGTGCTTCAACCCCTCTGTTTACATGTTTGCCATCTATAATCTGCCTCACGGTCGAATTACCATAAATCCCAGACTCAATCCAAAACTGATCTATTCCACTGCAGTCAATATATGTTCCAATGGCACGTAGCATTGCCATAACAGTGTGCAGTTCTCCTGGCCGAAGTATGATATTATCTAAATCATTTCGATGCATCTGCAACTGCTTAGCGGGCACGTAAAGCCCAATATCAAGTGATATAACCGTTTTGCCTGGACCAACAACATGCGTGTATATACCCTGAGCTTGCTTTAGTGTAGTCAATAGAGTTGACCACTCGTGAGCTGGTGCAGCAATTAGAGGGGCTACACCAATTCTCGTAAGAGGAGTTTGTTCACTCACCATTGAGTTATACGCTGACCATGCGGGAACAGCATTACTTTCTAATACTCCGAGTGCATCTGGGTTGTTTTGCTGTGAGCTCAAAACCTCTTGGTGCAATGTTCTTGCAAGAAGCCATGGCATGTCACGTGTACAGCTATCGAGAAAAGCCCTGGATTACAATCCGATAGTTGATACTTTGGATGAGCTATTCCTGAGGGCTTTGGGGACTTTGGCATGGAGCAATGAAGTAGTTTTGTTATAGAATCAGGCATAGCTTCCACATTAAGAGACCGATTATGACTTTCTTCTACTAAAGTCAGCACCGTGACGTGATCGTCTGGTAGTACCCTCTGATACATAGCTAATCCGGTAACATGAGAAGTACCCTTTCCGTCTGGCGTGTCTTCCAAGAAATCAACGTTGTCTATTGCAAAGAATATGTGACGACCTTTAACAAAATATGGAGGCAGAAATACACCGTTGTTTTCTCTCATATTTTTCAACACTGATTCGGCTAGCTGTGTCTCGATACGTAGGAGGTTGTTGTATTCAATCGATAATCCAAATGAATGAAGGAGATCAATACACTTTCTGCTTCTAGTGACTTGATGAAGAGAAATTCCAACTGCAACCTGTCTTGGTACAACTGCATTCGATTTCATTACAACTGTTTTTTTTATTTATAACCTGTCTGTCATTTTTAACCATTGAGAGCACACTTTGGCACAGGCTCATTGCATCCTTATCAATCTGAGTTTTGATTGAATTGTTTGATAAAGATCTTGCGCGACCACCTATCAACCATCTAATAAAATGATATAAATTATCTGGCACATTTGCATCTGTAAAATCTAGCAAGGAGCCTTTAAATTTCCATTTAATTGTTTTAAGTATTGATTTTCTTAGACCAATGGCTGTAGTTAACAACGATCGCATATCGTCTTGTTCATCAATGTCGTCTGTCTCGTTAAGAGCATGGTTAATGACAAAGTCACGTGCATGTTTAAGGCTGACCCGTTGAGCTTGATTCCGACGTTTTGGCTTATGAAATTCAATACCAGGAATTTCTTCTTTAATTAAACTTTTAAGATTTTTCATTTGGGCTTTTGAATACGGAACAGAATTTGCTTCACGAATATTTTGGTAAGTATTATATAGTATTTTTAGGTTCAAGATCTTACCTTTCTTTAATTCTGTTTCCAATAATGATATAAATTCAATATCGGCGGCCATTTCAGCTGCACCTCGCACGTTGATTTTCAGTTTAATCTCAGTCTCATGTTTACGAAGCACACTTTTTACATTTGTGTTCCAACAACCTATGTGGTAACGAATGGCAAGGGCGTGTGCATCTTCTGGATTAATTGCTGTGTTTAGTTTTACGGCCAAATCATCTCGTTTAGTAACGTTGACTGCCTGCTTCAATCGTTTTCCAGCCTTCTCAAAAGAAACTTTATGCAACATATTAAAACGAGATTTTCCCTTATCACAAAATAAACAAATATTTTTGTCAAAAGGAACTGTTTTTGAACATGTCAAACGGTTACTTTCAGAACTTTGATCAAAAGTAGTACTTTTAGGAGTTTTTTCTTCAATATTTTGCAATCCATCGACTTTTCTACTTTTTTCAAAACGCTGTTTTGAACGTTTAATAAAGCCCGTGTTAACCGTGTTTTTATAACATTTAATACGCCATTTTGCTGAGTATTTGTGGAGAGATTCTGCAGTGTGATCGCACAGTCGTGATAAAATGGCGCAATAGTAATCTTCATTGTAATTTGCTCGTTCTACAATACTATAGAATAAGTTAGTATATGACTGCAGCAGTGGCACTTGCACTGGTTGATTAAAAACATTATCTTCTTGGCAAACAATACACAACGCAAAGTTGGTCTCTTTCCGTAATAACCGAGTCATGTTGGTAGATTTCTCTCAAAACAGTGACGGAAACCATAGGCCTACCTGCAATTAAACCCCAAAGACGAATGTGATCACGCCCTTTAGAAATTTACTTCGATAATTTTAGACAAAATAAGTAAAGCTGTGTAAACTCACCCCATTGTTGATCAACGTCAATTACCTCGTTTACATGTAGTTTTAGACCCTTATGGCTTGAGTGAACAATGGTTTACATGTAGGTTTGAAACAATCAACGAGTAAATACAGTTTGTTTCTATAGTTACCTCTAGGTACCGTCATTTGGCGCACCGCTTGCTAAAGGTGAACTACATATTGGTGTTGAACTCACCGCCTGCTGTACAACTAGTAAAGAACTAAGTTGGGATCCATACGTGGAAATTTCCTGTTTTGTAGGGTTGTAATGATATAACAAATCTAATTATTTAATTATCATAACGATATTCATATCAATCGATTCGTCGTTAAAAACTGAATGAAATAACATTTGAGTTTTTTTCTGTAGGACAAATGATGTAAAAGTTATAAGCCAAAACGATCGGTGGCGTCGAGTGGCGGCGGCAGGTGGCGTCGAAGCGCCACTGACGCCGTCTGCAGTGATTCCTGCGATGTAACCCTGGTCCAAAAACATTGTTATACATACCTTTGCATAATCCCGTTTACCGCTATACTCTTCCACGAATAGCCTACGAGAGCCAAAAAAGTACATCTTGCGCTCCTACTATTAGGCTATTCTAATCGTAAGCTCACATTTGGCTTTCCAGACTATCATGATACATCTGGTTAACTAGTAGAAACAGTAGCCTACACATATATGAATGCATAAAGGCCCACTAAACCCTCACATTTCGTTTAAAACGTGTAATTGTAAGCCTAATCTGTAATGGTTAGTGCATGTGTCAATTTGCTTAGTGTATCAGGGCTCTTGCAATCCAAGAAAAAGTGTTTCGCCCCAGGCGTTGTTACGTCGACCAAACTACGCGCTACTCGCTGCATATGGAGCATCCTCTGTGTTTCGAGGCCCGCGCAAATATATCTCGTCGTCCAGACCCACCTAATTCAATTGAGCACAAATCGAACATACCACTAAATTCGTCTTACTTCGGTCTACACGATGAATGTTTAAACAACCTTCTACCATTTATGCAACTTATTCTATGAAATGTTAAACATGAAGCAATTACCACATTATTTAGATGGAAACACAACTAATTTCAAGCAAATGTAATGAGGAGCTCGCTTTAAAAATCAGAATTCCAACCAACCTATCATGTTAACTGATATGTTTAGATATTACAAGCAGAAAACCAGCAAGAAATTGATGAACATTTGGCCGATTATCGTGTGTATATAACAACGCGTGTAGCGGCCTATTGCCTGATAGGTCCGCGAATATATCGAGTGAGCTGTGTAGATCGAGATCAGTCAAACTACTAGTCTTTACTATCGACTATAAAAACATTGTATTGATTTTGTCTTGCGTTGTATATGTATAGTCATATATCAATGAGTGAGTGGGATTTCTACCAGTCAGGCCTGGAAATAATAATAATAACTGATACAAATATATTACATAGGCCTAAAGAACACGTCAAAACTACAATAGTCGTGTGTGTCATGGTTTGGTTGTGTGCGTGTGCGTGATTTACACATTATTCGTGTTTGCATCATCACAATTATTATTATTGTTATTATTGGTGGTATTATTACTTTCATTATTACATTACATTATTATTAATATATATCGACTTTATTTTATTATTGGCATCAATGGAAATTCTGTAACTAAAAATTGCCGGAAACTAACATTACAAATCTTGATAACCGCAATACTAATAGAGCACTCAAAATAGACTAGACGCATTCTGGTGGCAAAAAAATAAACTTCTATTAGGAGTGGTCTAGCTGTCAATTTTCATTGTTGTTTTATTGTTATTATTCATCAATGGCGCTGAAAGGAGGTTGCTTAGCAGCGCTATCTATGTTAATTTTCAGTCCTCTATAGTCGATTTACAGCTACGCGTTGCAAGCGAAGCAAAGGCGCGAGCTCCAATCAGTGGCCGAGTTTGCGTGAAACTATTAACTTCTTTGCATGAAACTCGGCCGCTGATTGGAGCTCGCGCCCTCGCTTCGCTCGCAACGCGTAGCTGTAAACGTACCATTATATTAGTAATATCAGGTTCAAGCTGTTTTGTGTCTTCTTAATAACTGTAGTATTATTTTGTATTTCAAATTCAATATATAGTTGGTTCAGTTATTCTAGTTATTTTATGCGCTTTTTTGTATTTTTTTGTATTAAAGTATCGATAGCAATAGATTGAGACATACAACTAATAAGTTTATAGTTGAAACATTTTATTTTGTACAATGTACAAATGCGTTGATGTTTTCAGCCAAGCTATTAAAAGCTTGACATGCCATGCGGCTTTGTCCGCGCTCACCGAGTTGTGTGTGGACAGTGAACGGCAGTGAACGGACAACACGCATTATTATATACATACGATAATCAGCTAAATTTGCATCAATTTCTTGCTGGTTTTCTGCTTATAATATCCTAACATATCAGTTAACATGATAGGCTGGTTGGAATTCTGATTTTTAAAGCGAGCTCCTCATTACATTTGCTTGAAATTAGTTGTGTTTCCATCTAAATTATGTGGTAATTGCTTCATGTTTAACATTTTATAGAATAAGTTGCATAAATGGTAGAAGGTTGTTTAAACATTCATCGTGTAGACCCAAGTAAGACGAATTCAGTGGTATGTTCGATTTGTGCTCAATTGAATTAGGTGGGTCTGGACGACGAGATATATTTGCGCGGGCCTCGAAACACAGAGGATGCTCCATATGCAGCGAGTAGCGCGTAGTTTGGTCGACGTCACAACGCCTGGGGTGAAACACTTTTTCTTGGATTGCAAGAGCATACACTAGGCAACTTGACACATGCACTAACCGTTACAGATTAGGCTTACAATTACACGTTTTAAACGAAATGTGAGGGTTTAGTGGGCCTATAAGTTTAAAAGTGTCTACACAAATCACCAGGATGCAGCAAGGCCAGGCCTTGGCTATCTAACCTGATGTATGTTAAATATTAGGTTGCTTTGTACTACTTGTAGTGTTCAAGCTTATTGTAATACACGTAATATGCATTGCATTTGTTTACAGACTCGTACAATGATGACTTTAAATGAAGCAACCTCGTGTGTCAGCACAGACCTCTCTGTGAAGTTTGCATTGGGTGTTGCACTTTTTTGTAACAGCCTGTTGAGTTTGGGGACCGAACGACATCTACCACTTTATCACGCTGCATGGAGAGGGGAGGTAGGTACCTTCTAGAATCATCTTTATGTATTAAGTAAGGGTGGTAGTGGTGACTCATGTGTAGGGTTACCATACAGCCCAGATTTCTGGTACAGTCTTGGTGTACCAAAAATCAAAAATAGTTTTCCGGCCATGTCTAAAACTCGAAATGTTTTCGGAATGTAACTGTGTTGAAATGCAGGAAATATGGTTTGATTACTGCTATTTAATACATTTGTCAATGTATCACTTATTTTGTTGTAAGTACGTATGTATTTAACATTTACAATTAATAATTATTAATTACGTATTGTGTTAAATATAATACATGGTGCACCTGTATTCTATTAGGGTTATAGGGCCTGTGCTTGAATTTTACACTACATACTGGTACTGTACAGTGTAACTGTAAAGTAGCAAAATGCTAATTAAAAACATTAGTGTTGCCCAACGATATTTTTTTCAACATCGATATCGGCGCCGACGATATCGCTCGCGATATCGTCGTGTCAAAATCAACATCGATATCGCGGTATCGAATTTATAAAACAATACATAAGAAATCATAGTCAATTTAAAGTGTTTTCGCCGTGGCCTGCAGTACGCGTTGCTGCAGTTAGTGCCTTCTCGTCTATTAACCCCCCCCCCCCCACCCCACCCCGGAATATCACAATAACATCAACTTGAAAATTTTCCGCCCGTGGCCTGCAGTATGAGATGCTGCATAGCGATTAAGGCTTGAATTCGCGGTGTCGCGAGATGACGAGTCAACTGTCCGGGATCGGCTATTGACAGCCGTAAAAGTATCAACACAACATCTGAACAACAACATTCTTCTCGGAAAGAATTCGGGGTTCCAGGTACAAATAGTTGAATGGATCCAATGTCTCGACGCAAACAAAGGGAACTCGCCGGCCCGTGCGGCCATCTGTGTGTGGGGGGGGGGGGGGTAGATGTGCAGTTATAAACTGCAGCAACGCGTACTGCAGACCGCGAGAGAAATACTTCAAGTTGACAATGATATCCTCGACGGTTGGGGGGGGGGGGGGGGGGGGTTAGCATCTCAGTGACAACGCTGCAGCAACGCATACTGCAGCAACGCATACTGCAGACCATAGCGGAAATATTTTAATATTTTGAGTTGACCACGATGTCGCGATATTTTCGATATGACACCACCATATCGATATCGAAATTAACTGCGATTTTCCCACGATATCGATATCGTATCGAATAATCGATATCGTTAGCCACACTAAAAAACATACTTTTCTCTTGATTAATATTGGCTAATAAAAAAGTTTAAAAATAAAAGTTTTTTATCTTGAAGAAAACATTTTCATCCAGCATATAGGCCTACTGTAATTGTATGTAGTGGTGACCACACATCACCATGTAAAACTAATCTTTAATTAAAGTCTTCTTGCATATAAGCCTAGTAGCCCTAATGTAACAAGTTTCTTTTCTAGTTGGTGGTGATTTGTATGGTTCTGACTTCTGACTGAAGTTTCTGTTTTAGCTATTGAGCTGCATAGCCCTTACTGAAGTAGGCCATGGTAGTAACACCAAACGCATGCGCACCACTGCCACGTTCGATGTCACTTCAGGATGTTTCATCATCCACACACCAGATTTTCAGGCTGCCAAGTGCTGGGTAGGAAATCTCGGTTAGTAGTAGTAGTAGTACATTGTTAAATCATTGTACTCTGATGAAAATTTGTCTAAATTTAAAATGGTCAAGTTCTCATTTCAATCTTTACATTTACATTGTTCTTCCTGTACCACATAGCTTTTAACTTTCCTCTCAAGAGTCAAGACAATGTCACATTGTAAATACTCATGAGGGTAGTTCTACATTTTATGTGAATAGAGGAGTAGAGTAATTTATAAACCAATTGAAATGCAAATTAAAATGCAAATTCAAATGCAATAAAAATAGTGCAATGCAAACATCATTGCAAACATAATGCGTGTGTAAATCACAAATCGGAAATTACAGTTACTGCTATTTAGTATTAACTAACAAAAGAGATCATATACAAATGGTAATTGTATGATGAATAACATTAACTTGAGCTTCCCAGGAATGCATTTAAAGGAACAGAATGTTTTGCATACGTTAAGAGGTTTCTATCTCAACCGCCTTCTTTACATCCCTTATCCATATGTGCTTCACACATTCTGAATTAATAATGAAGTCCTGGGTCATTCATTTAAACCATCATCAATCTGTTGTCAGGTTAGGTTGGCATGGGAGACATCATAATCACTGCCCTGTTTACTGCTAAGTGATTAGGGTATTAATTAATAGAACTCTTCTTTTATCCATGTTTGCAGGCAAGACATGTACTTGGGCATTGTTGTTTGCACAGCTTACTACTGACGGTGTCGGCCATGGACTTCATGCATTTGTTGTGCCTATTCGAGACCCAAAAACTCTCCTCCCGTACCCGGGCATCATCCTTGGTGATATTGGTGAAAAGATTGGGCTTAATGGTATTGATAATGGGTGAGTGCTTGCAATCAATTTTGGATACCTTCCTATGCTACATTCTTGTAACACATTGCTTATTACTAGCCATCTGCAGTGGTCACAATTAAATACAATTACAATTCAAAAAGGTACACAAGGCATCTGAATATTGATAATCTTCAATATTGATAGTCAAAATATTTCTCATTATCGATAATCCGTACTTTTGCCCATCCCTGATAATAATATCATCTAGCTACTAGCTAGAGAACCAGGTATTGGTACTACATTAATATTAACACATCTGAATGTTCTTGCTCTTTATAATGTCTGCAGGTTCCTGATATTCCAGCAGTATCACGTCCCACGAGAGAGTTTGTTGAATCGCATGAGCGATGTCACCCCTGATGGAGAGTACGAGACATCATTTAGCAACCCAGAGCAGCAACTGGGTGAGCTACCAAGTGTGGGCAGACCTTTGCAGACGCCTTATTTTGCAACCTAAGCCCCATAACTAACTTAATGCAGGCAATGTGACATCGCCACCCTGCTCGACACAGTCATATTATAATCATAAATTATTGTTATCTTTAAATAATTAATTGCATTGCATAATATGCCCACATATGGTACAGTACCTATAAATATTTTCAACATTGTAATTGAAATAAGTTCAATTAAAGATATCGTTGTTAAAACTTCCATTGCAATTTAATGTAGGTTATTGATTTCTTTGGTATTTCCCAGGTGCTGCTCTTGAAACCTTGTCTGCCGGTCGTGTTGGAATTATGCAGGAGAGTGCTAACACTTTAAGTCAAGCTGTGACAATCGCCGTCCGATATTCAGCAGTTCGAAAACAGTTTAGTGCAAATGGTCAAGACAATGAGCTGGCCCTCATTGATTATCCATTACATGTGAGTACATACTTTAAGATACCGGCATCAAATTGAATTTTTTTTTTTGTTACATGGAGTATTGAGTACCTATTGGATTGGGATTGGATTGGATTTAGATCTATGCGTTTACATGACCCAAATTTATCACGCAATCAGTTTGTTTTCAATACCAAGTGATTGCAACCTAGCGGTAGTTTTATGAACTTCTTATCCACTGCCATCTTTAATTTGGCTATCAGAAAGTGGATGCATTAGGGGGTGTAACGCAGGCAGTTGTACCCTAACCTTACTTTTGTTTTGTTTTGTTGTCATGTTACCTCTTCACACGACCACACGTTTCGTTTAGACATTACTGCTTGTTTTTTAAGTAAACACACACAGTCCGACGTCTGTGTTCGCGGTATGACGCCTTAAAGCGTGGGCCGATTGCCGATCGCCGTCACCACACGTACAACAACAAATAAAGATGGGTGAATTCGATACGATACCAGAAAGTCCGTTTACATGTACAGATTCGATACAATCTCTCAATACGATCCCAGCTTTTAGGGGATTGGATTCAACCGATCCAATCCGTGTTTAAAGTGGTTACATGGAGGATTGAACAGCCGGATCGTACTCAATACCGTATTGAATCCTCCATGTAAACATGGCTATTGTAATTGATCTCATATATTCAAAGTCTAAGCCATGCCCCATTTCTCATGTGCCTGCATAAACTACATTTTTACTTTTCTATTGGTTTGTTTCCAATTATTTCTTTGGTTCAGATTTGGTTTTTGTTTGTTTTTTGTTCTGAAAATAGCACAAACTGACCTAGGCTTAATAAATACTTAAACACTATTAAATAAATGTGTTCATAATTTATTATGATAGTGTTTAGTATTTGCCAGTACGTATCTGAGAAATCTCACTTAACATAGAAATTAAAGGACTTGCTTTGATTTCAGCAATGGCGTCTAATACCATATGTAGCAGCGACATGTGCCCTTAAAATCTTTATCACAGATTTTACAAATGAGTATCTGGAGATCGTAGACAAATCCAATTCAAACTGTGGAGCAAAACTCCATCAGTTGGTAAGTATAGCTAGAAGATTTAGGTGTATATATAATGTGTTAGTCCTACTCACAGCAATCGTATTTAAATAAAAATAAAATATAAACTATGCACTGGTGAGCTACACGTAAATCTAGCCCAAAATTGAGCTTGGCTTAATCTCTAGCTTAGTAGCCTATAGGTTGAAGAAGCTCTGAAAGTGGAGTATTTGCACACCCTTATTTTTTACACAACAGATAGTAAATTGTACAGTATGTAGAGCCATACTAATTCACGCCCCAGTACTATGGTTTTCTGGTTACTTCCGGCTGGCATCAACTTTAATTTTGAAATTAGTTACATTCATTTTTTGCATGCTGCGATGTAGGGTATTTGCCATCTTGTGAAATCATTGAGTTGCAAACTTATACTAGACATTTCCAATTGGTCAGTTATACGTGATATTAGTTGGCTTGGAAAAGGAGATGAGGGTTTCAATTAACTTAGCTAGGTATGTTTCAGAGTCTCATGGTGGCAGAGGTTCACGCGATGGTGTCCGTATGCAAACCCCTGGTCACATGGACTTGTCGTGACGCAATACAAGAGTGCCGGGAGGCGTGCGGTGGACATGGCTACTTAGCAGGTAGTAGTAGTATCTTTATTAGCATAAATGCTATTATTTTCTTTTACATATTTACATAAATACAGTTTATGGCCATACATACCGTATATGGACATACATACAGTATATGGTTTATGATTATGGTTTATTACAAATACAACCATAATACCAACTATAGAATATTAATTTCAATACAATACAAACTACAGACATAGTTACATTCTTTTATATATGCCTAGTTAGTAGTTACACTAATGTTGATACTGATACAACATACAACAAGATACAATTTAATTACAAAATGTAGGGCAGATGTCAGACACTTGTTTAATACTGTTATACAGTAAGCTAAGCTCACTTGTAACAAAGTTTCGTTTAAAGCTAAAATTTAAAACCAAACTTGTTTTATTACATGTTGGACAGTAGGGGCCTATTAAGTTTTGGACCCATTTTATATGGAGATTTTTCAAGCTCCCTCTCCATGGCACAACCACGGCCAATAATTTGCTGCTGCGGCCATTTTTCAAAACCGGCCAATCGGCGAGGACTTTGCCGAGTTGCATCTTGCTCAAGTTTTTGACGTATCTCACAGCAATTTTGCCCCAAGTACCCTAGCTTTTATATTTCCATTCTAGATGTTAAATATTGTAGGTAGGTTACTGTGGACTTTATGTATTATTACTGTATTATTTTTTTCCACGTTGCAGCGTCTGGCCTCGGGGAATTGCGGAACAACCATGACCCTAGGGTGACGTACGAAGGTGACAACAACGTGTTGATCCAGCAGACAAGCAACTGGTTGTTGCGGAGATGGAGGAAACCAGACGATGTAGACTCGCCCCTCGGCTCGGCTCACTTCCTGGATCGGCGAGTACAGTGTTTGCAGAACAGATTCACGGGCACGTTAGTGGAACATGTTACTGACCATTCTTGTAAGTCGTTGTGTCAGATTTGTTTTCTTATGTACAACCTTATTGCACTAATATGTTATAGACGGAGAGCCAGCAACATAAAAGCTCCCCTCATAAGGTACATATGTTTTGACTTTTGGAATAGGAGTGGAAAAACTACTCTACTCACAAAACGCGCGTCTTACTCCTCAACGTGGGGGCTTTTAGGCCCCACAGGGGGCCAAAAAAGCCGAAAAAAGGCCCAAGGTTCCCCTCATAAGGTACATGGATGGAGTAAACGCCATTTTGTAGAGATAAGTGTCCCAAATAGGAATTCGAAGAGTAAGACGGGATATTAGGGGGCGTTTACCGATCAGACGCCATTTTACCCAAAAAGGGCCATTTTTTATTTTGGCACATGCATGCGCTTAAACACTCAAAACATATCCGGAAATGTCTCGAGACGTAGAAAAACATACATTTTAAAGAAATTTTGGGTTATTGTCCTCGCCAGACGCCCTCAAAAGGGGCCCAAAAAGACCAAGGTTCCCCTCATAAGGTACATGAATGGAGTAAACGCCATTTTGTAGAGATAAGTGTCCCAAATAGGAATTCGAAGAGTAAGACGGGATATTAGGGGGCGTTTACCGATCAGACGCCATTTTACCCAATTGGGCCATTTTTTATTTTTGCACATGCATGCGCTTAAACACTCAAAACATATCCGGAAATGTCTCGAGACGTAGAAAAACATACATTTTAAAGAAATTTTGGGTTATTGTCCTCGCCAGACGCCCTCAAAAGGGGCCCAAAAAGACCAAGGTTCCCCTCATAAGGTACATGAATGGAGTAAACGCCATTTTGTAGAGGTAAGTGTCCTAAATAGGAATTCGAAGAGTAAGATGGGATATGAGGGGGCGTTTACCGATCAGACGCCATTTTACCCAAAAAGGTCCACTTTTTATTTTCACACATGCACGCACTTAACACCCAAAACATATCCTTAATAATAAATACTGGTATATTAAAGTTAGGGGTGGGCGGAGCTTCAAAACTATCGCATCCGGATCGAGGCTGTGGGGGGGGGGGGGGGGGGGGGGCTGGCGAGGACATCACACAATATCTTATAAATGTATTCACCTCTAGGGGCATTTAAGGATATGTTTTGGGTGTTAAAGCGCGTACACGTGTGAAAATAAAAAGTGGCCCTTTTTGGACAAAATGGCGTCTGATCGGTAAACGCCCCCTAATATCCCGTCTTACTCTTTGAATTCGTATTTGGGACACTTATCTCTATAAAATGGCGTTTACTCCATTCATGTACCTTATGAGGGGAACCTTGGCCTTTTTGGGCCGCTTTTGAGGGCGTCTGGCGAGGACAATAACCCAAAATTTCTTTAAAATGTATGTTTTTCTACGTCTCGAGACATTTCCAGATATGATTTGAGTATTTAAGCGCATGCATGTGCGAAAATAAAAAATGGCCCTTTTTAGGTAAAATGGCGTCTGATCAGTAAACGCCCTCTAATATCCCGTCTTACTCTTCGAATTCCTATTTGGGACACTTATCTCTACAAAATGGCTCTTACTCCATCCATGTACCTTATGAGGGGAACCTTGGGCCTTTTTTCGGCTTTTTTGGCCCCCTGTGGGGCCTAAAAGCCCCCACGTTGAGGAGTAAGACGCGCGTTTTGTTAGTAGAGTAGTTTTTCCGCTCCTATTCCAATAGTCAAAACATATGTACCTTATGAGGGGAGCTTTTATGTTGCTGGCTCTTGGACTATTATTTATATTAGGCTTAGTTTACATATAAAACGAATTGCATTGTTTTGTTGTTTTGTGTTGTTTATTTGTTGCTTATTAGTACATAATTACATTTTTATTTCAATACTTGAAAGATAGAAATCTCAACAGCTTACCTCCAATAGGAAGATGTGAGCTGGGGACTCGTAGAAAAAGATAAATTATTATAATGGATAATAGTAATACAAAACATCAAACCAGTTTTGGCCTAATACGGCCTTGTTCACTCGA
Source organism: Isoperla grammatica (assembly GCA_945910005.1). Classification (NCBI taxonomy): domain Eukaryota; kingdom Metazoa; phylum Arthropoda; class Insecta; order Plecoptera; family Perlodidae; genus Isoperla; species Isoperla grammatica. The sequence goes on from OX246737.1 coordinate 118,616,970, forward strand.
TGAGCACTGAAAGGAAGCTAGATTAGTTAGTGAAGCTGGGGGAGGTAGTGGAGAGAAACAGAACTGAAAGGGCTGCCATGGAATAGGTCAGTGTTTTGGCTCCCTCATTCTGACGTTGGGGTTAGGTGAGAGTCTTGGAGAATGGGATGGCTATCCATTGGAACCATTGATGGATGTTCTTGGATGTTGTTGGATGGATGTTGTTGATGGATGTTGATGATGATTAGAGATACGTGAAAATAGCGTTGTGTGTATAGATAGATGCTTCAAAGCGCTATTTTTCAGTAGAAACTAAGGTTTTTCTGTTCCTATTTTATTATATTTAACATAGTAATTATACTTTGTTTATGATAAATGCAATTTGGTTGATTTTAATTTTAATAGTAGGCATATGACATAATTTAAAAATAAAAATTTGAGAAAACTTCATTCTCAAGTTTTTTAATCTTGGCAAAAAATTTTTTTTTTTTACATTGATACAATATGTAATCGGAAAATGGATATTTAAACTTAAAATTATACGGTACCGGTACCGAGTATTTCATTCACTTCATTTTCTTCAATTTCATCCAAGACTTAGACATGTGCTGATTGGATAGGCCTACATAACAACATTTTGCAGCTTCCTTCTAGGCTACATAGCTCTATTATATTCTGTCTTCAGTTATTCGTGAATCATACGAGTGGCTTCTATGCTGGTTGTTAAGTGAAACTGAACAGAGGCTTCAAGAAGTGGAAAGAAGAGGGGAAGACACATTCACGGCCAGAAATGAGGCTCAGGTCTATAGAGCGAGAACTCTGGCACTGGTGTATGGAGAGGTCAGTTATTAATGAAATTACTTAGAGAAATCATTAGTTTAAATAAATATTATAAAGTAAAATAAAGTTACTATTTTCATATAGAATAATCATAATAATAATTACTAATTACGTAGTTATATAATATTTTCCAATTTATAAAAAAATCATTAAGTTAACATGAATACTGTACTTTGATCACAGGTGCATGATCAATTACTATTAAACAAATTTACTTAATAATTAATGTAATGTGGACGTAATCTTTTGACGATTTGAACATGTGCAATAAGAGTTCACTGCTGTCAACACAAATTTAAATCGTGAGTTATGCCAATTGTGTTTAACTGGATTATTGATGGGATTGCATCCATGTCCTGACTATGATTGAATTGTGTTCTCAGAACAATGCGTTGGTGTACTTCTGGAGCAGATGTCGTAGTAGAGACTTGGATCCAAGCCTTCGACCTGTGCTCGAGCATCTCTACTTCTTGTACGGACTCTGGTGTCTCGACAAACATCTTGCAATCTTCTATCAAGGTATTTTGCCAACATCCATCTTAGGGCACTTGAACACTTGATCTGAGTAACCCGATCCGTTGTATAAACTCAGTAAATCCAAAGTTGTTCTGAATCGGCCTTGTTGATTCTGACATTTGTTCGCAGGTGTTCGCACTGTCCAATCACTGATTCATATGTTTCGTATTTGAAATATCGATCTTTGATTGGTTATCGCTCACTCGTCGATGGTGTTCGGAACCTACAGAGTTGGTTTAGTTGCTTTAAATTAAAGTGGCCCCCACTGAAAATCAGTTTCATTACTGAGTGGGTAGACTCTAAATGTGTTTTTTTTAAATATTTTATTCATTTAGAGACTTTGGTGTCTGGACAAACATCTTGCAATCTATCACCACCCATCTTGGGGCACTTGGACACTTGATCCAAGTAACCTTATCCGTTGTATTAGAGACACGGTTTTTCCATTAATTATTTGGTACTTTAATTTTTCATTATTTTTAAATAAATCACCTAGCAATAATACCAAGCATAGAATTTAGGTATTGGGATTAGCTTGCACTCCACTTGGGATTCTGCTGTCCCATTTCACTGCCCAATGTCACTATCTCACTCTTTCCCAGAGCAGGCTTACCAACTTGTTCTCATCTGTAGCCAGCAACCACTACAACCAGCACTTCTATCAGTATGTTTTTTGATGTTTTAGTAGAGCTTCCATTACAATTACTAGAGCTGTGCGAGTCTCGAAATTTCGAGACGAGATCGAGATAAAAATTCTGCTCGTGTATCGCTCGACTTGCTCAAACACCTGCTCGAAAATTCGAGTCTCGAGCGGGCTCGGCCTAGGCCTGGGCCTACTCTAGCCTAGGCTTTGTATAATCTAGATACAACATTTAGGCGGCCTATTTTCGTGATTGTACTACCAAAACATGGATTCTAGTAATATGCCATGGACTTCAAAAATAGTCTAAACTCTTTGCAAAATTGCTTGCTGGTAAAAATTCCGCAGACCAAGTCATCACTTTCCATTGACAACGTCCATCTTGGATATCACCCCACTCCCAACACCCTGTTCCTCCCGTAGAAGTTCTTCAATTAATAAGTGGTTGCGCTAGCATCGGGGCTACACTGGGACTACTTGATCGACTTGCCGGTATCGAAAGTTACTACTTTATCGACTTTAGGCGGGAATTTCAAACATCGCGAAATGCGTTTGGAAATTTGTAGTCTCCGATTCTAGCGCGAGCGAAGATATGGAATTTTTTGTTTAAAAAAAAAACATCGCGTTATATTCAGGCCTTTATGGTACTAGGAAGGTAATAAGAAAAGTCTGTTTTTAATTTTTATCTTGAATCTCGCTCGATATTCAAGAACATTTTTGGTTCGCTCGATCTCGAATCTCGCTCGAGATTCAAGAATATCTTCTGAATCTTGCTCGATCTCGCTCGACTTGAAAAATCCCTGCTCGCACAGCCCTAACAATTACAGCAAGATTTCAAAATGTATTTTATTTTGTTTAATGGGCAACAACAATTTAACTGCTAGACTTTTCAAAGCCTTCTTTGAATTTCAATTAAGTAGGTTAAATTGTCTTAAAATTTTTAATACCATGTAGTCACTGCAAATGAAATGTGTCACTCGTATACTATGAATATGATGTGAATGGTTCCTAATGTTGATTATGTGTTGTTAATCAGGTGGTTACGCCTCTGGTCCATTACTCGTCAAATTAGTGCGAGAAGGTATTCTACAACTGTGCGCTCGCCTCAAGCCCGAGGTAGTGGCTGTCGTAGATGCTCTTGCTCCTCCAGACTTTGCCCTTAACTCTGTCCTAGGGAAAGCAGACGGAAAGGTATGTCCATTTAATTTTACGCACTACAAAGTCTTGATAGCCTACAACCTACAATATGTGGATGAGACAGAATGAGCACAGTCACAGTCTCGAAATAAAATCTCTCTAAAATTACTATCCAACATGAAAAACTTCACCTGTAACTTGCAAATGCCAAGAGATGAATAGCCATGATGCGTTATCACAATTATCGAGACTTGAAAGGAAATGGGACTGTCCTGAGCATGTTTAGCGAGCATCGAGAAGAAAACTTTGCTAGAACTTTTCGAGAAGTTTTGAGCCTCGCACAGTTCTAACTTCTAATGGCCACAAAATTCTCAATTTTGAAATGTTATGAACTTACTTATGATATTTTTCCTCCTCCAAATGAAGTATTTTTTGTTTCGATAATTTAGGACTGAAAGCTAGAACATTTCACGTTACCTATTTTTATACCTAAACCTTTTTCATTATCTTCCCATGCCCTAGACAAGGGTGAGCAACCCGATATATTTGGAAATGAGTTATATAGTAGCCTACTGTATAAATTATTATTATAAATTATAATGATAGTATATGTACAGGTTGAGAACTTAAGATAGGCTATGGCAATCAGTCGAACAATTATTGATGTACATTATTTTATTTGACTTAGGCTACTGAATATACAGTAGTGCATTTCTTTGTCTATGTAGTATGTACATAAATAAATTTCAAAATATGTAGTTGCGCTATTAAATCATATCATATTACGTATATTTTATTTAGGTGTATGAGCACCTCGAGACTGCTTTCTTCCACAACCCTGGAGCGATGGAACGGCCTCTTTGGTGGAACCAGATCGTCAATCAGACCAACACTTCATCACTGACTACGTGTAAGCTGTAGCCTTCCATGCCACACTCATCACAATCAGTTTGCATTTATGTATAATTTACTACTGCCACATTCAGCATGCATTATTTCATATATAATTAGTTAATAGTTACCAATCAGTATAGCAACTACTAAGCCTTTAAAGAAACCCCAGCTGAATATGTATGTCAATACGTACAATTTTTCAATCACAAGATTGTACATAAGCTAAGGAAGTGTTTTTGTAGAGCCACAGTTATGATTATCGATTAATGTTGATTAAGATTGACTATCGATCGAGTTGGTAAGAGTAAGACAACTAGAAAATGGGTGCTGACTTAGTGTTCTTTACACTATGATTAATGTTAGTTACATTACCATAAAAAGATTCTCCCCCTAATGTATCGTTTAAAATGTAATACATTTCAATTTCATTTCTGCTTGCACTTGCTACCAAACTGAGTCCAGTTGCAATGGTAAAAAGAAAAACCTTTTGCAGTGCAGTAGTAAAATTTGACCGAACGTTATTATATTTTATGTATCAGAATGCAACACTAGTTGTTGCATTTAAGAAAAGTTAAGTAACAAATCAGTAATCACTTCTTTATAATCTGAGTGAAAATATTTCAATGTTAGGTTTGTTGCACTAGGAACTTTGCTGTGTACTTCTGCACGTGATATAAAATTATGCATTTACACACACATAATAAGATTAACAAAATGATTTGTGGTGAAAACCCCATTTATAAAAATCATTCCATCTTTTTTTTTAAGTGTTTCAAGATTTACTGTCTGATGTCAGAGACTCGAGTTAGTCAATATGTAGCCTGCATCATTAACACAGTGATATGTGTTAGCCAGTGGGGTCGGTCCTTCTTGCAATAATTTAAAAAAATTTAAATCGGGATTTTTTTCACTTTGAAATTTGAATTGAAGGGGAACTGAACTACAGTACTTCATAATGTGTCCATCCGTCCTCTGGTTCTTTTGTATATGTTCGTTCATTGCATAATTTTTTAATATGCGTATTACTTATGAGAACTTGTACTAGAATCATAATTTTTCTGCTTTGTTTTTATTAGATAATATAACGCGCCTAGATGAAAAAAAAAATCACCATACCATAATACATACTTTTGTATGAACCTGCTGTCAGTTGTTCCATATGACGTGATACATATCACTAAATGAAAGCAAATTTTAACTGTGATAGTTGTATTTTTGATAATACTACAACAAAGCAAATGTGTCTTTATCACAAATAATGAACATTTCTTCATTTTAAAAGATTAACTGTACCGGATACGCCATATTACCTATTTTGATGAACACACGAATATACCCGGTCAAAGCAGAAGACATCTTTGTTTGTTTATTTCGTAAGTTTATAAAATCAAGGTATTGCCTTCGTCGAGATTCATAAAATGTGTTCTGTGTGGTCTCTTATGCCCTAATTTAAAAATGTTAACAAAAAATGTAAATGTTAATGCTGTGGGTGTCTAAAGTTAAGTTTTTCTTAGATTGAATGTGGATGTGGAAACTTGACAAAATGGAATTACGTAATTGAAAATCTTATCTATTCAGAAAAATGTATGCTAGGTACGATTTTTAAGTTTTGAACAATAAATGACTATTTAGTATTTACACGCCTACTACAACAAACTTTAAATGTTCAATCGAATATAAGATATTATTATATTATATTTATAAACAAATGACTTATAGCAAAGTCTCCAGATATAGGCCTACATCAAATACAAGAAAAGTATTTTCAGTTTTATTTTGCCGTTTTGAGACATAATTTTTTTTTAAAGATCAATTCATATGCTTTATTGAATTGATTCTCCCATTTGAATAAAAAGTGGTTTTAACATTGTGGAAATGGATGTGACAGTCGAACTCGGGAGTTGGACGAACCTCTTCTAGGGGATTTATAGACCTTGGGCTTTATCCACCCACTACGATGTAGACTGGGGATGGAACATTGCAGACACCACATGTTACTATGTAGCCTAGGTTGCCAAGTCGTAATGTTTGACATTCAATTTACTGTTTAATATTGAAACACAATTTTTTAAATATGTTGGGGGCTTAACAATTTGGGTAGCAATGGAAAATGGATATGAAGTGGCACTAGTGATGTCGATGGGCAGTGATAAATCTAAAATAAACCACAGCCAATCCAATGTACTGACACATTTTTGCCTTAAATTAATTAAGGATGCAGAACCCCAATGTAGACTGGTCCAACTTCTGTTCTCTTAGTCTAATATATTTTACTGACATTATTTCTGCAGTCTCACTTGGCCTTGGTCAATCACATGAAGAGAGTATGGACTTCTATGTAATATTATTCTATCTGTTTACTTGTGTTGTGTGCTAGTCAAAGCATTACCTACCGTCAAAGCATTACCAAAGCGGTACCTAGCCTAATACCAACTGACAATCATATGCATTTGTGTTATTTTTCTTGTGAAGCATTGCCATCGGATTCGTGAACTGGATAACCAGTTCAAAACCAGGTTTTAAAACACAAACAATATTCACCAGGCATTTCATCAAAAATATTTTGCATTTCTAGAGGGATGAGGCTGAGGCAAACAGCACATCAGCTCTGCTTTGTTGGATGACAGCGTACAGTAATTAAGTTTTTTCGAAATAATTATGTAAGTCAACATAACCAAAAAATTCTAATAAAATTTTCTACTAATTATGTTTGGGTTAAATAGTAGTTTGTTCCTTAGACTACCCTTAGACTGGTAGAGCTCGCGGTGTGGGATAGGACACTAGTAGACTGTGGGATAGGCCATGCCCATTGGGTGTATACTGTCTACTGTCGCCTAGTCTAGTGGTTTCCATTGGTTTTCATTTCATTCAATAAACGTGGCTGAGGCGGGCCAGCATTCCAAAGAAGAAAAACTTTCATCAAAACCAAATTTAAAAATTAAATCTGGTTTTTGGTTTTTATAATCGATGTTATCCCCAATCATTGACATCTTGTCATTCTATAATAATATGTATTGTATTGATATTGGTAGAACCTGCAGCCTAGAACTGTTTGCTATGAGAGAAGTTGAGGACTGTGTTTGGAGCACAAACAAAATATTTTACTGTGTGTTTTAAAACATGCTTAAACATTTCTCACTAATGATTTGAGTAGAATAATTGCATTACCGGTATTTTGTTTAGAAAAATATGTATTTTCATGTTTTCTATTCTATTGCAAATTAATGGTATAATAATAATATTGAATAAAGGTTGCACCAGAGTGTACGTTATTTCTGCAGATGTTTGAATTTTAAAAGCACAATAGTCTATATTGTATAAGTCAATAATAACTATACAAACACATTACAATAGTAGGCTACTAGTCCTATACCATCATACTAATATTACTTTATAGTTTAGTACATATTTCCTGCGTGGTATTCTTGCAATTAAACTTTGTTATTAAGCCGTAATTCAGAATTGTATTTGAATTTAGTTGCTGTCACTATAATAAAACTTGTGCTCAGAATATAATGAACTGTGTTATCCATTTTACAGCCTGTTTCATTCCAAGTCCAAGTTTAGTGAATCCTAAAATTTACATTTTGATGTAAATGTTTAGATACTAGAGGGAAGAAGGCATATTGAAATTTGAAACTGGTTAAACTGAAGACCTGTAAGCTGTAAGTTGGAAACTTTCAGTCATTTTTTTCATTTCTTCCAGTTCATCTAAACACTATGATAATCACTACCTCCCTCATTCCACCCCATTCCTTCTATGTCACCTACCAGTTACGTTCCTTGCTGCCTTCTTCGGAACCACCGGTAGTACTTTTTTTACTTTGCCTTATCTGGGCCTGCACCAGCTTACTCCAGTCCGGACCTTATCTACATTTTAAATGCACGAGTCTTCAGGCTTCCCCCCTCCCCACTCCCTTCCAATGTTAGCATAACAACGTTAGTGTTTCACTTTCTACCATCTAAATATGCTCACCCCAGTCCAGGATACAGTGAAGTCAGGTACTTCACATTAGGGTGTATTTACTATTCAGTTGTGGCTGTGCTAAGCGTATATGTGTAATACAGCCGATCACTGTAGTATAGTGGTTGCATTTCGTAAGGTCGACCGGGCTCGATCAGCCCGATCGTAGTATTCCGTAAGCTTCTTTGGTCACCCAATAAGCCAGGCTCGTAGCATTCTGTTGCTTTCCCGGTCATTGTTCGGTCGCGACTCAAACGCCCGACAATTCCCTTTGGGCATTGCTTGAGACTGCACGGGGATTTCAAACTGGGATGCTGTAGAATGTTCTTTAGGATATTAAAGTGTGGTTAAGTTATTCAAAATGGAAGTTTGAGGTATTATAACTTCACTGACAACTCACAGAGGTGCAGAAGGTAAATAGCATAGCAAAATAATAAATATCATTGATTGCATACCCAAGGTCCTCCAGGTTTTTAAACTATCAATACATTATATGTAAGCAGGAAATTTTGAAAATAGAGATACCCTACTTGAGAAAAAACCAAAAATTAAAATATCCAACAGGGCAAGTTCAAGATCAGATTGGATTTTGTAATTTATGGTTCTATCCAAGAGTTAAGTTTAGGAATTTGATTATTCCGTTTAAGATAATCTTCTCTTCTCTTTCCATTTATCTAATTACTTACACAGGTACCTAGGGTATAAGTAACACACAATCATGATAACAACAAATTGAAATTAGTTTCACAATAGGCTATTTATGTAACATTTTATTTTCCATTATAATTATGTAACAATTAACAACCTGGGCTCACAAAACTACATAACAAATTAATTCCAGTTTGTGTACCGGTACCCATACTCTTCATGGAGTGACTTTGAATTGAAAATTAATCTGTTGCAGCTGAGTTCCATAATAAATTCACTGTTTTGCCATAATCTTTCGATATTCATTCTGATCCGTGACCATCTTGAGGAACACTTTGTATTTCTGGTTGTGGTAACTGAAACACAAACATTGTGTGCTCAATTAGTAACAATTCGGAAGTATGATGGTGAGATAACATCACTAGAATCTCCGCCGTAACTAGGCATTGGTAACGCGGGTAACTACCTGGCAAAAAGTTCTCGAAATAAATTACATAATTTTTTGACCCACGAATAACAAAGATCCCGAACTTTTCATACCTCACCATCCTTCTTCCTGTTGGGTAAAACGTGCAAAATCTTGTTTCGACATGGTTGATAACAGAGTAATAATCTTCAATATTTTAAATAGCTGCGGCAATGCTTACTCACTCTCCGTGATATTTGCAGAAATGATCATAATTTTAAAATAGGCTATGCCACATTTTGTAATAAATAAAATAAATTCACATTTTGAGTCTACCCACTCAGCAATGAAACTGATTTTCAGTGGGGGACTTGAATTTAAAGCGACTAAACCAACCCTGTAGGTTCCGCGAGTGGTTTCACCATCGACGAGTGAGCGATAACCAGTGAAAGATCGATATTTCAAATACGAAACATATGAATCAGTGATTGGACAGTGCGAACACCTGCGGAAAAATGTCAGAATCAACAAGGCCGATTCAGAAACACTTTGAATTTATTGAGTGCTTCGTTGTTAGGACGGCTCCAAAGTCACCGTTTACTTACTCCTAACTCCTAAGACAAGAAGTAATGAAAGTGAAACTGAATCCTTAATAATAATTTAAAAAACTTCTGCCTGAACCGAGATTTGAACCCGGGACCTTCTGCATTGGAAGCAGGAATGCTAACCGCTGGACCAACGAGCCAGGCTTGTAGATGGTCCAAATTTCAACTTGATCGAAGTTTCCGTTCGACCGCTTTTGAGACATAAAAAAAAACAAAAAAAAACAAACAAACAGAATGAGTGTGATAAAAGTCTAATGGAGACGCTTGCTTAATAATCAGGCATGAAACCAGTCCCCCCCCTCCTCACGGCCATTTTTAGCTCTACCAAATTGCTTGTACCCTATTCTCCGAGTAGTACCTTGGCAACTACTACCTTCAAAGCACCAATATTACGGGCTTGATTTGTTTGTGCGCACGACAATACTCACCTACGTTCTACCTCAGCGGGTAAAACCAGATCCGCTGTGCCTCCCATGGCCCGCGCTGCCTCGGCAACACCCGGAAAGACTCTGGCTGCAACGGCTCCTAGGGCAGCAGCCCCCAGAAGCACAGACTCGGATTCGCGAGGTCTCAGTACAGGCAGTCCGAGCACGTCTGCCTGCGTCTGCACAAATAGGCGGTTCCGGCTCAGACCACCGCACACCAGCACCGAGCCCAGCTCCGTATAGCCAGCCCCGTGTAACGCTTCCACAATGTGACGCGTGCCGTACTGTAACACCAAGCCAAATAACAAGCTTATTTATTATTTAGTGGATTCATAGACAAAAATAGTAAATACCGTACATAAATATTAAATAATAATAAATAAAGACTACTACATAAATGCACATTATGCAATAGCAGCATCTCTATTCAATTGTTTGCAATGGGTCTCATTGCTGTTCTATATCCCACCATGATAACCTCCTAGAACAAGTACATACATGAAGTTGCTGAAAGTTGAAAACTATAAATTTGTATGCACAACGAAAGGGCAATGAAGCAAGACGTACTGAGCACACGGTTGCTGTGTAGTGAAATTAGATAGTTCCTAGTACGCGCTCCACTATCATACTTTTATGCTCGGCGGCCAATATTGAATATTTATTTTTCCATGAGTCAGTCAACGTGTACTTGTTCATTTCTACTAAATAATTAACACGTTTCCTGATCATGAAATCAAAACACTAAAGCTATGAAGTGAGAAAAAAATGGCTTCTTATATACTAATAATTTTTTATTATATGACAGTGATTGATAATGATAAGCCATGTAACTGATCAACATACTCAAATTTAGGGTTTTAGATTTTTTGCTTGACTATTCTGTTCAACATGCGATACTGGTAATGTAATGTATATTTGATATATATGAGACTCACAGCGAGTGCTTGGACCGCAGCAAGGTATAATAGAGCCAAGTTTTCTTCATCTGAAGCCAGGCTAAGTCCAGAGATCTAAAAAAAAAATGTACACTCCATTAAAAGTGAATTAGACTTACACATGCACTGTATGTTTGTAGTGGGTTATGAAAGTAGGTGCCAATCGGCTGGAATGGTAGGCCCTAGTGTATAATGAGTAGAGGTGTTTGTTTTTCGCGGACCGCGAAATCGCGAAAAGTGTTGATAAAGAAGGGGGAGATAAACAAAGTGTATATCTGTTGATAGGCACCTTAAAAACATCAAAATTTCACCGCGAAAATTCACGAAATCCGTCAATTTCCAGTCATAACATCGAAATTTGTATTAAAGAGCGAAATAACACGAAATCTCGATTGTTATTAATTTATTATAAACATTTTTAACAAATTTAAATTTATTATAACAGTCAAACGTCATTACAACACAATCGTGGGGACCTAATATTTTTTCATTATAATGATGATTTCGTTAAGAAGATCAACGATTTATTTTTGCTGAAATTCGGCGTCAAGCAGAGCAAACGAGTACAATTCTGAGGAATTTTACCCGGACAAGAAGATTCTGATGTGTTGTGACTGCCGCCTTTAATTCGACCGTAAAGACACACTAGACAAACACATGTAATTGTAATGTTAATACACTTCGTTATTAACTAGTACTAGTTTGTACATAGAATTCAAATAAATTAAATTACATTAAAATTCCTTTTTAATTTAAACATGTTTCTGGTGACATTTATTGTAGAAAATCTCCCAAAAAGCATAACACCGCCTTAACATCGAAATTATTAAATCTATAAACGAAATTTAAGAAAACATAACACCATTTACAAACACCTCTAATAATGAGATATGCTACAAAATGACAAAGACAGCATATTTTATACTGTCATATAAGATGACAGAAACGTTTAGACATATGTGATATGTACAGTGTAGAGCCCCGTAAAATTGGCGATCGCGAAATCACATGATTGTTGTGAATACTGTATTATTGATAAAATGTCTGTGTGTACAAGCGAAAGGAGTCCAAAAATATAAAAATTAAAACGTGAAATTGGCATTATAACACCGCAAATAACGAAATGTCCTATTTTATGAGGGAGTTAATTTCACTATTATGATAGGCTGTAACAATTGTGTTAAAATTACACTAAGATGGTACCGGTAATGGTGTAGTTGGTTAGAAGCGAAAATATAGTACAACCTTCTTTATTCCAATGGTACAATATGTAAGGTACATAGTGCTACCGTATGTAATTTATTCCAATTCTACTTATCAGTACCATAAAAGCATGTTAAGTTTAATGATGATGATATTTGGGGTTTAACATCTCATATTTTTGCAAGGGTGCTAATCGAGATGATGAGTGGATGATTATGATGTTGGAAAAAACTCCACCTGACATCCATGCCCAACGCAGGATTCGAACCTGGAATGCAGAGATCGCAGTTTACTAGACCATGCCTTATTGATTGCGGTCAACTGTGCTGGCATGTTAAGGTTAAAGGTTAGTTGTTAGTTCCAGTATAAAAACAGTACAAAATTAGTAATTACCAATTTTTAGTCATAACTAAAAATTAGGAACTTGTATTATAACGAGGCGCTAAATATTTGCCTGGGACTAATTTATTTTATTCATGAAAGCCATGCTTCTGATTGGTGGTTGCCACGGAGAAAACTGGTTAGTCCCGGACAAAGAACACCAATAAGAAAAATAAATTATTAATTAGTAAAATAAAACTGTAGTAGCATCACACAACACTTTCAAACATACTGCAAGCAACACGAGTGCCGACTGTTAACAGAGCCATCTGTAAATAATAATTACCCAACATGCCGAGTACTGTAAGGACCCCACATCTGTTCGCCATTCACATCACTCGAGTACGATCCACTGAACTTTCAGTGAAGAAGAGAACGTACTGTAACAAGTTAGGTATAATACAACAGCCCTTTTGACAACGAGTACCACTAGCATGTTAGTAGTAGGGGTGTATGGTTGTTAACAAAATACATGATGGAAAACTTACTGATGATATTTGGACTCTATATATCATATTGAGGGATTAAAAACTTCCAAAAAGGCATGTCAACTAGATACAATAAAATACTTTATTTAAGGTTGGTAGGCCTACACTTCCCATTCTGACTATTTTTTCATTTATTCTTGCATTAACATTGAGTTTGTAATGTAGGGTAGAGGTTTAATGCCATTGGCAGTGTCATCACTATACTGTACAGTACTGCCAATTCAATTCAATTTTTATTTACGAAAATGAGCTTGTGCTCTTTATAATGGCTTTACTGTAGTTGTAAACACACTATAGTGGGCTAGTAGAGTTTACCATGAGCACATTGTTGGTTGACTGTCTTCGTGTATCCTCCTCAATCTTTTATAGTGGCCAACTATCCGACCAATGACAGTGTCATCACGCTTGTTTGACGAACACCACTAGACGTATATTTCTCACTATTCACCGCTTTACTTTATGTCAACATATTTCCTGACGTCATTAATGACCTAACGATTGGGCACGTCGTTAAATATCAATACCAAATAATAACTTACGTCAATAATGTTAGCTTATCTCACCATTCCGAGTAGTGCAGGGTCGGCTAGAGGTGAGCGGTTACCATGGAAGTCTGGCCACAGATGAAGATCTTGCGTGAGTTGCGAGACAGAGGTTAGCCCACGTTGGATGGACAGACTTTCAAGCTTCTTGTTCAGGTACTCTTGGATATGCCTACACAACAGAAGGTGAAAACCCAAAGAAGCCAAAGTTTAGAATTACATTGCCAATGGTAACACAATACGGTACAAACGAAGCTATTATTTTATCCCAGCAACTATTCTGCAGACATAAAACAAGTGGCTTTATAACAAAGAAACTATTTAGTCCTAAATATATATTTTCGTTCCTTCTCAATTATGTTAATATGGCCAGAAGATATCCAAGGAAAGGTTACATTATCATTAGGTTAAATTATTTTATTTTGTATTAAATAAATACTTAAGTATAGCCACTGTAGCATCTCAAGGAGAACCACAAACAAATTCTTTAATAATAAGATGTGGCAAACACAAAAATTATTACGTAGCTGTACTTACACATTTGGAGGTAATTTTTTCTTGATGCTCTGGGCTGCTGGGTGGATGTCTATAATATGTTCAATCAACTTCCCGGTGGCGCTCTGCCCCCCCTCGGCAAGCCACATGCCAGGCACCATGGCGCTGTAGTATGGACCCCACACACCAGCCACAAACAGAGGTTTGGCACTCACAGCCATGTGGCATGTTGATGTGCCACTTATTAGACCTGGTCAACATTACTTGTATTAGGTCTAGATGTGATTATTTGAGGGGAGAGGTTTTGGTATGTCCCTCAGTGATCAAGACCTTACAGAGGCTAAGTAAATTTCAAAATACAGTTACAAAACTGTGTAGAATATTCTGCATCACGTGAGGGACCAATCATTGAGTACTACCCAGAAATATTATGTTTGGGAATAAAAAGAACATGAATAAGGTACAGCTGAGTATAAATTGAGCCTGAGGACACATGAAGTTAACCAGTAGAATAGGCTAGTAGTGGATTAGTCACATCTCACAAGCAAATACCTTCCTAAAATAAATTAAATAATAGAGGAAGCTTCCGTCAATTTCTGGCGACAGCTGGGCTAGTGGCTTGGATCCCAACTAGGTGAATGATCGACGCGAAGGAGTTCACTTGCTGCACTCAAAGTTCCAAATTTTGTTATCAACTGACACGATTTAGCGGCTTCACTTGGTACTTTATACGTGAACATGTGTCGCCATGCTATCAATCTAAGCGGGCCCATTTTCCATATTATTTTAGTAAGGTATTTGTCACGAGTACACACTATGTATGGAATGCACTTTCTGCAACTTACCCAGCCGAGTGTGAAAGTCTGGAGGGATGTTGGGAGCGGAGCAGCCAATCATTCCCAGTCCACCCGCATGTGCGTCGATAATGGACGTCGCGACAGGTGTTCCAATATTGAGGCCCGTCTCTTTGGCCGCTCGCTCATTCAATCCGCTGCCAGTTGGTTCACCCGGAGCCTGAACCACTGATCCTAAAGTGCAGATATGGATATGGAGTAGAAACTATGCTCAAGTAAAAAAAAAAAAAAAAATTGGGATTTGAATAGGACTCTGGAGTCAATACTTTTAAGTTCTTCTGGCAATTTATTAAATAACTTTATTCAAATTCAAAATTTTGAGCCTACTTACCAATGCGACACCAGTCATCCATCTTTAAGTCCCCTAGACCTATCTGGTCAAAATATTCTTCACTCCACCCCTTGTTCCCTTCTGGTCCAGCCTGGTAAGTCCACTTGCACACTAACGAACAGAGTGATCTATAAAACGAAATGAAAATCAGAGGTTAACTTATATGGACCTTTTGAGAGTCAAGACTTCAGTTAAGGTGACATGTTTTTATCTTAAAAGCTTCCTGGAAAAATATGCCATCACGAAATTAAGTTCGGAGAAAAATAACGTTGAAGTTTTACAACTTGCAATCCTGCTTAGGCTGAGCTTAGTTTTTCATCATTGTACTGGTTGCATTGTTCATTTGATCCCTGTTACTAGAAGTAGGGGGTGAGGGACAAATACAAATACATGTGCCCATTGGGACTATCCTAATGATCATGTCCATGCTATATTATGTCCCTGGGATGTAGACCTATACATATCATTGTAGAGACTAATTACCGGTACATCACCAATATTATTTTTTTAAACACAAATTAAAAATAAATTAATTAATTAGAAAAAAAAGTTGTAATAAATTAGTATTTTTTTTCCTCAAATAGGAATTTATAAATGTATTGAAAGAAGATACATTTTCCCTCAAAAAATACTTTTTTAAATCATTGACAGCTGGGTCCCAATAAGTAATATGACTACCACATGGCAGCGCAGTTGCCCGCAGTCGATTAGGCGTTAGTCTATTAAACTGCGGTCTCTGCGTTACAGGTTCAGATCCTGCTTTGGAGATGGATGTCACGTGGCATTTTTTTATCTTCATAATCACCCACTCATCGTTGCAAAAATATGTGGCGTCAAACCTCAAATATCATCAACCTCGTGACATCAACATGCAGCCCTCCAATTGTATTACTACGTATAAGCTTTGACACACTCAATTCCATAAGTAGTACGATTGACCGAATGTTATGTGTCACAACCTGAAGTCCCTCATGTCGGTATGGTAAGACCGTAAGACTCACCGTGTGTCACAACCTGTAGCCCTCCATGTCAGAAAGTCTGGCAGATCAAAGAAGTGAGCAGCCTCCTTCCAGCTACTTGGCAGGTTGTTCTTCAGCCAAAGAAGCTTAGGTGTCTCCATTTCCAACGAGATATTTCCTCCCACAGATTGTAGCACCGGGTGTTTCAATCTGTTGATGAGCTTTGCTTCTGCACTGGCACGGTGGTCCAACCACAGAATCACATTCTGTGCACTCTCACCTGATAAGAGAATCCTTCATGAACCATTATAATATTTACAGTCCTATCATATTAGTTCGAGCATCGAGCAGCATCGAGCAGTAAATATAATAATAATAATAATATTAATATAATATTAATCTATATTCAATACTATACTACTACTATACTAGGACACCAAGAAGAGAGTTTGAACAACAACAAGAAGAAGGGCATAAGAAGAAAGTAGGCAGACCAAGAGACAAGTGGATAAATCAGATCAAAGACAGTGTGGAGAATAGAGGAAGATCATGGAACGAAGTTGAAGCAGAAAGACTATGGGAAAACCGTGAGAGATGGAGGGAACTACTAAACAGCCCTCTGGTAACGGAAGAAGTGATCGAGGAAGAGATTGAGGAGGTGGTTGTGTCAGGCCTGGCTAGCCGGCAACGAAGACATTAGCCCAAGAGATGGAGTACTCTGCTACTCCCCCCTACCCGATAAATTAATGTTGGAAACGGGGTCAAGATATATATATATATATTCAATAGAACGTATGGCATTTATACATAGATAAATACATTTGTTATAGAATGCGTCAATTAAAACTAAATTAAACTAAACTAAATATATTTTATATTTACTATATAACTGCATGGTTCTCACAAGTTATAATGTTGGGTTTATACCTCACAAACCCAATCCACTAAAAGATTGCAGATACAAAACAATCCAGTTTGGGGTATATAGTAGGGCTGGGCTATGACATAAAGTTCAAATATCGATGTCAGGCAAAAATTTCGATATCGATATCGATATATCGAAAGCAATACATCTGTTTTCAATATCCCTTCCCACTTCCCAGTTTGCAGTTAAATGAAAAACAAAATATTTTCTAAACATTGTGTCTTTTATTTATTAATTTAGTACACTGATCTGGTCATAAAACTGTTAATGAAGGCATATTGTATTGTTATTATTAATATTAATTATTAAAGTAGGCTACTATGTAGAAAAAGTCTTGCTTCTTTCTTCGTCTTTGTGTGTGTGTAAGCGCCAAGCGAGTGTACTTTGTGCGTGTAACTGTGGCGAGGGGCGAGAGGGGAATGCTTAAATGCACACGGCCGGACTCCTTCCTCTTTGCGGCCGGCTGACTGGTTCTTAGAGCATGTATACTTTAACCCAACTATCTATGCTCTAAGGACTGGTTTAGGCGAGGGGCGGGGGGCGAGAGGGGAAGGCTTTTGCACACGGCCGGCTTTCTTCTTTAGTGCGGCCGGCTGACTGGTTGAAGCGGGTGAAGTGGGAGTTGGGGGACGGACAAGTGTAGCGACGAGTAGTAAGGGGAGGCAATGAAAGGTGACGAGAACATTTTCAAGTTGGGGTTTTTTTGCACAGGCAATTGAAACATGAAACATTGGAAATCAAAACTTGATTTTAGAAATTTTAATTTAAATTTTTTTTTTCGATATTACTGTATTTCGATATTCAACCAAATATCGATATCGAATAAATCGGCTCGTATCGATATCGTATCGAAATATCGATTTCCTTTAAAAAATGTTAATTTAAATTTTTTTTTCAATATTACTGTATTTCGATATTCAACCAAATATCGATATCGAATAAATCGGCTCGTATCGATATCGTATCGAAATATCGATTTCCTTGCCCAGCCCTAGTATATAGTAAAGTAATAAGCAAGAGAAACATTCAATTTGTTAAGATAAAACACAAACAGTTAAACACAATACTACGTAGGTATTTTGTAGGGTGAGATTAAAAGCAAAACCTCAAGTAGGTGAGCAACAGCACCAAAAGTAATGTATACGTCCTTACCGAGGTTCTTACAACTCACTTGTTCGTACTAAAGGTACAGTAATTGACAATTGTTTCAAAAAGTAAAAAGAAACATCTCGTAAGACTAAATAATGAAGAATGAAATATTAGTGTTGTAAATTACCTGTAGTACTGACTGTAACTGGGTCCCCAGCATTGTTAATGACAACCAGAGAACATGTTGCGTCGAAACCAATTCCAAGAATACAGTCGGGAGATACGGATTTTTTCACATCCTAGGAAGGAATGTCAGTAAGATATGTTGTTAACCAACATGACAACTCGAATGTTCTGAAGTATATAATGGATACCTGTTGTTAAAAAGAGTTCTTAAAAAGAGGCTAATACAAAAATAAAAAACAAATTAATCTCACATGGAAATATTGATGTTGTGTTACAGGCCACTAAATATTTATTCTCGAACTAACTTGATTTCTCCATGGCAACACCAATCAGAAGAGTGGTTTCTATGGAGAAAACAATTTAGTAGGTACCGGACTAAATATTTAGTGGCCCATGATATTGATTGAGTCAATGTTAGAGCTTAATTATTTGTGTATGCTCAACAAAAAGCAGCTCATATTATTCTCACCTAGTATGTAGTACCGGAGAGCCTACGATACCAACACTGGTACTAGTGCCATAGCTAGCAATTCATAAAGGGGCTGGCTGGGGGTTTAAAGTAGGAAAGTGGGGTCAAAGAGATGAATCTTCAGTCATTTTGTTACAGATATGCCCATTTTAGAACAGCGTAAGGACGAATTGATATCTCTTATACAAAAAATACAGTACTAAATATTTACCTATCTACAACTCTTTGCATTGACATAGGCTGTAAATGCCATGTAAAACAAATATTTAACAATCTATAGGATAAGATACTGGCAGAAGATTATTTTACAATAATATTTACTAAAGTAAGTATACTTGGACTATATTCTACTTGTAAACAAATACAAAATATTGTTAGGTACAGCCTTACCTTTATAACTTCACAGCACGTTGCCCATATGTTATCTGACGATTGCTCGAAATAACCGTTTTGAGGGGTCCATGTTTGTATGTCTCGTGAAGATACTTTCAACAACTTTCCTTCTTTAGAGACAAGGGCTGCTCGAGCACTTCCAGTACCAACATCCACACCAATAAAATACTCTTCAGACATTTCAAGGTCTTTGTTATGTGTTTGTGTTTGAGTGTGTGGTCTTTCTTGAATGCCCAACAGGAAACTTGAGAAATAGCAAACGGGGTAGTCAACACCTATTTGTTTAGTAAGTTCACATAAGAAATGTGTATTACTTTTGGTGTATAAACATTGTCCAATTATTTAAAATATTTCGGGAACTGGTATAATACGATAGTGTTATGACAGAAATATAATATGACAATCATGCACAACATAATATATGCATTGTGTCATGTTTTCAATAACACATATGGTAATCATAGATATTAAATAGATGTCTAAATAAATGTATATGCTACTTTTAAAAGAACTTGTAACTTGTAACTTGTTTCATCTACTCTGCGGCGGCGCACCTCGCCAGTGGCAGATTCCCCCTCCCACCCACTTCCGGCCATAGCCGTGTGTCAAGTTTTAATGAAAGGGCATTGCTTACAAGATTAAAATACATGTTATAGTGGACCTGCCCGCCCTTTACTACATTATACCCCTTGAAAGTAGTGAGTCCATAAATGTAAAAAGTAAAGTAAAAATCAATGTTATATTTAAAATGTCAAGAGCCATGACCCACACAGCCAGCCACTCTACAAGTCAGGTACTAATTATTACTAAAAATAATACTTAAAGTAACAGGTAATTGTTCTATTACTAGTCAGGTACATAGCATGGGAATCCACCCCTCAGGTACAAAAGTATCACCGGAGATGAGCCCCACTTGTCAGGTACTGACAAGAATGTTGAAGATCTTTTGAATTTTGATAAAAACATGTCAAGAGGTGTCGAAGTCAATATCATCGATTTTCAGTATTAATTTCTTAAACATATTTTTGCTAGATACCGGTACCAACTAATGTTATGTTATCATTATTCATTATTGATCATTTTAGTTGAGTATGATAAAGGGTTCACAATTCTATCTAAATGTAAATAAATTTTATTTACAATGCTTCTTCTATACTATCTCAAACACATAAATGAAAATAAATAGTAAATAAATAGGGTACCCATTCTAATTAAACATTCGGAAAGGACTTTTATCATACCTTCCTTTGTAAATCAGGTCCCTCTAAGCAAATGATACATATGTATTGTAGCACTGAATTTATTATAACATCAGTTGACCTATGAACAGACTTCATTACCACTTGATTTCTACACTAGATAAGGAAGCCACTATTACAGCTGTTTATGATATTATACTATTGATTATAAAACCTAGACCAATAACAAGCTAATCGATCAAATTGCGGGCCATTGAAGGGAGAACAATTAAAAGAAGCGCTTATTGCTGTTTATTGTACTTTATCTCCTTCATCCTTATATAAAACCATATAGTACAAAATCAAACAGGTGGATAAGTAAACAATTTACATAACCTCAAAAAAATGAGGCTAGAGCACCTTACAGACTATTATCCTACTACACCAAAATATATTTGAATACAATTGAAGTGCACATAAAACTCAAATAATATAATAGCTTACCTAATTAGGTACGTCCTTATAATAAAAGTAGAGTATGCAAACCTATAAAGAAGCCTCAGCATATGTTGAACACAAGTAAGCTGTCAGTCATGTGCATTCCTCAATTCTTCACAAGATGGCCTTGACCTTGTAATCTTATCTACTAGTTTAAATGTCACAAAGCTAGTTTAATTCATTTATTACGTCTTGATCCACTCATAATCTTTACAGGCTTTTATCAGTAGCATCTGCATATTTCATCAATAATTACCAGTTTTATGATGTAATTAATTTTGTATGTACATACAAAATTTTTTTATGAACAGAAATGACTGTCCATTGTCCAACATAAATAGATGATTATTATAATATCTGATGTATCAAACGACAGTTTCCAATATTATGTTATATAAAGAATTATTTACATGGTTATGTAATGAATTATGTAAATGCACATTTTATTCCTTTCAGAGTACCTACATCTGATAAGTAAAAATCCACTTATGTTATAATTTAAAGTGGTTGTAGACCAATTGGCAATTACTTATGGTTATATCATCTCTTTATCTAAATTTAGCATATATTTCGCAATATATGCTAAATCAATTATTATAAGGTAGGTAAGAGCTATTTTTATTTTGAACTGAGTTCATGCTAGAGGATGCTGAATTACTATTCTGTACTTGAGAAAGAAATAAAATAACTATCTATAAGAGTTATTTCAACCAATACCGTTAAATAAAACATATTAAATGTTGGCTTATTGATACATGAACATTTGAAAGCTTTTTTTGGTTCCAATGTTTGAGTTTCTCTACGTCAAAAACCGCACAAAATTTTCATTTTAAAATTATATCACAAGAATGGGCTTCGAAATCGAAAACCTTAATCAACAGCGCACTGTGGTTTAGTAAGCCCTACATACTGAATGCTCTAAGTTGTGACTTATATTATAATCAATTAATCAGTATGTTTTTTTATAAATAATTAATTTTATTACTAATTATCGAATCATAATCAAAATACTACGTTAATGGTTATATTTTATTCAATCTGTAGGGCTTACCAAAGCACAGTGCGCTGCTGATTTAGATTTTCGATTTCTTGTTGCAATCTTGAGATATAATTTAAAAATGAACATTTTCTGCGGTTTTTGACGTAGAGACTACCCTTTGCCCTTAAAATACAGCTCATGTCGTTTTCCAATATTTAGAAGGTACCTACCAAGATAAGATAGTTCTAAAAACTAATTTATAATCTTCTACACCAGTGGTTCCAACGTTTTTTGACTCAAGGACCCCCAAGCCTACATTCAGTAGGCACGCGGCATCCCCCCCCCCCCCCTTCGTTCACGTCCATGCTGTAAAAACCAATAATTTTAAAAATATATAAGAATTATCATAATTGATTAAATCATTTAATTACCGGTACCACAGATAACTAATTAACTTCGCCGGTACTGTAAAACTGCTTACTTATAGGTAGTTGGGTACAACATTCATTATTGTGTCAGGTGGAAATTTAGCTTTGATATTTTTTGCAGATGTTTTTAATTTGTGGCCAAATAGTGGACAAGCATAGTCTCATTTTCTCTTCAACTAGTTGGTCTTCCATTTTCTTTGATTTAATGTTCGTTACTGTTGAAACCCCTAAATCACACAGATATGACGTTGAAAACTGCAGTAGAAATTTGATTCTAACTGTTAAATTCTGAACTGTTAATCAGGGTTTAGGGGCCGGGCAGTACAAATTGTTGCATCCTCTATGTATAGAGATGCAAGAAAATGGTTTTATTTTTCTTCACTTTTCGTTTGAGAAATTGAGAATTATGGTGTTTTGTGGTGTTATTGTTTTTGTAATCGAAAATCATGTTTTTTTACATAAAATCATTGATAAAACTAAAAAAGGTTACATTTTCTAAACTATTATATGTGTATGGCCCTAAATGTATATACATAGTGATGGGCGTCAAAGATTAGATTAGACTGCAGAGAAGTAAGTGGGGATGATGCGGACTGCTTATTTTCGCTTCTTATCTCGTAATTCTTGTGAAGATTTGAACGGAAGGGAATACAAATTTACGAATTATTGTTAATAATGGTGTTATTTTGCTAGAAAGTGGCAAGTATGGTGTTATATCGCAAATAAACTCATAATTCGTTTTATAAGCATTTTATGGTGTTATTTCGCGATTTGAATCTGAATCCCAGTGACGCTTAACGTAAAGAAATGTTGAAACCAGCACTCTAGAGTGTTTTGTCACACTTTTCCTTTTATCGCGCATTGCGAAAAACTTGCATCTCTATCTATGTATTATGTTTCAGTGAAAATTTAATCATGGTTAATTATTATTAAAATGTTTTCAATTTTACTGTAATACTAATATTTATTATTTTCTTTTATTAGCAAAATGTTCATAAACAATATAGTTTATCAATTTCAACACAAATTTTGCGGCGGTTTGGAACCACTGTTCTACACCTAAGACAATAGATTTTCACCAGGAATTCCACAGCAGAAAAAGAAGAGGTAACTGCTGGATCCCTACTCATTAATCACAAGGGTTTATTTCTGCTTTGAAATTTGAATCAAGATTGACTAGGGTCCAATTCTCGGTTTAGCATATTTTTTTTTTTTAAGCTCTACATAATACACCAAGATACATAGGCTAGTATTATGTCCCACCACTGAAAAGTACGTCAAGTGTAAATAAATGAACAGGCAATAAATAGGCATACCAATTTATTTATTTTATACATTTTGCAACTAACATCCAAATCTATGTCTTTGCTACATACTTCGCCATCTTACATTCCATCATGTTCCCTCAGTGGACAAAAATATTTAAAAATATGGACTCAATATGAGAACTTGGTAACACTTTTTTATTCTGTACTCACTTACGCACTTACTAATCAATTTTGAACTCCAAAACTGTATATAAATTAACTTAAAGCCTGGCTCCTGGTTCACAACAAACAAATAAGACTAATAACAATTAATGTTTAAGGGTAAGGTAGACAGTTGAAGATAGAATTTACATGAAACATTCACAATGGTTAGTATTAAGAAGTAGGTTGAAGTTGACTAACATCCAATTTTCTAAACCAATCCTCACTCGATACGTCTAAGTAACAACCAATCACCGCTTGATGCGCCACACAAACATCAAACCTTAAACACTAATTGTAAGTCTTAGCAACTTGTTGTGAATGCAGGTTATGAAAATTACATAAACTATCTCTTCCCCCACGAAACATTTGACCCAAACTGCCAGCGTTATGGTATTAGTCAAGATTAGCGTGATCGAGAGATACTTAGTTTTGTCGGCCGAGGCGGCAATCAAGTGTCGGACCATGAAGTAGCTCCGCCTCCGCACCAGACTAGTTTGCTCGGTAAAAGTTAAGGCGTTTTCCAATGGCTGCACCGCAGAACACTGCTATATGTACATCTTTACAACAATTATACCCTTATCAATACAATATACACTCCAGTGCATGCCATTAGAAAATGCCAAGTTACCAGAAAATGCATGATGGCCCAGTAAGCCAAAAAATGCAAGCATAGGAAAAGAAGACGATTAGTCAAGTATATATTCAGCCGTTATTACAGAAGTTATGTTGCACCAACATCGACTAACTACCCATTCTTATGAGAAATGGCTACCTATGTACCAAACTACATGTTGCTTATAAACTCATCTACAAAATATCAATACAGAAAAATATATAGTGAAGTTGCAATTGGCGGCAAAATTTACAAAATGTAGTTTTAAAAATATGAAAAGAGCATTTTGTGGTTCACAAGTTAAAACATTCACCCATGTATGTCTGTGAAGAATAAGTTGTAGGCCTACATGTAGGTTAACATATTCTTATCATGTCTGTGAGAATCTCATTTCTACTAGGTCAAGAAGAAATAGTTTCAAATAGTTTTATTTTAAGTTTTTTAATTTAACATAATCAAATAAAATCATAAGCAATTTATAAAAAGTAGATGCCATAAAATGGTCAGTATTTAAAAAAGTGCTAAGCATTACATTACATAGGCTATTATCAGACACCTGCCTATAGGCCCTAATGGTTAACTTGTCCTAAGTAACTTATTAAATGGACTTGTTTACATGCATAATGACAATGATTTAAAAATTTGTTTTTACTTTATTGAAAAGATCTCAACTTAATTACTTAGTCATGAGCGTGGTCATGAGTAGGTATGCCAACTTTGAGAATTGAATTTTCATTGATGTTGGTCGATACTCGATACTGTAAATAAGGAATATCAGTAGCAGGCCTACACTACATATGTATTAGTTACTAGTCTAGTAGCCTACTATAGCAAGATTATTCACAAATCATACATACCATTAACTGTTTTATAGCATTATACTCATTATGTTACAAAAACCAGCAGTGTATTATACCTCTACTGTATTACAAGTTCAGTACTATAAGAAGTTTCTTCAGGAATCATCATACAAACTATTAAGTTGTTTTATAACATTACTCGAGAGCCGAGCAGGAGTATCTTGCACCGCAAACTGAACTTTCTTAGCAGACCTACTAGAACCTGGACATGGTGTTTCCTTAGGCGTTTGTAGCAAATGCTTGAAAGCACTTCGAAGTCCACCATAATACTCAACTACAGATCTTTTCCGTGCATTTTGTTTTTTCATACCACTCTTACCAGTGCTTTGAGGGGTTTTCTTCGAACTATCATTATCCTTTGTCAATGAGAATTGTGTAGACATTTCAGGCGTACTATTTCCAGATGCAATGAACTGACTCACGTCTGCCTCACTTCTAGATTGCGAGGCAAGCCTAGCAGATCGTCGTCTATTTGGCACAGGTGACTCGAAAAAAATCTCCGGTACAGGTGTGACAGACATAGCACCAACAATATTAGCCTCCTTCACTTTTGTTGGCCTAACACTCTGATTCTGTAGAAATTTGATATTTTCTTCTTGGAGTTCCATCATTTTCTTCAAGCAATTTGCCTGCTTCCGTTGTACATCTGACAACTGTTTTTGGAGATTAACTTGCTGTTCTTGGAGATCAAACTGCTCTTGTAGTAGAGATAGCTGTTTCTGTTCCATTTCCAGAACCGGATAGATACAAGAATGTGCGTCGTGCAAATCAGATTTATGTTCAGGGGACTGCAATTCAATATACCTACAATTTCCAGGCAGCTTTGGTTCAATTGAGATACACGTTTGAGCATTACTAGTTAAAGTAACGTTACATTGCTGGTCATCTCCAAGTTGGGGTGACTTCGTTTCATCAGGACGCCTACCACATACGTCTATTTGTTCAATAGTGGAGGTTTTATTTTGTTGCTTCAATTGTGAGTGAGGGTGTTGCGGTACTGACTCATGTGTATACAGTGCATCATCTTGTTTCAAACGAGCTCCAAGTTGGGGTAAGTTCTTTTTATCATTCGGCCTACCACATTGGTCTATTTGTTCAATAGTCGACGTTTTATTTTGTTGCTTCAATTGTGAGCGAGGATGTTGCAGTACTGACTCATGTGTATACAGTGCATAATCTTGTTTCAAACGAGCTCCAAGTTGGGGTAAGTTCTTTTCATCAGTCGGCCTACTACATTGGTCTATTTGTTTAATAGTCGACGTTTTATTTTGTGGCTTCAATTGTGAGCGAGGGTGTTGCGGTATTGATTCATGTGTATACATTAAACTCAAATTGTTTGTGTAGGTCTTGTGATTGGATGGGTCGTCAAGCATGGAGGACGTGGAAGGCAAATCGCCAAGTTCTTTAACACTTGTGGCAGAAGTGAGGGTAGATACCTTTACAGGGTCTTTTCTCATACTATACAGGTGAGGCGATTTTGGTATCGGAATCAATGTTCGATCCAGCCTTGATGGTTGACGCAAAATCTGTGCAGCCTTGACTTCAGCCGTATTTGAAGTATATTGTTTTTTACGTTTGGATCCTGAGTTACTTTTGCGTTTTGCTGAATATGGGACATGTGCTGAGTGTGTCTCTGGTACAAACCGAAAATTTTCCAAGTCTTTGAATATGCCGATATTGGCTTTGGCTTGATGATGTTTCTCATATTCATCAAGGGGCTAAAATAAATTAAAAGCAGTTTGTTAAGCCATATAAATGAAACCTAGTTGCAATTTTAGCAACTAAACTAAGCTTACCAAATATTTTTAACAAAATGTAATGTCTCTATCAGTGTGGATACTAGATTCTGTGTGTAGAGGTCTATTTATTTAGGGGGAGGGGGGGGGGGGGGGGCTATTTTTAATATATATATAGGGTAGCCTATATTTATTTGTTTAAATGTATTTTTTCATAGGGGGCCTATTTATTTGTTTAAATATAATGTGAGTTGGACGTGGCAACAGATGATGATGATGATGAAGTACCGGTACAATGAAAGACATCATTTTATGTTGATGTTTGATTTTAGAGAGACAAGTATTTTGTTCATTCAGCCAATCACTGGAAGAGCTATCACAACTTTCGTGTTGTTCGCCAAGGGTGTTTTTTTGTTTGTGCAATACAATAATTGACAAATCAAAGTAAACAAACATTGTCCGAATCTCCCACTAGAGCGCAAAGCAGAACTATTTTGCCATTTCAAGTAGGCCTAAGCCTATATAGTTATGCTAGATCGATAAGGGAACGCAGAATGTCAACCTGCAGAAACTCATCTACACGGAAGTAAAAGGAAGCCGCTATCTATCTCTGGTGCAGAAACTCGAACATAAGGCGCGATACCTTTGGCGGTAAAGGCGATAAGATAACGCGCTATCAGTACACGGGTTAGGGGGTCATCCACAGTTGGGTTATACCTTTGGCAGTAAATGCGATAAGATAACGCGCTATCAGTACACGGGTTAGGGGGTCATCCACTGTTGGGTTATACCTTTGGCGGTAAAGGCGATAAGATAACGCGCTATCAGGGGTTATCTACTGTCGAGTTTCTGCAGGTCAACTTTACGGGTACCGGATCGATAACCATCAATAAAATCAATCTCAAAATATTTATCGATAATTCCAGTAATGAACTCGATAGTTTTGCCCATTCCTAATATGTAGCTAGTTAGCCTTATGCTATTGCCAAGTGTAATTACTAATTAGGTGCTACCATAACAAACTTACCACAAGCGGGCTTGATGTTGATGAAGTTTCGTTTAAGGTTTGGTCGGTTAAAGGTTCAACTCTTTTATTGTAGACTTGTCTTGGCATCTTTCTTGGTATTTGCTCTTTTCCTTGAGATGGTAGATCTACTATGTGACGCGGAGAGTTCATTAAACATTGCCCCAAAATGTTCCGCTTGGCGGGCACAAGTCTCAGGCCCTGAGGCGTTTTCACTACATTATGGGGTTGTGGGAATGTTGGATGCAGCGTACCTTTAATAACAGATTGTACATTATTATTTAGTAGGCTAATACGGGGTTAGTTATGTAGGCTTAAGTGGATATGAGAGTAAAATTGATTAAATAGGATTAACCTTGATACCATGTTTTGAAGTGGCAAGTGGAAAGGATATAGGATAGACAAAGATTGGAATACTAAACACAACACAACAGATAAGGGCCGTCCATAAATGATGTCACACTATTTGGGGGGGGGGGGGAGGGGGAGGGGTCAGTCTTTCTGTGACACCCATGCATGCACTGCATATAATGCAATTTTTTAGTGCAGATTCTTTTTCAGTATTTTACATTTTTCAAATAATCCCGCAATTTCACGCATTTCCAAAACTGGTTTTTAGCCACTAGAATGCGCCACCTGCCGAGTTTCGCCATGGACGAATGATTAGTAATAACCAGCAGCTGTGCAAATGTAAAAAATAAAGAAAATTCAAATATTTGACCTCGATGTGACTGATTTTGTCCCAGTTTTATTTTTTAAGGTTGGCATGTCGGGGGGGGAGCAGTATATTATTTTTTTGTGACATCATTAAAGGGGGGGGGGGGGGGTTCACATGTGTTGTGACTAACTGTGACAAGGGGGGAGGGGGGGTCTAATTTGGTCAAAAATTGTGACATCATTTATGGACGGCCCCTAATCCAAGGCATGCATCATAATTAATTGTAGCTTGTAATGGATATGGAGACATGAAAAACTGGCAGATAAGAAGAAGGAATGGAGAGTTGTTTCAACCCAATTCACATATTGCAAACATAAAAAAGTAAGTAGGCCTACAGCAGTCCTAAGCATACACTATGTATATATACTGTTGTAACTTATACGGTAGGCACTAGGTATGATATTATTGATTTACTTGAAATGAACGTGATCTCTTAGCGGTACAACGAAGACACAATTTTCCAACAGACTTGTTCCCAAAAGAGTAACTCCAAGTTGAAATGTAATAAGTATTGTGGGTTGCTATGGTGGGGGGGATAACACTAATATCTCTTCACTATTGTTTTAGACTTTTTATAGCTATGGCCAAGGTAGGATTAATTTTGAAGAGGGCCTAAATTATTATTGTGTACCTATTTCTCTTTACTTAGTACTGATCAGTCAACACTTGAGCTTGCTCACTTATACCAGGCACTAGGCAGGCTGCTAGCATACCTCCATTGTAAAGATGTCCCATAGTCTTTCTGCCTACTCCCACACGTACTGGCATGTTTGACCTGGGTCTTCTTGTGGGTTCCTTACCCCATGATGGCATGGCTCCCTTTATATACCTAAATGAGAGGGAACAATCATTTCATTTCAATGTAAATTGTGTCATTGTATGACAAACCCACTAAAAGATTAAAAGTTTTATTTAAGGTAGCTATGTATATATATAATTAATTAGAACTCAGAACAAAATAATCATGTTCTAGTGAGGGAAAAGGTACAGTAGGACGACAGCTTACCTGAGAACGCTTTGAGAAAAACATATACAGTTTGTGTTTTCACAAGCATGCAGCGTCGTTTATAAAAATCAAAGGGGACGTCCCGTAGCCCTAAGTCAGGGGTCGGGAACCTGCGGCTCCGGAGCCGCATGCGGCTCCTGATTGGGTCTAGCGTGGCTCCATAATTTAGTAAGGAAAGTAGTCTCTAATATCCAAAAACAACTAATATTTGAAATATTGCGCGCTAAGCCTCCCCTGCCCCCCCACAGCCTTGTCGGCTAGTTCCACATTACCTCACCCCCGCAGCCGGCAGTCAGCGTGCACAAACGAGACAAGACGACAGTGCCTGGAACTACAAACTACGAATCAGTCTGTGTGTGCACTTGCACCTGTCAACATGAGCGATGCTAAGAAACTGGAAGATTTGGAACGGGACTCTGAGAATACATTGCCACGCCCTGAAGAAATAATTTTTCGAAATTTCAATGAGCTACCGACCAAATACAAAAATATCAGGAAAATGGGATTCGGTCTCCTTGCAATATTTGGTTCAACCTATTTGTGTGAACAGATATTTACATAAAGAACATCGAAATCGTTTGAGTGACCTAAGTCTTTCATCATCTCTAAAGCTAAAACTATCATCATACAGACCAGATTTTCATTTACTTGCATCAAAAATTCAAACTCAAAAATCACATTGATTGAACTCTTCATTATACGTAAACACCTATTATTGAACTTTTAAAATATCTTGTGTAATACTAATTTGTAAAGGCTGGTCCACAAAGATTTTTAAGACATACGATTTAAGGTTTAATGCGTAGTCGTAAAGTTGGATCATAGGATACACGTACTGTGGCGTTCACACAAAGTTTAAGTTTTAAGACGTTGTTTTCATTGTTGTTTTTAAAACAACGTCTTAAAACCTTTTGCATTATGTCTTCAAAATCTGTGTGGACCATCCTTTACATAAAAATAAAGGTTGAAATTAGTGATGTAATTTGTGTTATATTAATTTTACTGTGGCTCCGACTGGTAATCAATTAAAAATGTTATGTGAAATTGGCTCCTAAGGTCAAAAAGGTTACCGACCCCTGCCCTAAGTGAATGAGCTGTCATTCATGCGACAGTTGTGGTTCGATGTGCATCTATTGTCTGCCAAATTGACGGTGCGCGGCGAACCGGAAGGAAAATTCATGTCGTAATAAAGACACAATTTTTAGATTATGAACTTAGTTTTGAGATCAGCAACTCCTCTACATTGCAGAATGTTTTTAATCAAAGCTCTGACCTGTGACCAAAATTAGCAAAAGTATTACAAAATTAGCAGAGTATCTCATTAAATGAAAAACGCTAATTTTGGTCGCAGAGCTCAATTGAAAACATTCTGCAATGTGGAGGAAGTGCTGATCTAAAAATAAGTTCATATACCGGTACTAAAAATGTGTTTTTATTAGGCCATGAATTTTCCTTCCGGTTTGCCGCGCACCGTCAATTTGGCGGACAACAGATGCACATCGAGCCACAACTGTCGCGTGAATGACAGCTCATTCACTTAGCGCTACGGGACGTCCCCTTTGATTTTCACGAACACCGCTGCACGCTTATGAGGAAACAAACTGTAGATGGGAAGGCAAATAAATATAGCCTACTGAGAAGTTTCGGGCAACTCGTGGTCTTGATCACAGTATTTGCTATGACTATTTATAGGCCTACCATGAGTATTCAGAGATTTAGAAGACCCCCCCCCCCCCTTTTTTACATTCAGTAGGGCCTACTGTTAAATAGAAATACATTACATATAAGTGAACACATGTATGAACAAAACAAGTGACCTAAAATTAAAAAACTACAAATTTATATTCAATATATAGAGTGGATCAGTTTGTTACTAGGGATGGGACGTGTCATTTGAACGTGGGATTGAGTTTAAACTTTAAATGTTTATAAATTTTAATGCACAGTTAAACGTTCCCAAAACAGTGTACGCCTGGCCGCAGTCGGCCGGAAGAAGTCGAGCGCGCCAATGTTTGTCGCGGGGGGTGGGGGGGTGTTCTCACCGTTGCTAAGTCACTTCTTTTGTGTGTCTTTTGTGTCATCACATATTTTAATTTTACTCTACCCTAAGTTTCGGAACATTCCGGTAATATTTACTGCATTGATCGTTCTTCTCGCCTCCTTTGAGGGGGGGGGGGGCGCAAACGTTTAAACATGAATTTAAAAAAAGGTTCAACGTTTAGGTTACTAAACGTGTTTGCCCATCCCTATTTGTTACCAAAGTAACAGTTTTGGCTTGCCAACCATTTATTTAATTTAGATTTGAATATGTGGATCATTTGGGATGTTGTTATATTTTAGGACCTAGAAAGAGTTTGCCTCAGGCCAAAGGAGGTAGGTAGCACGTCTAGGAATGTACTGACTTTGAGTTGTCTTGGTTCTGGTACCGTGGTTGTTGTCTATTGAATAAATTTAGATTTCTGTTCTTGTATTGGTGAATTATGAGGGATTTTATTTAGGCCTATATAGTAGTTTCCTGATGTCGAAAGTATTGTTTCCATATAAATGGGTAGCCTACCATGGTGGTTTGAAGGACATTATTTTGGGCATTTTTGGTTATTTTCTGGTGTGGTTCTGCACGTTTTCCACACATTTACACTACACAAAAGTATCGTTATTGAATGTTATATTATACATTACCCTTTATTATCCATTACAAGTTTTTCGAGAACTACGACGGCATTTTCACACAATTTTTAGCCATTGAAAAGGATTGGTTTTGGATACTTCTGGTCCCCGCGCCATTTTACGTTCGTGCTAGGTTTGCGTCTAGCAGACATTGATCAGGTTTACCAACTGTTGGCAAATGACTACTCCCAGCTGCCTGACATCTCTCGCTTCAGGACATTTTTGGAAGAAGCAAAAAGTAGGCCTATGTCTACTTTTGAAAGTTAATTACTTTTCCTATCAAATTACTTTTCCCAGCTGCCTAACATCTATCAAAAGTTAGGGTTGGTTATTGGGTCTAGTTGATCTTTGCCCAGTAAATGACTTTTCTTAACTGCCTGACATCTCTCGAAAGTTAGGCCTAGGCCTAGGAAGGTTCTTGGGTCTGGTTGGTCTTTGCCCAGTAGGCCTAAATGACTTGGTAAATGTAGGCTACCCATTGGGTGTCCGCTCGGAAAGCGACCAAAAAAATTTTCTAGTGAAATGTGGTGGCACGTACTGAAAAGTGACCTGGGGAAAGGTGCCCAAAGAAGTGAAAACCCGTGGAATGATGTGTGGAAGTGATAGAAATGTCGTGAAATACGTTGAATGGGCGGCCATTAGTAGCAGCCGAGTTTGACATGAAACAAGTGTTACCAACTGTTGAAAGAACCCTAACTTGGTTAAGGGGACAATGATATTCAACAGCTATAGTAGGGCCTAGGCCTAGGCCTAGCCTAGATGCGCAGCCTAGCAACCACAAGCGTGTCAATTAGAAGCCATCTTGAAATGGGCAAATGACACAGGCGGGAATAGGAGTCTCTAACTCGACTTTCTGCCGCTCGCAGTACTAAAAGGTCCAAATTAGCATGTAAATTGCCCATTTCAAAATGGCTTCAAATCGCTACGCTTGCTACTCAGTGGAAGGTTGGGGGACTGATGATCTAGCTTCTATAGCTGTTGAATATCATTGGGGGATAACCCCTCCCCTAACCTTGAACTAGGCCTAGGCCTAGGCCCTACACGTTGGTAGACCTGTCAACGGCAGCAAAAGCGTCATGGCACACACTTAAACACCCTCTTTTATCTCCTCAATAAATGTAATTAATAATGTTTTAGCGGACAGAAACCCGTGTTTGGGCACATATTACACATTGTACAGGGTATGGGCATGCCTACACTGGCCATCCTGTCCTTTCATGGGACAGGAAAACAACAATAAAATTAATTAGGCCTATGTAGTGGTAGGGCTAAGTGGTTGGAGTACTTTCCAGGTAGGCCTAGGCATATTGGAATATGAAAACGGAGCGGACACCCAATACAACAAATACCAATGACTTTATCCAGCTGCCTGAAGGCCCCTAGGCCTAGGGTAGGCCTAGGCCGAAGCCTAGGGTCATTGGGTCACACCTGTACAGCAAGAAGCCCACGACCCAGGCTTTATATTATAATTCCCCTCCAAAAAATAGCTCGTAGCATTTTGATGTTGGCCTTGTATATAAATCAGAAAGATGCGTTAGTAAACATAGTTACTTCATACTTACTAGGCCTATAGATTTGGTTGATAGGGCACGCGTGAATTACGTTGACGGTTATTTCCACTTCTGCCGGTTTTGAGCCAAGATAACCTATACCGTTTTGAGTTGAGTACGAAACAAACGAAAGTTGTTTGACAAGCGTGCCAACAGAAGCGATTCTTCTTTCTTTCCCTGACTGTCAATGTCATCATTTCTATGCTAGGCCTACTCCTAGTCCTACAACATTTATCAAAATATGTTAACCGTGATATTTTTATACGTTCCACTGTAACATTTAAAATGTTTTTTCTCCTATACTTTTGTAATTAAAAAAAATTTATTCAAAATAGGAAAAGGCAATTTGTGTTGTGTTGGTGCACGTGGGTCTACACATTTCGTTTAGAAGGCGGTGGACTGCGGTGGACTCAGAAAACAGCTGGTCATACCGAGCCCGGTCATCTCATACCTTCAACAGCTGAAGTAGGCTTACGCCTTATGTCAAATTTAAAACGTCGTTTGTGACATTTTGAGCTGATTGTGCGAGACTGGGTGTAATTCGTGTAAACTTACCTTGGAATTAGGCTAGGGCCTAGCATAGGTCTAGACGTGGCGTATGTACTCTGTGATCTAGGCCTAGGCTAGCGTAGGCCTATGCCTAGGAAAATACCCTGGGAAAACCTAGGCCTAGGCCTAGCCTAGGCCCTAGCATGCGTACTGGAATGAAGATTGGTAGCCTGGGCCCCCAGGTTTTAAACCTAGCCTAAGTTGGCATAATGTACTAGGCCTAGGCCATAATCAGTGCATCCCTAGATCTTCGTGTAGAAGAACATAAAGGAAAGTTTTCTCGACAGGTAAGCCTAAAATGGGTAGACCCATGCTCCTAGGCCTAGGCCTAGGCCTAGCCCTAGGATGTCATCAGCTAAAGGTTAGGTTAAGGTCTTAAGCCCTAGCCTACGTACAATTGGGATAGTGCAAGCACAACATAACAATAGCTTGCAAAACAAGTGATTGGTAAAACTTGCGAACAGCTGTTCGGCTGTTATTGTGGTTCAAGGTCAACACCCCCTCTAACCTTTTGAACTTCTTGAACTAAAAGCCAAGGATTCACTTTCCTTTTTTCCTTTCTTCCTTTCCTACTTTCCTTTATGTTCTCCACGAAGATCTAGGGTTGCACTGATTATGGCCCAAGCCTAGGCCTAGTACATTATGCCGATTGCCGACTAAGACTAGGCTTAAAATCCTCATTCCTCATTCATTAGTAGGCCTACGCATGCTAGGCCTAGGGCCTAGGCTAGCCAGAGAATAAACAACAACAACAACAACAACAACAACAAGCCAACAACAACATTCATATACTGCTGGTCGAACTGGTTTTAGTTTTTTTTTCGTGTAGCTACGTAGGCCCTACCCCATATTGCCATATTTAATGTGATTCACATGTCAAAACGATGTATTTTAAAAATGGAAATTAACTACCTATCAAAAAACATAGTCTACTATTTCTAAAAAAAAAACACTGGAACTTACAGATAAATAATCAAATCATGTGTATGTAGGGCCTACTACGTACATAATCAATCTTGCAAAAGGAATACACACAAAAAGTAAGTAGAACTAACGATCAGCTGTTCGCAAAAAATATTGGTAAAAGGGAGGAGTAGCGTATGACATTCCCTGGCCTTATTGGCCAACGACTAATGCTAGGTCTATACGGCAGCGTCAGATCATGAGAACCCTGCGTTAGACATACACAAAAGTTTCGCAGCGCTACACAAGGTGCAACACTGGGCACTGTGCGTTGATGCCTCTAATCAGTGGCGGCTAGTGGGGTTTGAAATGGGTAGGGCACCAATCAGTTAACATTTAAAAAGGGTAGTTAGTGAGAAGAATGCATCAACTACAGGACATCCGCCAATCCATTCGTATTCTTTGTATGTTGATTTATTAAAAGTTCTATTAGACGTTCTATTTTTAATTTGGCATACCTGACTTATACACAAGTTAGGCCTTGGTTGGCCTAATGTCTTTGCTACCAGTCTCTCTTCATAATTCAAATGTTTATGTTTTATGTTCCTCCCCTCGTTAATTTTGTTTTACTGTTACTACAAAGTCAAAAGTGACACATCATACAGTGACACAACACGCACACGCACTACACTAAAGAACAAAGACAACCACCTGTCTTCACACAACACCACAACCACACGTACTTACATAAACGGCGCCTCGCTCCGTACTGGCGCCCACAACAAACCATGCTCATTCCTCATGTAAAATCTGCCATCTCCACTCACTTATTCGCGGAAAAACGTAACTGCGCATGCGCGGTATGAGTGTTATCGGCTTGAGCTAAGCGAGTCACCAGGCCACAAAATGCAAGACGCGGCGGCCAGCGATAACGGTAGCTAAAACGTAACCGTAACAAACTCTGTCAAGAGACTTTGGGTACCGCCATCTGCCTGGATAAGTCGGCGCACCGCGCCTTTATTTGAATGTGCACATTACAATTACAAACTTTTCCATTTTATGTAAACATACCACAAGTCCACAACTCGTAAATTAATGTGAGTGATTGTTGGCAGTTGGCGCGAGGGGGGGGGGGGGGGGCGCACATGTCCGTGTGCCCTTATGGGCGAGCCGCCACTGCTTCTAATCATAACAATGCTCCCTCCTGTATGAAGGTCGGCTTTCTACAGTCATTGTAATTTAGTATGAAATACAAGAACATAACATTATTAAGTATTCCTAGGTACCTTGAATGAAAAAACGAGTAAATATTTTGGAGAAGTTAGTTTACATTTTCTAAAATCACCCATTCTTTGAAGTGTACACAACCCGGAAATCCATCCAGATAAGAAAATAGTGATAATGTCGGACTCAAAGGCGGCAATTCAGGTCATTGATAGTAAAGAGAAAGTGGACTACGAGGTGAAAGAATGCAAAGTACTGCTGCTAAGGCTATATTATGATGCCAGGGAGGTAGTGCTGCAATGGATCCCAGCACACTGTGAAGTGTATGGTAATGACTAATAAGAAGGCAGATTATGTGGCAAAGAGAGGCAGCAAAATGCCCCAAGTACTAATCAGAAAGCTGTCGCATTCATCAGTAAAGGCACATCTTAGTGCGGCAACCAAGAGGAGAGTGCAAAAAGAGTGGATTGATAAAGGGAAAGGTAAAGCATGGCAAAAAATAACTACTGGAAACATCAAGAAGTATGGAAATAGACAAACAGCTACTGCACAGTTTAGACTTCAAACAGGACACGATCTGCTTGGAAAGTACCTACAATGAATAGGAATCACCAACAGCAGTATGTGCAGTCTATGTGGGAGGGAAGAACAGAACAGAGAGCATCTGATGAGATGTCCAAGTCTTAAAGTAGAAGTAGATGCCCTTCCACCTGGCATGAGCTATGAGGAAAAGGAAGCCTGTCTCTGCTGGGAGACCAGAAAATGAATGATGGCCCAGTAAGCCAAAAATGTGGGCATAGGAAAAGAAGAAGAAGATAAAGACAACCCTGTATGACAACAGTCGGCATGGGGATAAGATGTAGCTAAAAATATGCTTGCATTAGATCTGTAATGAACAAATATTTAAAAACTAAAACTCGGTGTCTTCTGACCTTAGCTCGTAAGAGATTTTCATGGCAATTAAATTCACTCTTTGAGTAGCCTATGGATCATGCCCCATAGTGCCTAGCCTAACATTTGATTTGGTGCAAGTGCATATCGTAAATAACCATGCTATTTAGTATTTTGACAGTATTACACCAAACTAAAAATATCTGTGCTGGTTTTCCATTGCATGGAGAAAACAGAAGTAAGGAGACCTCTCATTCTGACAGTTTACAATTCAATTCAAAATGAGTTTTATTCTAATGATATTTTGTTGACTTATTGATGATAGCAATGCCACGACCACCTATACTCCTCCCAGCCTTGAGAAACATAGTGGATGAATGAAGTTGAACCCTATTGTTTACGCTAGAAGAGGCCATAAAAAGGTTTACAGAAATCATGACAGCATTGGCCCACGGAAGTCGGAAAACACCATCATCATTCTTTTTATGGGCGCTTCTAGCGTGAACAATGGGGTCCGATGTCATTCATCCACTGTGTTTCTCAAGGCTGGGCGGAGTATAGAATTAGGTAGGGCCTACCCACGAAGGCCGTGCATATTTTAGCTTCAAAGAATTTGACGTTACACGGCGCGTTGTGTTCACAAAATGTTGCACTGGGTATTGCAGTGAAACATGCAGTCCTGTGTATCGGAGCTGGGGAGTTGCAACAAGATTGCCGACGCGACATGTGCTCCACTTTGACTGGCAAAACTGGCGTTATGTTATACGGACGTAATATCAATTATTTCCATGTGTATGCACGTAACTAATTACATACATAATTCAACTGCACTATAGTTAGTTTAGTTATTTAGTTAATAGTTTAATTAGGAATGTCAAACGATATGAAATTCCATATCGATAATCGCAACAACAATACAAAATTATCGCGATGTATCGTGATAATATCAGCACAAAAAATATTGTCTCGATATTGCATTTAAAATTTTATCGCAGTAGGGCCTATAATGAAATAAGCACTAATACTACTTTTTAACATTGTGTCATATGTGGGGGGGGGGGGGGGGGGGGGATGGTAGTGGTGAATAGTTTCTTGCGGCTACATCGAAGGAGGGCACTCAGCGGCTGGTCGGTGGACGCTCGGCTAACATTGAGCAGGCGCCAAATTCAAACATGAAATCAAGTTGCCGCGATTATCGGGATATCACACAGAATTTGATATCGTACAACTATCGCGATATGGCTAGCCATATCGCGATAATATCGATATTTATCGATATGCGGTTTGGTTGACATTCCCAGTTTAAATCAGTACCTAATCAATCTGGGTCAAAGCTGGTGCCCCCCACATGTTCACATGTTAGGTCTACAGTCCATTACGGATGTACAGTAATGGCAAGCATTTCCATGGTTGGAATTCATAGTCGGCCCCTACACCTAGGAGCGCCCATTGTTACCAAGGTAACAGTTGTTTCCATGTTATTTCCCATAGACAAAACCAATCCATAGCAACAATGGGTGCCCCTAGGTGTAGGGACCGACTATGAGTCTTACATTAGTCCTTGCTCACATTATACAATGTTTTAAAACTTCATAAATATAATATGATCTTTGAGTTGTGTGTTTACGGTAGTGGCCGAATTATTGAAACAATCCTGGTAATTCTACTCGTAGCACTTGTAGAGAAATATGGGAAACCACGTAACCCATGACAGCATGGATGTTGTCTCGAGGTATTCACTCTTCTTTAAGGAAAATAGCTTAATTCTAAATATTCTTGCCTATGGTTGTTAAATTATTGTTGATCAATGATCAGTCATCATCCAATTGATTTCTGTGAAACATAAATTGATAAGTATCATTTGTCAGATTGATTGATTTGATTTGATTATTATTATTATTATTATTATTATTATTTTATTGTTGCAATACATACAAACTCGGTCGAAACCGTTATAAACATGTTGTACGGACATAAATGTCAAGTATTTCCATACGCTTACCTTATTAAACTCTACATAAAACTAACTAATGTAGCCTATCATTGTTTATTTTATTTCTCCAAAAGCAACTGTAGATGCTATAGGTACGTTCCGAAACCTGTTGAGAATGCTTAAAGCATGCTTGGCCTGTACCAAAACCTATTGAATGTGCTTTGTCCAGCGTTGCGTAATCTCATTCGTGAGCATATTCAGCACGCTCAATATGCCCGAGGTTTTCAGTTGAGCATCTCCAGCATAAGGTGGTTTTTTGGCGGCATTTTAAAAATGCTCTATAGACGGAGCTAACCTTAAGCTTAACCTTAGTGTAAAATTGTGCCAAAATCATATGTTTGCACATGTATTAGAGCCTAGTATATTTAATTAATTTTACTACACTGTTTGACAACTAATGTAGTGGGCGTGGCAAAACGACCTTGCGCCTAATTGGCCTAAACAGCCATGCCTATGCTTTAGTGTTCCATAATTATATCGTGCTTATAGATGCTTTAACGTGCTGGAGAATGCCAGCGGCAAAGCATTTTCAACAAGTAACGGAACGCAGCCTATGTATGCAGGGGCGACGCTAAGGGGAGGCGCGGGGGGGCAGTCGCCCCCCCAACCAGTATTTACTACTAGACAATCGTTATAGATTCAATACCGCGGTCAGTTGTCGGATACATATTTTATGTAAAGATATACTCTAATAGGGACTAATTATTTTATTAAAATCCTAATCCTAGTAATCTAACCGACCACGTTCTGATGACATAACGAAGAACGCAACGAACATTTTCATGACACTCCTTCAGTTGGTTCAATTATTCGGTGACTATTAACTTTGCGTGACTTCATTCATTGTTATCCTGCATCAAGCGCAAGTTGCGAGCGCACCTTCCGTGTCTTACGTTTGCACCAATCTCCTTCGAGATTTGACAATATTATCCATTGAAAAAAAATCAATCGTCAATGTCATCAATTTGCAACAAGTTGTCCTGCGGTTTGATGCCAGAACCAGAGTACCAGAACGAGCATAATAACACATTTTCTTCCAGTTTAGTACAACATTTCGGAAATCCAAGGGTACACGATGTCGGGGCAGGGGGGGAGGGGGGAGGGGGTGTATTTTACACGTCCAGATTGCGATAGCGTTTGCGCCCCCAACTGGCATACTCGCCCCTGAACCGCCTCCCCTAATGCAACATCCTAGCGTCGCCACTGTATGTATGGCCGTGGCCGAGTTGTACTCATCCCAGCATTGGCTCTTTGTATGGTGGAAACCACGAAAACCACCATCAGGATGGAGAATTTCTTGAGATTTTTTTTTAATTTTTGTATCTGCTCACTGTGTCCAACAATGAAGTCGGATAGGGGATAGGAAATTAATCCCATCATATTCTGGCCCCTAGGTACATCGAAGCCGGCTGGCCATGCCTGACGCTTCCCTCGTTTATATTATTATTTATTGTTATTATTATTATTGTTATTAGGTAGTGTTGTTGTTGTTGTTGTTGTTGTTGTTGTTGTTGTTGTTGTTGTTGTTGTTTTCGTCGTCGTCATTGTTGTTGTTAAGCTATAAACTGTCTTTAACAACATGAAGTTAAATCTTTAAAACATATTTTCTTACCAACATAATTCTGGGCACAAAATATGTACATTTTGCTAAGGGAGCTTTTATATTTGACAAAATCCAAAATTCAGTGAGAACCCAATATAGGTGTAGCCTAGATAGCCTAATATAGGTAGAAGTAGACAAAAAATACTTTTAAAGAGAATTTTATAGGCCTATCCTATTATTAAATTGGAGCATTAAAATGTAGTAGGGCTTTCCCAACGATAAAAAAATCGTATGTATTGATATTGAGGTTTTCAAGTGAAGTATTGATATCGGCGAGATCGGAACTTTTCTCATCTGTTTTTAGGATTTGCAGACTAGTCGGAGGCCATGCATTATAAGCAATATTGCGTAAATAATTTAATTTCAAAATGTCTTGCTATGTGCATTAACCGGTTAGGCCTAATTTGTGTGTTGTATTTTTCAAAATTTAAAATCTAGGCCTATGCACACAAAACGGCGACAAAAATGCAAAACCGCAACACTGGCAAACTGTACTGTACAGGAGCAAAATCGTTTTTCTGACAACTAGGCGCATGCTGATATCGCAAAAATGAATGATATATTAATTCTATATCGATATCGTTGGACAGCCTTAAAATGTAGGCTGTTAAATCATAGGCCTACATTAGGCTACCGTCAAAATTAGAAAAGATAAATAAGTAAAAAATAAAAATGCTAATTTAATCATTTTTAATCATTAGGCCTACTGGCACAAAATCATTACCTGTGTAAAAACATTATGATACTCTCATAATACTGCAATAATTGGCCTCCAACTGTAAAAATGCATTTGGCAGTCAAAGTAATTTACTAAATTTGTATCGTAGTCGACAGTAGATTTTATGATTTGGTTTACGTTGCAGCTAATCGGAGATCCATCTATACAGTAGCATGCTCTACTGCATTTGCATCCCCCCCCCCCCTATCCCGAAGGCTGGCGAATTCAAGAAAATTAATGTCTAACTCAGCTGCCTCTAAGCCATATATGACGACAACCGTGTAAGACGTACCATTCTGCTGTTACCCAAGGGGGGGGGGGGGGGGGTGCTCCACTTAAACAAATTTAGGTAGCTGCTGAATGCTGAGAAAGAGTGTTTCCATTTCATTAGTTTCAGAGTGTAGCTAGTCTACAACTTTAGACCTATACAGACAGAGTATAAAATTAGTGAATAATAAAATACGTTTGAATCTGAGTATGCAAATAACAATGTAATCCTAGGCTACTGGCAATTTGCCTGTTAGAATGAAAAAATAAAAGTTAAGTGGAATGTATATCCAGACTGCACACCCCTTCCGTATGGTGAAAGTTCAGTACATGTTTAGTTTAGTTTAGTTTATTTATTTATTTATTTATTTATTTATTTATTTATTTAATGTCTATCCTATTCAGTTATAAAAACTGATTTACAAAGGAGGACCTTGTTTAGTTTAGTTTTTATTAGTATCGAAGATATTTTTTGCAAAATAAGCCTATAGGATTTGTCATAGACACATATTACATACATGCATGTACAAAATTAGGAACAATAATTGTATGCCCTAACATAAAAGAAAGAACCATTATTTACACATATCTTATAAAATGTGGTGGGGGTTGAGGGGAAGGGACTTACGAGCAAGGGTTGGAAAATAAGGGCGTCTATTTTTCTTTATATTATTGAGGTTTGATAGGAATTTTTATTGCACAATTGATAAATACCAGTTCATGTTGGAATGTGGTCGGTTGGGGCTAGAGAGTTGATTAAATTCCTGGAATATTTCTCCTCAGAACGCGAATGAACCTAGGAGAGGCTGGAGTTTGAGATAGGGTGGAACAAGAATCTACCAGATCATATTTCAGTCTGTTGTTGAGTCTTTGTGTGTAAGGAGCATGAATACCCAGATTCTTCATGACAATCTTTGTTGATATAAGCCTAGACTTACAACTTTTTACTGTAAATAACAGTTTCATCAAACAATGGAGTTCTACTGCAAAAAAATGTAAGTGTGATGACTGATAAGCACTTTATGTTCACTTGCACTAGCTTAGGTAGGTAGGTCTATAATTAATACATTTTAATTACTTCGCACCGAAGAATTTCTTTTACAGAGATATAGTCAAATTATTTTAATATCTATTTTTTTCATGTTACATTACAATATTACTGTTGTTGGACCTAGAGAAAAACAAGAAACCCTAATAAATACATTTTTGTTTATTGTCTACCCACTTAGTTACAAGAAATGATTTTCTGTTGGGGATTATATCATTTATTACATGCCTGACAGTCATTGCTACAACTGCTCCAATGTCCCCCCCCCCCCCCCCCCCCCTGTTGATATGTACAGTACATACCAGTGTCACATTGATAGAATTACGGTGTCTATTCCAGATTTTAACAACTGGTCAACATGATACATATAAGCCCATTTTTTTGTATTAGATAGATACATACATGTACATATACAGAAAAATGCGGAAGCTTTCGTGGCCCAGGTTAATGTTTGTAAAATTGTGTGGACATTGGACACACATTTATTTATTTATTTATTTATTTATTTATTTATTTATTTACTTAATGCAGTTGTTCACAAATAACATAAGAAGAATTTGTATTAACCACATATATATGTTAAGTTTTAAATTCTCACAGCTATATGTTAAATAATTGTTTTTTTGGGGTATTATCACGTGAGTTATAGAATGAGGTTCTGACTTACCCCCTCCATCCCGACGTTTCGATGTGATATCATCATATCACACATCCTCTTCAGGGGTTCCACCGAGTCTACCTCCCTCCGCTCGGCCGGTTGAATCAACCGGCCGAGTTTCGAATGGGCAGAGTAAGAGTAGACGCTAGTTGCTACATGTGTCATAATTTAATTTATTCTTTAAACACAACAAAAAAGTGGGCCTGGGATGGTATAGTTCAAAGGAGTTCTGCCTGTTATTCAAGGTTACTTACATACAAGCTGTAGAGAAGACCATTCTTTTTAAAATTTGTTTAACTTTTTAGTTTGTTTAAGGTCCTGTTGAGATCATGTTGATTTGTTTGTTTTCAGTTCGGCCGATCATATCTTCACGATGGAAGTGGTCGACTCTGTGGCACAAAATGTGCTGCCAAACACAAATGACATTGCTATGGACAACCTCTACCCTGCTCTGCTAGAATGTTTTGCCATTATAATCTGTGGGTAAGTTTTGTTTAGGTCGGGGCTATGTCATACAGTAGGCCTACTGACATTGATGAACCGCAGCCCTACTAGGCCTACCATACCAACATCAC
Organism: Isoperla grammatica; assembly: GCA_945910005.1. Taxonomy (NCBI): domain Eukaryota; kingdom Metazoa; phylum Arthropoda; class Insecta; order Plecoptera; family Perlodidae; genus Isoperla; species Isoperla grammatica. The sequence continues at coordinate 118,661,432 of OX246737.1, forward strand.
CGGAGTTGTGATTGAGCACATTATTGCTTATGTCACGGATGTTGGCTTCATGCATGTATAATATATAATATATACACAGGTTTCTTTCTTGAAGATTTGCCACCACTGTGTAATTTAGGCATGTTAAGCACAATTTTACTCGAAAACTAAAGTAATCATACAATGTAGGCCTAGTCTATGCTCAATCAAAAGCAAAAATATTACTGTTTCTTTAAGTTTAGAAATTTAATCTGTTGTCTGCATTGCTGTAACAACTACCATCACCAACACTTTATTAATAATTAAATACTATACTTTCAGGTATGTCGCTGGTCGTATGGGACTGATATCGCAGACGGAAGGGAAAGGACTAAACACGTTTGTCAGTTCGTTTTGCTTGCCTGCTCTGATCTTCATGTCTTTGGCACAACTTGATCTACACTCGGTGAACTGGGTATTTCTTTTATCAGTCCTCACGGCCAAGGCAACTGTATTCGCCGTTGTTGTTGTAATCACTCTGCTAATATCACGACCCGTGAACCCTGGACGAGCGGGGTTGTTTGCCATGTTCTGTACTCAAAGTAATGACTTTGCCGTTGGATATCCTATTGGTGAGTTTCATTTAAAATTAATTGGGTTAGTATTGGGCTTTTGGAGAGCCAGCAATAGGCTTATTATTTATGGTATTTATGTTTGTGATCAGACTGGATCTGTCTGTTTATCTTAATCTGTTAGTATCGCCAATTGGCTAGGTTACAGGTTCAAATTATTGATCTCGTCTACTAAATTAAAACTAAGTGGGATTGGCGATTGGCCGGGCTAGTTGTATTGAAGGGACTGTCTCATCTTGGTCCCACTACATACTTTATCAATACTCTACCCTCTCTATTTCTTACCAATTCAGTTTGAAGACCTCACTGTATGGAATCCAGATCGTCTGCAATGAGCCAATGACATAACTTCCGACCCGACCATCAATACTCAGCTCTTGCTAATGTACCTGTTTAGCAGGGGCAGATGCAGGATCATTGTAAGGAAGGGGTGATTGATTGCATTGCAGGTTGAGGTCTGGGGCCAAACTCCAGCCAGAAAAAGCCATTTTACAGTAGTCAAAATTTAATATTTGCCATTGTATGTTTTTGACCCCCCCCCCCCCCCCTCCCCCATCCCTTTAAATGTATATGATAGATTGTGCTCTCATGAGGGGTTTGCATAGGTGGGGATTGTATGCTATGCAATACATATTTAACTTCTGAACAGGATATAGACATTAGATTTCAATATACTGTGATTACCGGTACTTATGTCTGGACCATTGTGAAGTGAAAATGAAATGCATCTCTTTAGAGTAGTGTGAAGGAGATGCCATGGCCAATGTAATGTAGCAATGTTAGGCATTTTGAATTTTAGTGTAGAAACTAGGTAATAGGTATGTTGTTTGTAATTTTCTAATAAGTAGTTACTACTGGTAGGCCCAAGTTAAAGCAAGCACACAACAGTCTAGTTAAACCATCAAACACATCTTGTTATTTGCTTAAGCACTTAAGCTAAGCCTTTTCTGCAGAACATTACACAATACGTTGTTACTTCTAGAGATAAGTTCTAAAATGACATCAAGAACAAAAGCAAATTGCACATTCACCCATTTCTACCATTGTAAAAAAAGTTTGATTGGTGGATGCCATGGTGAACCTAAGCTATTCGACAATTCGTTATATAATACGTATTGGACTGGACCTTACGATGATGTTGCCCATTTGGGTTCAACTTACCTTAATCAAAAGGACCATTCCATGGATACGTCTAATATGATTCCAGTTAAGGCTCTATATGGAAGCACACACCCAGAATATGCTAGCTACTTGTACCTGATGGCTCCCATCTCGTTGGCAATTCTCAATCCTCTTGGCTTTGTCCTGATGGAGATTCAAAAGCAGAAGACCAACGATACTGAAATGTCAAGTCGGCCGTCCAGCAGGTGGCAACTCGTAGGAACCATCACGAAGAGTGTTGTACTAAATCCCATTGTGTTCATGACGGCATTGGGAATCGTTGGAAACCTTGTTTTCCGACATCAAGTGCCATTGATCATAGGCGACATACTACAGGTAATTCTACTATTGTTCTTGATTATTCATAAGCTTTTAATTAATACATTTTTTGAACTCTAGAATCTGTAGTTACCAAGCCCCTATGACTCCATATCAGTAGGCGGTGACAATCTATTTGCAAATTGAATGCCGCCATTGTTATGGCATTCAAGCTATTTTATTTGAAATTATCTATTCTAAAAAAAGAAAACGTATTTAGCTTAACACAAACGTAACACTATTTTTTAACAGTACCTATCTGGTCTAAATATACTATTTTATTGAAGCTGTTTCAATTATTTAAAAACGCCAATTACGAAAATTTGAATGATGATCCACGTAGTCTCTGGATTACAAAAACCATGTTAATTCCATATTAATGGCAGCCTTCAATTTGCAACGACCGCAGCGCCAGTGCATCATCTAGACCAACTACCTATAGTACTATTCCAACATCTTTGGTAGTTACCAATTACATTTATTTTATACATATTAACAATAATGTAATGTAATATCGTGTGTTTGTGGTGGTTGGCTCATTAGGTATTGGGAGCTGCGTTCCCTGCTGCTGCCCTGTTCCTTCTAGGACTGAGGATGGTTGGGAAGGTGCACACTCTGCAAGGTCCAGCATTGCTGGTGCCAGGAGTCCTCATAGCAGTCAAACTGTATGTAACGTTTGTCTCTCTCTCTCTAGTACATTATTATTGGTACATTTCATTTTAATTAATTTCTCTCGAGAAATGAACATTATAATGGAGTATTATAGAGATGATTTTTAGCATTAAAAACGGATTAAATTAGACGTCTGCTTTCGAAATATTGAGCATTTATAAATAAATCGGTTAAAACGTAAATTTTAATGAGCAATTTGACTTGTTTCTTCTTGTTTTACTGAAAATTGCTCACTAATTTCAGTTTGTGTTACCTTAATGTGAAATTGAATTCTTTAAATTATTTTCTGTGCCTAATGCTAGAAACACCAATTATATATTATTAAGACAGTACAAGTTAGCTGCTTTCAGCAAATACAATTTATTTTAGCTTTTATAACTAATAACTAGCAAAAATGAAAATGATCAGATATAGGCCTGCATACACACAACCTGTCAATAGTTTGCCAAATAATTAATACGAGTTCGCAACCCAATTTTCTAACATTTAGCAATTTATGCTAGATTACGTTACAAAAAAAAAAAAAAAAAAAAAAACTACGTAGTCAACTTTGTATCTTAGCTACTTACACATTTATATGCTTACAATTGTAGCCTATGTTTGATTTTTGTTTTGTTTTGGGTTTATTGACAGTATTGATTGAAATAAAATGTGGTCTATTATGTATGGGCATGGCGATTTGTGTTTTCTTTTTGACAAGATTCTGTATCCATAATACTGTACAATACATAACAGATATAGGCATAGGCCTATACTAATTTATTCCAAAATTTATTTCATATGAGGGTAACTATTACTTATCCAAGTACGTATTGAACTAAGAATGAACTTTTCAAAAATCACTTTCTATGTACATGATATATTTCTGTCTTTTTCTAGGTTGGCATTACCACTTGTAATTCGTGAGGTGGTTAGCTTGTACCATGCGGGTGCAAATGCCAGTGATACTCTGGATCTCAGTACATATGGTTTCTTATACGGCACATTCCCTTCAGCACCTACTGTATTTGTATTTGCCACTCAATACTCATTAGATGTTGACTTGGTGAGTACCCAACCGACCATGACTAGATCACACTGCAACTCTAATGTTGCTCCCAAGGTCCACTAGATCGCTAGTAGCGTGCGCGCAGCGCGCGTGAAGTAAGGTCATCTAACCTATTTCTGTAATGTTAAAAATCACATGTTATTCAAATGGGAGAATCATTCAGAAAAACAAATGAATTGATCTGTCAAAACGAATTATGGGCCAAAAAGGCAAAATAACAATCTGTAATGAGATTTTGTCTTCATATTCTATATATATTTTCAAAGGAAATACTTAACGCGTAAGTTCACATTATTGGTGAGGATTCTTTAAAAATTAATGCGATTTTTGTAGTTAAATCCAAAATGGCGATTTTGGATCTCATTCAATGACCTTGTTTTGGAGTTTGACGACACCCTGCCAGGGGCCTCATTCCAGTACATTTGAAAACTTAACCCCGGTGTTAGCCAATAGCCAATCAGGAGTCAGTAATTGAGACGCCGATCGAAGGAAGGCATTGTTGAAAAAACGAGACAAAATCAAAACAATAACAAACAAAAACAGTCCAATAACCTAAAAATGTTGACAAAATACTAAATAAAACTACATATTGACATATATATGAGCTATATAATGTACTGTAAATACACACAATTGTTTATAAACTTCAATAAACACATAAAGTAACGTATCCATGAAATAGGATATCCTCAATAAAGAATTGAAATGTGACATTTGTGAAACTATACACACGGGCATTGACAAAATGGCGGCATTTCAGAGTATTGTTGAGATAACTCTTCTTAACCCTACTATCAGACAGGGTCATATTTGCCTCCGAATTATGCAGGGAAGCCTGTGTAGGAGTTAACCCCGGGGTCATTTTAACATGGGGTTAACGAGAGTTAAGAAGAGTTAAAAAAATGTACAGGAATCAGGCCCCAGGGGATTAGTGGACCAGGGTTTCTCCGGGCTTGAAACGCACAGTAGATTAATGGGCTCGTGGTCGCGGGCTATTGTTTGAATTCTATTTTGATGTGCATTTTAATTAATTAAAATAGCACATTCAAAATACAGTGTTAACAATATTTTAGACGTTTGTGCTGGAAACTCCACTCAAAAACACAGTTTGACCAAGAGCAGTTTTCCAGTACTTAGTTACTTGTAATTCTATATTATGCTGTACTAAACTAATTATAGATAGGTCTACAGTAATTAATTTTGGCTATAAACTAGTTACTTTTTACAGAATAATAGTCATTATTGGTATACATTAAAGTCCCCCACTGAAAATCAGTTTTGTTACTGAGTGGGTAGACTCTAGTGTGATTTTATTTTTTATTTATTTATTTATTAACACGTGACCAAACCTTTAACTTTTCATTCACATTCAGTCATTCACCATGTAACGGCCATGTAATGGTATGTGAACAAGTAAAATAAACCTCTTGTTCAGATGCCACTAATAAAAGGATCGACATATTTTTTGGGCTTGAACAATAGATTGTTTTTCAAATGTGCGCTAACTTAAGATTTTTTTGCTTATGGTCAGTTCACACAAATGTTTAAGGTTTTGTTTAAGGATTTAACATTTTACTTGAAATCTAAAGGTCCCACAAAAGCATTCACACAAAGTTGTTGTCCCATAGTTTATTCTTATATCTTTAACATTTATGTGAACCAAACATTATCAGAAACTTAATTACACTTAGGACCAGTCTTACAATGTCCCAATAACTACTTTTTCGTCGAATAGCTTGTTTTCTCCATGGCAACGGCCAATCAAAACCCTTGAAATCCTCCAAATAGCTTAATTGCTACAAATAACTTTCTTATTGGGAGATTGTAAGACTGGCTTTAAGTGGGAGCAGGCTAAAGCGATGTAACTTAGTTCTGTTTCAAAGTGGCTGATGTTAAGTGATTGTTGAGTAAACTTCAGACTTACAAATGAACAGCCACCATTGTCTTGAGATTATTACTATGTACTGACTTAACTGACTTTCAATGACTTCCATAATATTTATGTGAATGTGTAAGTTTGTCTAACGGCTAGGTTTGAGCTTGGGGGGGAAGGATAGGAAGGAACCAACAGCTTACCTTGTAGTGGTTGCGGCTTTCGGAGTCGATAGAAACACAAAAAAGATATAAAAAAAACGTTGAGACAGTTTCGGCCTGACGTGGCCTTGATCACCCGACGATGGTGGAGGAAAATATCTTTTTTGTGTTTCTATCGACTCCGAAGGCCGCAACTACTACAAGGTAAGATGTTGGTTCCTTCCATAATATTTAAGAGGTATTATATTATTATATTATATTGGTATCAGTCAGATATGTGAAATACAATTCAGAGCTAAACATTGTATAACAATCTAAGGTACCTATTGATGATGAACTACTGTTGTGTTGTTACTAATTTAGACGTGGCAATAGATGATGATGATGATGATGATGATGATGATGCAGGCTAGTTTTATAAGTAGACAACATTATTTTGTATGCAAGCCTAGTATCCAAAAATTATTGTTTCTCTGCATTCCAGATTGCCAGTTCCATGGTCGCTTGCACGTTTATCTCTGCACCGTTGATGTTTATATCTGCTCGAATGGTTACCCTGACAAACATGAGCCCAACCGACTACCTCAAGTTATTGGATGCTTTTGCATTGGACATCAGCATTGCTGGCATCATAGCTTGTGTATGTACCCTGTGCCGTATCTTTGCCAATATTAAAGAAGTGTGGTCACTTGAAGAGGAATGGTTTTAATTTTGACAGTACAGTAAGATGTTAATTGTCCAAGCTAATTGGGACCAATAACCGCTCGGTATGATCTGGCATTGTCTGTTTGTCTACATTGTACCAGTGTGCCAAGCACGCAAGGACAGGGCTGCCATTTTAATGAATTTTATTCTCTTTTTTCGATTTTTAGGGTGCATCATAAATGGATTATCAATGGATTATTTGGATCTTGGACATATTTTTTATTTTTCTGGTCATTTACGGTTATTTTGTTTTTTATATTTCCGGGTTGGAATATATAGGCCTACTACAAAAATTCTCGTGCATATCCCTACCCGATAATTAATGTTGGAAACGGGGTCAAGATATATATATCAAATATGTAGGCCTACGTCGTATTTACCACACCACCAACATAATATACTGGTATTTAAACAAGAGTAAATAATTCATTAGCATAATTATGTATTATACATTATACATGTATTCTGTAAACTATAACCATTAGTGTGTAGAATATATCTTAAACAACAAAATGTAGTAATTATCTCAAACTCTCTCTCTCTCTCTCTAAAAAAAAACACAACAGTGTGATCATTGTGTTTATATAGGCATACAACACCTATTTACAAGTAAGAAAAAACACATATTGTATTAAATTAAGATACAAATCTGAAATCTGAAAAATGAATACAACACAAAACAAAGTACTACTCCCATAAAAAATGTAGGACTACTAACAATGTAGGCTCAATCCACAAATGGCACATTTCTAAAAATAACATGTTAAAGAGGTACTGTAGTTCATAGTTCAAAATGTTTTCTCATGTGTCATCATTTCATTAATCATTGGTACTCTCCTCCCCTCACTAATGCCCTACTTACCTCATCTTGCTCAAATAGCCGAACGTGTGGGTTCAAGTTTGGTTGCCAATGCTTTGCAATCTCCGACACTTTTTTGCTGTGTTCCTGAAGTCTCAGCAGACACTTGCTATATTCTTGGACAGTCTCGGCACCCGTGTGGGGGTTTATTGTCTTGAGAAAAGTTCCTACGTAAACAGCTCCAGATTTTGCAAGATCCAAACAAGGGTATTTTGGTCTTATTGACCCAACAGACAAACATGCCGCCACCAAAGCACTCGCCAGTGTTTGTTCCATATATCCCAAGTTTGGTAGCGTTCTCAAAGCATTCAACGGATGAGCTTCTTCGCGGTAGTTAATCGTAACATTGGCATATTTCTCCGGCTGTTTCATGAATGTTTCTTGGCAAGTCGGGGTACAAAAGTGGTAAATTTTATTCTCGTATTCGACCATCAAGTACCAGAGTCCAGTCTCCCGCTTTACGAAGGCCCCAGGGGAGTCACGAAAGTGAACAACGCAGAGGCCGTCCAAAGTGAATTTATTCGCGTCCACCTCGTCTAGCTCTCCGAGGGGGCGCGGTAGGGTTCGGGGCAACTGAGCTCTACTCTTCGGAGGAACATACTCCTCCGGGCTTGCCATGAACCAGGTGTAGTGCGCTGGACACACCCAGTAGTAATACCACTGGAACTGAATTAAGCCTGTGCATTTAGGCGGGAATCCGCTAGAGTTCAAAACCTCATTGTTCAAGCAGACGGGGCAATAATGTTGAAACATGCTCTGACGTGACAGAAACTCGTCGGAAGAAATGCCCATTGCACGTAGACTTATGGGGACACCTTCGTCGGCTAGCTGCAGGTAGTTTTTAATCTCCCATAGGTTATCGTAGATTTCTTTGAGCGCGTGTTTGTACACCCACCATTTAGAACGTTCGGCCGGAATCTTGATGACGTTTTGATACTCGTGGCTCATGTACTCGACGAAAGGTTGGTGGAATTCTTCCCAGTTGGCGTACTTCTCCCGAACCATATTTTCTGGGAAAACCGGGTCACGGCTGTAATATTCGGTACTGTTCAGAAGCGACTTTAGACCTTCGACCGTGCAATTTATGTCACCCTCAAGGTGAATTATCATAGTTGGTGTGCTACCAATCAACGAGAGTTCAAGTATCTGTTCTGACGAGAGTGGGAAGCCATCAAACACAACTCCTTGGACAAGGGATTTGTTAGCTAGCATCTCGCACTCCACAGCTTGTATTTTTAGTTTCTCGGGAATTCTTGTGCCGTCTTCTCTGTGCTTTTCTATTTTCTGTGCAAGCTCTGATCCGGGGAAAAGAAACATCAATTGCCTTATCGCCGAACCAATCGATATTACTCTCACGCTAAACTCTTTGGCCAATCGCTCTGCGAGAGTTGTTTTACCACATTTAGGAGGTCCAACGATGCCAACTCTGACTGGAATGATGGGGATGTATGGATCCTGTTTAATGTACTGTAATGGATCTTTGCCAAATAGTTTCCTGTGCTCTTCGTTGGCCAGAAAGTAGATATACCGTCGATGGATCACAGGAATACATTTTCCTTGCGTAGCATTGGGAATGTACATTTGAATTGGGTTTTCCTTTTTTGCAATCTGCACTGGGCACCAGCGACCAAATTTGCTTAGGAAATAGTACCCTAGATGAATCAGCTCTTCTGCTTCCTTCTGTGAGACGTCGTATACTCGCTCTAGCAAAGCCGACCTTTTCCTGTACTTAAATTTGTCAACAATGTAAGCAATGTTGTGTACTATACTTTCTACGTCTCCTTCTGAGTTTACCGTTTCCCAAGGAATGTTCTCCTCCATGAGTGCCTCCTTAATGACCTCTAAATCGTCGGTGTCCTGTTCGTGCCACGCTTCTATCTCTTCTTGGATGCGCTCCTCGGCATCGTCTTTGTCTTCGTATACGGCCTCGGTGATGGTGGGTTCTGGAAACTCCTTCTGTATTATTTCGTTGGCTTCAGAAATAATCCAGTCTTGAGCTTCTTCCTCGTTGAGTTCCATGAGAATTGATCGCCTTCTAGTCTCGGTCTCCTCGATTTGCCTTTGTGTTTCTTCCTCGCTCTTTCGCCGGGCTTCTTCTTGTTCTTTACGTAACTGTTGACCCTCCACTGTTCTCTCGCTCGGACCAAATACGTTCCTTTTGCTTTCGCTAGCTTCCTCCGATTCGGATGCCTTGGGGTTTCCTGGCTGCCGACCGTCCTTAATTTCATTCACTAATTCTTCAAGTCGTGCAGCTTTCTTACTCTCCCATTGCTCCAACATCAAACGGTCTTCTTCATTCTTTCGTTCGATGCTTTCTGCTTGACGTCTTTCCCATAACTCCATTTGTTCCTTTGTAGCTCTTTCCACAGCCGTGTCTAAGGGAACTTCAAGCTCGATAATTATGTCGGGTATGAAGTAATATTTCTTCATAAAATCAACGTCTGGTGTGCGAAACGGAAACCCGTCCACGACAATGCCGTCACTCTTGTAAGGCTCGTGATTCCAATACGGATTAATGACTCGGTTCATATCTTGATCCGGCATTGTAGAGCCAGTCAACAAGTACTTGCGTATCTCGTTCAGTCGCTCTTGTTCCCCCTCGTAAGACGATTCTATTAGTTTGTCGGGAGAATCTTCTTGTTTTCGGCCAACTTTTTCCCCATGTAGCATGAAGCAATCTTCTATTGTTTTTATGTAGTCACAGAAATATAATCCTAGACGCCTTGCTAAAAGCTTGCTTATTGTCGACTTTCCACTGCCGATTGCTCCGACAACACATATTCGCAGTGGGGGAACGCCTTTTGGAGGGTTTGCAAATGGAGCAAATTCAAGTGGATGCTCGAGAAACATTTCCATTGCCTTCTCACTAGACAAGTTATAAATCTTATCATGGAACATACAAGCGAAGTCTGTCTGTCCGGGCCACAGCACACGATTCAAGCGGAAAGCAACCGGGCAGTAAATGCTAGTGTCACCGTAGCGTCGAGTGTCCGCCGTCATCTCCCCCGAGTGAACTTCCTCCGAGAAGTCTTCCACGATCGTGGCGGTGCCCTGTTGTTCTCGTATCTGGAACTCGATTTCGTCGCTCTTCTCTTGATCGGTCATGACGTGTGGAGCCTTGCGGAGAAGGCTCATCGTTTTTATTGCCGCCTCGTATAGCAGCTGAATCATACTTTTATCGTTCACAATTAACTCGACTATAGTCGTCTTGGCCTCGATTTCTGGTTTTATATTTTCCCATTCCGTTTTATATGTATTCAGCTCGGCGTTATAAGTCTCTACTGAAGGATGTTCTTTAATTGCTTCTTGTAGTGAAAATTCAGAGCCAGTCTTTTCAACCGCTTCGACTTCTGTCTCCGAGGAACTTTGAAATACTGTAATAGGCGGTATCATCGTTTCGGTAGAGTCGGCAGCCCACGGAATATTGTCTGGACTGCCACCAAGGCCCGACGTTATTGTTAAAATTCCCGCACACTGTGAGAAGTAACTGGATTGCATCATCGGAGAAAGTATGTCATGGTTATCAAAACCAGGTGACATGTTTTCCATTATACTTTTAAGATCTGATGTATAAACTTTTGGAGCTAAATTGTCTTCTCTTTGAATCCACCTCTTGAGAAGATTTGTTTGCTTCTTGTCAGCATCTTTTAAGTAAATGATCTGGTCTGGAAGCAGCCCGGTATTCTCTAGGAACTCCCAAACCCCATCGTCCAGGGGAAAATCGTCAATTACCCAACCTCCATGCCGTTTTGTTCCTTGGGAAGAATAAAATAGAGAACCCTCGGTTTCTTGGATGTTTGCAACTATCAACTCTCCAATTTCTTCGGAAGTCAATTGGTAGTCACTCATTGGAATTTCGTTTAGTTTCTTTTCAACAGCTGCCACTACGTCTGGATCCGTTTCGTCCACTTCTGTAACTTCCGGAATTGGATCTAACAGATCATTGGGGCAGTAAATCATGAGCTCGTCTGTGTTGTCGAGCAACGTTTGAGCAAAGTGAGGATCGTCCCAAGCGGGGATTTCATATTGTTCCAGTATATCCTGTATTTGTGACTCTGTGTATTTCTCTTGGGTTTCCGCCAGGCTTCCTATGTCTTCTTTTTCTTCAGAGCCGCGTAGCTTCTCGTAGAACTCCTGAGAAGGTCGATACAAGTCGACATATTCCTGTAACACAGACTTGATAAGTTCTCGCCACTCTCCCAGCTTCTTTGGTTGGTTCTCAACGGCTTGTTCGTATTCCATCTGCTTCAGTGCTTTAATTTCTTCTATGGTTTCTGCAACTACATGTTCTCGTTCCTCTTCGATATGAATCTGGTGTTTCTCAAGCATCTTAGATGCCTTAATTTGCTGCCAACTTATCACCTTTCCATTGTATGTAGCAGCTAAGAAATGAGCTAGTGTTGATTTCCCTACTAGTTTAGGTCCAACAATACATATTTTGCATGGCAACTCTGGCTTCGGCCTACGTAAAAACTTGCGAGGATTCGTAATGAAGCGATTCATTGACTCTTCATCCGATAAAAAGAATATCTTGTCCATAAATCTAACTGCATAGGTAGGATTCCCATCTACACAGCGGCCATCTGTCAAAGCAACGGGACACTTAGATCCCCAGTGAGACCACCGCCATCGAAATCGGGAGCCGGGTATGTTTTTTTGCGAGAGATCGTCATAGGCTTCTTGTGGAGTTTGACCGCTAAAGTCGTCATCTACATCCCTCGTTTCAGCGGCGAAAAAGTTTCCTTCTGGTGATGTATTCATATTTGCCGAAGGGCCAGTAAGTTTGTCTACCTGGTAGGCACGTTCTATAGGTAACACTTCGAGCTTTTCCTTCAGAACTAAGAACGAATGGTTGGCCGATGCTCGTCCGTCCAATTTTATAACAAACTGTGGATTGTGCTTTAAAACATAATACTCAACCACAGGAAGAATATGTTTTTGATATAACTCTAGTTCGGCTTCTACATATTCTGGAAGATCCCTGATACGTGTCACTAGATACTTTTCTATGGTTGCTTCAAGTTTCACTTTTTCTTCTTCAACTTCGTAATAATTGTCCTCATACAATTCCTCTTTCTCGTCCGTCTTGCCCTCCCTCTTATTCGAGTAGACTCTTTGCATCCTCTTTCCGATGCTTAATAAGCTCGTATCGATCTCGTTTCCCGAGTCGTAAAGGTCGTAACGAACCTGTCGCCTGAAGTTCACGACGTCGGTGTCGGGACACGTGAGATATATTATCACGTCGGGACGTAGTTCCCAGTCGAATATGTTGCTCATCTGATTCTGAGCGGGTGGATCGTCTGCTGCCACAGGTATGAACGGCAGGCCACACAGCACATAACCTCGATGCTGTACGTCGGGCGCTCTCACTCTTTGCTCCAATAGTGTTTGAATGTGCGCATTCCGAAGAACTTTGCCACTTTTAAGAGTGGTGTTCAAATACATCGACACTAAGTCGTCTGTTTTTAAATATTCTTTCAGAACTAGTTCGACGTCTATACAAACACAACCCCAATAATCTGAAATCCTTTTAGCTAACCTTGAAGAGATTGTTTCCTTTCCCAATATCATGAAGTTTGTCGGTGCTGTATCATAATATTTCATCTCGACAAAATCTTCACAGTATGGATCATCTAATTCCATACCTAGTCTGAAATTATAATCAGCCCCATGTCTAAGGTTCTTTAAACTGTTTTCTTGCATTGATGCAGTGCTATGGCGTAACCAGTCCAATCCTGTGCATTTAGAAGGTGGAATACCTTCTGAAAAGCGTAAAAAAGTATCTGCTTCCTGCCTGTACGCAGCCAAGTTCCATGGTGGATCATCCACTGATGGATTGAAAGCTCTGGATATAACAGTGCCATCCATGTTCAAGTTTTCATTTAGTGGTAACCATCTCTGTGGCAGGATAAAAGAATTATCAAAAGGCATTTTAGAGCCTTCATTCTCTCTAATATCATTATTCATTTTATATCAGTTGGATCACAAATTATCAATTCTAAACTGTCCAGGCAACACATACACACAACATACGTATGTACACACTAGTAAAATGAAAACAGAAGTTGTTGTCCAAGAACAAAAGTATGAATAAAGCAACAATGCAAAATGAAGCAAATACTCCAGAAGGCTTATGCTGACAGTACAGTAATTTTATACAAAATAAACAAGCACTGCAACATTCCCTTGAATAATAATTTATCTTTATACTGTAAAGGTTAAATTTGCCAAACAAATCAATAATCCCATGTGCTATATAATCGCTCCCCGATAAGGTTTTCCCATATGGCATTAGCATTATTTATTGCAAACTCTTGTGATGCAGTTTCCCACAACTAGTGTTTATGAATAACAAACTCAATGGTAATATCCTACCCCAATGTTGTTGTTGTAACATCTTGTGGGGACTCAACGGCTGTGAGCCTCCCAATGTATCAAACTTCAGGCCATGTACAAGCCTATCACTCTGAGTGCTTTACTTATAATTTTTAATTGTTATGCTTTCTAAACTCTGACATTGTGATTTACCATGAGTCCATGACCCAACATGAGCAAAATCCCCTTGTGCACTTTCGTTTAGTCTGAGCCTTGCTTCTATTCAATTTGGCATCGTCTAATACAAATTTAAGTACACGAGCAAATGTTATTTAACTTACTTCTACTGTACTTCTTGTTCTTAAACATAATACGTTTGAGCTCATTAATAAAATATGTTTTATCTTCTGGTTTTAGGTATGGCTGTTGGTGATGTTTGTGTGTAGCAAAAAGTACCGGCTAGTTCCACATAAGCTGACATGCTGCCTCGTCATTTCTCAGGTAGGCATATGAAAGTTTTGTACATTATATATTTTATTAATTTAAATAGACATGACAAGAAAACTCAAAACTGCCCTTTAGTCTCAAGTGTTCTTGTTTTAACTGGACAACAGCTAATGAAAAAGACTTTGTCAACTACTAAACTTTTTAGTCTCTAACTTTAAGCTAAGTGCACTCTCATCCAATGGGCTAGAAACTAGAAAGACCAATCCTTTAGTCGGGTACAGTATAACCAGTGCATTAAAAAGGAATCCAAAAACCCTGAAATATCACAAATTTTGCAAATTACAAATATTGGCACAAATATACATACATACTAATGCAAGACACACAAAATATACATAGGCTACACACAGTTACAGAAACAAAAATATTCAGACAAGAGACAAAAATATCAGTGAATAATGTTCTGTGTTCTTCACAGCTGGTCGGGTGTATTGGTATCGTAATGTGGTCGCTGCTGGAACGCACCGAGGGCTGGTCGCTTTACCTCCAGTTCGCTGTCTACACCATCGGCGTCTATAGCTCTCGACTCTGGACGGCCTTCCTAGCCATCGGCCTTCTGTTCTTGCAATGTCGCAGCCTTTGCTTTGTGTTGAAGTTGCAGCCGTTGTTCATCATAGTAGGCTGGGGGTACGTGATTAATCGAACAAATCGAATCGAAATACAGAATGTTGCATTCATACATAATATCTAGGGGTGTGCGAGTACTCGAAATTTCAAATTCGAATCAAATATCTAAAGTGTTGGGGTCATGTGCTTTGTTGCTTTGACAACTTCAAAGTCAATGCTCACTCATTTATATTATGCCAGCTTCACATGGATATATTTCAGTTAAGTCAATGTCCAAATTTAAAAAAACCCAGTTCAAACTGGGAATTGAACCCAGGACCAATGAGCCACACAATGTAAAATGTTAATTGTAGACACCACATGTTGGGCTTTTGGAGTAAGGGACCAAGAAGTAGAGCCCCATGAAATTAGCATTAATTTGTTTTTTAAAGCGTTTGTTCTAAAAAATTTAGCATTAATTAGTTTATAGGCCTGGTAACCAAATGGAAATAGTAGAATGGATTGTTCACCAAATCGACAAACATGGATTATTTTTGCATTTTTTACAATTGTTGCTTAAACTCCAGAAAATTCTCCGTAATTAGCGTGAATTCGTATATTTCGCACTTGTTGCATGAAATGGAGTTTTTTGATTGAATTCGCTAGAAAAAAGCTTTTATTAGGTGCCTAACCCTACTTAAGTTCGAGAACTTTCGTAAAGAATTACATTTTTTACTTTTCACTTTTATAGTTAATGCGAATTTCACAGGGCTCTAGTGATTTTCCATCAGGAAACTAGTATGTTGATTCGAAGTGCCACTGAGGCACCTAAACATCGCCAATGCCTCACTTTTATTTTCCAGTTTGCCAATAATACATAATACCCTTTTTTAAAAAGTGATTTGTATAATAACTTTATGATTGGTGTGTGATTTCAGAGTTCCCCTGATTGTGGTAACAGTAATGATGTTGGTTGTTAACCCGAGTACAGTTGAATCTGGAAAATGTAATCCTAATTTCCAATACGGTGAAACACAAGCGGCAGTATCTGTTTTCCTGTTGATACTGTGTTTTATTGGTAAGTTGAAAGGTACCAGATTCTATGGGGTGCATGCGATAAAGCGTACATGAAAACTTGTTTTAGGCTTTCATGGCCGGAGTCTTTAATAAAATTTGTTGTCAGGTATCGCATCGTACATTGTAATTACATAATATCTTATGTTTGAGTCGATTGCACGGTCTATCATCACAGAATTAAAACCTGAAAGTCGAATTCACCAACTTCGTTAAGCTCCGATTTAGTAGTTTGTTTGGTACCCACGGTTTCAGCAAACATAACATTCAAAATGTATGTGTAGTAAATGTATTTGTATTTACAGTCATCCCACTCATTTCATTTCATTTCACTCATTTCATTTCATTTCACTCATTTCATTTCATTTCACTCATTTCATTTCATTAAAACGGATCATTGAGCAAAGCTGATAAAGATATATATTTTTTTTATGTTATAAAGATTTGTTAAGCGATCATAGCGAGCGTCTCCATTTTACTTTCATGGCACTCGTTCTGTTTATTTTTTATGTATTGCAATAGCGGTCGAACGGAAATTATCAAGTTGAAATTTCCACAAGCCACGATATGGATTGAACGCCATTAGTTTTATGGCAAAATCGTTCGAAAAGTTACAAAGTTACACTAAAGTTACTGAAAAATGTTTTTATGGAACAAAATGGTGGCAAAATGTAAGATAGCCATATTTTAATAAAGTTTTGTCCGGTCACGAATTTAATAATTTTATTGCGATCTGATAAGTATTGGCAAAGTTACACAAAAGTTACTCGAAAATATTTTTCTGAAAACACAATAACGGCTAAATGTTTTATTTATTTTTATTTATTTATTTTCGGTCGTTTGACTCTTTACAAAACATACATGATTCGTAAATCGTATTGACCATGTCAATTTAGAAGTACGTACGGCCTGTACGTACTTCTGGTGAGTAAGTTATAGGTAAGTAAAGGTATGTACATAGTTAAGTTAAGTTAAGTATATAGTTATATAAGCAAGCCTAGTTTACAAATAGAAATAAAATATTGGTCACTAAAATAAAGTAAAGTATAGTGCGTGTCAGTTCTTGTTCAGGTATGTCTCGATCTCGTAGAATGAGTGGTCCAGCAAAAGTTGGAAGTTGGCTATATTATTTATAGTAAATATTTGGCCGGTCACAAATATGCTATTTTTGTTGTGATCCTATCAGTATTGTAGGTAGAAATTACATTTGTAAAAAGTGACGTAACCATGGCAACGTAACAACCAACTGTTAAGGGCAAAGGGTAGTCTCTACGTCAAAAACCGCAGAAAATGTTCATTATTCAATTATATCTCAAGTTCGCTACAAGAAATCGAAAATCTAAATCAGCAGCACACTTTGCTTTGGTAAGCCCTACAGATTGAATAAAATATTATAACCATTAGCGTAGTATTTTGATTATAATTCGATAATTAGTAATAAAATTAATTATTTATAAAAAAACATACTGATTATAATATAAGTCACGACTTAGCACATTCAATGTGTAGGGCTTACTAAACCACAGTGCGCTGTTGATTCAGATTTTCGATTTCGAAGCCCATTCTTGTGATATAATTTAAAAATGAAAATTTTGTGCGGTTTTTGACGTAGAGGTATCCTTCCCTGTTAAAATCGAAACTCTTGGAAAAAATAATATCAGTATTTTTATTGCTGAAAGTTTTTCTATCTGCGAGGTAGGCCTACTTGGAAGACTGTGTATGCATTGCTTGACTGTTGTCGATGGCAGTAACTTTGAAAAACTGTTGTGCAAATGTATACATGCCCGCTTATCAACGCGTCACACAGAGCGTTTTCCTAGTACTTATATAACCCTTGATTTGTTTTTCATAGAGTGTACAACTATTAGAATAAAGTTCTATTTTTTTTATTTTAAGAACTGCACTGGAAATCGCAATAAAGATAAAGTCAATCCTTCACCGCAGAGGTTTAAATTGCTAAACACAGGTTGATACATTCAATACACAGGTTGATACTCAGGTTGATACATTCCCCCAATCAGTAAAAAACTCTACATCTCTTCCACTTTTTAAACATCGACTAAAAACTTTCCTCTCAATTAAACCATTTTACACTTTAAAAGAATTTGTTGATAACTAACAACTTAAATTCCTGTTTCTCTTACCCATCCTTATTGTTATTTCTTATTTTGTATGTATAGTTATTTTGTATAGTTTTTATACCAATATTTGTATTATGTACAAATCAAAAGGTGAAATAAATTAAATAAATAAATTGTTTATGTTTCAGTTACTCTGGGATGTCTTGTGCTTCAACAGAGATATCATAGACGGTACGCAAGGTATTTACTACTAGTGCAAGATGTCAGCACCAACGACCCAGTTACCAGTGATGATGAGGCTAAGCTTGTTAACACATCACAACATGCGTGTGATACACCGGACCAATGTGGCTCAAATGGTAAGAATGGCTGGGCAACAGTTTAGCTGAAACAATTATTCAGGCTGTGTATAGTAGTAGTAGTGTTTATTTATTTAGCTTCGCTAATATACATTACATAGATACAATGTACAGTAAAATATCGAAATTACAATTTCAAATTAAGATACATCATAGATTGAAAATAAAAAAATACATACACTTAAACGTAACAATATATAGTCAGGGATTTAAATTTGTAATATCTTACATATTAGTTATATGGGTATTTATTCTTAAGAAAGTTGATGCATTCGGCTTTGTACGTATTGACATTTTTATTGAGTTAAGTGGTAAGTGGAAGACTGTTGTAAAGTTTGATGCCGTTTATAAAAATAGATTTTTGGTTACATGTCTTGTACTGTAATTTTAGGTGGAAATCATTTGCGTGTCTAGTTTTGTAATTTGATTGATCGAACAAAATGAACTCTGGATGTTTCAACAACTGTCTTGGTCTAACAGAGAGATGGATTCAAGATAATATTAATGAATGATTTCAGGCTGTGGTTCCACCCAGGTGGTTGACATCGAAGAGTTGGCCACTAGTTCCGGCCGAATACTTCAGGGCATGAACGGGTCGGTCAGCCACGGGACTCGAGACCCGGGAGATCTGTGCCCGTCTCGCTTCGGCTGCCCCACCGAATGCAGGGAACAGTGTCATTCCCTGGTGGACAACTACTACAGGCACGAAGAGAGTGACGACAAAGACCACCAGTCGCTAAGACATGTCGTCTTGTTGATACTTCTCACGTGCTCCATGTTTGTGGTTAGTGAAACAGTGATTCGTTTTAATTCAGCACAATTTACCATATTCCCATGCATAGGTAGCCCACACTTTATTTTCAAGTTTTAGTCTCCCAAAATCACAGTGCGGCTTTTATCCAGAAGCAGGAAATAATAATAAATAAATAATAATGTATTAGAGTACAATATTTAAGTTACCATATTGCCATGCATAGGTAGCCCACACTTTATTTTCAAGTTTTAGTGTTCCAATATCACAATGCGGCTTCTATCCAGAAGCAGGAAATAATAATAAATAATGTATTAGCACAATATTTACCAATTTCGAGTCTCCTAGAATCACATGTCAGTTTTTAGCCAGATGCAGAAAAAAAAATCGTCCTTTGTATGTGCGGATCACGTAGATGTGCGTTCTGTTGCCTACGGAACCAATTTCTCGATATCAACTGCTCCACGTTACCTCTCTTTCTCTTTTTTTTCCGAGATTGTGGATGATCTGAACTCAGGTCAGCCTCCTAAACTTGTATTGTATGATTTCATTTTAAGTTGCAATCAGTTTTTGGTGAATAACTACCTTGAAGCATTCGAATTTTTAACAAACTGTGTTTTCTAAACTTCCTCGACACATGATCTCACTTGCCTGTGACGTCAGCAATGGACTTATTTTGACAAGTAAATTTACAAAATTGTTTTGTGCATATTATTTACCATAGAAACAATTCGTAGCAAGCGTTGGTGCCATTAAACAAAAGGTTGGCTACCAAATTGGCCCCAATAAATTTTAGATTGAATATAATCACATTGGATCATGTTATGTAGCAGCTCTATAGTTATAGTAGCAAAGGATAATGTTACATTGAAGTATGAAATAATTTAAGTTTGAGAGTACTACTACCCTAACTCATTATTTCATCATTTAGGGACTGGCGTTGTCTGCTTGGACTTTGGTGATGGAAGATATCAGCGGAATTTACATTGAACTTGCATTTCTGGATGCAAGTTTGAACTTTGGCCAGAGTCTTATTGTGTTCGCTGTTTTCGGGCTAGACACGAAGGCTGTCATTGTACCATTAATGAAAAGGTATGTGATCAATTTACTACACTGTTCTAGGCCATTAATTTATCTATCCCTGCAGTGTACACAGAATTATTAACATCTATTAAAAATATTAAAAACATGCAAAAGAAAATTGCTTTTTAAATCAAATTGATGTGGTCATAGAAACAACATCTAGGCCCTAGGGGCTTTGACCCAGGCTATGTCCAGGAGTCCAGTACCCACCAACGCGATGATACCGACTCCAAAGTGTAATTGCACAGTGTACACGTGCGTACTTATTCCATATGTTTTATGTGGTAGGTGGCGACGCATGTGGTACGGAGCAGATACCATTCAGCTTCCGCCATGGGAAGAGCTACCGTTTGAGACCAAGCATGTCTGTGATCAGTTCATAACACATCATCTCATCAAGTGCAAAAAAGATATTGCTAGAGACAAACGGTTTGTGAATACATTTATTTTGCTCATCTAACGTAGATATTACAGTAGTACTGTATAGGCAAACTAAAAAGGAATCAACAATGGGAAACATAGTGGATGAATGGAGCCTCGATCTGTTGTTCCCTCTCAGCCCATGCTATTTCCAACCCACTCAAACGGCATCTAGAAAACATTGCCTCTCACCATTGTAGCATTTCAGTGTTCTGTAATTGACCGCACTTCGACTCTCGTAGGCTAATCTTTTCGAGATTTCTGTAAACCTTATTATCATGGCCGCTTCTAGCGGGTACAATAGGGTCTGACTGGATTCATCTACTGTGGTTCCCAAGGCTGATTGAACTTTAGATAAAGCAAGGTAGTGGCAATTGGCTAAGAGCCTTTAGTAAACTCCAAGTTGTCGTATGGTGAGCCAAAACCAGGTAGGTCTACAGCAATATCATTTGCAATTACAAATTAAAAATGATGGTAGGGCCTACAGCTGTTTCGGCAACTTTGAGATCAAGGCAAGGGTGTGCAAACTTTTCTATCACTACGTACTCATGGGTCGTATGAGGTTGAAATGTAGACCTTTTAATTACCTAGTTTGATTCCAAAATTACCCTACTGCCTATATTTACTCTTTCTCATCATACTCTTTTGCCTTGCATATACCAAGTACCAACCCAAGTTACTTTTTGTGATTATTGTGTTTTCTCTTGCTTATTATATGTAACTAGGAGTAAAGGGAAAATTTATAAACTCTGCTTTCATTTTCAGATGCCGTTTAAAGCATTACAAACAAGCGTTTAAAGGTGTAACCATGGTTGATTGGCTACTCGGCATCGGCCTGGCTCGAGATCGCATTGAGGCTACACAATATGCAAAACATCTTCTTCAGGGTAGAATTATACGGCATGTTAACAATATCCATAATTTTGATGATCAAGATCTACTATATACGTTTACACCAGCAGCAACCAACTGAGTTTAATTTGAGTGAATGCGTTAATTTAATTTGCTTTGGCTGTGGAAGTATGCTAAATGTTGACTGACTAAGTATATTGTAGTATATGCCTATTAAACCAAACCAAATGGTGTAATAGGCACAAAAAAGCCGAATGGTTAGTACTGGTAAACCAAAATTTTGCGTAGAAATATTGCAAATGGTCCCTTGCCCTTTTTATTTACTTTTAATTTTATTTTATGTAGGAGTTTAAACTAATTTTATCAACATTTAACATGTAGGCATTTTCAATATAGTATATGAAATACTATTTATTGGGATAAACCGCAGCGAGATAGTGAAAAAGCATGAGAGCATTTTGCCTATATACCGGTAATTCAATTTCAAGATTATCAAAACTTAATTTACAAATGTTGAATCCAGAGTGGTTTTGTGCTCCAAGTTTCATATACTCTGGGATTGGTGGTGTCAGTCAACGATATATTGGCCTGTGAAAGGTGCGCGCAGAAAGGTTAGTATTTATTTCCATTCATATTGAAAGGAGCTCAGCTAGATTTATCCCAAAAACATAGATTTTCACCTATACCAGACCACAAAGATCTACATGAAATTCAAATTATATAATATAGCTAGAGCTAGGAACAAAATTAAACAATGGTTACAGTGAGGGGGAAATGTATGGATGGCTGGAAGGCAGCTTAGCTTACCATAGAAAGTAGGTACGTCATAGGGTAGTTGGAAACATTGAGGTAAGGAGACAAATAAAACTGAGACGTTTCGACTAACTGGTGGTCTAGATGTGAGTAAAAGTACCAAACTTAACTTACATCTAGCATCTCAGTTATGTTTGTCTTCATGTTTGGACGGTTCAATGTTCCGTTCAATGTTCCTTGAATTCAAAGACAAATAAGCATCAAAATATACATAGATAATAGGTGTAAAACACAACAATACTCTACTTTATGTGATGCTTTTTTGTTCTTGGATTCAAGGAACATTGAGCGGAACATTGACCCGTCTAAATTGAGCTTAACTGCGGCCTACACACTTTCCAAGGTGAGGTGTCGTTCTTCTGTACCCTACCTTCACCGGAACATATTTATTTATGCTCATAGTTCCATTCCCATTATCTCAGCCAGTTTGGCCTTTCTCTACTAGTTTTTGTATGATACTGATGATTTTCATGGTTTCACTGTCTTTATGTTTAATTATTCAATATTTCTGCTCGATTTTATCGTCCGGTAAAAGGCTCGTGTAATTTTCCGTATCACAATGACAAATACGCACAGCATAAGTGGAGCTTTCTGTTTATCAAACACAATATGTTATTAATTATTTATTATTAATTTTATTACATAATGTCTCTGTTAGTTAATCTAGTTTACAGGCACATAGTATAGATATTAAGTAATATATTGCTAAAATGCACAGTTGAGGTTCCACTATACATTTTACGATTCAAGTAACATTATTAGTAGTAGTGTACTGAAATAGAAATACAAGTGAAACTGATAGCATAGTATATAAAGCCATTAAGTTGTTTATGAGTATAGCAAATTAGCAATTAGGTTGTTAGTAGGGATGGGCAAAAGCGTGTACTTCACTAAACGTGTACACTGCTGCTTGCAAAGCCGTGTGTACACGTGTACACATCCGTAAGGTCCCGCTTTCGAAAAAAAAATCATGTTCTGTCTTGGTCGAAAAATTATGTTTTAAAGGGTTGTTCCCGCAAACAGTTTCAAGACGTAATCCAGCGTGTTTCATGGTTCTGACCTCGGATCACTTGTGACAAGTGACAACTGAGGAGTGAGGACGTTCGCACATCGCATGAAACCACTCGTCGGCGCCAAGCCCTCCGTGGCCGGTCGCACACAATATAATATTACACACGGCGCGTTTATTGTTACGAGAAAAACAGTAAACGTGTACACTATCCCATCCCTAGTTGTTAGCTTCAGCCAGCTACATATTGTCTATATGTAGTACGTCTTAATGAGACAGGTGTTGTGCTATGGATGTACCAAAAACAACTTTGTGATGCTGCGTGTGAAGCTGAATGCTCAAATCTATGCTTTCTCTTCGACTCCGCACAATATATCTTTCAGCAGATTAGACAGTTGCTACTCAATCTTATCATAGCAGTAATTGGAAACAAAATAGGCTTTACTACTGTAGTAATTAATTGGTTACTTCCTATTTATAGAACTTAGTCTGTTTTCAAGGTACCGTACACCTCTTTATGTCACTCATACAAAAAGATACTGCAAATTCAAAGTTGTGTTAGATTTTAATAACAAATGCATCATTTATGAAAGCTTGCATGTACATTTAGTTTAGTACTATGGTTACTTGTTGCAACCCAATGCATATTATTGCATTATTGATGGTGTGTCACAATTTCAGGTTAAGTTGGCACTTCATTTAGCAAAAACATTGCCAAACATTATCGTTGGTCGATAGGTAACGCATGTGTGTACACTAAAATATAAAACGCACATTTAAGTAGTCGATGTTTCTGAACCAAAGTAAGAGAAAAATTAGTTTTGTGACCTTCTAACTTGTTAATTGTACATGGTACTACGTATTATGTTTTACAAAACTCGTTGGAAAATGTTTTTTTTTTCAATTTCACACTCATGTTGAATTTTTGCTCCATGTGTGTGTTTATTATTCTAAACTTTTTACTACTTTGTAATGCAATTTGAATAAGATAAATGCATTAATTAATAATAATTTCTTATGTTATAAAATGTAGCCTACTTCTTTAAATAGTTTTTTATTTAGACAAGACATTTTAATAAGCGAATTTTGTAGTTTTTTGTACATGGATGTTCTTTTTTATATCTAGCTATCTAGCATTAAATAAATGTCACTCCAAAAGTACGTACAACGAGTAAAATGGATTTATTTTTGTACATCTTCTGTTTTGTATATTTTATAGTACTGATAAAGACACTAAGTTTAAACATTTCTGATAGTACAGTATACACATCCACATGTATATGGACAATTGTAATAAAAATGTGACATGACTGGGAATCAAACTTAAAACTCCCGCGTGCATATTAGGCTCAAGCCACTTGACGTGCGGAGTATGCGGAAGGAACAAACTTACGATATATATGTGATGAATTGCTAATTGGTTTGTGTGATTGTTGACAGATGAACGAAGGATAGACTGCATGTGCGCAAGCATTTTGTGATACATTTAAACGAGGGCTGTAAGATCGCATGGTTTAGATATCTCTGTTTCATATCATATGTTCCTGTATTTTTTTGATTACAATTGCTATACATATATCTGTGTGCATGTGAGTTGGTACATGTTGGTATTGCAGTGAATGTAGGTGCTTGTACGTATGTAGTTGACTGGTGTTTCAGTTGCTCATAGTGCCTGATATGTGCTATGGAATCTTTTTAGAAATGTTTATTATGCTTACTGCTTATCCCCAATCTCTGCAAGCAAGTACCTAGATGCAATCTAGTCTAAGAAAACAATAGGCTTAGGCCATGGTCAAAGGATATCCTAGGTCTGGCACTCCCGCGCGCCAGATCTCGTCCGGCCCGCGCATAGCGTCACGTGGATACAAGATCGCTGGCCGGCTGCCGCTTCGCGCGTGTTAAAATGCTACTCTCATCCACTGATTAAATATCTATCGTCAAAATTAAAGCCGTATTTGAATGTGTTTGTTATATGATTACTAACAATGCATTATATAAGTGGATAGAAATATTAGCTCAGTAGAAACTACTATAATATTAGGCGTACAGTGGTAACATGAAGACATGACCGATAAACACATCTTTGCGTGATTATGTGTCATGTGAACGTGCTAAAACCGTTACAGCAACTTTAAACACACAATACGCTTTTTGTAGGTAAATATATAGTTACACCAAACACATTTTAGCTGGAATTATTTCGCTTTAGCATTGTCATTTTATTCGTACCCAGAGTTACGCCTAATTCGATTACGTCAGTTATGATTCGAACCATTTTATAATATTGCGTATTATTATATAATGCCTACATGGGCCAAGATTCCAGTACGGTACTGGACTAAAGCCCCAGCCACAATTTTTGGCATCGTGATCGTAATCAGTTTCGTGATTGCAATCGTACAATTTCCCATCACAATCAATTACGACGTTACGATTTAGTTGTGAACAGTGCCATAAGAACCATGTAAGTTAACTTTTTTTACGATTTCCGACTTGCGATCCCAATCTCGATACCGAAAATTGTGGTTAGGAGGCATGGTTAGGCCCATGTAAACGTAGCACATAATAATGCCGTGCCATATACTGTACAGTATAACGTCACATCACATGCAATAAAAATATAAAGTCGGTACATTTCATTTGTAAACTGTTCAAATACGAATTATAATGTGATTGCGTGCTGGCTTTAAATACAAGCGTAAATGCAAATTCAAATACGGTGGGTTTTCCTTCTAGATATTACGTGTAAATAATATTAGGTGTTTGGAGGTGATGTTCATCAAGACCTGATAACGCGAATCAGTTGTAAGTTTTAAATTACATTTAATATGCCAATAAATTAAAAATAACAATAACATCATTGAAACTTAATTGAACCAGATGAGATGACGGCATTGCTTTGACTAGGCCTATAGCTGTAGCTTACTGTTCTGCAATACAAAATAATAACGTGAATATATTTAGAGAATGCTTTATGTGGGTGCCTTCATGCCTTTATGGAGATGTTCGTATATGGCAGTCAGTAACAATATTATTCTGATATATTTGACTTACCGTGGTGAAGACTCGACTACTCTATGTTATATAGTTTTCTTTCTACTTTGGGTATCGAGCCTTGTACCTCCGTGGCAATTTGCGAAGCCGACATTAGTTTTGAGACGCATCCTGGTTTGACTTTTCGTGATTTTTTTGGTGAATAACCCAACAACTTGTGTTTTAAATCCCAATGAAAATCAGAGAGTTTAAAATGTTCAGAACAATCAACAAATTCTACAATTCTTTCGATTGAATTTGTCAGACCCTTTTCAAAATCGAACCCAAATTAAGCACAATCCTTTATAATTAGGGAATATATAAAAAAAAAATTGTATTTATCCGTCGGCACTCTGTAAATCGCTTTGTTTGGAAGGGCTTCTGTTGTTACATCCACTCACCACACCATCATCATTATTAGTATTTTTAACTGTAGAGTACATTAATACATAATAATGTATTTAAAAAATATATAAAAAGCTTTTACGAACGAAGCATACGAATAAACAGTTGCTTACTAATAGTTAACGCTGTACAAACGTGGAGAACCAACTGTGTAGGTCAAAATATGCAAATAGTATCACATCACGTCACACTTATTAATATCTATAAAAAAAAACGTTCATATTATAATATCGGAACTTCTAATTGACAAAGTACGTCTAAAATAAGACTTTTATAAAAGTTAATTACTTTTTTATTTTTTTGGAACTAAGCACTTTGGGTAGAAAATTCTACTTTTTAAACACTCAAATCCAACACACTGACAACAGTTCTCAATATCTTTGTATAGTATCTATCTACACTCAACGAGACGTTTGGACACGACTCCTTGCACACTGGAAGAAAACGACACACTACTGAGAGGTCCAGATAGAGACAGTGAGAAAAGTTAATACACATTTGTGGAAGTAAGCAATCGTAATGAATTTATGATGACTTGGCGAGAATAATGCTATCATAAAAAGGTTTCGAACTAACAAGGATCGAACGAACATAACCGAGAGTAGTTTTGTGTGCGTGTTTATTTACGGAAGTGAGTTATTTATATCGGTATCAAGAAAATGCAATGTAATAGTTCTGTTGTGGCAATATTACTGATATCTGAAGAAGATTATAAGTTTGTCACCAAGGCGGCAACCATAAACAAAGTGCGAGGATTTGAAATATGAGTGTTTAGTTAAGAACAGAGACAGTATTCATTGATTACCCCTGTCAATAAATCAGAGCGGAGCCCTGAAAGCGAGCACTTGACTCGTGCGCTGGGCGATTCTTGTATCCACGTGACGTCACGAGCGGGCCGGCTGCCGCGAGCATCTGCGCAATGTCATACCTAGCCCACACAGTAATATCATTGTATCATGGGCTTAGGCCTATATACGATACTTCTAGAATGTCAACTCGGTTGTTTTTATCGAACTATTTTTTAAAATAATTATATATAACTGTAGATTATTGCCAAATCTTAAATACTTGACTGAATTGATGTGAACCAAAATAAGTTGACTGTTATCCCACCGGCTGAATGAATATTTTTTACGGGTACTAACAGGGAAACGTATATACAAAGTGCTGTGGGTTGGTAGTGTTCCTTAATATTGGAAACAGTTGTGAACATAATATAAATAGTGTTAATGCTTTGTGTGGTGGTGGTGGTTGTTACTGTGTTTATCACATATAGGTGCATGGTCACAGGTTTTACTATGGAGCTCTGTATGTAGATTTAGTGATATGTTTGGCCTGAAATTGCCTTTTTCTGCTTTAAGAACAGATCTTCAAATTGCTATTTTGCCAATATTTTCTTGGTTGATCGTAAAGATTTATAAAACAAAAAAAATTGCATATTTTTTAAATTAGGTCTACCTAATTCTCAAACCATTGGGATAGGTCTCCTATCCCAATTCTCTATTTGTGTATGGTGTACAGTATATATTCTAGCAAAATGCATGTTTAAAGCAACATTTCCTTTGCAGTGCATACACGTTTTAGATCTACCCCATACTAAATAATTTGCTTGTAATTATGGCTGACCTTTTGACAATAATATAAAGGATGGCTTCACTTTACACTTAGGAATACAATTTATTACATTAAATCAATATACCTCCATCTTTGCAATAAGGTTGAAAAAGGTGTAGATCCACTTGCAATGAGAGTGAGGCTTCTTGACATAAATCCCAAGGGGTTAATTTTTATTGTTGTTGTTGTTGTTGTTGTAGATATGCAGTCAAGCCCACTTTTAACAAAGCCGAATGGGATTCTGTTTTTAAACCAAACTTCCTTATATTTGCTTACTTTCACTTTTAAAGAGGAATGGACATGATTTCCTTTAAAAGTTCTTTGCTTATAAGTTGGCTTGACTGGATATGTATTTATTTTTGTACATTATCAATTGTTATGTACATGTAATCATTCTGAGGCTGGATCATCAGACTTTAATGTAGGTAGGGGTAGTAGATTGTAAAACAAGAATGGAGGCTTTATTGGAGGTTCTTATTTATTCAAACCAATGTTGTGAAAAACTTGTAAAGATATTGGCGTGAGAAGGACATTATTAGTATTGTTATTGGTGTTTCATGGAGGCCTACTGGCTGGATTACTTTAATGATGGGAGGAGATATCAACAGTTAGCATAAAAGAAGATACCATACTTTGCCATGTGAAGAGGACAAAGTATTTTTCCCCAAATATATGCCTGTTCATGTTTTATACTCCTCATGTTGCAATCTATCTACAGTACTTCCAAATAACTTGTGGTATAATTATTGTATTGATGCATTGTGTAAACACAGTTAAAATCGGTGCCAGTGCTATCATGTTGTACATACATAATGAAAAGTATTTCAATGTGGTCATCGTGAAATTAAAATAACCTAAATTAATCAGTTGCCATATTTTTTACAAACCAAACAAACTACATATTTATATTGGTAAAAACATTTCAGTTTCAGTATCCTCTTGTTTAGCAGTCTCCTGCTACTTGAAATCACTGATTTTAGGTACTCAAGTCCCCACACTATCACCGCAGGGGTATATTGTCAGCAATATAATCTTGAGCTTGTGACATGAAAAGATTTCTGAATTGTATGATTTATGTTTCTATTATGTACCATCATGATGATTTTTAGTACATATCATAATGGAATTGTTGTGTTAATACATTTTGTGTACTCAAAGTCTCAAACCCCATTTAATTACATTGATGGTATGTATATTAAATGTACATATTATTTATTACATATAAGCTTGAGAGACAAAATGGGTCTTTTTGACCCACCCACTGCATTATTCCTACTTTCTACTATATACGTATTATTTAACTAAAACAAAAACCATATTACCAAAATATGTGGTGTACTTGTTAGGTTGATGAAGAGAGGTGATTATGATTTAGAATAGAAGTCCCTGACTATCTAAGAAACTTATCTGTGACTAGAACCATAGTTGAAGGTTCACATCAGTGGAAGCCAACATGTTGATTGATTAGCTCTCACCATTATCTGAAGTAGTTTTTGATTGTCCTTTTAAAACTACCGCTGAAATCTGCAATTAACAAGATCAGTAACAGAACAAACTTTACGGCAATGCTCCAAGGCTAGTCGCAATACCGTTTTATTGATATCTAGGGAATAAAATGATAATAAGATTTTAAAATTTGATTTTGTATTCACTGTTGAGCTAAACAATGAATTTACAATGTAATCGTTATACTGTTAAATTGCTATTTTCTTTATGAATAAATTATTGAATTAAAAACAGGATATGACGATTGCAATATTTAAAAGTTCTCAAGTCCATTGTTTAGCTGATACAAACCAAATCCCGGGTATGAATCACTTTTTCAATATCCTGAAGTGTTCTCAAGATACCAGTACAGAAATGTTAATTTTGCAAAATGGGCACTCCGATCCTGACACCACTTACATGGTTCATATATCCACAATCTAACTGGAGATGCTTAAAGAGCTAATACACACTTGTTTACAAAACCCTTTTGCCTAAAAGAGACGTATCAGTTTGTTTCATTACCGATAGATTTAATGCAATGAATGCTCTCCAGCACTCGAGGGCTGTCCCAACTTAGATGTCTGTGAGTTGATGCAAGATTTAAACCACAGATAACAAATAGTAAGGTAGTAATTTGTTATCCGTGCTAAAACTGTGTGCAGTCTGTTCTGTAGGACAGTGGTAAAATGCATAATTATAGGTAAACTATTCATATAAATAAATATTACAAGGCATCATTCATTTATCCTTTATGTGATGTTACAAAAAGTGCCTATTTTTTAATCATGCCAACGTCTTTACAAGTTTTGATTCAGAATTATTCTCTGTCGAATATATCATTAGTTGTGTAGATTGTGTTAATTTATCGTATTTAAAACAAGATCTATAAAATAATCAATCCATCAGATATGTTTTGTTTATTGTCTTGTGTAATACAATACAAGTATGTACCATATATTAATGTTTCAAGTTCTCTCAATTTTGATATTGGTACATTGTACAGACTGCAATAATAAAGTGAAGTGGTATTTAAAAGTGACAGATTTCTTACTGGAATTCTCTAACTTAGCTGTAGAAACAGGTACAGTATCATCAAAATTCCCATCACATCAATCCTAACAACTGTTCTGCTCATATCTAGTATTATGGTTGGCTCTGGTTCTGGCTCGATCATACCCGAATCCTGAGATTTAGGCTTACAGACCTCATACTATCCAACTACAAATACATAGCAAACCTTTATCTTCTTGGGTTCCATTATTTATAAATTAATACATGTACATACCAACATCTCATAACTCCACTTGAGGCACAGCAAGTATTTTAAATGTAAAATTATATAGCTAATTGAAGTGGAAAATCCAACCCCATAGATTTGTACATTTACATAATTGGGACCAGCTAAAATTTTGCAAGCTAAACTGTCCATGGACTGAGTATGTCGGCGAAGAAAAAAAGATTGATGATATTTGTTTGGGCTTTACGTTTCATATTTTGGCAACGATGCTAAAAACTGAGTTGATGAGTGGCCCACTCATCATGAGTTACCCACTCAAAGTGGGTGATAATGAAGGTGAATAACGAAACACGTCATCCATACCATACCCAAGCTTGGATTCAAACTCAAAGGTTTAAAAAATTGCATTTGGACAACACATCGATGTGCATGGTGTACAAGTAACACATATTTTCAAAATATCAGTTTGTGAAGTCTCGTAGATCCAGTTATGCAAGCTGCAACCGGGGTCATTACTCATTGGGCATGGTGAGTATTGGGTAATTCCTGTTTCACATGCAGTCAGGGTTCGATTCCCGGTATAGATACTGTATATTATGTAAACAGTGACTTTAGACTTCCTAGCAACAAAGCACAATAAATAGTAGGCCTATATGTCACCATTGAAAATCAATTGTTGGAATGCAATGGGTTGACAAGAAACATATTGCGTATTTATTTATTTAATAATGTATGTATTTATTTATTTATTTATTTATTTATTTATTTATTTATTTATTTATTTATTTATTTATTTATTTATTTATTTATTTATTTATTGATAGATTTATTTATTTATTTATTTATTTATTTATTTATTTATTTCTTTATTTCTTTATTTATTTATTTATTTATTTATGTATGTATTTATTTATTTATTTATTTATATATGTATTTATTTATTTAAAGCGTAGCTATATCTTTATACTGTGCACAACAAATAAGGTATAACACAGATAAAGAATATCGTACACTATTTGCTTGCTATCAGTAAAATAAAATAAAAAGTTTAAACGTATGGTAACATAAATTCTCTTTGACGTAAATGTAATTGAAATAATAATTCTTGAAGGTGATTGAGCACACGAAATAAATAAACGCCAACATTGTATGAAATAAAAAATGCTTTAATTGCAATTGAGCTTCTAGGCTTATGATTTTCAGAACATGAACTCCAACTAGGCACTATGTTCGTTTTATATAGATTTACTACATTAAAGCTGGATAATAACGTTGCAAAAACGTTTACCCGAATTGTTACATCGGTACTTTATTTTTTATGATAGTGGTTACATTATTGTAGTGGTAATGTTGACACGTGTTCTGTCGACGCAACATCACTTCACGGGTGATGGTCTGTTACTCATTGACTGTTTTCGAGTGTGATGTGCGACGGATGCAGTTCTTGCGGTTGTTTGAGGGACAGATGTCGACCTTGCGGTTGTTTGAGGTGGAGATGGCGACCTGCAACATAAGATAGTGGACATTTTAGCAGAAAACCGCGGTTTCCCACAGCGCCAGTGCAATAACATGTTGGATAATTATTGTATCGCATACTGAAACAATATGGTATAGTTATTGACTTTTTCTGTTGTTATGTTTCTCATGTTTGCGCCTAATGGCAGTATATGCTGTAAGTAAACATTCTTAATAAATAAATAAATATTTTGCGGTTGTTTACCTAAGTTACTAGCTGTTTGTTAGTTGTTATCTACTATATTTGGCCCAAGACTACCTTACATCTGCTTTCGTCACAGGCGAAGGCACTCAGCGAACCACCCGAGACACACACGCGCAAACACCGATCGCTGATTGGCTACGATTCTGATCGCCTGTGACGAAAGCATGTGTGTGTAAGTTAGTCTCGGGAAAACTATACTGTTGTTTACCTACTAAAGTTGCCACAACATATAACTAGTATCATGCTTACGAAATAAAATAGCTGAGTCTATAATAGTAAAAACTTAGTTTTCTACTGCACCAATAATTGTTTATCTATAGATGCCACAAAATTGTTCACAAATAATTGTAAAATAATAATATGTTCGGAAATGTAATGCACATTGAAATTGTGTGTAAGGTATAATAATTATACAATTAACAATCATGTTTGCAGTTTTTTCTACAACGAGTGAACATTATTCTAGCTAGATGAATATTGAGTGAGCGAATAGTTTAGGTCAGTATTAACAATGCATTCATCATAGAACAAAACATCAGGTTATTGCTTTTAGGTACACGCATAAGTCAGAAGACTTGTGCGTGTGTAAGCCTACCTATTGCACACACGTAGTGGTGGTGGTACGATTATAGTAGGAGGGGTGGTTACTCTCAATATTGGCTTTTATACGGTTCTACCTGGTTCTACACTACACTAGACGAGCCAGTTTCGTTTTTTTAATTAGATATTCACTTTTATCTAAACGTTATTGTTGACTACATTATATTTCTCGCATTTCTAAACGAATCCTTAGAAAACATCCAAAATATTCTTAAAATAACTAAATTACTCTCACAATGATAAATAATCAAGACTCAAGAATCTACAAACAACACCAAAACAAAATAAATAAATAAACCAATAAAATCAATTTCTTTACATAATAATTTATGAATCATAAATGTTCTGTAACGAGATGACATTGATTGTAGGCCTATGCCGACACCTCATGAACCCATTGTAGGTACCTACCGTGCAGATGAGTCAGATTTACTTCCAACCGCCATTCTAGAGAAATCTTCCCATATTTCACGGCAATTATTGAACACGTCTGGCTTTTCTCCATCTGGACATTCCCTGGGTATTGGCGGCGCAACAATGATGTTGTTCGTATTAGCCGCTACCGTCGTTGAATACGGTGGTCTGGTAGTCTTCACGTGGTGGTTTTGCGTGGTGGTTGTATACGGTGGCCGGGTGGTCTTCACATGGTGGCTTGGCGTTGTGATATGTTGATATACTGTACGAGATGTCGTTGCAAGCGTTATCTCTTGTATATCCACGAGCCCGTTTTGTCCATGACTCCACTTGTCTTCACCCGTGTACACCATTATGTTGACGGTCCCGCCATTTGTTGGCCCCGTATTGATTGTTACACTTCCGTCTGGCTTCCGGTAGACGCCAGCCACGTGGTGATGGTCTTCCGGTTTCCAAGGCCGACCATTGGCCGTCCAGGTGAACAACAACAAACACAACTGTGCACCGACGGAGAAACGATTCGACGCCATTAAAGCTGCTTACGAACTCAGAACAGGGAGAAAATGGTGTGGCTATATAAGCTGACTCGAACACCATCTTATATTTGTATAAACCAAAGAGCTTATCATCCTTCCTCCCAACCAACCACAGCTGAAATAACATCCGCTCGTGGTTGTCAGACAGTTTCTTCTGTTTACCGCGAATATCTTCTGCGTATAGAAGTTTTGCTGAATTCGTTTCTAGTAAAAGTACAGACTTAGCCTTCTCTCTTGGAATATGAACATTGGAATATCATTATTCGTCAAAATACATCTTCTTGGGTTTGGTAGTGGATGCATAACAACTACTATAGCCTACCCTACGTGACTTAAAACATATAATGTCGTCATGATTCTCGTATACGAGTGTAGTTTCTCGGAAAAGAAAAGATTTACATCAGTCTTTCAATAACACTCATTGTCATGTTTCGCAAATATGCGAAAGGTTGGGCTGTACAAATATTTAAATAGCACATGTATGTACAGGTATAGATATCATTGTGTTGTGAGAATATGTGAAAGGATGTTCTATTTGATTTGATGTTTTACGATGTTAGAAGTTCATCTTCATCCTCTCATTTTTGACGAGCGAACCGGGCGGCTTCTTATCTTATCTTATCTTATCTTATCTTCTTTGTTTTCAATGTATGTATCAACATTTGCAACGAGTGAGCGGTTATAGATTTTGACATTTCGCATCATTCGCAGGTCACAGCCTTTTGATTGGTCCAGAAACAATTCACTCACCTACGGCGGCGTCGCGAGAGGGGGGGGAGCAAAGGGCTAGACAGTTTTAAAATTTACCGGGTTACAACGCTATTTCGTGTATAAAGTGTTTGATTACAATAGACTAATATTTTCAAATCTCCATACAAAAGGGTTACATTCAATGCGATAAATATTAAAAGTAAACACTAACACTCTAACACTCCCATCGGCTGAGACTGATGCAGTCACTTTTTTAACATTATATTCAATTATAGTGTTACTTAAGATGATTGAATTTAATCTTATCTCAACTGAGTATTTTTAACAAAGTGTGATGAAAATGGAAATTGCAAAGTCAAAGTGCTTGCGTATTCCTTTGTTGATTTGATGGTCACTCATGGGTTTCCAGTACGCATCGCACTAGGGAATAGGGATATTCTCCTAGATTGACGGATTTACTGTATAATTTTTATTTACAGACAATGTTCTTATTTGTTGTGAAAGGTGTGTTGAAACCTCACATTAAAACCGTTAAATATAAGAACATTTGGAAAACGGAAATATTTATTTGAACAAAGAAACTTTCAGCTAGCACTAAAGCACTAAAGCACTAAAGCACTAAATTCTTAAGGTGATGATATATTTTGGTTTACTTTTTGACAGTATGACGTATTTTAAAGCAATAACTGAAGAAATCGTGTTATGAGACACATCACACGAAACATGGAAAATAAGATACTTTGCACTGGAAATGTGTTGTTATCACCGTAGTTTAAATATCCTTGGATAGTTAATGATTAATGTGGCAAATTACAAGTATCAATGAGAGTTATGAATATTTTTAATAAAATGATAAGAAAATAAATTAACAATTTCAAGGGAAAATTCTAATGAAAAATAGAAGAGATAGAGATAGACCGAGACTGCAATAAATTTAGCATTATGAGACACAAGGAGGCTATAGACTGAAAAATAAGAACTAATGCTATGTTGACGATATAATGATGATGATGACAATGATGATAACGAGGAAAATATAAACATACCACGCACCACAATGTCTACTCGAAATCCCATACTTCCCGGCAAACACCGTCTGGTCCACGCTGATAGCCTTCCTTGCACGGGATGGGTGGTGCTACGATAATCTGATTGGGTAGCGCACCTTGGAACTGGCCATTTGGCGGCGGCGGCGGCGCTGTCTGTTTGCCCCCCTTATTCGCGCACCCCAGTGGCGGCTCCTGGGGCGCAACCACATCACTGCCCTTCTCCGCCTGGGGCGGCGTGGAGGCGGTTGACCCCCCCTTCAACACCCCCGCCCCCGCCAGGGCCGCCACCAGCAGAACTAACAACACTACCCTCAACATTACGTCCTATACGTCCTCACACAGCAACAACACACACGATATTGATACACGCAGGTACACTGCCTTTATAAGAAGGATCTCGTTACTAATGACGTAATTATTGGTTACACAAGGTAGACACTGAGTAAATATCGATGTAATGGAGTCGGAGATGACTGCAAGGTATGTTGACACACAACCAAGGTTCGCCTCACAAATGAACGTCTTCTGTTTGCGGCCGGGCTTTTATATTCAACAACACAAGTATTGTCGCGAATGAACTTATCAGCTTAGTTCAAAAGTTCTTGGAAAAGTATTGTTAATCGCCCTTGAATATATATGTACCAATAAAAAGGGAATTGGTATTGCCAAAGATTAACGTTTATTGCCGTTGACTGTGGGAGCAAAATTCAGTGGCATCCATAAATATAAACAGGGAGACTAATTAATTAATAGCATGCGGTAGGAAATCTACGGGTAAACAAGTGGTGCGTATGGGATTGTGAGCACAAATTATCACAGTGGTAATCAAGTGTGAGGTTATAAGTTGTACCTAAATCAAAGCTTATGACTCAATAATGTAATAGTCATTACTATTATTATTAAATTAGTGTATTGCTTCAGAATTATGAACTCGGCCGAAACCGGTGATGGGTAACATAATGAACCATTTGTACAGTAGTACTTCTATTTGTTTACCTTATGTGTGCCCCCCCCCCCCCCCCCCCCCCTCCCCCCGCATCAAACCCATGCAACAGTAAAATGTAACATCTTACCTGAGCGCCGTCTAGGCGGAAAAGTCGTCCGGCTCAATATTGTCCCAGGGTTGTCGGCAGATACCAATCGCGTCCCTCTTCTCACCCTCCGCACACTTGAACATCGCCCTGTAGAAGTAGCTTGAGCGCCCCCACCACGATCTGGAGTTGGGGGCGGCGCCGCGATCCCCGTACTGCGACATGACCAGGGGGACGCCGATAGCCTGCATCTTGTCATCGGTAGATGGGCGCTTCACGGGGGTGGGGGTGGGGGCGACGCCGCGGTCCAGATACCGTGACATGAACATAGGGACGCCGATAGCCAACACCTTGTCGTTATCTGTCGACGGACGCTTCACGGGGGTCGGGGTGGGGGCGACGCCGCGGTCCAGATACCGTGAGTTGAACATGGGGACGCCGATAGCCAACACCTTGTCGTTATCTGTCGACGGACGCTTTACGGGGGCGTGGGTGGGGGTGACGCCGCGGTCCAAATACCGCGACATAACCATAGGGACGCCGATAGCCAACACTTTATCGCCGTCGGTCGACGAATGCTTCACGTGGAGATGGTGAGCGTTTGTCTTGGCCCAGACAGGCGTTGTGCTGTCACGCTCTTCCGTAAGGGGCACCCCGCGGACACCCAACACCGCTACGGCCACGACCAATGCGCAACACACCCTCGATAACGTAGACATGCTTGAACGCCGATACACCTCTCAGGGAGAAACTAGCTCGATTGACTGCTGGCGTATCTGAACACTTTGATCCACGGTTTTCAACTATAAATGCGAAACTGAACGGTTACGTGACGAAACGAAACTATACCGCGAAGATGCTTGCGGTGTTGTTTTGCCTCGTGAATCTCTTATCGTATTGACACCTTGGATCTTGACTGCATTGAATGGGCGTGACGTTGCATGACGGGATATCGGTTTGCGGAATAAAGGATCACCTTGATTCGTGAGTTGAATCGAGGATGTGTGTGTAAGATTCGCAATAAGTTGTGTAAATATTCGTTTCTAGCGAGAACTGACGTCCTTCCTTGGGAAAACATTCACTTCTTGTTAGGATGATGCTTAGTATTGACTTCCGTTTAGGCGTTTACCTCGATATACATTGTGTTTACAACCAGGAGAAATACAACTACAACAATAAATAGATATAATCTTATTACAATACGTAAATACTTTACTCACAATGCAGTAATATAATACAAAACGTCTGCAACTGCATTACCGCTATTTTTCAATTTTAATCATTTTATTTTATTTTATTTAACGATGAAATGATATTAATATTAATTGATAAGTTTAGTATTGGCAATTCGTGTTTTAGAATCGACATTATCACCTAAAGTAAGTGTGTTACAATACAATACAATCCACATTAGAAAAATTACGAACCAAATAATAACAAAATTAATATTACTTTATTAAAAACTACAACAAATTACAAAGCCTTATCGTAAAACAGATCTATATAATTGGTATTTATTTTGGTGTTTAAAACTTGTTGCACCATTGCTGAATTCATAGCGAATGCGTAATGACAGGTTATTTTGTGCACTGGGTTCCATGACTTGAACCGTGTATATATAAGGCACACACAAAAAGGCATTTCAAACATTTCACATTGTTTAATTTTTTTATTTTGCTTTACTCAAATATTTATGATATTTTTATTTATTTCTAGAAAGTTTTGAAAACCCAAAAATAATAATTATCATATCTACACAATTACCATAATTCTTGATATTTCGAAAACATTTCAGGTGCATGCATGCTGTACGTTGTACACGTTTGGTTGAATGCCCCGTAAGGATGAGTCTTGCGGCGGGACATACTATGTGATAATATAAAGGTGTGTGTTACAATAATTTCTGATAATATTATAAAATATTATGATTGTCGTTTTCAACATAAAATTGTCGTCGTTATTGTCCATCGTAAATGAAGTTAAACCTAGATAAGTGAGATCCATACCTGCAAGGTTTATTTATAAATTATAAAAAGTTCATAATTACAGTACTACAAGATCAAATCTTTGGCGAATATGCAGTAGGCCTATACTTGAACCACTGAATATATTTAGTTCGAACCGCGGATAAGAGTTTCAGTCAAACTCGAACTCCACCTCCTCCACCCGCCTCCACTTGCCGGTGTGGTCCCTCCTAATGCGGTACCCCTCGCTGTCCCGGGGGTCGTCGACGTCCGGGGCTCGAATGATGCTCCTGGAGGCGACGTCGGGGTCCGGTCTACCGCCAGTCTCGCCCTGGCCCCCAGCACTAGTCGGCAGCTTCGCGTCACCCGCTGGGGGCTGCTGCTTATTGGTGGGTTTAACAGGTGCTTTACTGCCAGACTGTCCCATCACTAGCGCTTCGATCTACACCAGGTAGATAGACCTACATTAGAAAACAACACAAAGCAAAGGAAAACTAAAATGAGATGAGTTAAATTTCCATTCTGAATTGTCTGTGAAGACTTTAATTTGGATGTAATGTTATTCCACAGCAATCTTGTGTATGCTGACGTAATACATGAGTGAATTGAGTCTTTGAAACAGTCACCCGCTGATTGGCTTCGACCTATGATGCCAGCAATCACAAGGTTGCTGTGAAACTACTCATCATAACCAAACTGTTTTCGCGGGCTTGTCAGAAAACGATACACTTTGAGATTCTAAAAATATCTAAAGTCTTGTTTCCTTCATACAAAATGGTGATGGATATTGTATACACATTTACACGACGTGTACCAGTACCACCGTTGAATAAAACATGCTGCTCGTGGGATCTTTATTTTCTTGCGTCTAAACTAGGGCTGCCCAACGATATCGATAATTCGATACAATATCGATAATAGATAAATAATTCGATATCGATATAGAATTAATATATCGTACATATCGCGATATCGAACTTGTGCCTAATAAGCTAATTGATACAAAAAACCGATTACGTATCACGTCACGCCAACCACACCATCGCTGTTTTGTGTGGATATTTTACAATTTGAATAGTACAACAAACAAATTGACACACATAGTAAGACATTTCAAAGCTAAAATATTTCTTTACGTAATATTGTTTAAAGAATGACCTCTAGCTGGCCTGTAAATCCTAAAAACAGACGAGAAAAGTTTCGATGAGGCGATATCGCCGATATCGATACGTCACTTGAAAACTTCGATATCGCGACGCGATACGATATGATTTTTTTTATCGTTGGGCAGCCCTAGACTCTAAACATTATCTTTCCAAGAATAGATGCATTTCAAAGTAAAATCAAACAAGTGACTAAACAGGACACAGATTGAGAGCGAAAACGTGCTATGACCCTTATGACGCATCACTGAACGGATGATTTTTAGATACGTGATTTCAGTATATACCATTGGGAGGTAAAAATAAAGACATGGCAGCATAGCTATACATGCATGCAGTTCGTAACGCATTTGGGCTTTTTAATCTAAACACTGCGTCATTTTATTGGAATGTCATTGTAAAGCTATCTATGACGTAGGCTTGACGTATTATAAAACACTTTAACTCTAATCAGTGACTCAATGTGTACACTATTTTTTAGGTACGTTTCGTCACGTTACATTAATTTTATAATTTGATTTTAGAACAGATTTTATGAACGGGCGTCAAAAATAGCGATACGCAATTTATACAAATATGTTACAGTATCGTGTAGCCTACTGGAGTGAACGTATAGAAAATCCTAACCAAAACACCCAAATCGTAAAACTGATTGAACTAATCAGCTTGAATTGCGTTGTTTACATATTGTTTTGTTACACACGACACGATAACGCCAGTGTTTGTAACATCAATTTGGTTTTCTTTTTTTTATAAAGTAACAGATACGCGAGCTCTGACCTATAATACACACTATATAATACACACGCATAGTTACACAGCTTTCAGCTTACGAGTCTCTTCAGCGATTTGCTAATGCTACACTAGAAACAATTAGTCCGCCAGTCTTAGCTAGCTTACTGTAGTGTCGCAGTTACCGAGGCTGTTTATCAGGCGTGACACAGAAATAATCATTCATAATTATTGATATTATTAGTGTTAATTGTTTCTCACAGAAGAAAATAAACACATTCATTATTATAAATGTGTTAATTTAGAGTTTGCACAATAGATAAGAAATCACAATTCATAACGTTTAATCAAAGTGTTAAATCAGGACGCTATTCCAACAAAATACTAATATGCCCCATAGGCGTGCGCAGCGTCTAACATTAGACCCGGCACGAGGTGGCGTGGCACAGCTGGGGTCTGGGGCGAAGCCCCAGCCGCCGGAGGCAATTACGCCGTAGGCGAAATTTTTTTCGGTTGATGCAATAACTTTTATGGCCTAAAACGCGATTTTAAGACGCGACGCTTTCCGGTGCTATAGTCTTGTGGCCCCTCTAGAGCTATGTTTCGTTTCATGTAAATAAAAGATAAATTAAAACTTATTTGCACAGCCCCGGTTGAAGTATGCCTTTGCGTAAAAACGCGCTACTGACAGTGCATTTTAATTTAAAGACTTTGAAAGTTAAGTTTGAATTTAAACCGTTGAGTGAGTAATATGGGGTAGAGTCGCAACGCAATCGTCAGTGTGTCTACCGCCTTATGCTGCCCAACATACTTTATTCGGGTAGTAGAAGTTCGCCAAGCGACGGTATGACGGAGTTTTCGGCTGTCTTCGTGTATCTTCGGTGAAGTAGCCGACAAATCAGGCTCAGTCATCGTGTCGTTTGGCGAACTTCTACTACCCGACTAAAGTATTTTGGGCAGTAAACGGCAGTAGACAAACTGCCGATGGCGTGGGCCCTCTACCATATATTACTCACTCAAGGGTTAAACTGCCCTCGGCCCAGGCCGGGTCTAAAGGAATTGGAGTCCAGCGCGGCCCAACCGCCAAGTTGACTCATTAGGTCCGGCCTGGGCCGAATAGGCCTGGGCCGTGCGCACGCCTATGATATGCCCTAACGTATAAAAAGGCAAATGCAATTTTGGCTGAATGATTATGAAACAAACAACCGCCAACAGACTGGGGCTATAGTACGCGTACGTATCACACAATTTAAAAACCTTTGGACAATTCTAAGACTTTTATGGGGAAACAAATAGATGTTACAGAGTGTACGTTAATTTTTGCAAATTTAAGTACTAAATATTTCACTTGAAAATATACTATTTGTATACACACCTCTATTATATAATAAAAATGTACAAGCACAAAATATCTAAATTGAAATTACTTACGTGGTGTTTCAATAATTTGTTGTTACGTTGATTACTGAATACACTTGCTTCGACCCAGCTGTTATTATGCAGCTGGTACAAGGATTTCGCGATACGTCGTTACAGACAATTAGGACACACCGAACTCAATAACAGCACAAGACAGTTTGATGCTTTATATTATGATCTAGAGCAAGCACCGTCATAAATATTACCCAAGACTGAGAAATACAAACACATTCATGTTGCCAGAGACTTTATCGATTCATGATAAAAACACGGTGGTGATTGCTGTTATCTGGCACACATATATGGTGATTAAGAAACTATAGGTCGTGCGTATATGATCTGCATTTCTTGAAACCACCCACACTGGCATTGCAATCGACAATATGTTAGTTTGTCTGCGTCTTTTGGGTGTTGGTGTGGTTAGCCGGCACTGTACTATGCTTATCTTTATCTGTATTTTACAATGGGTGGGGACTGGAGAGTGAGGGCATGCATAGGCCTACTCTTGTTTGAATTGACAAGTTGACGTTCAAATAAACTCACGTTTAAATTATAAATATCCAGTATTAATCCGGTATTGTTTCGACAGTAACACAATCTGATAAAGTTAGTATAACAAAGAGCTCAAGAATCTACAATAACATTATTTCTACACTTTGGTGTACATTTATATACAAATGTAATGCATAATTTTCTTGGGGGTTGTAATGAATAATTCAATAATGTTTGAATTGATTTTGCCAGTTTTCTCATAGTTGTGCTGTTTTCATTTTAATTTGTTTGTTTAGTAATTATGTCTTGTCATTATGTGTAAGTATAAATGTGGTTCATTCCCTCACACGACTTTGAAATACAAAACATTAAATTTTCGGGGCTGCGAGTGTAAAAATCTAGCTGTGGTTGTGAGAGCCATAGCAGAGCAGCGACTACTGGTAATGGCAACTGAGCAAAACTTGAATGCGCAAAATAAATAAGCCAAGTCGTATGATAATTGATAATATATACATTATTTTAAAGAAATACTATAAGGAATATTCTTGTATGAACAATTTTTTTAGCAAAATATTTTATTTAATAGCTGTTTTTTCTTTTTTTACAAAATAATACAAGGTTGGCAAAGAAAATAGAAATACAATGTAGAAAATATCCCTACACTTTCAACACTAAAACAAAACAATAATCGAAAACGATGTAAATTTTCTGTGCTTGATTGTTTCGTAAGAAAAGTTTATAAAAAGAAAAAATTTGCTACACAAAGGGTAATTATATAATCATGATTGTTATGACTGAAATCAATATAAGTTACAAAAATCAATTATTATATACATACAAAGCAATTACATAATTCATAAATTAAATATTGTAAATGGCTTTTATAAGGTAGAATACAATAAATAACTAGCATATAAATAGCAGCATTAAACGTGGAATAAGAATTTATATTATATATTCATTAAATCGTATTAGAATAAAACTAGCTCTCGTTCCTCAATACATGGATGTTGACGCCAATACGATGCACGCATGACCTTCGAGCAAGTATTGCGACGCATGGACTTTGTGGGATGGGCCGAATGGGAGACGTTTCGAGATAACATGGCCACCCAAAACGTAAAAAAGTATTCCGTTTGGTGTCATGACTTGGGCCCTTATGTGATTCAGTAAACTTTCTTAAAGGTGCTATACCCATTACTGAAACAGATATTTTAAGCCACTTTACAAAATAAAGAAACCAAAATGTATTTTATACATTACAAAAAATATTTTCAGATTTCAAGGTCAATAAAGATAAGATGTTGTCACTTTTCTATATTTGCATGTTGGACTTCTTTGTAATCACGTATGTTTTCTCCGTTTCAATAGCCAAAACTTGATATTAACATCCACCTAGCGTAAATACAACAGCGATAGACGGTCCTGGTAATGCAGCCATCTGGAATATTTAAGCAACGGGATTGCTCAAGGTTCGTAAATTTCCTGGCGGGGGCTCGTCGAACTCCCAAGGTTTACCGAACCTCCGCCAGGGGAGCCCTTCAAAATCTCATTTGAAATTCGAGCTATGCATCATGAAATGCGCAGCTTTCTGTGTATTCCTCTTCAAAAAACACAATAGCTTATACAACAACATAAGTAGTGTTTATAGTTTCTAGAAGTCAAAGTCCGCTACCGGTCTCAAGACCCCATTGTGGTCCCTCCGAAGCAGATTGCCCTCGCTATCTCTGGGGTTCTGTATC
Source organism: Isoperla grammatica (assembly GCA_945910005.1). Classification (NCBI taxonomy): domain Eukaryota; kingdom Metazoa; phylum Arthropoda; class Insecta; order Plecoptera; family Perlodidae; genus Isoperla; species Isoperla grammatica. Next base: position 118,705,979 of record OX246737.1, read on the forward strand.
GGTCGGGGGTCAATCACTCTCTCTAGAGAAGCTGCGGTCCGCACCACGACGGGTTCCTCCACCGGGCGTCGCTCCTGGATGGCGGACGTCGGTAGAAACGTCGGCGGGGCCGACGTAGGGCCTGGCTGAGACGGTTTCACGTTCGATTGACCCATCTCGGCTCACGGCCGCTGTGAAGAGGAGACACATTGAACAATACAACAATAGGTATTTTTCAGAATTGATCTAGGACCCCTAGATAGAGCTAATCAAGGCCCTCTAGACCTTCAATGACAACAATGTACAACAGTGAAAAATGCACTTAACTATCAAGGCCCCTTGGATAGAGTTAATCATGGCCCTCTAGACCTTCAATGGCAACAATATACAACAGTGAAAAATGCACCTTTACCAAAGTCCATCGATCCCCTGGCGGAGGCTCAGGAGTTCGACAAGCTCCCGCAAGGGGATTTACGAACCTTCCATCTTTACATACTTTTAAGCACCCTTAGATAGAGCGAATCACGGTCCTCTAGATCAATTCTGAAAATCATCTATACAACGAGTTCCATGTAGCATTTATAAATGTCACCATTTAAATAATATATGGTCTGATCTCTCCGATATTCGCGAAAGCTCGCCGGATGAAAGTGGCCACGTTTCAATTTAAAAACACCATTTACCTGTAATCGTAATTCCCTCAGTATTACTAATATTATCACCACTCAGTTTATCAATTCATTTTAGATTTGAGAAATAAAATAGTTCCACTCCAAGAATTGATCAAATCTGAGATAATTTACAACGTAAACACTATACATTATACAAGTACAAAAAAATAAGTTATCCAAACGTTCTGCTTTGATTCATTACAAAAATTGTGGTGATGTGAGGGAACACATTGCAATCACTCTCATCTCTGTTCTCTTCCTTTGTTCATTTGAAGATTGCAATTTATTTGGAAGATTGTATAATGATTTATGAATTATTAACTAACTACAATTTAACTCTGAAGTGTCGATCATTAGATTAGATTGTGGATTAAGTGTCGAAATATCGTCAAGTCTTTTTTCCCCAATCTGCATATGTATGGGACGCGAGTACAAGATACGAGTATAATATAGATAATCTTCTATCTTCATTCGCACAAATATGAAGCGATTGTTTCCGGAGTAAAATGCAAGACTAAGGTCACACGTTAGGCCTGAGTTATATTTAATTTTTTTACGGCTGCATTATTTTAAGGTCTTGCCAATGTTTAGTAATTATAGATTTCTAAATATAACTCAGACGTGAGTAAGTTTAAGCGCAAATACTAAAATTCCAGCTGAATTCAAAGAGACGTAAAGCACAAACATAATAGGATTCGTTGCCATATGACAGATGACAGAAAGTTTGCATCCGTAATTCACCCATAAGAAAATTAAGAATCTCAATATGCGCGTCATTAGTAATTACTTGTAATCGAAAAAAACAGCAAAGTAAGGAAGAAAAAAAAACAAATTTCACCCCAAAAAGGAAAAAAGGGTTCCAGTTAATTTTTTGCGTTACGGATTTGATATGTGAAATGTAAAAAGTAATAATTTGTACAACTGACTGATGGAGTATTTAAAGAGAAAGGAAAAGGGTACGAACACAAATTTACTTTGGTAACTTCTGTGTAACTACTGTCTCGGTAGCAACTAAATTGAAATATGTAGATAGATTAGCTGTACAGTGTACTTTGCTAAATACTTGTGTGGGTGCTTGCACCCGACAGGGTATATCTTACTATCTTTGGGTGCGTGGTTAGATGTATTGACTTAAAAGTTAAAATTTACTTCGGAATGAAATCTTAGCGCATAATAAAAATAAAAAACCCGAGGCCTAGCCCTAGTAGACCTAATTACGATTCAAAAATACCTTAGAAAATAACTCGGTAGTCATTGTACGGGATCTGGTAATCACTTTTTTCACGAGGCTAGCAGCCACATTCTGAAGAGGCACGAAATTTTGACACGTTGAACTTGTGGTTGCGTTTGACAAATCTTACGATAAATATGTATATTATGTAAGAAGAACATTATAACACATAGAACCATTTTAAACAAGATCACAGACAAGATTAACCCTCTTCCCTCCGGAAATTTTTGAGGAGGCCAGAACTCCCTTGCCTCCCCCCACCAACCGCCACTGTATATTACACTTGTAAACATTGCTATTTCCACAATAATTAATTACTACGTAGTTACTTACAAGTTTACTAACAATTACTACAATTAGTTATCTGTGCTATTATAGTATTATAGAAAAGCGACTTACGTGCTCAGGATCGGCTATAGGTACGCGCACAGCTCTTAACACTCACAAGTGTAGCGAGACCATAAACCAACGTGCTCATATAATACAAATAGAACTCATATCAGTAAGAACATGATGTCTTATGTAACAAGAGCTAACACCTAGTTTATGTCGATGGATAAAAATGGCGAAGCTTCTATTGGTTTTACTCTGATACTGTTAAGTACATCTTGCATGCACGCAGCCACACGTGAAAATATATCGTGAAGTACGTAACTGGAAGAAAGCCAATGGGCTAATTCAATTTGATTGATTATTTGGTGTTTAATGACGTACTCAACCAATAGGTAATAATGACGACGATGAAGGTGATTGGAAAAGAAGGAAAGGGGAGAACACCGTTGTCCCCTCTTACGACTGACAGAGTCACCCTGGTCCAAATTCTAGCCCTGGCCCAGATGTGAAGCTGATACAAGGTTGGATTGGAAATGGTGATGTTTTGACTAATGAATGGTAAATAAAGATACTGATCATCTGGTGGAAGTACCCCGTAAATATATAAACACTTTTTTTCACAGCTCTATTATTTTTAACGTTCATGCAACGAGGGTAAGCTGGACGAACAAAACTCTTGTTTGCTACAGACTACGTTCCAGAAAACACGTCGAATTAGATCCTCTGAAGATGGAAGATGATACTCTTCCGAAATCAATTGTAGTATGTAAAATAAAATGTATAGTTGAATTAAAAATTAAATTGAATTTAGTCACAGTCATGGTACACGGCTTGTGTGGTCCGAGGTTCGAATCCCGCGTGCAGTGTGTGAGTTGATGTAAAATATTATGTCTATCATCCATAATATCTAGATTCCATTCATGAAGCGTCCACAACAACAACTACCAATCCTACCATCAAGCGCTAATACCATCAACATAGTAGACACACCTGTACTTATTTTTATTTTTATACTTATTTTTGTCCTATACTTATTTTTTATAATACTTATTTATCACACTAACAATCACGTCACTGTCGGCACATGATTCTATCACACTGCTGTTATTTCGAGCACTACTATCCTAGCTAGAGTCATGCAGTCCAATATTCATGCGGATTTGTCCTTGATAATTGAACAAATTATCACATGTGACATGGCAAAGATTATTATTATGCGTCATAACACAGTTTTATCAATGTCGTGTTCATTTATCTATAATTGCACCGAAACTACTAACAGATGTTCTCGTCATAGATAAGTGATTGGTCGCCAATACGATAAACCCCCAGTTTCAAATACTGATCACTGATTGGCTATGTGAACCACATAGTGAACGCGTCTGTGAGGTTGTTTGGGGATGGTTTTTCTGTATTCGATATTAGTTATGAAAGTTTATTTTTTAAATTGGTATTTAATACATTAATACAGTCATATAACATGGTAACTGTATTGTAGTTAATCTTCCTGTAATTAAATTGGATCAAATACCTTTAATATTGACCTAGCGTAGATTCATTTAGGGCCTTTGATTGGATGGTTTTTAACTTTTTATAATATGTGAAAACTGAAAAGGTTCGTCTTCTTTGTTACTTTATCACTTTACCCATAAACAGATGTAATTTCTTTCAATATACATATATATATTCTTATGGGAATAGGAATTGCATGATGCAGCATATGTGCGAAACCACAGGCGTAACGTTTTTTAAACCGCAGACGACGTCCTAGGCAATGTGGGAAGGCCCTATGTACATAACGTTGTCGTTGACATGCAAGAAACAGTTCCCATAGCTGCAATACTAAACACAAAATTCAAACATCCCACATTTGCGTTTGTTCTCCACAAGGCAGGAGGCAAGACTACTGTGATAACTTAGTCATAACATTACGTTATGCTAAAAGAGTACCTTAACCTTAGTCCTTAGTCTTATATGACAGTCGTCAGTAATTAACGCTGATGTCAGGTCTGACGACGGATGTCGAACCGTATTAGAAGTATTGCGTAAATGTTCGATTCTTTATACGGATGACAAGACCGGTGAGTATATCCAATAACAGGGGGGTGGAGGGGGGTGTTGGTAAATGAATACATTACCCCAGATAATACAGATTCTTTAAATAATAACACACACGGTGGACACACGGTTTAATTTAATGAACAATATTATAGTTGGACTAATAATGTTTTTACTAAGGTTTGAAGTTTCCTATTAAAATGTAACAACACTAATCAAAGATCCACGTTGTCAACAACCGTAAACAAAATACCAACTTGAATACTTACAAGTTTTAAGCTCGCTGTTATGAAAAGTCTTGTACGTTTTATTTGCTGTTTACATTATATATCAATATGATAAAAAAAATATATTGCTGTCAAAATACTTAATATTTAATGGATTTTAAGAATGTCTTGTTTGACTATCTGGAGTGAAATGTTGTGTTGTGTTTGTTAATTATTACGATAAGAACATATTGGAAACACGTATAACAAACGAGTGTTTGCTTCAAATAAACTTTAAATCAACAACTTCACATAGGCACCTTTGTTCCTATAACGAATGACGCGGTCCAAACATGTAGTATCTTCATATGTGTGTGTTTTTAATGTTATTCAAATAAAACATTATTTTTATTGGAACATTTCAAAAACAATTCGCGCATACTCATCCATCCATCATAGCAACATCATTGTTGAAGATTGAAGGATCGAAATAAATTCTCACAGCAAGCATCATTACTGAAATGAGTACTATACAAGACAATAAGGAGACCTTACATCTTAAAAAAAAAAAATCCGGCGTGTTTACACAAAATAGAAATAATTTAAACAGCAAACATGTATGTACTCAGACAGTTCGCACAAGGCGTACTTACCTTTGTTTGCGTAATGAGAAGAGATCTTGTGTTAGAATTCTCGGTACCGTAAATCCCGTGTTTGTGTTGGGTTCTTCAGGTTCATACCGTAGCCATGTACAACCTAATACGATCTACAAATATTATGATAAGACACTGTTTGCTCGTTATGTTGTATCAATTAGCTGGGTTATGAATTGATCGGTGAACTGTCTGGTGGTGGTTGCACTCTGCACGTTACGTTGAAGTTGAAGACACTGAATGAAGTGAGCCACACACACAATTAGTGGGTGGAGCTGTGCTAGCTGTGGCGAATATAAATTTAGTATTGTCTGTTTGTTTTAACGTTCTGTGTCTAAGTAAGCTTAACAAGCTTTATAGTCCTGCAAGGTCTCGATCACTCAAGCTGTCGCCATTTCACGTGCCAATTTTCTATTGGTCGGAGGAGAATTTACGTTCACTGATATGGCACACGTGTTGTTTCTGTTTCTCGTAAACGTGTTTTGTCGCCCACGAGCGGGATTTTCTTAGTCTATAAAGTACGTAGGTACCATTATGTGATGGAGAAAATTGGCTAATATTGCAGTTTTAGCGGTTTTTAAAGGAATTTTACTTAGATGAGATGGGAAGATTCTGAGAAATGTAGAGGAAGAAGTACAAAGAGAGTGGTAATAAGTATCTTATTTCCAGGAACGTATGAGCAAGAGTTCTAAAATGTACATTTTAATCAATGTGTTTATTGATAACAAATAAATGTGTCTTACAAGAATGAAAACACAAGTTATACATGCAGCATTTTTTATACTTACACTGTAACAAATTACTTTTTACTGTAATCATCAATTCACCCCTTAAAATTATGGAAACCTTTTTTCAATAGTACCTTTACCAGTTAATAATACTTTTATTATAGATGAAAGTGATAAAAACGATTTATGAAGATTTCTATTACACATCTTATGACCTCTAGCTTATCTTTTAACCGTGAATTATCGTAATTGCTCATCAAATGACGTTTGTGGGTGGCTTGTTAAACATCACTTAACAACAATTTCCGTTTTGCAAACCACCAGCTGCAGTTTCCATTGAGCGCCATGTTGTTGCATGCAAATTCAAGTGTGTGACGTAGTTAGCTGTTTAATAGCAATATAACTTTATTGGCATATGATAAGTACAAGGGTAATGTAAACATAAGAGATTTATAAACATGGGAATTCCTGGACATAGGAACTAAATATATAGACGAGCAGTGCATTTAGCGACTAGCAGAAACAACCTTTAAAATACAATAGTACATTCTAAAATTAGGTACTGGTATTTGTTGATGCTTGATTTGATTTGTTGATTTGTTGATGGCTTGTTCTGCCAAAGTAACCATCTATGCACTCTTTCGACTCTTGCACTCTTAGGACGATGCACTCGACAGGAGTAGGCTACGTGCTAGTACCAGGTTTCTCCTTCCCTCTACTTCAACATCATTCATGAATCACCATAATTATATTAAAGGAGTAGGCTACGTGCTAGTAGCAGGTTTCTCCTTCCCTCTACTTCAAAATCATTCATGAATTACCATGATTATATTAAATACTAAACCTATAGTGCGACCTGGGCCCCGTTGCGATAGCACAAATAAAGAATATATCCATTGAACATTGTATATTAACTATTTTGACCTACATGTTTCCCCACCCTAAAAACAATCATGTATCACGGCAATTTTTTGTTTGTTTTCAAACATTAGGAATGATTATGTTTAGTAAATAAATCGTACTTATTTTGTGCTTTCAAAAAATTAACATTAATTAATTTTTTATATCATCATATTCTGGTTTGTCCAGATATTTTTCATATGATGTTATTCCGATTTCAGCCAGTGAGCCATTCATTATACATTTAGTGTTCTGATGCGTTCTCTTATATAATATATTTGGTCATATGCCAGTTTAATGAACGTGGCCAGTAAGGTAAAGGCTGGTTCACACAGATTTTCTAAGCATAAGATTTAAGGTTTTAAGACGTTGTTTTAAAAACAACAATGAAAACAATGTCTTAAAACTAAAACTTTGTGTGAACGCCAGTACGTGTTTCCTATGATCCAACTTTACGACTAAGCGTTAAACCTTAAATCTTATGCTTAAAAAATCTGTGTGGACCAGCCGTAACAACTCCATGATTTCTTCAATCGGGGTTCGAACCCTGGCTTGGGTAAGAATCGCGTACGTCATGTGGCATATTTTCAGCTTCACACATCCCCCATCTATCGTCATTATTTGATCAGTTTAATTTTTAAATACTGTATTGCGGCTAAACTCATTCTACAGTTTTGAGATTGAACTCTATTTCTATAGGACAGGCATGGCAACTCCCTCCCCCTAACCACTCCTCCTACCTCCTAAGCTTTCTACTATCCCTCGTGCTTTTACTCAAATGAGCCAACCTAACCTAACCAACAATGCCATCATATTATCTTCTAGCATTAGGGCGAGGCCACTAATTAACGTGTCTTCATCCCACGCAAAATTCTACTCCCATACCAAGCCCATACTATCAGTGCTCTTGATTAACTTAGCTCACTTTATTTAAACTTCCTAGGCTTTCAAAAATGATAACACCTATAACCTGTTCTGCAAGTTAAACCCGGCCACAACGGTAACTTAAGTCCTCGAGGTGACATGAAATAAATTTCGTGACACGCGTTGTCCTTGCAGACACATCGAGAGCCGTTTGTTGAGTTGTCCGAACAATCAGAACCAAAACAAGACTGGTACCGTTGAGTGAGTAATATAGGGTAGAGCCGCAACGCAATTGGCAGTTTGTCTACCGCCTTATGCTGCCCAATTCGCCAAGCGACGCGATGACGGAGTTTTCGGCTGTCTTCGTATATCTTCGGTGAAGTAGCCGACCAATCAGGCTCGACCTTCTACTACCCGACTAAGTGTTTTGGGCAGTAAAAGGTGGTAGACAAACTGCCGATGGCGTGGGGCCTCTACCCTATATTACTCACTCAACGCTGGAACTGGAAGAACACATTCATTAAATAAATAAATAAAATATTAAATAAATAAATAAAATATTAAATAAATAAATAAAATATTAAATAAATAAATAAAATAAATAAAATAAATAAATAGAGTTCGTATACATAACAACCGACATATTGAATCCGAACGTCTTGACGAACGAAGCTGCGAAAAATACGGAAACCGATTACTGAAGAACCGTTCCAGTTCGGTTCCACAATCCGCACTCTCCGATATAACCAAAGGACAAATACACGTTCTGCATCTCGTACTTCCTATTTAATCCTACCATTTTTCCTGCAACCTTCCACTCATAATTTTCCTTCAATTCTTGACATTATTTTACTTAGTACAACATGCGTAAATCGCCACTGTTTTATTTATTGCACTTTGCATTTCTGCAACATCTTTTTTTGACCTTGGTTTTGTTTTGTAAGAGGGCACTGTTCCCTCTATTGACATATTAATTTTGAAATGTGATATGTGTATTGTTTAGCGGGTAACTATATTCCGTGACTCCGCGTCTGGTCTACACCCTCTGGACCCATCGTCCACAGGAGTCAAGTAGAGAATTGAGGATTAATGGACAGACAAACGACACGCATACAATTATAAGAACATAACAATGGGACAGCCAGACATGGTCAACTGATTTATTGTCAAGTCTATTGGCAACATACAGCATCACGTATAAGCAATACGTTATCATGTCGGGGGGGAGGGTGGGGGGAAGGTGTATCAAACCAATCCACGGATTAATAACACGATAAGAAAGTCAGAAAACGTGTCAATATCGCATTCAATTGTTCTTGACGCCACTAATTTTTTTTTTGTTTACGTCTTCAAAACCTATGAAATAATGGTCCAATTAAAACAGTAAAGAAAGGTGTATGCGGTGCTATAGGTGGAAGTGAAGACGCTCATAATAAACACACTTTTAACCCCGACAGGGTATATCTTACTATCTTTGCTTTTAACCATATTTCTAAACGTCCCGCCCACTCAAGTACAATGCCATGATACACACACCATTTAGCTCAATGTGTATTCTGTGTGTATGTGTATTCAATGTGTATTCTGTGTTAGATGTAAGATTATGCTCGTAATAAACAACAGCTTACACAAGGTGTGGTCTTAGCGGTTGACCTGAGTCTCAATCCATTTTGATCACGATTCATGTGTGCCCAATATGATCTATTTCTATATTCTGGCGTAGTTGTGTTTGCAAGTACGTATACGCATTTATTTTCGGCTTCGTGGCGAATACGGAATACCAATACGTTTTATTTGGGCTATTGTGGGTGCTTAACGTGATTTGTACGTAACATATCGTTGTTTGCCTTTGTCAATTTGTGTAGATTCTGTATATGTTTTATGTTTCATATCCGGTCCTCGCTTCTAAATCGTCATGCCATGCGCTCATCTCGCTCGCTACCAACCCTCAAGCCTTTCATCCACGCATCCACTGCATAGTCAGAATTACACATTTATTTACCAGGTCCTCATTATTGTAAACCACAAATACCTATTTTAAGTTCAACTCTTCGTTATAAATGTACTAACGTGTTTGCCCTAAACGTGGCAATAAGCCTTACAACATAGAATTTCAAATACAATTTTCTATGGGTTTGCCTCAATAATTATCAGTAACAAATCAATAAATAATATCCCATTGGAGTTCGCAGGTTCATACCTCACTTTTTTACCAGTAGACATGTGTTTGGTTCGTTCGATCAGGCACCTCCAGCCCTCCCCCTCCAACCATATCGCTATCCCTTTCCCCCTTCCAGAAACCACTCCCGTCAAACATCGGCCCATCTCATCTCTGTACTCCTACTTTCCGAGCAGACGCCATATTGACCATCCAGCCAAAGGGCTTCGAGGCCAATCAATCAGATATACCCAACAGTAAGACGAGCATTTTGCCTAGAGGTGGTCAATCTAGGTTCGAGTACCAGAAAGAATCTATTTTTTAGCATTCGTCTATACTTTCCGTCTATGAAACATAACAATGACTTGTCCACACAACATGTACATTATTCACTCCAGCATACTTAGAAGTTTATCTCATAAGGAATGTATTTTCTAGCTGACACAGTTGCAGTAGGTTCATATTACACTAGCAAGGTTTGCAAAAGATAAGGTTCTGAGGTAATGTGCTAATGCAAACTATACAGTACAGTCTGATGCAAACATCTCATGTTTTATTTCTGTTGCCCAACAGTAAAAATTGTGAGCCTGCATCGAAATAATATGTAGTGTACATTTTGTTTTGATTGATATCAAATATGAAAGATGTTGGTTTTCTTAAGTAATCCACATTTTGTAAATGTGTACAGTATACTTGACGCATTACTTCCAAAAAACCACTTTGTAAATGTAATACGTACAAATCCAATCAAAATGTTCTGATATCTGGTCATTTGCTGATCCAAAAATCACCCCTTACATCAAAGTCGATCACCGAAAGAAGACTCACAACACAACAATACAGTTGCTCAATCAACAACCACACATTTCAAACACTCGAACAAAGAACTGAGCTGTTTTATTGGCTCGTTTCTCATGTAGGCTTATTCAATATTCATGTTTTCAAATCATAGATTCAACTATCAAGGTTCAATGCCTAGTTCGGGCTGGGATTTTTATACTGGAAGCTGACTTTATTAATATGACACTGGCGTAATATGTAAACGGCGACTTTGAGCCATCGTATCAACGAAGAAATTAATAATGGTATATCCCCCACTGAAAATCAGTTGTTTTAAATGAGTGAATAATATAGAAAACAAATACAATTTTCTTATTGTTTTTTAATATACGTCTTACTGCTCTCGATACGAACAAAAACCAATTGTTCTAGTATGGGAACTTGGATAGTATATTTACGGCAAAAAAGGGCATGACCCACCACAAATTGCTAGATGTGGTTTGGAAACTGGATCCCGGTCCCGCCCATGTACTCAAAATCTTCCGAAATCGCTCGGCCACTATTCGAAAAATTCAAGAATCAATTTTTCTACTCATAATGAATGTTATATTGTATACTAAGGTTTCAAATAAAAAAGCTAAGAGTATTGAATTATGCATACTGTTGTTGAAATTATACTTGTGTACTGTAATAGATTAAAATATACATGTTGACAAGATTGAATGTTTCAGTAAATTTAAATTGATTGAACCAGTCTTCTTGCTAAATTGCCACATAAGCGGGCATTCAAATATAAAATAAAAACTACAAAACACACTCTACCTTATTAACGAAGTGAAATTGAGGTGGCGCTGCGGTCGTTATTACATATATTGAAGGCTGCCATTATGATTAACATGGTTTTTGACTACTTAATCTCTGATGACTTGATCTAGACGCTACGTTGATCAACATGCAAATTTTCATAATTGGTGTTTTAAATGATTAAAACTGCTTCAATACAATAGTATATTTAGACCAGATACTGTTAAAAAACTAAAACGTTAGGTTAATCTAAATACTTTTTTTAAATAGTTATTTTTAAATAAAATAGCGGGAATGCCATAACAATGGCGGCATTCAATTTGCAATAGATTTTCATCGCCTACTGTTATGGAGTCACAGGGGCTTGTCATAGTTACTAAAAAACTTTTAATTTGGAATGTTAGCCGTGTTAGTTTTACTGACGCATACGTAGTACACTTACGTAGTATATACATATGCACACAATACATACGTATTATCGTGAAATCGTTCGTTTGTCTACCGATGTAAAATATCGGACAAGAGAATCGAAGGCGCAATTTCCAATAATGTCGAGGTTTTGTGTTTCCTGTAAAGTAATTATATCCTCCTATATTCAACCATCACCTGAAGTGCAGATGTGTCGATTGTTTTACACGATGAATGATACATTTGCATTGTTACTGTTGGTGGATCACATATTCTGTAAACTCGTTTAGAAAGACAAAAAAAGCATTTAAACAATATTATTCATGATGCCAGGTAAGGGGCAGATGAATGGATTTGATAATCAAAATCGTACATAAAAATTTTATTTTCAATTACATCCATGCAACCAAAGTCTGCTAGATGTAAGTACGCAATGAATGATACATTTAATAATCTAAAAATAGTAGAAGTGGCGAAATATTGGTGAATATTCTAAATAACACTCGCGTTGGAAAAAGGTTTCTTTATTTTCATATTTTAAATAGCATTTTTAAGCGAGCGAAGCGAGCGTTTCCACGAGACTCTTATGGCACTTCGTTCTGTTTTTTTTTTTTTTTGTACCTTACTAGACTCTAACGGCACTTCATTCTGTTTGTTTGTTTGTTTTTTTTGTTTTTATGTCCGTCGATAGCGGTCGAACGGAAAATCCTATCAACTTGAAATTAGGACCATCCACAAGCCTCGATGTGGATTGAAGGTGTATAGTTTTGAGGCAAAATCGTTTGAAAAGTTACAAAGTTACACCATAGTTACTGCAAAATATTTTTCTGAAACAAAATGGCGGCAAAATGTAAGATAGCCATATTTTTTAAAAGCTTTTTCCGGTTACGAATATGTTCATTTAATGGCTATTTGATCATGATTGGCAAAGTTACACAAAAGTTACTCGAATATATTTTTCTGAAAAACAGTAACAGCAAAATGTGAGGTGGCTGTCTTGTAGTACATTTTCATCCGGTCACGAATATACTAATTTAGACGCGATCGGATACGTATTACAGGCAGAAATTACATTTCTATTGCTGTCAATAACTGCTAGTAACGGTGGCGGACCGCGGCGAAAACATGACAAAGAAAATTCTTAGCAACGCACATGGCACTGCATTCAACAATATCGGGAATTATAATAGCTATGGGAATTAGAAAAATTTCTGTAATGTGCATTCTTGAATTGTTGTTAATTGTTGTTTTTATTAGCTTTGAGATCTTTTCGCCAGAACGTTCGTAGATATGGACGCGCTCGCTTATCAACGCGTCAAACAGAGCGTTTTCCTAGTTATTTAATTTAATACTGATTGTACATTGTCGATCAACAAGTCATTTATGTTTTCGGTTATTTTGTATGCATTTGAATATGTTTTTCATTCCAGAGGCATCTCTTAAAAAAAAAAAAAAAGATTTTTTTTGCTATATAAGTATATTCACGATCAATCCACCTTCGACCAACATTACCAAATAAAGTTGGTTGTTAGAATGACGGAGATATTGATCGATTATTATTTCTTAGGACCAATTTGTTCGATGTTCCTGATGCTATCTGCACTTGCTCGTGTTCAAATTCTCTCTAGTTTCTCTCAACCCACAATAACGCAGTCATTAAATCGCTTTTCCCCACTATTTTCAGTACAATTCCCTCCACATCTAGTTAAATACATCTCCCGCTAGGGGACAAGTCGCCCAGTTAATAGAGCAACACCTAATTATTGTAGCAGACTGGATTAGTTGAATGGACAGTTTGTCCTTGACTGAAAACTCGCATGGATGTGGGATGCTGGATCCATCCACAGTGGATGTATGAGTGGCTCTCTCGGTCAATGAGGTGATTTGCTCGCCCGTGTGTGCGCGTATGTGGCACTGACAAACATGTTCAACGGTGTAAACTGGTAAACAACACTCTTGTTGTCTGTTTAGTGTTTTGTGGTTATAATAGAGAAGATTGAATCTATACCGTTTGGATAAATTGTGACGAAATAAACATGTAAGTAGATACATTGTACATCTCATCTAAATAGGTTGCGTAAACTGTTGTTGACATTATTGCTGTCACGTTTGATGAGTGCCAAGTGTTAAATTACAAATGTTTTCTAGGTGTTCTAAACTTTGATATTGATACTCGTGTTAACATTTTTAAACAGTGGGATCTCAATTCAATGTAGTTTTAAGTTTCCGTTTGTTCTCCATTTTAATTCGGATTTTACCATCGACTCATCTGACAGATGTCCTAGTTTGTTTGTTATGGAAGTCTAGTGTCACAGATGTGAAGAAAAGATAGAAGCGAACAAGTTTTCTGAGCATATGTTTTGTAGAAATATATTTGTTTGTTTTTTCGCGGGAGATACGTGATTTTATAGGAGTTTAAAGTAATACTAGGATCGACATTTTGATGACGAAAGCACCGTAGCCATCGCGGTTGTTTTGCGAACCTAGCTTGAACAAAAAACTTGCTTATTCAAACGAGTTTCTTTAATTTATTTGCGATCTCTTAAAACTTGCAAAAAGCAGTTTTCGTCCGATAATTTTACCCATCGTTTGTATGTAGTATACAAATAACCAATTCGGAGAAGGGGTGACAGTGTTTATCGTACATTCGTTTAGGCACTGCCTAACATTCGTGACTAGTAGCTGTGACCCTGATATAACCAATGACGACACGATAGAAGACGCCCTATTGGAGTTATGTTAAAAATAATCATTATCATACCCAAGATGTTAGGTTTATGCTATACATAAACAATATTCTAAACATGTATAATTTTATAACCATGTTGAGTCATATTTCTAAGGAATCCTTTACGTGACCTAAGATTACTCTTTAGCAATATCAGTTTGCAATACTCGTGCAAAAGTTAGTAAAATGCGTGGAATGTAAAGAAAATATTGAAATAAGGGCAACTTAGATTTAACACTTCCACAGCACAACGTGCTTCAGTGATCGCTTCACTAAACGAGATATGATAATCAAAATATTGTGTCAACTTAGTTTCCAGTGAAATCTGCATACAAATAGGATAGGCATGAGGTGAGTAATGGTGCAGGTATTCTCAATGACGGTACTTGTTACTGAGTGCATAATGTTCTCTCATTCTACATGAATAATTAGAAGCAAGTGTATAGTTTACAAGGTAGGATAGATATTCTCGTTATTTTATTTGACTACGTTTTAGAGTGTACTGTACTAAGATCCCTCAGGCCGTACAACCAGTCAGAAAAGCATAAAAACTGCCTGTAAGCTATCTCATCAAAATATTGTCATCCGTGGAATTTAAGGCCGACGTAATTTATTTCTCGGATCACACAGTCGGCTGTTTCTCTACATACATCAAACCGTTCTACTGTACATCAGTCTCGTCTACCACATACGTCTTTCGGCCCCCGTATACAAGAAGAGCGATATTGAGTGTTTCTAGTGTAAATAAACAAACACCAGCTAAATGTAGTCGGTAGTTTACATCAGGCAGGCTACTGTTGCAAGCCAGACTTGATGAAACCACATGCGGTGACGTCATCAGATCATCTAGCAGCATTCTATACCAGCCAGTGGTAAAAACTAGTTCTGAACTACAGCACGTAAGTTCAGATACATATTATACACCTCGTTCTTGTGGGCTGCCGCTGTCGCTGGGTTATTATTTCGGTTAGATTTGTCAGGTGCTTAGGGTTGACCAAGTTTATTAAAAAAAAAAAAAAGGGGGAATTGTTAATTAATCCAACGGTTCATCTCCATTCAGTTTATTTTTGTGTTTCGTTTTGGAGTAAACAATATGTGCACGCTTGATTTATCAGCTATTTGTTCGGCATCTACAAATGTTTTTGCAAGGATCACCACAATTTTGCTTATAGAGTGTTATGTCAATGTTAAAATTGTTCGCTTTACTGCCCCCTGCTGTCCCTACTGTGACAGATTAGGAATTATCATTGATTTCGATATAATCCCTGGGGAATATTTTATTTTGTTGTTCGTATACATTCCTAAAAGGTATTTAAAATTATAAATGCTTCAACATACCGGGTACTGTGGTAAATGATTTATTTAATGTCCACCCTATCACCTTTCATGTGTATTTTGGGGCATTCTACATCCTAGATCTTGATTTGGTAACATGAAATCACGGTCACTAAGATTTGAAATAAAATCGATCGGTAACAATTAATTTTGAAATTGTGAAATCATTGGTGTATGATTAAGTTAAACCATATTATACGCAAGCCAATGAAAGTATATTTAGCATTTATTTAAAAAAAAATAGCTAGACATCAACTGAACTCAATCGTATTAGTTATATTATAGCAAAATGACGGTCGACTGAAATAATTTAGATGTTGACTGCTTTTATAACGACGAAGTAAATACAGCTCACATTCATTTTTGTAAGATACATTTAAAAAGTTCAATTATATTCGAAATCTTTAACCGGAACCCTATAACGTAGTTTTCTTTGTAACCAATGAATACGAATCGAAAGCTACAGAATGAACGTCAATTGAATAATTTAATTCAAAATAAATTAAAATTGATCAAGATACCACAACCCAAGAGGAGGAATTATATTTTTATATTTTTTCTTTTCATATTTCATTTTCAACCTGTATAGTGAACTCAATTGATTGGATATGTTCTTCCACGCTAGCTAGACGCTATAGAATGTCTTGCTTTGGTCGGTCCCGTCTCTTAGCCACTTCTCCGCTCGTCACCTTTTAGTTGTGTCAATGTGAATGTGACATGAGGTATTTCCATATGAAGAGAGACAGGGTCGTGACCTCAAGACTCAAGTCAGCTGCGAGAGACGTTCTTCCCGCCTCCCCCACAAAAACACTAGCACATAACATCGGTTATCAGTGATGACCTCAGAACAAGCTGATAGCAAGTGTTATAAGAGTTGACTTGTACCGGAAATGTTGCCCTATTCAACAGACATAACGGAAGTGGGATGACGCGTGACTTTTGTCTGGAACATTGCGTAATGCAGGGTCCCTCATTGGTTCAATTACTTACTTCTGTAATAGCCAAGTAGATAAAATTCACTTCTAGGTTCAATTGAATTTACTTAGTTGGAATATATGTGTAGGGCATACGAATGTCTGTAGTTGCGAATAAATGCTAGAGGTGCTATAGTGTGCGTTTATAGGCTGCGCAGTCTAGACGCATTGTCTGTGTTGCTCTCTCAATCTAATTGAAAACAAGGACTTATAGAATAGACAGAAATATATTGTTCCGTGGATTGTCTGATAACTGTGAACTTGTAATAACTATGCAGGTAATTCCAAAATCAAAATACAATCAACTAAAACTGGCTAATTTTATTTATTACAATTTTATTGCTGATTTTTCACGAATGCATTGTAACTTGCGTCTCATTGGATTTCATTTCAAAATATAAGACTCAATTAAATATATTGACACATTGAACATTTAATATATTGAACATTCGAGTTGGATCAGTTTATCGTTTTACAGTGAAAATATACGGGTCTTTGAAATCTAATCATTACATCTTACTTAGTTAAAACTTATTGTTATAACCACACCCCATATCAAAGATAGTAAGATATACCCTGTCGGCTGCCCTATATACTTAGAACATTATGTTTTACCGTGTTCTATAGAGCGATCCCCGCTCTTTGGTTCTAAGCCCGGCACGGCGCTCCCATGAGCCAAGAATTCCTCAATTAAAAAACGAGTTCCGAGTCCTTATAAACAAAGCCCGTAATTATACAGTCGCTAACGTAACACAAGAAGAGAGCCATTGATTCCTTTAATAACGTAGGGAGAAGTGGAATTATCAGTAGGCGGAGGCGCACGTAAAGCACAGTGGTCGACCGGCCGATGGGGAAGATATAATTATTTAGGATTCGGATGCGGAAGGTAATTGGACTGGTTTGGTTTTGATCCTCTCTATCATCATCTCTAGTGATCGACTAGCGAGTGAAGCCCATGTTGTTTTATCTGATCAATCTTACACACAACCAATACGAACGATCCTATATTCATAGGTTGCACGTACGTCACATCTTTGCGCGTGGCGGCCACATTTGTGATCAAACTTTGACGATGCCATGGAGAAACAATTGAAGGCTATTGTGGTAGAACACATACATTCTTAGTTCTTTAAAATCCACCTTGTTCTTTGAATACAATTGGTATGTGTGGATTTTTTTTATTGCTTATGTTTAATTTGTTAATTCTAAATAAGGCTTATTTATTAAATTTGAATAGTATTTGTTTATGGTCTAGGATTGATCCTCCTCAATTGTGTCACAATCATGGCCGCTGTGACGTCACGTGGGAACTGTGAATATGGCGTCCCGCTTACATCAATTATTGAACCGTTGAACGGCTATATGGCAATCTTTTGGAAACTCTGAAGTTTATTTTATATCTATCTACCCTGTCTTACTCATGATGTGATGTTCATGCTACTTCTAAGTATTCAAATATAAGTCCCGAACTCCCAATCACAGTTAATTTTTTAAGTTATTTGCATCGAGCACCTCTATCTAAGGGAGCCCGCGAATTTCCCAGGGAGAGGGGGGTGGGGGGGGGGGGGCAATGAATGTTTCAATACCAGTATCTTACACATTCTCTCTCGCACGCACAAGTACACCCCCCACCCCATACAAGTATCTACCGTAATAATAACTTGTACAAGAGCAACATATAGTGACAGTTAAACCCACGCTGAGGAGGGGTCGATTTTCCCCTCCCCCCCCCACCCTCATATGTGTAGTTTAAATTATGTTTCTGGTTTTGTAAAAATAAGAAGGAAAATAGCTTTTTGTAAACATTGATATTAAAACTCATGAAAAAGTACACAAATGTATACAAGCATTTTGGTATAACTTTCCCAAATGTATCCACCAAATGTGTTTGCAATGTTGCAGAATGCCGGTTGACCTTGAGATGGCCGCCTGCCCCCCCTGCGCCCCCCAAAAACCGGGGGAGCGCCTCCTCATGGCGTGCGAGAAGCACGACCTCCCCGGCTTCATCGCCGCTCTCAGCGACGTCTCCGCCGACGACCCCAACTGCATCAGATGCCTCCACCGCACGGCCGGCGACCCCACGCTCGTCGAGTTCCTCAAGAGATTGCTCTTGGCCCACGTCGATCCTAACACCCGCGACCAGAGCATGAAGACGGCTCTTCAGATAGCGGCGGTGAAGAACAATGCTGACGCCCTCCAAGCGATCCTCCAGGACAAGAGAACTGACGTCAGCGTCGTGAATGAGTTTGGCAACACCGCGTTGCATCTGGTGATACAGGGACAAGGGAACCCCGATGTGCAAGCTCGTTGCATCAACCTGCTCATGGCCCATCCAAAGGTAGGTCAATGCCTTTGAATTTTGGTTTTACATACAAATAAATATCTTGTAAGATCCCTGTTTTGGGGGTACCGTATATAACTTTTGCCCAATGTAACTAGTATCAGACGAACGAAATACCCGAGTCCAAAATAGAACTAATTCCTACTATACTGGACATAAGTCTATTGGGGATAATTTATGACATCGGGTTAGATATCGGGTTAGATACCTGGAAATTCCAAACACAGAGGGTGTTTATAAGTAAACATCTTACCCTACATTTTGTAATTAAATTGTATCTTGTTGTATGTTGTATCAGTATCAACATTAGTGTAACTAGGCATATATAAAAGAATGTAACTATGTCTGTAGTTGTATTGTATTGAAATTAATATTCTATAGTTGGTGTTATGGTTGTATTTGTAATTAACCATAAACTATATACTGTATGTATGTCCATATACTGTATGTATGTCCATATACTGTATGTATGTCCATATACTGTATGTATGTCCATATACTGTATGTATGTCCATATACTGTATGTATGTCCATATACTGTATATATGTCCATATACTGTATTTATGTATTTATGTAAATGAAAATAATAGCATTTATGCTAATAAAGATACTACTACTACTACTACTACTACTACTACTACTACTACTACTACTACTACTACTACTACTACTACTACTACTACTACTACTACTACTACTACTACTACTACTACTACTACTACTACTACTACTACTACTACTACTACTACTACTACTACTACTACTACTACTACTACTACTACTACTACTACTACTACTACTACTACTACTACTACTACTACTACTACTACTACTACTACTACTACTACTACTACTACTACTACTACTACTACTACTACTACTACTACTACTACTACTACTACTACTACTACTACTACTACTACTACTACTACTACTACTACTACTACTACTACTACTACTACTACTACTACTACTACTACTACTACTACTACTACTACTACTACTACTACTACTACTACTACTACTACTACTACTACTACTACTACTACTACTACTACTACTACTACTACTACTACTACTACTACTACTACTACTACTACTACTACTACTACTACTACTACTACTACTACTACTACTACTACTACTACTACTACTACTACTACTACTACTACTACTACTACTACTACTACTACTACTACTACTACTACTACTACTACTACTACTACTACTACTACTACTACTACTACTACTACTACTACTACTACTACTACTACTACTACTACTACTACTACTACTACTACTACTACTACTACTACTACTACTACTACTACTACTACTACTACTACTACTACTACTACTACTACTACTACTACTACTACTACTACTACTACTACTACTACTACTACTACTACTACTACTACTACTACTACTACTACTACTACTACTACTACTACTACTACTACTACTACTACTACTACTACTACTACTACTACTACTACTACTACTACTACTACTACTACTACTACTACTACTACTACTACTACTACTACTACTACTACTACTACTACTACTACTACTACTACTACTACTACTACTACTACTACTACTACTACTACTACTACTACTACTACTACTACTACTACTACTACTACTACTACTACTACTACTACTACTACTACTACTACTACTACTACTACTACTACTACTACTACTACTACTACTACTACTACTACTACTACTACTACTACTACTACTACTACTACTACTACTACTACTACTACTAATGAGGCTTGTGCACTCTACTATAAGTGGATGAATGTCTTGTGTAGAATGTGGATGAATGTGGATGAATGAACGTGTGTGAATGAACGTGTGTGAATGAACGTGTGTGAATGAACGCCACGCCAGGAATCTATTGATTTTCGTTGAAACAGCGTGCATGAAAGGGGCAGTAGATGAGGATCAAAGGTCGAATAGTTAGGAACGTTGGGACTTTAGTATAGCTTCGCTTAGATTTCATCTTCCACGTTATTAATGTGAGGCATCTTACGGGAATCAAACCCGTGACTTTCTGAGTTAAATCAGCTGGTATTAGTTGGAAACAACTACCTTCTCTGGTACGTGATGTATGCGACCACTTATTTCATACCAGGTGGTTTGCGACGTAAATATACCCAGAGAGCGATCAACAAAATTATCTTGCGTCACTTCCTCAGTTTTTTACCCTGCAGAGTAGCAGAGTATGTAATCAGTGAGTGTCTTCCACGGATCGGGAACATAAAAAGTTAATAGGAACGTACACAGTTTTGTGAAGAGTGTGACTGGAAAGACCCAAAATCATTGTTAACTCCCAACTAATGCAACTCTTTATTCTAATCTTTAGCTTTACGTCAATTGTTTTTCTTTTATTTCTTAGTAAAAAATTATACTCGCGTGCTCAACCTTAGTCTCCAACATTTGAAAATGAAAGTTAATCCGTATGGGATGATTTTAAACTTGAAAGCTGTCAAAGCAACAATCAAGATACAAAGTTTCATTTTCAAATGAATTATTCTTAAATGAAATGTAACACGCACTGCTATAACTACAGGCGCGTAGGAACTTTAAATCAAGTGGGGGGGGAAGAATTGTGAGCGCGAAGCGCGAACAACTCGCGGGGTCTGGGGCGGAGCCCCAGCCGCCGGAGGCCTTTTCGCCAAAGGCGAAAAATTTTCTTGCTATATTAGTTATTTCTCGATTTTTAGGCTTAAATAAATACGTTTTGAGGGCCATAACCCGCCCCTTCCCTAATTACGCCACTGAGTTTCAAGCACCCATTAGCTTTTATTTTGTAATGCTACAAAGTGCAAACTAAGACAGAGGAAATGTATTGTGACGAAAATCTTGGCTTTCTCCGGGGCGTGGGGCCCTCTGTGTTTCTGCAATTATTATTCACTATTTAGATGGTGAATGTTTACCCGGGTATCCGTGTGGTATTGTATGTCGGGATGGGCCTAAAACGCTAAATTGGGTGGGTCCCAGGAAAAAGTGGGTGGGGAATCTCCCCCCATTCCCCCCCCCTTCCTACGCGCCTGTATAACTATTATAATATTGCAGGTTTAAGAAGATCTATTATCGATTTAAACTAATTTATACGAAACCAAACATACAAATTGAAATGAAAAAGTATCCTTTTGGTGGTGGTGGGGGGGAGGAGGGAGGGGGAGGATCTTCCCTGTCGACTCTGATTTGAACGAACGGACGCAGTGCTCGCTACTAGCGTAAATTAAGTGGACCTTGATGCACAAATTTGCCAATGAATACACACACATTAGAACGACAAGCATAAAACTTCTTGAGAAAAAAGAATGATAACAGTCATACAAGCTCTGAATGATGAATAAATTGAAAATGTGAAACAACGTAAATGATTTGTGTATTTCAGAAAGGGCACAAGTCCACTGAGCAAAGTGTCGAGATAAATGCAAAAAAAAAGCTGTCCCAGACTCCTTTCTGTACACTGGAACTTTCTCACCAATTTGTACGAAAGGAAAGATCTGGATTTACGACATTTCGGCACCAAAATGAGGGTCGGTGATGTGTTTAGACATGAAAACAAATGTTTAATAAACTGTGACAGACTCTACCCGAAATACATGATTGTGAACTGTTTGCAGGTCGATGTCAACAAGAAGAATAAGAAGGGTCACTCGGCCATCCTTCTGGCCGCCAAGGATTGTTCCCTATTGGTGGTCCAGGCTCTTCTCAAGGACCGCGATATCGACCTGGACCACGCAAAGTTCATGGACGGGTCCACGGCCAGGACCCTCATCGAAACGAACTTCACGGCCCTCATGGGTCAACTACCCCCTCCGGTAGAGAAGAAGCCGTTCACTGCTGATGACCTCATGCGGCTGCTCTACTATCGGAAGAACACGGAGTTCTGCATGCTGGTAAGACCCGGACATGTCGCTCCACAACATGCTCGTGGATGCTGACGTCTTTTTTAGATGAGTGCAGTATTGAAGTATTTGAACAAGCCATCCGCTTGTTGGCTATACGACTCACTCATCTATGATCTCAGTATTTGCAAGGTTGCTGTGGAACTACTATACCTAGTATAGTTGTGGCCAATTTCGTGGAGCGCCGGCTTTTTGTTTCTACCCTTTTTGAAAGTATTTAGAAACCTTTATACCTGTGTCATCATGTAAGTCTCAAGTTATAACAATTCGCTCTGATTGCCCCGTTGAGAATATGGTGCTGTGTCTGTGTGTCCAATAGGCCTAACATTATAACAACCCCTTTCAACGAATTTGGTTGGGTGAATAAATGGTCGTCAATAATGGCGAAGAAATCGCTCTACGAAATATGGTCCCAATAGTGCGAATATAATAAGTAAATGGCCGTTGTTTTCACCAAGGGAGAAGAATAGGATATATACTTGAAATGTACCGGTGCTGGCACATAATCGGTCACCGCTGGATAAAAAGCCATTGTGGTGCATTATTATTGTTATTATATCTCTCTATGTGTTTACCTACCTGACGTAAAACGCTAGTTTTTTCGCTTGAAATTGCACAAAACAAAAATAACACAAATACGTGATAACAAACAGAGTTTTAGAGCTCTCTTTCTTATTTTGCTTTACTTCAACAATATTTCTTGCTACAATTCTTCCCAACTATCCAAACACCTAAGTTAGTACGTCACCTGAAGAGGTGCACCTCAGATAAAACTCGTTGTTTCAATAAGTGTGTCATGCAACAGGTGAATGAGGGTGGGGACTTCGACGTGAACTACAACGACGGCACAGATACTCTGCTGCAGCACGCATGCGCAAAAGGATTCGTGGACCCGGCGAAGGCGTTGCTAGACAAGGGCGCGGACCCCAACATGACTTGCCTCGCGGACAAACTGCCCTACCCCCCTCTACACCTCGCCTGCGCTGCCGGACATGCTGACGTCACGCGGCTCCTGCTAGACGACGAAAGGACGAGGGTCAACGCGAAGACGAAGGAGGGCGACACGGCCCTCATCAAACTCATCAGGTGACGTAATAGATTCTTCCTTCTATGTTTCGTCTGGGCCCGGGAAAGAATAGGCCCAGAGTGACTCTGCTAGTCGTAAGAGGCGACGGAAGGAGACCCTGTCCCTTTCCCCCCACGGTCCCACTGAATATTTCTCCTCCCACTTGGCCCTGCCCTCCCTTGCTGGACTCACGTATGACGACCCACGCGACGTACAATGGATCTGATTCGGATGTGGCTTTATTCTTCATCATCATCTTTCTCGTCTTCATTAATCATTATCACCCCCTCATCGTCTCGATTAGCCATTGTTGCAAACATATGAGCCGTTAAACCCATTAATCAATCAATCTCTTCTACCTCCTATACCATCTACTTGAAAAAGAGCATAAGAGATCATTTTGCGACATTGGTTTGGACACCAGGAAATTCGTATAACTCAGCGGACACGACTAGTGATCCTCGTGCACTCCTAGCATTACGAATGTGTGGTAAAACGCAAGGAATCTGCTGATTTCGTTGAGACAGTGTGCATAAAATGAACAGTAGATAATGATCGGGTGTCGGTATGAAACCATATTGTCGTTAGGACCAGTTTAACCTTTGCCTGTACCAAAAATAAAACTACCACTGAGAATTTGAACCAATTAATTGAAAACACTTTGTAACACCCTCAATGTGTGTAGTCGCAAGGCTGCACCCAAATGTGTTCTATTGAGTTGTCTGTGTAACAGTGTACAAGACCTGCCGCCATGAAGAGGCACCGCCCCCCAGTACCATAAATAGACTCAAATATACACATTTAAGAACTCGTTTCTCTGCCTTCAAATCATCTCCACCCAATCCTCCCACAACAAGGCTACTTATGCACGGTGGTTGGAGCTCTATGTTTGTGTCACAGCCACAGCCTCCAGCTATCAATAGTTTGAAAGATTTATTACGGTAGTTTGATGGTTCTGGTTGGTTATGAATGATAAATAGGTGAATGGAATGGAATAGGTAAAAAGGTTTGTGCACTGCACACTCGATATATTACTAACGATAACATATAGTACTAATATCTAAATACTATAACCGTTGAATAGAGCGACAACAGTAGATTTCCTCTGATTAGTTCACACACAAAACATTTACTTTCTGGTTGGATGGGCTCGAATCTAGATAATGCTATAAGACAGTGTTTCCACAGCAACCTTGTGGATGCAACGTCACAGTCTCACAGATGAGTTGGAGCCAATCAGCGGCGTTTGAAAATACTGCCATTTCGTTGGCCAATGTCTCACTCATCTATGTCGTCAGCATCCACAAGGTTGCTGTGCGCTAGTCGTTAGCCAATTGTCACTATGTGGTTTGTGTAAACCTAAAATTTCCGTAAGTTGAACTTCTAGCCATGATCTTTAGAAACGTTTGTGACCCCGTCTTAACTGGTGGTTGCATTGCAGGTCGTGGAATGGTCAGGATGGTTACAAGAAGTGCCTGAAGATGTTACTCGACCACCATCAGATTGATGTCAACGCAGCCAATAAGAGTGGGGATACTGCGCTTCACTACGCTTCTGTCGCGGGGGACCGGGGTCTCATACTGGACCTGCTTAAGGTAGGATATTGTGCCCCCCCCCGGACTGTAGGACATACAGCTTATCTTTTAGTAATGTCTAGAGGTCGTGACACGTACGTGACAGGGTATTGGAAAAGTGATAAATGAGCGAGAAGTGATGATTTCGTAAGAACCAAAAACAGGATTTACAAAGTTTCAAATATTTGAACCATATGTATGTTTGTTATTAATGACAATTAACGAACACCCTTTCACTGCAACGATCAAAATGTTTGAAACATTTTTTTAGTACTTATTTTAGTTCATAGGAAATCATCACACACGTATACCACTTTTTCAATATTGTGTGATAAATTAATTTAAAAAACGTTAATTCGGCGCGGTTTTTATAGTGAGCCTACCCTTCCTTCCGCCTTAAAGTCACGTCGCCACTCCCGCTGCGCATCACTCGTGTAGGTATGTGAGTGGACGATGCTTCAGACACGTCCAAGTTTAAAAGGACGTAAAAAAGAGGACAGAAGAAATGGACGAATGGACCATTACTAAACGGTCAATTGAAGGGTCATCAAAGTCAATCTCGCTATCTTCCCGCATCTCTGCGACACTGTCGGTGGGAGGAAGGGGGGGGGGGGGGAGAGAGAGAGAGAGAGAGAGAGAGAGAGAGAGAAAGAGATTGATTGATTGATTGATTAGAGACAGAGCATATTGATTATGTGTGAAAGGCGCTACACAACAGGGGATACAATACAGAATTTATGTATCCACTTCTAACGAATGGCTAATGGCCACAAAATATATTGATTAATTGGTCGTTATGACACACATATTTATGTCACGAGGCTAAGCTAATCGGACGATTATGTTGGTTGGAACTCGAGACACAGTAACAGGTATCTACGTTTCGCTTTGCGAGGTGTGGGTTGGGGGGTATTTTCATCATGTTTTGTAAAAAAAAAAAAAAAAAAAAAAAGTGGGGAGGGCTAGTAATAGTATTCTTGATTTTAGAAATCTCAGGTAATAGCAAGTATACAGTAGATGACTGTATAACACAGTAGGATGTTTTGTAAAAGTAGGCGTAACTACTATTCATAGTTCCCACGTGACGTCACAGCGGCCATGATTGCGACACAATTGATGAGGACCAATCCTAGATCATTGGCAAATACTATTTAAGTTTAATACATAATGCTTATTTAGAATTTAAAAATTAAACATTAATAATACAAAAAAAACCTTGCTACACATACCAATTGTTGTTTTTAAAAAAGGCCGAATTTTAAAAAACTAAGAATGTATGTGTTCTAGCACCATAGGCTTCAATTGTTTCTCCATGGCAACGTCAAAGTTTAATCACAAATGTGGCCGCCACGCGCAAAGATGTGACGTAAGTGCAACCTATGAATTACATCTACTTTTGGAAATCTCAATTTACAATCTTGACTGCACTCCTGAAAGATGATTCGAAACAGAATTCCTTTGATTTCAAATTGTGAATGAAATGTGAACAGCTGAACCGCAAGGCAGGAGACACTTGTGTGAATGTAAGCCAATTTCATTGGTCAAGCCTGGATAATCGAACGGCCCTCCATCGAAATATAACGATCAGAGCTTACGTGTTATTATGATGCTAATACATTTCTTTTGCATGTGTAATAATAGGCTGGCGCTTATATCGGGGGTGTCAACAGCTTGAACCATCTACCTCTCACTTACATATCGCGAGATGTCATGGAGAGCCATCTGGACGACTGTCTCGCGAACCATCAGTCTCACTGCAGTGAGAACTACAGGATCGACTTTGACTACAGCTGTTTGGTTCCCCCTGGGAGAAAGGTATATTAGCATTAATTAGCATTTATCGACTATTTCAACATTGTGGTATGAAAGTTTGTTCCAACCTCCAGTGCCTCCCAGAAGCACTCAAAACTATTATATTATAATAGCAATGTTTTGATAAAGATCTAAGTAAGTTTTATATATGTTTTTGCAAGTACAGTGTAAATAGCAAAGCTAAGCCAATTCCAGTATTATAAGAACTTAATTTTCTTCTTCCCTATATCCTACCATCTACTTAAAACATGTACATTAGGGACTTGGGTTGGTTACCTGAAGATTCCTAGGCTTCTCCACTCTACTAAGCAAAATATACATTTCGAGCAATCACGTGCTCGACCTGGTGTTGTCGCACGCGGAAGGTGTTGAAGTCAAAGTCCAAGCTATGGAACCGCCTGTTGTGACTGATCACAAGGCCCTTGAATGCGAAATTTCAGTTCGAGCATTCAAAAGTTTCTACAAACCACCACCGCGAAAAATCCTCAATTGGAAGAAGGCTCGTCTTACTGATCTGCAATCAAGACTGTCACGCTGTCAGTGGAATTTAATGCAATCTTGTGTTAACATTAATGAGCGCTGTAATGTGTTTTACGACCTTTTGGAAAGTGCAATTCTTGATGTTGTGGATTACATCAAAGTCAACCCTTGTAAATACCCGTCATGGTATGATGGCGAACTCATAAATTATCTACAGGCTAAAGTTCGATCTCACCGGAAGTGGAAGAGAAATAATGCTCAATCTGACTATCTCGAGTACAGCGAGAAAAGGCGGGAATTCAAACAATTGAAAAGTAAAATATCGTGAATACATAAAAACTGTTCAAGATTCTATATCTAGTGCTCCCAAGTTTTTTTGGAGATTCTTTCGGAATAAAACACGTGCTCGGCGGATTCCCACTGGAATTACATCTGATGGCAAAATAGCGAATGATACAAAAGCCACATGTCAACTTTTCTCAGAATATTTCAAATCAGTTTTCAAACCAAAAGATGATAGTTCAGCTCTGCCTCACATTCAAGAACGTGTCAACTCTGATTCTCTTAGTGGATTTACCATCACCACGCGTGACGTATGTGCAAAGCTTCGGAATCTTAAAGCTGGCAAGTCTCCTGGAACGGACAACATCCCGGTCTCAATCATTAAGGCATGTGCTAAAGAGCTTTCACCACCCCTTACGTACCTCTATAAATGGTGCGTTAAGTGAAGGAGTCTACCCTGACCGCTGGAAGAATGCTCTGGTTACGCCGGTTCATAAAGGCGGCAGCAAAACACAAGCTCAGAACTATCGCCCTATTTCGCTCCTTCCGGGGCTGTCTTTTCTAAAGTTTTTGAAAAACTGATTCATGAACGTTTGCTTCATCACGTCAACAGACACATACCATAAAGTCAGCACGGTTTCATACCCAGGCGTTCTACAGTTACTAATTTATCCTGCTTGATTAACAGATTATCTCAAAATTTTGACGATAAACTTCAAACTGATGCAATATATACAGACGTTTCTAAGTCTTTTGACTCTGTAAGCCACACATTTTTAATTAAGAAATTAGCTAATTTCGGTGTGTCGGGCCAGCTCCTTAAAATGCTCACCTGTTACCTCAGTAACCGCAAACAATCGGTAGTCATTGATGGAGTAGCGTCAGACTCTATATCTATTACATCTGGTGTACCGCAGGGTTCAATATTAGGTCCTTTACTTTTTAATATATATGTCAGTGATTTACCCTCCTGTTGTAAGAATGCCTCCTTGCTGATGTATGCAGACGATTTGAAGCTTATTTACGTGATTAACAATGCCACTGATTGCCGATTATTGCAAAATGATCTCGATAACCTCGTTGAATGGTGTCGTGTGTGGCGTAACGTATGCATTTCTTTTTATTCGTGAAGGAGATTACTTGACACTTATGCGGATTAAGGTTGGAATTCATAGTCGGCCCCTACACCTAGGGGCGCCCATTGTTACCAAGGTAACAATGGGCGCCCCTAGGTGTAGGGGCCGACTATGAATTCCAACCTTAATCCGCATAAGTGTCAAGTAATCTCCTTCACGAATAAAAAGAAATGCATACGTTTCAATTACTCTTGGGAAATGTGTCTCTTAAGGGTTGTAAGTGTGTGTTACTTGGGTGTGTAGATCGACAACGATCTATCTTTTCACTCTCATGTTGACAACATATTGCTTCGGGCGTACAAAACTATGGGTTTTCTGAAACGTACTTGTGACAATGAGTTTGACGATGATGTAATCCGCCGTCTGTATATTAGTTTTGTACGCACTATTATTGAATATGGCAGTATATAGTCTGGTCTCCTCACCACGTTACTATGAATAACGCACTGGAGCGCAGCAAAGGTTTGTGAAGTGGCTGTGTTATAGGAATGGTCTAACATATCATCGTGACGACTACGCTGATTTGTACAAGAATGCCCGCTTACAAACCCTTGATGCAAGACGTAAAATGCTGGACGTGGTAATGTTCAAAAAAGTCATATGTGGTGATGTGGATTGCCCTGGGTTAC
Organism: Isoperla grammatica; assembly: GCA_945910005.1. Classification (NCBI taxonomy): domain Eukaryota; kingdom Metazoa; phylum Arthropoda; class Insecta; order Plecoptera; family Perlodidae; genus Isoperla; species Isoperla grammatica. The sequence continues at coordinate 118,736,051 of OX246737.1, forward strand.
TAGAGGCCATTCCCATAAATGAACCTATCAGGCGTTCTCGCCATACCGCGCTTTTCCACCCCCCTACTGCTTGGTTAGGTATTAAGAAATACTCTTTCATCCCTAGAGTTATTGGCCTGTGCAACAGCTCACAACTAAGCCATGTAGATGTTTTTAATGATAGTGTGCTTTCAATTGAACATAAATGTTTCAATAGTATTACATAATTTGACGCTGCATAGTGTTTATTCAATAAATTTGTTAATATTATTTTAAGATTGATTGTCTGCCCAATTTTTATTTTTATATTCTTAAATGTCCAAGTGTACTTTGATGTTGTTGGAATAATATTGTATGTATTGTATTTTATTATATCCATGTATATCTGGAACGTATACCTTGGTATACATCTGTAATGGATAAATAAAATAATAATAATACTAATAATATACTGCTTTTACGAATGTGTGAACGTACGCTAGAAAGCTATTAATGTCGTTGAGACAGCGTTGTCTGAGATATAGTAATATGTCAATGGAATAGATACACAATATGTTTCCACCCCAGGGAGGGAGTCAAAAGCTTCTGGACCCGAAGGCCAAAGACTGCGAGATTGGTGACGCCGAGGACGTTCAAGAGGACCTGAGTTCATATCCCGAGACGGATCCGCTCCTCTACATGAGCCGGAAGCCAGACCTCCGTCCTCTGCTCAAACATCCGGTTCTCACCAGCTTCATGGAGCTCAAGTGGAAACGACTCTCAGTGATCTTCAGGTACCGGGTGTGAATAATGTTGCTATTTATGTAGTATATAATTATAGCACTGATTTAAAACCTATCGAAAAGAAAACAAGAACAAAATAATTTAAATTTACACACCGCGGTATCTAACTTAAATGTGTTCGTTGAAAGAAAAAAATGGGCTCAATAACAACAGAACCGATTATTATTGCACTGTTATATTCACGGTTAAAATGATTTACACAAAATAATCATTCACAATTCAATGGGTTAGTAATTTATTTATTTGAAATATATCGTTAACAGGGCAAAGCCCCACCAGTAACGTATAATAAAAATAAAAATAAAGTACATGTTCAACATACATGTACAAGAAATATACACAATATCACAAATACACAAATACAAATACATACAAATTTTACCAAAAACAAACAAAAAAAACATGACAGTGAACCTGCCAAAGTCAACCTTAAAATTATAACATAAACACAAACACAAATTTACACACATTCCCGCATTACATTCTTGAACGAACTCAATGATGTATAAAACGGATCAAGCTCTGAAGGAGCCATATCATTGTAAACTTGCTGAACACGATTCAGGCAAGTGTAGCGGAAAACGTCTATACGGCATTTTGGCAAAACAAACATGCCCCTTTGCCTAGTCACTCTGGAAGGCACACGGAAGTTGATCCTGTCCAACAAGTTATTATCACTAAAACAATTACGTATGATCTTGTAAAGAAATACTACATCAGTGACGTCGCGCCTAGCCTCTAAAGTAAGAAACCCTCCAGCGGCACACATGTCTACATACTCTTCTCTGTGATAGGGAACCCGCGCTTTAAAACATAGCATTTTAATTAGCCTCTTTTGCACATTTTCCAAACTAGCAGTATTGGTTTTATGGCTGTTATTAGGGTTCCACACAGGGCTGGCATAGTCTAAGGTGCTACGCACAAGTGAAAAGTACAGCATACAAATAGTACTAGGTGAAAATTCTTTCACTAAATGTCTCCTCATAAACCCTAGAAGACGCATAGATTTCTGAATAATTTTGAAGACATGCTTATTAAACGATAAGTCATGACTGACTGTGACACCGAGGTCAACAACTTCCGTACACCTTGTTAGAGTATCACCATGTATTACATAATCATTTATCGTCCGAACCCTCTTATTAGTAAAAGAAACAACACAACATTTCTTAACGTTAAGAGCAAGCTTCCAGTCCGTACACCAACTAGATAACGAATTAATGTCCTGCTGCAACAGAATACAGTCAGAAGTAGACGCAATTGGGCAAAACACTTTTACATCATCGGCATACATCAACACTTTAGAATGTTTTACACAACTAGGCAAGTCGTTCACATATAAAACAAACAGAAGCGGCCCTAAAATTGACCCTTGCGGGACACCGGAGGTCACACACTCTTCCATAGACTGTTCAGAATTGACCACAACAGTTTGTCTCCTATCCGTAAGATAACTATCTAATAGATTAAATACACAGCCAGTAATGCCAAACCACTTCAGTTTATGTAAGAGTAGTGAATGATCTACGGTGTCAAAGGCTTTTGTGAAATCGGTGTATATGACATCTGTTTGAGTTTTATTATTCATGTTCAGAGATATATTGTAGGTAAAATTTGCAAGATTGGTAACTGTAGACCGTTTCGGTACAAACCCGTGCTGTGAAGCAGCAATACTACCCGACACGTGATGCAGAATGCGTTTATGAAGGATGGACTCAAATACTTTAGAGAAAGTTGACAAGAGAGTTATCGGGCGATAGTTGACAACCTTATAGCGACTACCGCTTTTTAGTACCGGAATAACTTGCCCTGTTTTCCATTTTGATGGGAAAACCCCACTTTTAATACAGCTATTAAACAAGACTGAGAGAGGCCACGACAATGACTCACTGCACTGCTTCAAAATGTTTATAGGAATGCCGTCCGGGCCAATAGCTTTACCACACTTGAGTTTACGTAGTGCCACCTCCACATCATTCACAGTAACAGTCAAAGACCCAAGATTCTCAACGGGGTAAGAATGCTGTACGTTCGCACCAGTAGACGGATTGGGTGTTGCACTGGGAAGGAACACTGACTTGAAGAAGTCCGAAAAAAATTTGCAGCATGTCTTGGCATCATCCGCTCGTACACCATTAAACTCAACTTCCACGGGCACTCTTAACTGTCTTTTTTTACCAGCAACAAACCGCCACATGTTTTTGGGATCACTCACAATGTCAGATTCCATCTTGGTAAGGTATCGTTTGTAGTCTGTGTCACGCAAGTTGTGAAAATTAGATCTTTTTACCTCGTATTCCACTCGCTTATTATGTTGTTTATCTCTCAACCATTGATTGTGAGCACGATTTTTAGCAACAAGTGCGTGGATAGTATCAGCTGAAAACCAGGTGGGGTATCTACCCCTTCGCTTAGATGAACGAATTGGTACTGACTCATCAAAGGCAGACAGTAACATGTCATAAAACAAACAACACTGAAGGTCTGGGTCATCTATATTACCCAACTTAAACCACTGACGCCTATTTAGCGCCTCACAAATATCATCCGTGTTCGCTCTTTGCCAATTGTACTTTGAGAAGCCAGCACAATTAATGGGCGCAATTGTTATTTTATTTTGAGATTCACATGTTGGCTAGAATTGTCTAATGACGGGAGTACTTTCTATCACTACAATCCAAAGTAAAACGGTATAATATATAGAATAGTTTATTTATACTGTCGATTTCTTCTGTGAGTCTAAAATGGTTCACATGTACACATTTGATTTTGTGCAGTACAAGCATACGATTGTATTGTAGCGTAAAATCTCATAATTTTCGAATGACCGATACTAAAAAACCTCAACCAATATAATTTACATTCTTCATTCAAAAAGCCCAACACGTTTTGAGTAGCCTACATATTATAAGTGTATAATATTAAAATATAGAGTTATTTGGATCATTGAGACACGGCAATTTTAATACCAATCTGCATAATTGTTTCAGTATCAACATCGGCTTCTATATCGCATTCGTGACGTTCATAACCTATCACATTCTCTGGGGTAACGGCAGAAACAAACCAGGTAGATACAATACGAGTTCTATTATCATATTCCTGGTTTACTACGTCCACATTCTCAGGGGTAACGGCAGAAACAAAGCAGGTAGATACAATACGAGTACTATTATCATATTCCTGGTTTACTACGTCCACATTCTCAGGGGTAACGGCAGAAACAAAGCAGGTAGATACAATACGAGTTCTATTATCATATTCCTGGTTTACTACGTCCACATTCTCAGGGGTAACGGCAGAAACAAACCAGGTAGATACAATACGAGTTCTATTATCATATTCCTGGTTTACTACGTCCACATTCTCTGGGGTAACGGCAGAAACAAACCAGGTAGATACAATACGAGTTCTATTATCATATTCCTGGTTTACTACGTCCACATTCTCTGGGGTAACGGCAGAAACAAACCAGGTAGATACAATACGAGTTCTATTATCATATTCCTGGTTTACTACGTCCACATTCTCTGGGGTAACGGCAGAAACAAACCAGGTAGATACAATACGAGTACTATTATCATATTCCTGGTTTACTACGTCCACATTCTCTGGGGTAACGGCAGAAACAAACCAGGTAGATACAATACGAGTACTATTATCATATTCCTGGTTTACTACGTCCACATTCTCTGGGGTAACGGCAGAAACAAAGCAGGTAGATACAATACGAGTACTATTATCATATTCCTGGTTTACTACGTCCACATTCTCTGGGGTAACGGCAGAAACAAACCAGGTAGATACAATACGAGTACTATTATCATATTCCTGGTTTACTACGTCCACATTCTCTGGGGTAACGGCAGAAACAAACCAGGTAGATACAATACGAGTACTATTATCATATTCCTGGTTTACTACGTCCACATTCTCTGGGGTAACGGCAGAAACAAACCAGGTAGATACAATACGAGTTCTATTATCATATTCCTGGTTTACTACGTCCACATTCTCTGGGGTAACGGCAGAAACAAACCAGGTAGATACAATACGAGTACTATTATCATATTCCTGGTTTACTACGTCCACATTCTCTGGGGTAACGGCAGAAACAAAGCAGGTAGATACAATACGAGTACTATTATCATATTCCTGGTTTACTACGTCCACATTCTCTGGGGTAACGGCAGAAACAAACCAGGTAGATACAATACGAGTACTATTATCATATTCCTGGTTTACTACGTCCACATTCTCAGAGGTAACGGCAGAAACAAACCAGGTAGATACAATACGAGTACTATTATCATATTCCTGGTTTACTACGTCCACATTCTCTGGGGTAACGGCAGAAACAAACCAGGTAGATACAATACGAGTACTATTATCATATTCCTGGTTTACTACGTCCACATTCTCTGGGGTAACGGCAGAAACAAACCAGGTAGATACAATACGAGTACTATTATCATATTCCTGGTTTACTACGTCCACATTCTCAGGGGTAACGGCAGAAACAAAGCAGGTAGATACAATACGAGTACTATTATCATATTCCTGGTTTACTACGTCCACATTCTCTGGGGTAACGGCAGAAACAAACCAGGTAGATACAATACGAGTACTATTATCATATTCCTGGTTTACTACGTCCACATTCTCTGGGGTAACGGCAGAAACAAACCAGGTAGATACAATACGAGTACTATTATCATATTCCTGGTTTACTACGTCCACATTCTCTGGGGTAACGGCAGAAACAAAGCAGGTAGATACAATACGAGTACTATTATCATATTCCTGGTTTACTACGTCCACATTCTCTGGGGTAACGGCAGAAACAAACCAGGTAGATACAATACGAGTACTATTATCATATTCCTGGTTTACTACGTCCACATTAACAGGGGTAACGGCAGAAACAAACCAGGTAGATACAATACGAGTACTATTATCATATTCCTGGTTTACTACGTCCACATTCTCTGGGGTAACGGCAGAAACAAACCAGGTAGATACAATACGAGTACTATTATCATATTCCTGGTTTACTACGTCCACATTCTCTGGGGTAACGGCAGAAACAAACCAGGTAGATACAATACGAGTACTATTATCATATTCCTGGTTTACTACGTCCACATTCTCTGGGGTAACGGCAGAAACAAACCAGGTAGATACAATACGAGTACTATTATCATATTCCTGGTTTACTACGTCCACATTCTCTGGGGTAACGGCAGAAACAAACCAGGTAGATACAATACGAGTACTATTATCATATTCCTGGTTTACTACGTCCACATTCTCTGGGGTAACGGCAGAAACAAAGCAGGTAGATACAATACGAGTACTATTATCATATTCCTGGTTTACTACGTCCACATTCTCTGGGGTAACGGCAGAAACAAACCAGGTAGATACAATACGAGTACTATTATCATATTCCTGGTTTACTACGTCCACATTCTCAGGGGTAACGGCAGAAACAAAGCAGGTAGATACAATACGAGTTCTATTATCATATTCCTGGTTTACTACGTCCACATTCTCAGGGGTAACGGCAGAAACAAAGCAGGTAGATACAATACGAGTACTATTATCATATTCCTGGTTTACTACGTCCACATTCTCAGGGGTAATGGCAGAAACAAAGCAGGTAGATACAATACGAGTTCTATTATCATATTCCTGGTTTACTACGTCCACATTCTCAGAGGTAACGGCAGAAACAAAGCAGGTAGATACAATACGAGTACTATTATCATATTCCTGGTTTACTACGTCCACATTCTCAGGGGTAACGGCAGAAACAAACCAGGTAGATACAATACGAGTTCTATTATCATATTCCTGGTTTACTACGTCCACATTAACAGGGGTAACGGCAGAAACAAACCAGGTAGATACAATACGAGTACTATTATCATATTCCTGGTTTACTACGTCCACATTCTCAGGGGTAACGGCAGAAACAAACCAGGTAGATACAATACGAGTACTATTATCATATTCCTGGTTTACTACGTCTATATTCTCAGGAGTAACGGCAGAAACAAACCAGGTAGATACAATACGAGTACTATTATCATATTCCTGGTTTACTACGTCCACATTAACAGGGGTAACGGCAGAAACAAACCAGGTAGATACAATACGAGTTCTATTATCATATTCCTGGTTTACTACGTCCACATTAACAGGGGTAACGGCAGAAACAAACCAGGTAGATACAATACGAGTACTATTATCATATTCCTGGTTTACTACGTCTATATTCTCAGGAGTAACGGCAGAAACAAACCAGGTAGATACAATACGAGTACTATTATCATATTCCTGGTTTACTACGTCCACATTAACAGGGGTAACGGCAGAAACAAACCAGGTAGATACAATACGAGTTCTATTATCATATTCCTGGTTTACTACGTCCACATTAACAGGGGTAACGGCAGAAACAAACCAGGTAGATACAATACGAGTTCTATTATCATATTCCTGGTTTACTACGTCCACATTAACAGGGGTAACGGCAGAAACAAACCAGGTAGATACAATACGAGTACTATTATCATATTCCTGGTTTACTACGTCTATATTCTCAGGAGTAACGGCAGAAACAAACCAGGTAGATACAATACGAGTACTATTATCATATTCCTGGTTTACTACGTCCACATTAACAGGGGTAACGGCAGAAACAAACCAGGTAGATACAATACGAGTTCTATTATCATATTCCTGGTTTACTACGTCCACATTAACAGGGGTAACGGCAGAAACAAACCAGGTAGATACAATACGAGTTCTATTATCATATTCCTGGTTTACTACGTCCACATTAACAGGGGTAACGGCAGAAACAAACCAGGTAGATACAATACGAGTTCTATTATCATATTCCTGGTTTACTACGTCCACATTAACAGGGGTAACGGCAGAAACAAACCAGGTAGATACAATACGAGTTCTATTATCATATTCCTGGTTTACTACGTCCACATTAACAGGGGTAACGGCAGAAACAAACCAGGTAGATACAATACGAGTACTATTATCATATTCCTGGTTTACTACGTCCACATTCTCAGGGGTAACGGCAGAAACAAACCAGGTAGATACAATACGAGTACTATTATCATATTCCTGGTTTACTACGTCCACATTCTCAGGGGTAACGGCAGAAACAAAGCAGGTAGATACAATACGAGTACTATTATCATATTCCTGGTTTACTACGTCCACATTCTCTGGGGTAACGGCAGAAACAAACCAGGTAGATACAATACGAGTTCTATTATCATATTCCTGGTTTACTACGTCCACATTCTCAGGGGTAACGGCAGAAACAAACCAGGTAGATACAATACGAGTTCTATTATCATATTCCTGGTTTACTACGTCCACATTCTCAGGGGTAACGGCAGAAACAAAGCAGGTAGATACAATACGAGTTCTATTATCATATTCCTGGTTTACTACGTCCACATTCTCTGGGGTAACGGCAGAAACAAACCAGGTAGATACAATACGAGTTCTATTATCATATTCCTGGTTTACTACGTCCACATTCTCAGGGGTAACGGCAGAAACAAACCAGGTAGATACAATACGAGTACTATTATCATATTCCTGGTTTACTACGTCCACATTCTCAGGGGTAACGGCAGAAACAAAGCAGGTAGATACAATACGAGTACTATTATCATATTCCTGGTTTACTACGTCCACATTCTCAGGGGTAACGGCAGAAACAAAGCAGGTAGATACAATACGAGTACTATTATCATATTCCTGGTTTACTACGTCCACATTCTCTGGGGTAACGGCAGAAACAAACCAGGTAGATACAATACGAGTACTATTATCATATTCCTGGTTTACTACGTCCACATTAACAGGGGTAACGGCAGAAACAAACCAGGTAGATACAATACGAGTTCTATTATCATATTCCTGGTTTACTACGTCCACATTCTCAGGGGTAACGGCAGAAACAAACCAGGTAGATACAATACGAGTACTATTATCATATTCCTGGTTTACTACGTCCACATTCTCAGGGGTAACGGCAGAAACAAAGCAGGTAGATACAATACGAGTACTATTATCATATTCCTGGTTTACTACGTCCACATTCTCAGGGGTAACGGCAGAAACAAACCAGGTAGATACAATACGAGTTCTATTATCATATTCCTGGTTTACTACGTCCACATTCTCAGGGGTAACGGCAGAAACAAACCAGGTAGATACAATACGAGTTCTATTATCATATTCCTGGTTTACTACGTCCACATTCTCTGGGGTAACGGCAGAAACAAACCAGGTAGATACAATACGAGTTCTATTATCATATTCCTGGTTTACTACGTCCACATTCTCTGGGGTAACGGCAGAAACAAACCAGGTAGATACAATACGAGTACTATTATCATATTCCTGGTTTACTACGTCCACATTCTCTGGGGTAACGGCAGAAACAAACCAGGTAGATACAATACGAGTTCTATTATCATATTCCTGGTTTACTACGTCCACATTCTCAGGGGTAACGGCAGAAACAAACCAGGTAGATACAATACGAGTTCTATTATCATATTCCTGGTTTACTACGTCCACATTCTCAGGGGTAACGGCAGAAACAAACCAGGTAGATACAATACGAGTTCTATTATCATATTCCTGGTTTACTACGTCCACATTCTCTGGGGTAACGGCAGAAACAAACCAGGTAGATACAATACGAGTACTATTATCATATTCCTGGTTTACTACGTCCACATTCTCTGGGGTAACGGCAGAAACAAACCAGGTAGATACAATACGAGTTCTATTATCATATTCCTGGTTTACTACGTCCACATTCTCAGGGGTAACGGCAGAAACAAACCAGGTAGATACAATACGAGTTCTATTATCATATTCCTGGTTTACTACGTCCACATTCTCAGGGGTAACGGCAGAAACAAAGCAGGTAGATACAATACGAGTACTATTATCATATTCCTGGTTTACTACGTCCACATTCTCTGGGGTAACGGCAGAAACAAACCAGGTAGATACAATACGAGTACTATTATCATATTCCTGGTTTACTACGTCCACATTCTCTGGGGTAACGGCAGAAACAAACCAGGTAGATACAATACGAGTACTATTATCATATTCCTGGTTTACTACGTCCACATTCTCAGGGGTAACGGCAGAAACAAACCAGGTAGATACAATACGAGTACTATTATCATATTCCTGGTTTACTACGTCCACATTCTCAGGGGTAACGGCAGAAACAAACCAGGTAGATACAATACGAGTACTATTATCATATTCCTGGTTTACTACGTCCACATTCTCAGGGGTAACGGCAGAAACAAACCAGGTAGATACAATACGAGTTCTATTATCATATTCCTGGTTTACTACGTCCACATTCTCAGGGGTAACGGCAGAAACAAACCAGGTAGATACAATACGAGTACTATTATCATATTCCTGGTTTACTACGTCCACATTCTCTGGGGTAACGGCAGAAACAAACCAGGTAGATACAATACGAGTACTATTATCATATTCCTGGTTTACTACGTCCACATTCTCAGGGGTAACGGCAGAAACAAACCAGGTAGATACAATACGAGTACTATTATCATATTCCTGGTTTACTACGTCCACATTCTCAGGGGTAACGGCAGAAACAAACCAGGTAGATACAATACGAGTTCTATTATCATATTCCTGGTTTACTACGTCCACATTCTCAGGGGTAACGGCAGAAACAAACCAGGTAGATACAATACGAGTACTATTATCATATTCCTGGTTTACTACGTCCACATTCTCAGGGGTAACGGCAGAAACAAACCAGGTAGATACAATACGAGTACTATTATCATATTCCTGGTTTACTACGTCCACATTCTCAGGGGTAACGGCAGAAACAAACCAGGTAGATACAATACGAGTACTATTATAATATTCCTGGTTTACTACGTCCACATTCTCAGGGGTAACGGCAGAAACAAAGCAGGTAGATACAATACGAGTACTATTATCATATTCCTGGTTTACTACGTCCACATTCTCAGGGGTAACGGCAGAAACAAACCAGGTAGATACAATACGAGTTCTATTATCATATTCCTGGTTTACTACGTCCACATTCTCTGGGGTAACGGCAGAAACAAAGCAGGTAGATACAATACGAGTACTATTATCATATTCCTGGTTTACTACGTCCACATTCTCAGGGGTAACGGCAGAAACAAACCAGGTAGATACAATACGAGTTCTATTATCATATTCCTGGTTTACTACGTCCACATTCTCAGGAGTAACGGCAGAAACAAAGCAGGTAGATACAATACGAGTACTATTATCATATTCCTGGTTTACTACGTCCACATTCTCTGGGGTAACGGCAGAAACAAAGCAGGTAGATACAATACGAGTACTATTATCATATTCCTGGTTTACTACGTCCACATTCTCTGGGGTAACGGCAGAAACAAAGCAGGTAGATACAATACGAGTACTATTATCATATTCCTGGTTTACTACGTCCACATTCTCAGGGGTAACGGCAGAAACAAACCAGGTAGATACAATACGAGTTCTATTATCATATTCCTGGTTTACTACGTCCACATTCTCTGGGGTAACGGCAGAAACAAAGCAGGTAGATACAATACGAGTACTATTATCATATTCCTGGTTTACTACGTCCACATTCTCTGGGGTAACGGCAGAAACAAACCAGGTAGATACAATACGAGTTCTATTATCATATTCCTGGTTTACTACGTCCACATTCTCTGGGGTAACGGCAGAAACAAACCAGGTAGATACAATACGAGTTCTATTATCATATTCCTGGTTTACTACGTCCACATTCTCAGGAGTAACGGCAGAAACAAAGCAGGTAGATACAATACGAGTACTATTATCATATTCCTGGTTTACTACGTCCACATTCTCTGGGGTAACGGCAGAAACAAAGCAGGTAGATACAATACGAGTACTATTATCATATTCCTGGTTTACTACGTCCACATTCTCTGGGGTAACGGCAGAAACAAAGCAGGTAGATACAATACGAGTACTATTATCATATTCCTGGTTTACTACGTCCACATTCTCAGGGGTAACGGCAGAAACAAACCAGGTAGATACAATACGAGTTCTATTATCATATTCCTGGTTTACTACGTCCACATTCTCTGGGGTAACGGCAGAAACAAAGCAGGTAGATACAATACGAGTACTATTATCATATTCCTGGTTTACTACGTCCACATTCTCTGGGGTAACGGCAGAAACAAACCAGGTAGATACAATACGAGTTCTATTATCATATTCCTGGTTTACTACGTCCACATTCTCTGGGGTAACGGCAGAAACAAAGCAGGTAGATACAATACGAGTACTATTATCATATTCCTGGTTTACTACGTCCACATTCTCAGGGGTAACGGCAGAAACAAAGCAGGTAGATACAATACGAGTTCTATTATCATATTCCTGGTTTACTACGTCCACATTCTCTGGGGTAACGGCAGAAACAAAGCAGGTAGATACAATACGAGTACTATTATCATATTCCTGGTTTACTACGTCCATATTCTCTGGGGTAACGGCAGAAACAAAGCAGGTAGATACAATACGAGTACTATTATCATATTCCTGGTTTACTACGTCCACATTCTCAGGGGTAACGGCAGAAACAAACCAGGTAGATACAATACGAGTTCTATTATCATATTCCTGGTTTACTACGTCCACATTCTCTGGGGTAACGGCAGAAACAAAGCAGGTAGATACAATACGAGTACTATTATCATATTCCTGGTTTACTACGTCCACATTCTCAGGGGTAACGGCAGAAACAAACCAGGTAGATACAATACGAGTACTATTATCATATTCCTGGTTTACTACGTCCACATTGTCAGGGGTAACGGCAGAAACAGAGCAGGTAGATACAATACGAGTACTATTATCATATTCCTGGTTTACTACGTCCACATTCTCAAGGGTAACGGTAGAAACAAACCAGGTAGATACAATACGAGTACTATTATCATATTCCTGGTTTACTACGTCCACATTGTCAGGGGTAACGGCAGAAACAGAGCAGGTAGATACAATACGAGTACTATTATCATATTCCTGGTTTACTACGTCCACATTCTCAGGGGTAACGGCAGAAACAAACCAGGTAGATACAATACGAGTTCTATTATCATATTCCTGGTTTACTACGTCCACATTCTCTGGGGTAACGGCAGAAACAAACCAGGTAGATACAATACGAGTACTATTATCCTATTTTTGGTTTACTACAGCCACATTCTTAGGAGTAACGGCAGAATCAAAGCAGGTAGATACAATACGAGTACTATTATCATATTCCTGGTTTACTACGTCCACATTCTCAGGAGTTACGGCAGAATCAAAGCAGGTAAATACAATACGAGTACTATTATCCTATTCCTGGTTTACTACGTCCACATTCTCAGGAGTAACGGCAGAATCAAAGCAGGTAGATACAATACGAGTACTATTATCATATTCCTGGTTTACTACGTCCACATTCTTAGGAGTAACGGCAGAATCAAAGCAGGTAAATACAATACGAGTACTTTTATCCTATTCCTGGTTTACTACGTCCACATTCTCAGGAGTAACGGCAGAATCAAAGCAGGTAGATACAATACGAGTACTATTATCCTATTCCTGGTTTACTACGTCCACATTCTCAGGGGTAACGGCAGAAACAAAGCAGGTAAATACAATACGAGTACTTTTATCATATTCCTGGTTTACTACGTCCATATTCTCTGGGGTAACGGCAGAAACAAACCAGGTAGATACAATACGAGTACTATTATCCTATTCCTGGTTTACTACGTCCACATTCTCAGGAGTAACGGCAGAAACAAACCAGGTAAATACAATACGAGTTCTACTATCATATCCCTGGTTTACTACGTCCACATTCTCAGGAGTAACGGCAGAAACAAACCAGGTAGATACAATACGAGTACTATTATCATATTCCTGGTTTACTACGTCCACATTCTCTGGGGTTACGGCAAAATCAAAGCAGGTAGATACAATACGAGTACTATTATCATATTCCTGGTTTACTACGTCCATATTCTCTGGGGTAACGGCAGAAACAAAGCAGGTAGATACAATACGAGTACTATTATCATATTCCTGGTTTACTACGTCCATATTCTCTGGGGTAACGGCAGAAACAAACCAGGTAGATACAATACGAGTACTATTATCATATTCCTGGTTTACTACGTCCATATTCTCTGGGGTAACGGCAGAAACAAAGCAGGTAGATACAATACGAGTACTATTATCATATTCCTGGTTTACTACGTCCATATTCTCTGGGGTAACGGCAGAAACAAACCAGGTAGATACAATACGAGTACTATTATCATATTCCTGGTTTACTACGTCCATATTCTCTGGGGTAACGGCAGAAACAAAGCAGGTAGATACAATACGAGTACTATTATCATATTCCTGGTTTACTACGTCCACATTCTCAGGGGTAACGGCAGAAACAAACCAGGTAGATACAATACGAGTACTATTATCATATTCCTGGTTTACTACGTCCATATTCTCTGGGGTAACGGCAGAAACAAAGCAGGTAGATACAATACGAGTACTATTATCATATTCCTGTTCTACTACGTCCACATTCTCAGGGGTAACGGCAGAAACAAACCAGGTAGATACAATACGAGTACTATTATCATATTCCTGGTTTAGTACATCCATATTCTCAGGGGTAACGGCAGAAACAAACCAGGTAGATACAATACGAGTACTATTATCATATTCCTGGTTTAGTACATCCATATTCTCAGGGGTAACGGCAGAAACAAAGCAGGTAGATACGATACGATTTCTATTATCATATTCCTGGTTTACTTATACATCCAGGGAATAACACAGACAATCCCGGTCCACAGGTTTCGCGAACACAACCGCAGACGATACCGCCCCCTCATCCCCCCCGAACAACCCCGGCTTCGAGTGTCTTAAGTGGATCCCGCTGGCCAAGAACGACTCTCTAGAAGAGGTCAGCTCATCGCCCGAGGTTGACCCCGGTCCATCCTACGCGTGGGTGAACGACAGCGTCCATGGCATCGCGATCATCCTCCTCGTCATATTGGCACTGAGGGAACTCTTCCAGTTTCTGGTCTTTCCAAAACGTTATTTCTACTGGACGAACAAGGAGAATTACTTCGAGATTCTCTTACTCGGGTCCACGTCGTTGATTCTATTCCGCAACAATTTGCAGCCGTACTTCTCGGCGATTACCATCCTCCTGTCCTGGGGGGAGTTGGTCCTCCTCGTGGGGCGTCTCCCGCTGCTCTCCACCTACTTCGAGATGCTCAAGACTGTGTCCTGGAACTTCTTCAAGTTCTTGACCTGGTACTCTATCTTGATCGTCGCGTTCGCGTTGAGTTTCTACACGATGTTCCGTGACAGCAACAAAGAAGACAACAACTTTGCCGGCCCTGTCTCGTCGGTGTTCAAGACGGTCGTCATGTTGACGGGAGAGTTCGAAGCGTCGGAAATTCCCTTCGTCGAGTTCCCCGTCATGAGTCAGGCCGTGTTCGTCATGTTCGTGTTCCTGATCGCCATCGTGCTCTTCAACCTGTTGAACGGGCTCGCCGTGAGCGACACTCAGGCCATCAAGGACGACGCCGAGCTCGTGGGGTAAGTACACACACCGGAAGTTGCTCCAACGCTCATACCGACGTCATATCCTTATCTACTATTCCTTATTCATGCGTTCTTTTATTTTTTTTTCAACAGATTCTTGCCGGTTTTCACACTTTTGTAAAGGCGTTCTTGCGCTTATAGTAGGGTGTACAAGTTTCATTATTCACGTCTGCTGTGTTAGGAATTCCTAAGTATCCAACAATTCACCTGTTACAAATAGATTGTTGGAACTATAGAGAAGTAGAAAATTCGGCTATTTTGTGATTGTGAGCATGAGATACCACCAGTGTTGAGTCAACTTTACTTGTCTAGTTCCTACCATCTTTGTTTGAAACGGGTCCATTAGTGATTTACCATACAATATATTGATTACAATTGTCAATGCCATGGAGTGACTTGTGAGGCTTGTGCACTCTGCACTATGGTGAATATGGAAACACGAATGAATGAATCTGTGAAAGAAAGAATGTATTAAAGAACGCCAGCCCAGGGATCTGTTGGAATTGTAGAACAGTTTCTGAAGTGGGAATGAAACTGTTTCGTTGGGACCATTCCTATTATATACACTTGATTTGTCAGCGGCTGTAAATCTAGTCTTATTATGGTAAATTCTGTAATGGGGCTATTGTTCCTCAAAGATCTGAAACAATTACCATAAGAATAAACGCGTCGCATAATTGTTTTTAAGTCTACGGTTTCAACTAGGGTCCCACGCCGACGCGACACCTTGGAGTCAAACGATTGGAAGTTGTGTGGCGTGGGCGATCGTTCGCGTTGTAGGTGAGGTTCAAACTCAATGTGTTGGCGGACTCTCCGATCTTGACGCCAATAATTCTTTCACCTTCGGATCTCAATGGGTGTTAGATCGGTGACGACACTCTAGATGGATGTACATGGGTGGGTGTTGCGTGAGTGTGTCAAGCCCACTTTGATACGGTGCAAGTGCGGGATTTGGTGTATCTAAGTTAGTTATTTAGTATTTTGTCTTCTACGATGTACTCGACGACACCTGACGTTGGGTGGATAATTATTCATTGTACATCGCCAGGGTCGTCATAAGAAAATCCAAAATAAGTGAGGGGTTGGAGTATTAAGGGTTTTAAGGGGGATTGGGGGCGGTGGGCGTTTGTATCGCAAAGAGGGCTTTGAAGTAATGGTGAAGTGGGAAAGTATGAGGAAAAATTATGAATGTTGTGAGACGAAAAAGTAATAACATAAGAGCTGCACGAGAGAGCCCACTTGGCGCGCATCGGTCAGTGGTCAGTGGTCACCACGAGGTGGGACCAATCTTGACCGGCTGGTGTAGCCAAGATAATGAAATGGAGGTGTATATTATATTATGTTCAAAATTCGAACATTTGCAGGACGTATAATGTTGAATTATGTAGCGAATTGCAGAAAATGTTAATAATGGGAAATGCTTATATCTTAGAATTAAAACCATGCTAAGGTTCGTATGCATAGTCCAGACTCAAGTCTTCCTCAACTCAGCCTCTCTTTAGCCTCGCTCAATCACCAATCACAGAACGGCATTGCCATGTGACGGCTCTGTGATTGATGGCTAGATGAGGCTGAGTTGAGCAGGGCTTGAGTGTAAATTATGCATTCGGGCCTTAGTGTGGTATATAGTAATGTCTTGAGAACGCTTTACATAATATTGAAAACGTGAGTAAATAAATAAAATAAAAAAATAAATTCACATTTAGAGTCTACCCATCCCTCAGTAACTAAACTGATTTGCAGTGGGGGACTTTAATTTAAAGTGACTAAACCAACGCTGTAGGCTTCGAAGTTCAAACACCATCGACGAGTGAGCGATAACCAATCAAAGATCGATATTTCAAATACGAAATACATGAATCAGTGATTGGACAGTGCGAACACCAGACAAATGCCAGAATCAACAAAGCCGAATCAGAACAACTTTGAATTTATTGAGTGCTTCGTTGCTAGAACGGCTCCAATAACTTCTCTGCGATGCATGTTTGCAGGTACATGTCACGGGTGAAGCTGGTGGCCTACATCGAGAGGATGGTCCTGGGCCACGGCAAGCAATCAACATGGTGGCCCTCCTTGCTGCGCTTGCCCGTGCTTGCCCGTCGCGTCACTCTCTTCTCAGGCACCGACAGCGTCGCTGGCCACGTCATGCCCAATCAGGAGGCCGCGTTATGGCTCGGCCCGCGCGACGGCAAGCTGGACTCCCCTCCCGGCGACGCTTGTGAACTCGACCGTGACGTCATCAAGGCTGCAGAGGACGCGCTGGCCTTGAAGAACAGGCCCACAGATATGGAGCAGATCAGGAGGTCAATGGAGGTCACAGAGGCACGGCTGGTGGCCGATATGGAGCAGATCAGGAGGTCAATGGAGGTCACAGAGGCACGGCTAGTGGCCGATTTTAGTCGCGTGGAGACTCTATTGCAGGAGTTGTTGAATAATAGCGCCACAAATAGGCCGACCCAGCAGCAAATATAAACACACACTTCCCGGATAACCTACCTCAAGAGAGACATGTATAACAGAGGAAGTGATGCCTGATGATAATCATAAAGAGTACATATATTATCGCTGTTGGTAGTGTCTGATATTTGCATTTATATTGTTCTTCATTGAGTTAAAAGATTTTATAACGATAATTTGCCTATTTGTTTATTTTATATTGAATATAGTTTTACGTTCATAGTACGAAACATTATGCAGTAAGTACCAAAACCAGTATAATAGAATAATGCACTTTTTCGCACCTAATCACTTCCACAGTAGGTGTATCATTTCGCACTCACGCTTGACTCGTGGGGGTGGTGTAGATAGTTTTGTATTAAGTAACACTAACTAAACATAATTGTTTTTATAATTTGATATAGTATTAAAATGTGACCTAAATTGGTGGAGTATTATTTATGGATTGTGTATTGACTTAACGTTAGTCGTAAGACCATTGTAATTCAAATGTAAGTGCGGTTTCTTATTGTATATAGGTTAGAAACATCAAGTTGTAAAGTATAATAGCTCAGAATGGAAGTGGATCATAATGTTTATTGAGATTTATACCATTGTATGGACTACAATACAGTATGCAAAATAAAGTTTGTAATTTTCGTAACATTGTGTTAATTATTTCAGAGGAAAGATTTGTTTGGCTTAATTAACTACTCTCAAAATACAATAATAAAGTGGCAAGCATATTGTAAATAATAGCCCCGTTTATATGGCTGGAGGGATATTGGGATTGAGTTGAAATATAATTGAATTAAATTCCCAATTTGCATGTACATGTCCTGTGATTTAATCCCTGTTCGCTCCCTTATCATTTACAGGCCTCTGCGGTTGATGTCGGGAACTTTTAAAACCCGGGATTTTGGATTCCGATATGGCAGCCATCTTCCAATTCTTTTTTCATGACGTGATTCATTTGGGATTTAGCCCTTCCTTCGACTCGCTCCTGTATTTTGTGGGAGCACCTTGAACAAATCTTATCCTTTTATGGAAGTGTTTATATGAGGAGTGAACAGGGTTTTGATGTGACATAAAATTGGTTATATTAGGTAAGAAACATTTATGTGCTTAAACTAGGATTATTAAAATTATATAAACCATAATAAAACAATGCCCTTTTATTCGATTTATTTTAAAACTAATCCTAATTCCTATTAGTATACCTGTTTTTTGAGCAGGTGTATCTTGGAATCCCTCTCGTCCCAAATATTCACCCATGTTCAAAATGTGTAAGCTATTGCCACAGATAACGATATTGCCTTTGGACGCATACTTTATACAATAATAGGAATTAGGATTAGTTTTAAAATAAATCTAATAATAGGGCACTTTTTATGTTTGATATAATATTAATAATCCTAATTTAAGAACATAAAGTCGATTGTTTCTTACCTAATATAACCAATTTTATGTCAAAATAACTATAGATGCATTATGAGGGTATTTGAGAAATGCACGTAGGTTTTGAAAGAACTCGATCCCATTTGCCTAAACAAAACAAATGCAGCCAGAAGTGTCGGTGGCGGGAAACGAGTCAGTGACATTTACATTATAGTGTTTTATAATAATTAAACCACCCCTATCGAGTTCGGAGATTCTCTAAAAATAGTTGTTTTAGTTTCCATATTAATCTGTTTAGTTGTAGCACAAAGCCAAGAGCACAAACCATTGTTATTGGAATCGTGTAACTGTCAAAACTTAAACCCCCAACAATGTATCGTTAGTTTCCTCGGAAACTCACACTAACTTCCGGCATTATACTCACAGGAAAAAATGTCAAAAAAAATTCTCAACGAAGATAACAGCTCATGGCATTCATGTACTTGCTTCAAGTATCATCCTGAAGTACCATCAACGTAGAAGGCTACACTCACTGACATGGGGCAACTGTTCGCAAAGTAAGACTCGATGTATATCAACATGTTTAAACCTGTCCAAAAACAATATTATAGATGCTTTCGTCATAGACGAGGAACTCGTGGCCAATCAGTGATCGGTATTTGAAATTGGGGCTCGCTGGTTGGTCACCCACCAATCGTCATGACGAAAGAAAGCATCTGTAAGGTTGTTTCGCGACGACTTTATCAATGAGCGTCGTTGTATGAAAATATGTTCACCCTGATGTACCGGTCGATCTAGGAAGCTGCTGATATTCATAGTTCCCACGTGACGTCACAGCGGCCATGATTGAGACACAATTGATGAGGACCAATCCTAGATCATTGGCAAATACTATTCAAATTTAATAAATAAGCCTAATTTAGAGTTTAAAAAGTAAACATAAGTAATACAAAGAATAATAAATTACCACACATACCAATTTCATTTAAAAACAGGCTGAATATTAAAGAAGTGAGAATTTATGTGTTCTACCCCAACAGCCTTCAATTGTTTCTCCATGACAACGTTAAAGTTTGATCTCAAATGTGGCCGCCACGCGCTAAGATGTGACGTACGTGGAACCTATGAATAGAGGATTCACTCAGTGGCGTAGCGAGAGGGGGGGGGGGGAGTGCTCAGAGTGTTCGATCCCCCCCCCCCGAAATTTAAAAAAGGCACACGTGTTCAATATAATGTAGTCATAACATTAATAATATTGTACTGTTATTATGAACCTTTCTAAAGTTGCAACTAATAGCTCCAAATTAAACATATAGATAGGGCGACCATTGGTCCCGTTTTTTAGGGATCTGTCCCGGTGTTCACCAAATGTTCACGGGGACGCTGTTTTGTCCCGTTTTTGTAAACATATCGATTTTACGTTGGTTCATAAGTGTAACACACTAACCAAACTAAAATTAAATTTGAATTTGATCATTCATCACTTAAAAATAAACCTTCCTTTGCTTGCTCAGACCGTTGTAAATGCTGTCTTGAGGATAAAAATAGCCCCACAAATTTCAGTCTCCGGGAGCTGGGGCTCTCTCTGCCCCAGAACCCTTACAATCTACGTAACTTTAGACAATGTAATATCTTGCTCAAACAACTCTTTATCAACACGTTTCTATGTTGTACTATCATGTACCATATCATGTATGTTATCATGTTTCTTCCAATTTTGTTTTCATTATTTATTAGTACTCAGTTAGTATATAAGTTAGTATATAAGACATAATTCCAATTCTTGATTGTAAATGTAAGTTAAGGAATCTGTAAAGAGTTTTCTAAACTCAAGATTCAACCTGTGTCAATAAAGAAGATTTCATTTCATTTCATTTTCATTTCAATTTATAATATTCGATGGTATCCTATACGGAGTGTAAATGGACGACCCAAATCCTCGACAGTAGTGATTTTGAGAAAGATAAATACGTATATAATTATAAATAATAATAGCTTACTAACAAATTCAGGAAGAACGTTTACTTGTCGGTGTTTGTTGATTTAACTTTTTTCTTAGAAGGAGGACCTACCTCTGTGCTGGGTGAAAGGAGGGGGGGGGGGGAGGGGAGGTGATTGTAACAATCTCTTATCATATTTTGATAAACAGAGTCAAACTACATTTTAAGAAGGAAAGTAAATTAATGTACGTGATTAAATAACAATGCATTTTCAATGTATCAACTACGCTACTTAATAATACAGTTGTTTTTGTCTACACATTACAAAAATGAAGCTAGAAACCCGACCGAAGTAACGAGAATTGCCATCCCTAACGACTGATGTAAGTATACTAAAACTTGTATATTATTAACTTTCCTTCTTAAATGCAAACTAAACTGTAGAGCTGCAATATTATCCAAATTTATCCAAGTTTATCCAACCTTGTGAATGTGTAGTATGGTTTACAAGCTCACAAGTGAAACAAAATATGAAATATTATAATTGTACACCTAGGCCTACCATGCAAAGATACAACCAAATTTTAGCATTGAATTTTCAAAAGCATCGTAAGGATATTTTGTATGCTTAACGTGCTGAATTTTAGCCACCTTTATTTGAGGATTGATTTTCGGATTGGGAGCACAAACGAGGACGGTTGTGGGCAAAACAACTTGAAATTTCGAAAAACAACTATTAACCTCAACATTTTATTGTATAATTAATAACTACAACACTACATGTTTCGTATAAAAGTAAAAAAAAAACTATTAACTATTGATTGCTACAAATTATAAATGTCGACTAAGTATACATATGACAAATTGTGCAAAATGGTACTCGTAAATGTAATGTATACATATGGTGAAACGAAAAACGACAGTAACAATTAAAATATTAAGTATAGAAAGAACACACACATCGTGAATACACACATCGTGTGTATGATTACATGCATGTTCTTGGCTCCTTAAATTACTCGTCCCTGTTGCCATTGCCATTATTCTTGCTCGCCATCTTTTGTACCTTGGTGCCGGCACCTGATTGGCCGCTGCTCAATTTCTCATCAGGTTGGGGTTTGGAGCTCGAGGGAGAACCTTTTGACTGGTCACTTGACAAACTTTCCCCTTCAGACGCTTTGGGAGAATTCGATGAGGGAAAATCTTTTAAGATTGGTTTATTCATTGGCCGCTGGGGCGATTCTACGGCTGGTATCATCCTAGACGGATTGTTAATGTCTGGTACAAACAGTGGTGCCCCCATCTGCATAGGGATGTTGCCCAAATTTGGGAAATTTGGAATCATTGGAGCGTCTGCCCGGAAGTGGGGGGGTGGACCCATGTGTGGTTGTTGGTGGTGGTGGCCTGGATGATGTTGTGGAGGGTGTTGTGGAGGGTGTTGGGGAGGGTGTTGTGGTTGGTGTCCTCGCAGTTGCGTCGGTATCATGACGTTAAATGGGGGTAGCATTTGTCCGCCCATCATTTGTCTCACTGGAGGTGCGTCTGCGTTCTCTAAGGCTGCTTCTTTTGGTTGGGAAACTGAATCCTCTGCATCGTTTGCATCTGGCGATGACGTCGAATTTGGGTTTGAACCATCGGGTTTAGTATTGGATGACTGAGTATCTCGATACAGGTTGCTGCTATAGGTCGGCCCTGGTCCATAACTGTATGGTCCATAACTGAAAGCAGGTCCATAACTTGATGATCCATAGCTAGGAGCTTGTCCATTATAAGAAGCAGGTCCATAACTTGGAGATCCATAGCTAGGAGCTGGTCCATTGTAAAAGGCGGGTCCATATCTTGAAGGCGCATAACTTGAGGCAGATCCATAACTTGGTGCACTGTAACTTGGAGAATAGTTCAATGGTGATAAGTAGTTTGGTGAAGTGCCATAGCTTGTTTCGTCTAGGTAGCTAGATGATGACTCATAATTCGGCGCATAAGCAGGTCCATAACTTGGGGCTGACAATAAGCTAGGAGATGCACCGTAACCTAGCAATCCTCCTAATCCATGAGCAGATCTTCCATAGTTTGGCACGTTGCCATATCCATAACTTCCCCCGTAGCTTGATCCGTAGCTTGGAGCTTCATATGCTCCATTCACACTGTATCCCGACGAGATACTATGACTTGGCTTGATAGCGAGTTGAAGGAGTGCAATTGGAGGTGTGGGATGCAATTGACAATTCAAGCTTAATGGAGAGTTGCCTGGGCCACCTGCACTCCCATAACCATTACCATCAGAACGATATGCGTTACTGTAATGCCCTCCGCCATATCCTCCACCTAATCCACCATGATATGGTCTACCACCTAGTCCAGCAGTATATAATCCTCCATAATAAGGTTTAGCACCATAACCACCACCATATGATGGACCTCCAACATATTCTCCACCACCGTGTCCGCCAGAATATCCTCCTCCACCATAAGGTTTCTCACCATATCCACCACCATATGATGGCCCACCTCCAAAAGATTCTCCACCACCGTGTCCGCCAGAATATCCTCCTCCACCATAAGGTGTCTCACCATAACCAGAACTATGTCCACCTCCGTAGCCACTGTTGCCTTTGACATACGTTGTCTCGGTTTTCGTAATTTTAGGAAGACTGGGTAAAGGTATCGTCAGATATTTCGTGACGTCTTTTATTTCGTAGCTTGGACCACTACTGTAACCATAATCACTGCCGTACGAGGAAGCTGCGTTGTCGTCGTGGTGGGTTCGAAATTCTGGCATATCTTCTATTTTTTTGGGGACTGTGTCAGACCCAGAATCTCGGTAACTTTGGCCGGCGGCGTTTGGCTGAGAGTACAACACAAGTGTGGAAGGATGTGCTGGCACGGCGCTGTAAGATGGTGCGGGTGCTCCGGCGGTGTATGCGATTGGTTGGCTTGCATAAGCGCTAGAAGGTACATTCAACAACGACGGAGGAGAAGGGTAGCCTGATGATGGGACTGAATAGCTTGGTTGAGGATAACTCGTCAAGGGAGAGGAGTAGGATGGGGTGGCAGAATAAATTGGCGCAGAAGCAGGATGTGAAGCAGAATAGCTTGGTACAGAAGGGCCTGGGTAACTTGGATGAGAAGAGTAGCTGGGAGAATAACTTACAGGAGCAGGATAACTCGAAGCAGGAGAGGAATATACTGGTTTTAAACCGTAGGTCAATGGTTGTGATGAATAACTTGCTTGCGGTGAAGAAGAGCTGGCCTGAACTGGACTATAACTTGCAACAGGCACGTTATAACCTGGTTGTGAAGAACGGGATAACAATGGAGTATCGGTACGTGCGTAGCTTGACGGTGGAATGTAGCTAGGTACTGGGTAGCTGGGAGGATTGTAGCTGGGTACAGGATTGGGAGAACTGTAGCTGGGTACAGGATTGGGAAGACTGTAGCTGGGTACAGGATTGGGAAGACCGTAGCTAGGTACAGGATTGGGAAGACTGTAGCTGGGTACAGGATTGGGAAGACCGTAGCTGGGTACAGGATTGGGAAGACTGTAGCTAGGTGGTGAATAACTAGGAAGAGTGTGGATAGGCTTTGGATAAGCGGGAGCAGGACTGTAACTTGGTTGCAAATATTTATGTAATAAACTGGGAAGGGTCTGTGGATAGCTGACCTGAGGATACGATGGTGGTGAATTAGGTTTTAGGTAACTTGGTGGATATAAATTAGCACTCGGTGCAGAGTTGCTTGGCGAAGCACCGGAATATTGCAGTCCTCCATAGCTGCTTAAAAGATTAATACGAACAGGTCCATATGGAGAAGGTTGATATGCGTTGGCACTCCGAGCACTGTAGGCACCATTAGGTGACCCGGAGCCGTAAGCAGCCGCAGAAACTGACCCGCTGGCAGATCCACTTCCGGCGGGTGTCGCGTACCCGCTAGCTGAAGAAGAGCCGGATCCGTGTCCACTTGCAGCCGCGTAGCTCCCTGATGACGCAGGAGTGCCATACGGGGGTCCATACACGACGTTATGTGGTGCTGGTGCGGGGGGCGCGTATACAGGGACGTAGCCCACGGGGGCGGGATACCCCCCTGACGTCACACCAAGGGGGGCTGGGTTGGCTATGTAATGGCTTCCGTATGGCAAGGGTACGTAGCTATTAGCAGCGGCGTAAGACGCGGGAGCTGCGGACCCGCCACTGGTAGAGGAAGGACCGGGTGCGTAATTGTTACCGTTATAAGCAGGGATCGCGTACCCGGCTCCAGACGATGGTGCGTGGTTTGGCGCAACGGCTGCATATCCACCTGCAGATGACAGCGATCCGATACCTTGTCCTCCCGCCGCTCCGTACCCGGGGCCGTATCCGCCTGCAGATGACAGAGATCCGCTACCTTGTCCGGAGCCGGCGGCGTTGTAACCCGGAGACTAAAACATTCAAGAAAGGAATATAAATCAAGGGCAAACAAAATTTAACTCAACTCCTCAACTCAACTCTGAAAAAAATAGTATTTCAGATACATTTGTAAAAAATATATTAATGGCCAAAATTTGGGTTCTGTTCAGAGTCGTAAATTTACAAAATTTATTAAAAATCATGAGAATTTTTTTTAATTCTAGAAATCTTCAAAAATAATTTCAATAAGCCTTATCTCTTCCAAACAAGCCAGAAACTGAAAGGGTTAAACATGATACATTTTTAATATAAAAATTGTTATATCGTTCAAATAATAGTGTATAACACCATTTTTACTGCACTTTTGATACCATAAAATTCAAATAAATTATATACAAATAAATATTACGTATAACAAAAGTAACAACATCAATTCAATAATAATATTAATGAGAAAAACAATGATAAATTATAGCTTATTATTTATACTGCAATTAACTGAAACTATTTATTTAAATTTTTAGATTATTCAGCTATAAAATTATAAAACTGATTTATAAAAGAATACCTTATAAACAAGAGAACACAACGCCACAAAGTGTGATGGATCGAATTCGGATGACGTCATATTATGACGTAGCTCTCGAGTACGTCATAAAACAACATAACTAATTGATGTGTATTAATTAATTTACTTATACCTTTGAGTATTTGAAACAGGCAGATCAATAAATATTTCCTCTTAATCTCAACTAGTAAACCTGCGAAAAATGAACACCATAATACTAAAGCAGTGGACACTGGATTCCATTTATTTTTAAATTGCAATCATTAGGGTTGCAATTTGGAAACCTTTTAATTGTTAATTCTTTAATTAGCTTGCAAAATAACAACCGTAAGGATTAAAATATTTGAAACTTTATTAAACCCAGCGTTTAGTTTCTGACCATTTTTTCAGTATAGTGTGATGTTTTCACGATATAAGAAAAACATATATATTTTGCACGATTTTAGTGGTTATTTCTACGACTATCCCCATTACGTTAGTTAGTAAGTAAGTAAGTAAGTAATTTTATTTGTATTTTACAGCTTACATTATACTTGGATACTAATTACAGGATAGTATCTTAGTATAATATTTGTTAACAGTAATTAGAAGTATGTAAGTTAATGTAAACCATTGTTATGTTGCTAACATAAGCAATAGCTTGAGCGCTGTACAACATAACATGCACTTAATCTAGACTAAAAACTATACTTATTTGCTAATTGATATCTATATGAAAAGATGTAAAAATGAACTTTATATGAACTAAACCAGCCTGTACGGTAGCATTTCTTTTGATATCTTTAGCATGTTATCTATAATAAG
Organism: Isoperla grammatica; assembly: GCA_945910005.1. Classification (NCBI taxonomy): domain Eukaryota; kingdom Metazoa; phylum Arthropoda; class Insecta; order Plecoptera; family Perlodidae; genus Isoperla; species Isoperla grammatica. Next base: position 118,763,107 of record OX246737.1, read on the forward strand.
TTAGGCTAGTACACATGCAATTATTATTGATATTTTTTTATAGCTCTTGGAAGTTCTACTAAAACTCATTAGATTTCGAAAAAACAGTAATTTCCATTGGCTTGTCAATATTAGCAACCTGCCGAATAACTACAACATAAAGTATATAAAGCGCGACTCACCGGCACCGTGTTGCCAGATCTCTTGAATCGCTTGAGGAACCTCGGAAGCTCTTTGAGCTCTGCCTGGGCGACCTCGCCGGGCGTCTCGACGCTGCCAGGGTGCCCCCTTTCCCTCTCCTGGGCGTCGGGACGCTGGGCGAAGATAAGGGAAGACAAACACAGCAGCAGGGCTGTCGACGCCATCTGACGCGGGGTCGGGGCCATCGCAGTCTCGCCAACCTGTTGAACTGGCAACAAATAATAATTTTTTGTATGAAATCGGCCCATTGTCTAACTAAACTAACTAGGTATTGTGGTATTTGGAATAGTTGGGAAGGGCTGTTAGTATGACTCAATTCCTACTATCGCCTTTTCGTGACTGAGTAAAACCTCGAGGAAAACCTTATGTCAAGGATTACTTGTCGCGGTATCGAACCGGTGACTTCCCGAATTAGAGCGTAATGTTCTACCACTCTATATCGGTAAACTGTCACCAATGTCAGACAAATCAGATTTCAGATTTCGACGATAACACGGCTAGTTTTAGAAAAATAAAACACGCATTGCCATTTTATTGTTTTGCGAGTTACGCTCCATTATTTAACATTTTTAAATACCAGAAACTCGAATATGGATTACAAATTATTGGATTCTGTTAATGATATATTTTCCACACCGAAAATTTAGTAAATAAAATTTGACGAATACAAATTCAGGTATTTATCATTCTGGATGAATTAATGTTAAATAATTTAATAACTGTTACATATTTCGGGGGTTTTGTTAATTTTGTTAGCTACATTTTACATTTGTTTGAAATATAAAAAACGTGTAATAATAGTATTATCCATGCAATAAACAAATATACTCATTATAACATGGCAACGTTATAGATCGTTTAATCGGGAATCGTCTGAATAGATGCGTGAACACCAAAATGAATATACATATGACAGTATAATCTAATATGAATTTGAACCAAAATAAATAATTTTACGAAGTTTTAGTTGACATACTTCAAAGAAAATGTTTATCTACGGCACAAATTGTACACAAAATGTTACACAAATTTTGCACCAACAATTATTTTCCAATGATATGAAAATTTGCAACAAAATAATTAATAAATGAATAAAATAGCCTAATGTTTTAGTCTACTCACCAAAGGGTCTAGTGTGGTCGGTAGGGCCTTAGCGCGATAACAGGATCTGACAACTAGCTTAGTATCGGTCTGCTACGTCAAGAAGTGAACTAAAGTGTATCGTATGATGATCTTGAAGAAATTAATTTGAAACTATGCTGACGCGTTTCCGTAATAAAAATATGCAACTGCATGGCAGGTACAAAGGAGCGATTGCTTGATGCTGACACCAATTATTTGTCTCTACCTCCTTTTCAGCTTAACTTTGATCAAAGGAATTAAGGAAAGAAAGGTGGCGCGTGTTAGGATATTGGGAAATACTTCTCCCAGCTGATTTATATATTTTCGAATCGGTAGGCAATTGAAATTATAAAGAAACGAAGATTATAATAACTGACTAAAATGTAAAATATTCCGACATAAAGTTTCCTCCATTTACGCAGCAAACAAATTCTGTTATAGTGTCCCTGTCATTTTGGGTCATCTAATTCCTCTTGACGTCACACCAGGATCTTATCCTAGATTACTTTAAGTTATGAAGTAATTATTGCAACACAGCGCATATATATAACATAAAGGAGTACAGTCCCCGGTTTTTTCGAGAAATTTCGGAAATCGTTCCAGTTGCCATCAAGTCTCACTGATGAAATTGTTCTATGCGTATTACGGTGGTCTATTTTTATATTCAGGCACCATTTGTGTTCGTAATTTTGTTTAGCTTATATATCAATTTTGTTAGTGTAATTTGTATCGATTTTCGTTTTATTATATTGTATGTTATTCTGTGTCATATGGCAACCACTTTGGCTGCAGAGACCGAATAACGGTTATTATTATTGTTAGCAGTATACAATTTAAACCAGAAAATCTCAAACTTGGATTGTTGCCAAACACCAACATTTGTTTAAATCGTGAATAACACTGAAATTCATGTTGATCGTACTGAAAAACCGCGAAAAACATGAACAATCAGACATTTTTACATTGCGAGGCAATATGGCTGGTGTAGACGCAAGATAATATTATATTATAATCGGTCCAATCTAAGTTCTGAAAAAAAATGAAAATAGCCAGAGTTTCTCAAGCCACCCTGAATAAGAACATATTCAAAATTTTCACTTGAAGGGCTCTCAGTGTAGGGTTTGGGGAGGGGGGGGGGGGGGGGGGGCTAAGTCGTAAATGAAAAGCTATACACGTCAAAATACAAGAGATATGGATATAAACCCATCGAAATACATCTATTGCTGAATAAAAACCGAAATTTCTTGATTCAGATTCGAAATTTACTGTAATAAAATAAAAGCATTTTCACTAACTTCTCTTATTAGTGATCTCATCATGTATTTGTAGATGTTCAATACAATTTTATTTTGTTCCACGTGGTATAAATTTTATAGTACAACGAATAAAGATTTTATCTAAAAAAAAAAAAAAGAAAAATTACTCGGGCTGACGAGGCGCATTGCTGTGTCTACAAAGTTGATTGACATATGCGTGTCTTCCCTGCTGATGACGCACATTCTAGCAGACTTCGCGCCTGAACTGCCAAGGCTTCGTTGCGACACAACACATAACCCACACATAATTTTTATGCCTGAATATTTGTCTATAGTAATCAAATAGTCTCTCGTAATAATAATATATGCACAAGCAACAGATTGTTGGTTTTTTAGTATTGTTTAAAATAATTAATGCTATGGTAATAATGTGATTATAAACAATGAAATATTCATTAGTATGTCAAGATAAAACAATAATAATAAATTAGGTATTCCTTTCACTCTCTCCCGTATGCTGTGCCTGATAAAATAATTCCATAGCAACCAAGTGTTGCTCAAAATTAAGTGGATACTGTGGATCTGGGGCTATAGTCTCAGCATTCAGCATGTAACCCAGGAAAACCTCCCGAAAAATGTTGTAAAAGTGATGACAACCTGTTGCCTGAACAAACTGGCGACCTCTCTCTGCTAAGCAATCCTTATCGTGCGGAGGGGGGGGGGGGGGGAGGGGAGGGTGGTATGTAACAAGATGTATGGTCTCAGATTACTCACACATACGTTATGGTGCAGTGCAGCTTTAAAATGTGTTACAACAAACATATAATTATATATTATATTTTACATAATAAAGTGTAACTTTCAAACAGCGTAGTATTAGGTAATGACACCATATTACACTATCAGTGCATTCTTATTGATGTTGCAATCAATTGCATGTTGCTAACGCGGAAGGTAAATGAATGGACCTTATCACCATTTCACAATCACGGGAGCTTGGAATGCAAGGGCCGAACTGAATGCTTACATGGGACTTTGAAACTTGGCATGCTTTTACCGTTTACAGTGAAAGAAACTATAATATTAAATATATATATTAAATAAATGTGTGACACGCTACAAAGATACCAAACATAATTAATATCAAATCACAGGAAGATCAGTTTACATTCTGGAAATAATATATTTGACAAATGCTCCCCCCCCCCCCCCCCCCAACGTATAGACATTTTCATTTTCTCTCATATGAATCTTCGGTTGGGGCATAACTGTTGCACAAACAATACTTTTGTGTTCTTTGGTATTGGTGTCATCTTCACCGTAAACTATGCTTGTTGCCTATATTTACATACTGAAATAGAAATCCCTTCCTTGGTCAAGGATCAATATTGAGATATCGCACCTAGCGTTGGGTAAATATGGGAAGATTTGCAACGGCTTTTCGGTAACATTGGTCTCGTTCATTAGTCTTGTCATTGATGGGTTCATAGAATCATCAAGGTTGTGAATGATTATGACAAACATGCAGACATGATCTATGATCGCACTATTCACGCAGGAAGCAACTCTGAAGAAAGCGAAAGAGGAAACTATGCGATAGTAACTGCTGACAGTAGCATGGGGAGGATTACGTCATAAGCGAAAATAGGTGAAGTACTTTGGACTTTGCTTATTACCTCAAAACTACAGTTATTTCCAAACCCAACTTAGAACGTTCATCTCAGCACATACATTAAAAAAAAACTGTGTGTTTGACCATAATTTGGATTATAATAATCAATGTGTTTATGTTCTTGCTTGTTTAACTTTCCTCGTGGAAATAGCCGGAGAAAATGAGAAGACAATTATTTGTTTGTGGGTTGTTTATTGCAATTATACCAGTTACATGAATAATTCATTGATTTACTCAATAATGTCCCAATGTCATTGATCGTACGTTATAAATTAAGTCCAAACGAAAACATAGAATTTATTACCAGCTTGTAGAACAGAAACACTTCTGAGGCATAATCACTGCTTTCTTAGGCAACATTTCGCAGAATTATTCTGCATGACTTTCTCCCGTTTAGACTTGTACTACACAGCAAATCACTCTAGTTTTTATGTATTATATGAAAAAAAGAAACAACACAAAAATGCCATTTAAACGCAAGATGGTTATGTAGTGCTCAAATATTCATCACTCTAGAAGCCACGCTACACTCCGAGATAATCTCTGTATCTTGACGAGTATTTAGGCTGCAGATGTGTTGCTCCCGGCTGTACCAGTCTGCTGGGATGTGTAGGACATGGCTGTGAGTTAGGGCACCAGTACGCCCAGCGCAGTGGCCAGTGTATAGTGTACTCCCTCGGACGCCCATCAATGTACAGGAGGGCTGTGCGGGGTCTAGGATGCAGCTGGCGAACATGCGGCGATATCTGTCTATAGTGGGCTCGGTATTTCGTGGGTACTTGAACGTCAGCTAATGTTGTTGAAGGAGATGACGTTCCTTGCCGTTCTCCTGAAACAAGAGTTGAAACAAGTGTCCTGAAACAACACACACAGTTGCAGTGTATAAGTTGAAATGACTCGTGAGGCTTCAGACAGTGGCGTATCCAGGAATTGGGAAAGGGGGGGGTTTTCAACCCATATTATAGAGAGTGGAGCCGAAACATAATTGGGGTTCCGGGGGGGGGGGGGGGGAGCTGGCCCGAAAAAATTCTCTTCAAGGTCATTTTAGTGCAAATCTGTGCGTTTTACAGCGGCCAACTGAAACATGATAACTCAGTTTCTGGCAACAAATTTTTTCCTTAGCACCTCAATCAATAATTTGCATATTTTTCGTATTGCTTTTGCTTTTAATAATCACAACAATATACAATAATTATAAAGTAAAACATCTGTCTATTGAAATACTGTCTTTTGATACTGTCTATTGAAATGTCAACGGTCATTTTCCATGTTTCCTTTGCAAAAGGGGGGGGTTTTGTCCCCCCCTCCCCCCCGTGTATACGCCACTGGCTTCAGATGTGACTCATGCACCATGTATCATCATTGTTATCCTGGGTCTCGCTATTCTATAAATACGTGCATTGTTATCCTGGGTCTCGCTATTCTATAAATACGTGTATGTCGTAGAGCGAATTCATCACCGACATTGTTAACGAATTATATACACGTAATTAAATTTGTTGAAAGGGGTTTTAAGTAATAATAATGTTTCATACGAAACCTGTCTAGGGGCAATCCATTCCTTCCTTCAGGTGACTAACTAGTAACTATAGGTATTTTATTTATTTATTTTATTGTAATTAAGGTCAGTGTAGGGCACAATGCCCTCTTTAGCCTGATGAGTGATGATTGATGAATGATAATGAGGAAGCGAGGAGGGGAAGCCTGGTACCGGCACGTAGCCTACTCCTGTCAAAAAGTACCAAGGGGACCATCGGCTTTACGTCCCATCCGAAAGGACGGTGTAACTTTGACCAGTCATATAGGTTCCTCCACTAACCTGTACTGCCGAGCAGTTGACGAGAAGAACGAAGCTGTTACACAAGCTTTCGAACCCTCCAATCTGCTCTAAAAAACGGTAACTAGTGTTTCAGAGGTGAGTGGTCACCCATCCACCTCCTGACCTAGCCCGAGGTTGCTTAACTTCGGTTAACCGTTGGCTAACTATAGGTAGTAGGTATTGCAGCATTTGGTATAGTAGGGTAGGAATGTCCGAGGGCTGAAGTATGACTCAATCCCAGCATTCACCTTGGGACTGAGAAAACCTTCGGGAAAAACCTTCAGTCAGGAGTGTCGCTGGCCGGAATCGAATCGTCGACCTTCCGAATCCCGAATTCAAGCCTCACGTCTTACCGCTGTGCCAAAGGGGTTGTTATTGGCGCACAGACCCAACCCCACAGCCATCTCTCCCACAGATAGAAAACGTCAAAACAGATCCATAGGCGTGGACTAATGTTTTCATTGTAGGTTATAGTAACACCTGCTTTGTCAAGGGCAACCTGTATTCCCGAAGGGACAATACTGAGCGTTATTGGGCCGTTTACATAAATAACTAGTGATTATTGACTAACCCCCGTGTCTAAGCCACAGGCTTCTTTCATTGGCTGGGAGGGAGAATACTGCGCTCTGATTGGCTGTGACTAAGGTTGGTCTTGACTTGACCAAGGAATTGAAATATGTTCAATTTCTTAGTCAGGTCAAGACAAACCTTAGTCACAGCCAATCAGAGCGCAGTATTCTCACTCATAGCCAATGAAAGAAGCCTGTGGCTTAGTCAAGTGGGCTAGTCACTAATCACTAGTCATTTATGTAAACGGCCCCTATTGCAACTTGAGGACTACTTGCCAGGTATAAAGGTGACAACACTTTCAAGAAGGGTAGAAAGAAAACGCTGACGCTCCACGAAATTGCCAACAAGTATATCTACAACACACCTTGTTTGAGCAGTAGCTGTCTCAACATGCTATGTTGTCTTGTACACAAAGGCAAAACTTGAGTCGCGTTTATGTAGCGTTCTCTATGCGGTCCGCGCTGCCCACCCGGCGTTCCAAACACCGTAGAAACCAGAAGCACTAACAAACACACACATGGACGATCCATGTTCACCACTACTGTGAACACGACGCACACAACTAAATAGATGAATCTGCCCGTCAGCATTCAGAGAACATCTTACTCCGACATAAAGGACTAGTTGGCCACAATATAACGACTACCTATCTAATATTACATGTACAACTGATGCTTGTCTAAATAAATACAGTGTATGATCTCATCTCAATACAATGAGATGATCAGTAAGAGAAGAGGGGTGGGGGGGATGGGGTGTACTCGATACGAACACAATATATCAAAGCGACATTTTTATTTTGGTTTCAACGTAAATTTTTAAATTATCCATAAAGCATAATAATATATTTTAATAGTGCTTTAAAAGAATTACATCTTAACGGTTTAGGAATATAAAATAGTTATCAACAATGCTCGCCGTTATTTCCGAACACATTACACCTCGCTCGGACTAATTGCAAAGAGTTTAGTAAGATGTGACAAGGGAACTTGTTTGTTAAGACGATTGTCACATCAAGAAATCACAATACAGCCACAATCATCTCAGCAAAACAATGCTTAACCGTAACCGCCCATGAAATTCATGATCAATGTCTTTGTCATTTATTTCAGAGTTGGCGTCGTGTTTTGTGTACACTATAACATTGCGCTATTTGCTATAATCATGTCAAACGTGTTCTTCTTTGTTCTTTCAGAGAAACCAGAAAAGAGATAATCGAGCCGAGGTCGTTGCTGTGTGTCAAGTGCATCGTGGTCTACCTGAAAGCAAGTAAGAAGCACAACCCCCCCCCCCCCCCCCCCTCCACCCCCACTTCCCCCTACCCCTTTCAGTAATACCTTGTGACTTGTAGAACACACTGTTAATTCCATAGCCTTTACTCTCTCGTCTACTTTGGGCGTCTCAGGTCAAAGCTGAGGTAGGTAGCAGGGCCCCTATCCTGAAAGGTCCAACTTTGTAATTAATTCCATGGTACACCTCGTTGTAAGTCAACTGTCTACTATCAAATGACAATGTGTTTGTTTTGTATCAAATGGCAAAACTGTCGTCAATCACAAACCTTGTAAAACATTACTACAATGGATGACTTAAATTTATAAGTTTTTAAATACAAACGACTGAAAAGTTGAATTGAGAAAACGAGATGAAAAGATTGAGTTGGACCTTTCAGTACTGCTAGCGCTGTGAGCGGCAGAAAGTCGCGCCTGAGACGCCCATTAAACTCAATTGAGATATCTGCAAGAGTGACACCAGAACCCACCAAGTTCGCATATACAACGTCCCCATTAAAAATCAGTTCTTGTAACTGAGTGGGTAGACACGATAAAAATATATCTATTTATATTTATTTTTTTACAAATGCAAGAAATATCTTATTGTATAATTAATGAAGTTCTGTACTGCTATAGTTTCATAAAATAAAATACCTATTTCAAACTTTCTATCATTGGTGACACTGTCATGCAAAATATACATAGTCTTCTCTTTCAATCTTCGTTCAACCTCTATACTCGAAATTCATGAACAATAAAATAATAATAATTGTTGTTTGTAGGGTACATACCAACTTTATCTGCAGATGTGCCCCTCTATGGTAGATCTATTAAGATTGGAGGTAAATTTTTAATTTGAATCGGCTACTACAAGTTTACATTTCAACTTAATTTAACGTCTTAAAAAGGTTTAAAAAGTGTTAGAAATTAAAAACTACCTCTATGCCCACTGGGAGACTTATACGCCCACCATACCCCTCCTACGCCCATATTGATAGTGTGCATCCATTTTGTTGTCTTACCGTTTAAATGTACTGGTTGTGTTGCATTTAGATGTCCATGCGGAGGGCTTGTTTCGCGTCGGAGGTCGTAAGCTGAAGACCCTGAGGATCCTATCGGCTATTACCGATGGTAACTTCTTGAAACTAGCCGAGGAGTTCCTCCACGCCCCGATAGAGTGCGGCATGGCTCTCTTGATGTTTGTATCCGGTATGAAGACGCCGCTGATCCCTCTTAGAGTCCAGGAGCTGGTGCTCGGTATGTTCTATCCCGCTTCTTAATCCGCTCCAGACGTTGCGTCTATTCGCGTTTCTTCCATTTCTTATGTAATCGGCTAGAAGTAATGAAACTCTTCGCCTAGCCCTCCACTCGACTCGTACTTTTGTCGGGAAAACCTTTTCGTGTATATACGCCGGGCGCAGGTGCCCTTGAAAAACTTTCGTCTCCATTTGTACTAGATTTACCAACGTCGGGTGGAAAACCACGCAACACGTAATTTTGTTTTGCGCCGTCCATCCACATCCTCCACGTTGCGCGTAACAGCCGGAATAGTGTTTTTTCCCTTCCCCGAATAGGGAGTATTCACGTGACGTCACATCGGCCATATTGGAGGCCACCTATAGTACTATTTCAAGTTTCATTTAGCTGTCAATAGAAAACGAATAATATTGTTTACGAGGAAATATGAGAGTTTGAACACGTTGATTAAAGTTATTTAAGTTGTTTTTCAGTAATAATAGCAAACCAAAGTTGAACGGTTGAACTTCAACCTAACGCCAGCTGAAACATTGTAACAATGAACTACCAATCACATGCCATTGTGGCCTCCAGTATGGCCACCATGCGCAATATGTTAATACAGTATACACCGCGTATAGACCAAAAGGTCGATGGTATAGACGCATAGTCTAGAGCTGGCTTGATATGCCATTTAGTAACTGCGTTATTGGGCCTGTACATCTATTGTACTCGTAAATCACCGTAGTCTTGTCCCGAAACAACATTACCGATGCGGTTGTCAATGGTCATACACGAGAGTGGCCAATTAGCGATCGGTATTTGTATATATATTGAGTTGCTACAGAACCCCATGTCACAAAAATGCGCATTTTCAAGTTTATTCTTAAATGTGTGTTACTTTAGAATCCCTTTACTGTGCCTTTACATTTTTACGAAGAAACACCATCCATCCATAAAAACACCACCTCCAACGAGAACCGTCCATATGCTCCAAAGGTATATGATGTGGGTTTGAATGTTAGATTCTTTGTAGAAACACCACAAGTCAGGGACTTATGGTGTTTCTGTCGTCAAGAAGGTTGTAACTATAGGTATCAAGGAATGTAGCGATTCAATTGGGGTTCGCTGGTTGGTCACAAATTACTGTAAGGTTGTTTTGGGACAACTTTAAATACGTTTACCGTGAGAAAGACATTGCTCTATGGTCGTCCATGCAGCGGAGAACAGTGGCGTGTCCCCGCAGACAGTGGCCCGTGATGCAATGGGGCTGATGAAGCAGGAGCTGACAGCGCGTCACATGGAACTGTCCTCCGTCATATTGATATTCGTGTAGCTTACCGTGTGAAAGACATTGCTCTATGGTTGTCCATGCAGCCGAGAACAGTGGCGTGTCCCCGCAGACAGTGGCCCGTGATGCAATGGGGCTGATGAAGCAGGAGCTGACAGCGCGTCACATGGAACTGGCCTCCGTCATCTTTGAGCTGCTCTATTACGTCGTCATCGCGAGGAACTCCAACGAACTGGACACTAGCAATCTACCCGTAGTCTTACTACCCTCGTTCTTCAAAATGAAGGTAAGGTTCTGAATTTGTTCTTACAGATTCCTCTCTCCTCCCCCTCACGATTTAGGTCGGTATTCATAGTCGTTCTCTACCCCTAGGGTCGCCCGTTGTTGCCAGGTAACAGTTTCATGCATGTTATTTCCCATGTAGAAAACCAATCCTTAGCAACACCGGGCGCCCCTAGAGGAAGGGGGAATTCTTAGGTTGGAATTCATAGTCGGCCCCTACACCTAGGGGCACCCATTGTTGCTATGGATTTGTTTTGTTTATGGGAAATAACATGGAAACAACTGTTACCGTGGTAACAATGGGCGCCCCTAGGTGTAGGGGCCGACTATGAATTCCAACCATAGTCGGGCCCTACACCTAGGGGCACCCATTGTTGCTATGGATTTGTTTTGTTTATGGAAAATAACATGCAAACAACTGTTACCTTGGTAACAATGGGCGCCCCTAGGTGTAGGGGCCGACTATGAGTTCCAACTATATGAATTCCGGCAGTCAATGAATTTTAGCATTGTTTGTATGATTCCAATATTCGTGCGATTACGTATACCAGTCCGACTCTGAGCCAACTCATCTTACCTCGATATAGGGTTTACTTAGTTATAGGGCGTTTGTGCGGATGCCCTACATTTACCTCGTCCTATAGCTCAATTACATATTTGATTTTACAGCGCGGATCAGTGAAAATGCTCTTGGTAGCCTATTTTTTTTTACACTATCCCAGGGCTAGTAGAAAAATTATTAATTTGTATCCCTGTCTGTAACTGTCTTATTTAAAAAATGGGCTCTGCGGGAGATTCTAAGGACCAGAAACGAAAAAATATGAGTAATTCTTTTCCGAAGTATTTGGAATATTGTACAGAAATTGGAATTCATATGTGTTGTGTGTTGTTTTTTGTTAGAGGTCCATTCAATTATTTTACTAAAGGTAGGTCTAAAGGTAGTCTTCAGAGCTTTTGGCGGGTGCTTTTGCCAGAAAGATCCCTTCCCCCACCCTTGGGTCAGCCAGTATTATTATGAGACACACCTTACATAAAACTCAACTGATTTATCTCCTCCATCCTTACAGTCAGTTCACTTACCAAGATGGCGGCAAATATCCTGGACCTTCAACGAGATGATACTGATCTCGCCTTCCACGCTCGTGCCGGCTGCTTTACCACAACGAGGATGGTACCAGTAGGAACAATCTTCTCTATAATAAAGTAGGGCTTCACTTTCCCATGCTGACTATGTTGGCAGGTATTTGGTTGGTTATATGGGTTTATTTCTCCTTCCAAAGCAGAAGTTCCGGGGTAAGATTCCAAATTCGGGCGTTTTTTTTTTTCTTAACTTAGGGCATTGATTTTACACGGTTAAATTTTACCATCCAACTTCTGGATTTCAGTGACTAAAAAACATCAATGAAAAATATCAATTGTATTGGACTGTATCCTGACTGATTTCATGTGATTTTATTTTCGGAATCAAGAAGTTGAATGAAAACATTGGACGATGTACAGATTTGAAAGTCATATGATAGTCGATTAAATTGCTATCTGTTTATGAACACCAACCAATTTACTTCCAAGGTAGTAATGTACAAATCACCTTTTCATGTGAGTATATTTTCTAATTCAGACATTATTCCATAAATCGCGTTTCCAAAATAAGCTCGAAAATATTAAAATCTGTATCTAAGCTAACTAAGCCTACCCATCACTATCAGTGCTTGTTTAAAAGTTTTATATTCTCGTGTATAAAAATACTATCTACTTAAATTTTTTTTCATTTGCATCAGCACTATCAATAGGATTTGCATCGTACTCATCAGATTGCTTCGTCTGTAAGTGTCGACGACCCTCATTTCCGGTTGGCCGTCAGTGCTGATCCAAGGCTGTAATCTTCTTATCACGGATTTTGACTAAGACTTCTTGGTATATCTACAAGATCTTATCTCTTCCTTGTGAAGCATATCACCCATAGGCCAATCACGATACAGCTATTTAATTGCTCATTTGCATTCTACATTGCACTGGTGTGACGCAAGAAATTTTGTTTTGATTTTCAACAATTCGATTCTCATTAAAATTCATTCTAAGACATGCATGATGACATGGCATTCAGAATCAAGTTTAATATCATCTTTTACATTACACGTATAATATGGTATAATGAATCTTCAGTCGAGTTTGTACGTTATCTTGTCTGCGGTCTATATTGTGTAGCTTTTTGCCAGCTCGCGACAGCAGGATCCCTTTGTCGGTGTTTTTTCCGTGTTACCTGTGATGACTCTGTTTGAGATGTTCGTTCACTCCACGATTTATGTTTTGTCTTGCCACACCTAGTCGCTTCTCTTGACTTCGTTGCATCCTTTGCTCTAGCGTCACTCTTTACATCAGCTGGAGGACTTTCCTCTTCGTTGGTCTCCTTCGCTAGAGGCAAGAGTTCCGCGCTATCTTGGTCACCCCTGAATGTGGAGAAAAACGTCATCGATTAAGGCGAACTTCATTGTTTTAACAAATCTCGGCTTAGCTTGAGTACAATTGACAACAATGAGAGCGGAATTATAAAATATTCTGCTATCTTGTTGCATCCATGGCATCCCCAATTGTGGTTGCCAATTTCATAATACTTGGTGTTATTTTTTTTTGTGTCCTGTTTATATCTACATATTTATCTGCATTCTACAGCTGTTGTACTAGTTCTTACCGCATCAAAAAGCCCCTTCACAACAGAACGTATTGTGATTGTGATCTCAATAAGCATTATACAAAGCTAGAATAACTAGAATTTAATAGCAATTGTGATGTTCAATCTTGATTCTATACTGGGTTACGCATGTTAATAATATTACCAATATATAGAGACAAATATAGAGGTATACTAGTCCCAACGAAAGTATTCGCTTACCGATCTCAGGTCATTGTCTACTGGCCCCTTTCAACCGCGCCTTTTGAAAGAAAATCAACAGATACCTGCGTTCTTTCACACATTCGTAAATGCATGCTTCGGCTTAGTCGAGTGCACAGGCGGTTTGGCCACACCCACCGTTACAGGTAACCAACGGAAGATTTTAAATTATCTCCAATGGACCTGTTTATATTAGCTAGATGGTAGGAATAAGCGAAGCAGAAAGATAAGTTGTCACCTTGGACTCAACTGTGTCGTAAGCATCAGAATACTTTCGTTGGGACAAATATGGGACAAATATTGGGCCAACATTATGTGCTGGCTAGAGTGCTTTTTGATATGGAAAGCCTTATAGGATAGCTCTCGCTGCGTCTTCCATATTATACACTGGGGATTTTTAGTTTTGATTTTTAAGCTACGTAGGGAAGTACGAGTGCAATAAGAGAACCTATCATTTAGTTAAAGCCTACATTTTAGCTGTTTTGTGCATTGTAATGTTTGTGCATAGTGCAACTGCACACTCATGCAAATCAATTATTGTAGGCTTGCTGGTTTTATTTACACTTGCGTGGCATTCATTTAAAGTTCAAACCGATGATAAATTAAAGTTTGGGATGTATATATTGGTATGTGAGATTGTCTGCATAGAAACACTCGAACACTTTGTACAATCTAAACTCCAGGGCCCAGATTCACAATGGTGCCTAAGTGCTAAGACGTCCTAGTTAAGGCAAATATTAGTGATATAAATCACGCATATTATGTCGTTCTGCAATGTCATAAAGATAAAATATAGTAAAATATCAAAAATGTAATAATATTTTATTTGTGAATTTGTAGTATTACACGCAGAGATGATGTATCTTGATTTATCTAGATAGGATTTGCCTAACTTAGGACAACTTAGAGTTAGGCATCTTTGTGGATCCAGGCCTTGCAGTGCAGTTGGTAAACATATTGATTGTATAAACTTGAAATAAATAAATGAAAAATGGTTTTAGCAGTGCTCGCGCTTTCCGCGCTTTTTTTTTTAGTGTAAACGTCACACCGAATAAAGGAGGTTAGGTCCCAGCAATGTCCGGTAATTTTTAATTTAACATAGCATTTTAATTTCGCTCTCGTTTACACATTGTAAATTACGCTGTTTAGTAAAATATAATTTATAAGCGCAAGTACCGCTAAAGATACATAGTAATTAATTCTTACATGTGACAGTTACAGCAGCCTAGACACATCAACTTGAGGCAGCCGTCAGCGCAGGCTCTACATGCCTTACAAATAATCCCCATACCTGACGACTACGATGAGTATGAAGATGAATGTAAAAATAGGAAAAATAAAGAGTGGAAGCCACATTTTTCAACTCCACAAAACAAATTTGTAATTTTCATTCCAAGATTGGTTATCTTTGAATAATATTGTAATTATTTCACTTTTGTTTTGTTTACATTTATGAAACTAAATCGCCGCCCTCTATGTCCACGAAATTAGTATTAAGTTGTTTACTCATAACAAAGTAGATAAAGCAGTTTCCCCTAGAACTTTTTTATCGACTGTGCTACAATAGTAAACCAAACCTACAATCGTATTTGAAAAGCCAGTGGTCTTGATATTAAATATTGTGTTGGCTGATTCGGTTACTTCAATGTCCTCAGATAATGGAACACAATTAAAGTATAGCTATGTACAAAAAATAAAATATCAGAAAATGTCACATCTATACACCGGGGTACCCAAGTTTTATTCACATTTTTCAAAAACTTAAAAATAAGACAAAATGCTGACAAACCTGTCAGATGGTTCTAGCGCTGCCACGCCCACTCATTAAAAAAGGAATTTCAATTGATATGATATAAAATTAAAAAATTGTGATGTTTATTGAACAGCAATTCTGAAATACAGGAAATCACGTGCATAGCTGAGTACACTGTAGAACAAATTATATACATATTACACAGAACAAAATGAGTGGGTACCCAACAAAAATATGTATTATACAAGTGTAAATTGTATTCAGTGCAACGAACTAAAACATTACGTTGCAGAAATTGTAGTAGAATACGCAAATTCTGATGACAATACAAGTAACCATAAAACACTTTGCTCTTCTGATTTAAGTTATCACGAAGAACAGGTATTAAAGTTGTCCCAACGTAAGAAGTCTCATGCTTACGCAATAGCTGAACTCAATAGTAGTAACTACACATTTCTACTTCACTAGATGATATTTTATGACAGTACCGGTATATTGGTTCTCTCGAAATTCCAAACACAGTGGGCGTGACAAAACTAAAAGGCTTGTGCACTCCACTAACCGGGAGACCGTCTTTACGAATTTGGGAAAGAACGCCGGTTCCATTCATTGCCGTTGAAACAGCGTGCATGAAAGAGGCAGTAGACAAGGATCTGAGATAGGCATGAGACTGGTTATGTTGGGACTATAGTATACAAAGTCCACACCGAAAAACTTGTTTTCACTTAGGCAACCACGAATCATATACATACATCTACAACTTGCTTCCATGAAACTGTAAACATAGAAAGCCCGGATGCAGAGTTTCCATGCACTTGATTTTTCATGAGAAAAAAAACCTTGACGATCAAGTTAAGTTGAGTTCCAAATACAGACTCGGCTGCTTTGCAATATTGCAATATTTCCTGGTATATTGGCGCTATAATAATGGATTATTCAGTACGGACGGTTGGGTTCGTCAACTGGAATCAAGAGCAGCAGCAACTTCACACCATCTTGATCCCAGTGTCTGGACGCAATGTGAGGTCAATGCTGACTCCTCTTGTCAAGTGACGCAGCAGCAACGTCACCACCATCTTGACCTCAGAGTCTGGACGCAATGTGAGGTCAATGCTGACTCCTCTTGTCAAGTGACGCAGCAGCAACGTCACCACCATCTTGACCTCAGAGTCTGGACGCAATGTGAGGTCAATGCTGACTCCTCTTGTCAAGTGACGCAGCAGCAACGTCACCACCATCTTGACCTCAGAGTCTGGACGCAATGTGAGGTCAATGCTGACTCCTCTTGTCAAGTGACGCAGCAGCAACGTCACCACCATCTTGACCCCAGAGTCTGGACGCAATGTGAGGTCAATGCTGACTCCTCTTGTCAAGTGACGCAGCAGCAACGTCACCACCATCTTGACCTCAGAGTCTGGACGCAATGTGAGGTCAATGCTGACTCCTCTTGTCAAGTGACGCAGCAGCAACGTCACCACCATCTTGACCCCAGAGTCTGGACGCAATGTGAGGTCAATGCTGACTCCTCTTGTCAAGTGACACAGCAGCAACGTCAACACCATCTTGACTCCAGAGTCTGGACGCAGTGTGAGGTCAATGCTGACTCCTCTTGTCAAGTGACACAGCAGCAACGTCAACACCATCTTGACTCCAGAGTCTGGACGCAGTGTGAGGTCAATGCTGACTCCTCTTGTCAAGTGACGCAGCAGCAACGTCAACACCATCTTGACCCTAGAGTCTGGACGCAGTGTGAGGTCAATGCTGACTCCTCTTGTCAAGTGACGCAGCAGCAACGTCACCACCATCTTGACCCCAGAGTCTGGACGCAATGTGAGGTCAATGCTGACTCCTCTTGTCAAGTGACGCAGCAGCAACGTCACCACCATCTTGACTCCAGAGTCTGGACGCAGTGTGAGGTCAATGCTGACTCCTCTTGTCAAGTGACGCAGCAGCAACGTCACCACCATCTTGACCCCAGAGTCTGGACGCAGTGTGAGGTCAATGCTGACTCCTCTTGTCAAGTGACGCAGCAGCAACGTCACCACCATCTTGACCCCAGAGTCTGGACGCAGTGTGAGGTCAATGCTGACTCCTCTTGTCAAGTGACGCAGCAGCAACGTCACCACCATCTTGACCCCAGAGTCTGGACGCAGTGTGAGGTCAATGCTGACTCCTCTTGTCAAGTGACGCAGCAGCAACGTCACCACCATCTTGACCCCAGAGTCTGGACGCAGTGTGAGGTCAATGCTGACTCCTCTTGTCAAGTGACGCAGCAGCAACGTCACCACCATCTTGACCCCAGAGTCTGGACGCAGTGTGAGGTCAATGCTGACTCCTCTTGTCAAGTGACGCAGCAGCAACGTCACCACAATCTTGACCCCAGAGTCTGGACGCAGTGTGAGGTCAATGCTGACTCCTCTTGTCAAGTGACACAGCAGCAACGTCAACACCATCTTGACTCCAGAGTCTGGACGCAGTGTGAGGTCAATGCTGACTCCTCTTGTCAAGTGACGCAGCAGCAACGTCAACACCATCTTGACCCTAGAGTCTGGACGCAGTGTGAGGTCAATGCTGACTCCTCTTGTCAAGTGACGCAGCAGCAACGTCACCGCCATCTTCACCCCAGAGTCTGGACGCAATGTGAGGTCAATGCTGACTCCTCTTGTCAAGTGACGCAGCAGCAACGTCAACACCATCTTGACCCCAGAGTCTGGACGCAGTGTGAGGTCAATGCTGACTCCTCTTGTCAAGTGACGCAGCAGCAACGTCACCACCATCTTGACCCCAGAGTCTGGACGCAGTGTGAGGTCAATGCTGACTCCTCTTGTCAAGTGACACAGCAGCAACGTCAACACCACCTTGACCCCAGAGTCTGGACGCAGTGTGAGGTCAATGCTGACTCCTCTTGTCAAGTGACGCAGCAGCAACGTCATCACCGCGTCAACACCATCTTGACCCCAGAGTCTGGACGCAGTGTGAGGTCAATGCTGACTCCTCTTGTCAAGTGACGAAGCAGCAACGTCATCGCCGCGTCAACACCATCTTAACCCCAGTGTCTGGACGAAGGATGAGGTCAACGCTGACCTTAATGTCCTCCCTCTTCTCAAGTGACCTCAGCTTGAAGTGCCTCAGTATGGTGGCCAACACAGTCTTCAGCTCCAGCATGGCAAACTTCTGCCCGATACAGTTCCTAGGGCCGGCGCTGAAGGGGATGTAGGCGTAGGGGTGGCGGCCTTGGACGCGCTCCGGTAGGAAGTTATCCGGGTCGAACTGGTCCGGGTTGGGGAAATGATCCGGGGAGCGGTGACAATTCAAGATGTCGATGATAACCATAGCCCCATCAGGTAAGGTGTAACCACCTGTAAAGTATCAATTCATTATTATTATTCATAATTGTATAACAATTGCAAGGTCATATGCGTCGGCCGAATCAAATTCATTATACATCACTAGGGTCGTCATAATGGGAGGCAACTTAGGGATGCGTAGGGTTTTTTGCATTATTTCCCCATGTATGAGGATGAGAAGAGAGACAGAGACAAGAATGTGTTGGGGGGAAATAAGAAAGATCATAATGAATGGGAAATAACGATGATTAAAATATTCATGAGAGCCCTATTTTCGGACACAGATCACCACAAAGAGGGACCCACCTCGACTGGGCATGTAGCCTTTCTTGATATAAGTTAATTGGATAGGGAGAAACACAATTGTAATTTAAAAAAAAAAAATTATCTAGTTAACAATAATCCTTTAGTATTGGATGTGTATATCTATGCGTGCGTGCATATTCCCTTAATAAAAAAGGAATTAGTAATTACTTATAGTACACGGCGGTCAATAATAGTTTTTAAATAATTCAAGTCTTTGTTAAAACGATAACAAAGTGCATTTTTACATACAAAATTATTGTTCAATGATTGTTGTTGTTAAGAATTTATGTGGCTGACCCTAGAGCAACATGCACATATACTATACTATAGGATCACTTTCCAAAATAACGACCCGGCACCTCCACCAAAAAGGGTTTAGTAGATTTTGAAAATCAAAATACACCCACATTCAAACATCTTCAAAGTGAATTTTTAGCTTTGGGTTTTTAAGCGAAGCGATCATTAGTTTTAACATATTTAAAAAACACTTCGAAAAGATTTCAAATTTAAATTCATATATAAGAATATTAATCAAATAGGCCTACTAATACACAATTCTCTGTTGCAATGAATCGATTTAGATTTCTCACATTTATCAATCTTAAAATTTAATAATTCCGGAAGACGTTCAAATTACCATCAAGTCTCACCGAAGAAATTGTTCTGGCCGTATTGACATGGTCTATTTTCATCTTTAGGAACTATTTGCATTCTTAATTTTGTTTATAGTTTATATATTAATTGTATTTTGTAATAAGTGTTGTGTATAAGAGTAATTTGTTTCTATTTTCGTTTTGATATAAATTATTTGTTATTCTGTGTCTTACGGCAACAGCCATGGCTGCAGAAACAAATAAAGGTTGTTATTATATTATTATTATTAGTTTTTCTTAATCATAACGAATGCCAATAGGTTATTATTATTTTTACTGTATACTTTATTTTATTTATTTTATTTTTATTTGCTTTGTTTCAATGTAAAAATTGACTGGTTGTCTTTTTTGTTTTCCCAAAGAAGAGGGTTTTTTAAATAATTTTTTCCATCATGTTAATATAAGGTTATTTTTATATATCGCCAATCATTATGTCCGAAATAGATTTTTAGGAGAAAATATAGAGCAGGAATTTCTGTAATTATAAAACTGTATTCTTGTTATTTATATAATAAAGCATTTATACTTAAAAAAAAAGATGTCAACTCTAATTTAACACAGACTACTAAAGTTAGTTACCACATTGAGTCTCCTCTTCGAGAGTTCTGATGATGAACGGAACGCTGGGACAAAGCCGGAGGACCTCCTTTATGACCCGCTCCAAATACTTCATCTCCTGGCAGTCTCGGGTAGTAACCGTCCGGTCAGAACCTTGGAATATGTTGTAGAGTTCCTCGAATGCCTTCTCCTGGAAGTGGACGACACAAGTATTACACTAGTTTCTGAATCAGGAAGCACACCGACAAATTTTGGGTTCAAAATACGACTGATTTGAAAAAGGTTGTAAACTTTGATCACGTTTTATCTATGTAGATACTTGAACAGCAGGGTACTTATCTATGTAGCTACCTGAATAGCAGGGTACTTATCTATGTAGCTACCTGAATAGCAGGGTACTTATCTATGTAGCTACCTGAACAGCAGGATACTTATCTATATAGCTACCTGAACAGCAGGGTACTTATCTATATAGCTACCTGAACAGCAGAGTACTTATCTATGCAGCTACCTGAACAGCAGGGTACTTATCTATGCAGCTACCTGAACAGCAGGGTACTTATCTATGCAGCTACCTGAACAGCAGAGTACTTATCTATGCAGCTACCTGAACAGCAGGGTATCTATGCAGCTATCTGAACAGCAGGATACTTATCTATGCAGCTACCTGAACAGCAGGATACAACCCAAGAAAGAACAACGCCCACGAGAGAGCAGCTGTGGTTGTGTCGTGACCTTCAAACATGAATGTGTCGACTTCCTCTTGAATATCGTGGTCTGTCAAAACAGTCCCATTACGCGAAGCTTTCAATAACAGGTCCAAGAAAGCCAGACGCTTTTTCATGCCTGAAATGCAGAAAAAATTTTTGAATCAAGGTGGCAATGTCCGTGAACTTGGCCCCCCCACTTGTCGCACTAATTCTGAAATTCTCAGTATAATTAGTGTGCGCCGTTCCGATTTAGTGTGTCCAAACCCCAGAGTTAGTGCGGCCTTAGTTAAGAAGATATTAACGATTTAAGGGTGGGGGGGCCAAGTTCACGCTGCCCCCCCAACATTTCGCACTAATTCTGAAATTCTTAGTATAATTAGTGTGCGCCGTTCCGATTTAGTGTGTCCAAACCCCAGAATTAGTGCGACCATACTTTAGAAGATATTGATGAAAAAAGGTGGGGGGGCCAAGTTCACGCTGCCCCCCCACTTGTCGCACTAATTCTGAAATTCTCAGTATAATTAGTGTGCGCCGTTCCGATTTAGTGTGTCCAAACCCCAGAATTAGTGCGACCTTAGTTTAGAAGATATTTACGATTTAAGGGTGGGGGGGCCAAGTTCACGCTGCCCCCCCAACATTTCGCACTAATTCTGAAATTCTCAGTATAATTAGTGTGCGCCGTTCCGATTTAGTGTGTCCAAACCCCAGAATTAGTGCGACCATACTTTAGAAGATATTGATGAAAAAAGGTGGGGGGGCCAAGGTCACGCTTTCCCCCCACTTGTCGCACTAATTCTGAAATTCTCAGTATAATTAGTGTGCGCCGTTCCGATTTAGTGTGTCCAAACCCCAGAATAAGTGCGACCATACTTTAGAAGATATTGATGAAAAAAGGTGGGGGGGCCAAGTTCACGCTGCCCCCCCACTTGTCGCACTAATTCTGCAATTCTCAGTATAATTAGTGTGCGCCGTTCCGATTTAGTGTGTCCAAACCCCAGAATTAGTGCGACCTTATTTTAGAAGATATTAACGATTTAAGCGTGGGGGGGCCAAGTTCACGCTGCCCCCCCAACATTTCGCACTAATTCTGAAATTCTCAGTATAATTAGTGTGCGCCGTTCCGATTTAGTGTGTCCAAACCCCAGAATTAGTGCGACCATACTTTAGAAGATATTGATGAAAAAAGGTGGGGGGGCCAAGTTCACGCTGCCCTCCCACTTGTCGCACTAACTCTGAAATTCTCAGTATAATTAGTGTGCGCCGTTCCGATTTAGTGTGTCCAAACCCCAGAATTAGTGCGACCTTAGTTAAGAAGATATTAACGATTTAAGGGTGGGGGGGGGCCAAGTTCACGCTGCCCCCTACTTGTCGCACTAATTCTGAAATTCTCAGTATAATTAGTGTGCGCCGTTCCGATTTAGTGTGTCCAAACCCCAGAATTAGTGCGACCTTATTTTAGAAGATATTAACGATTTAAGGGTGGGGGGGCCAAATTCACGCTGCCCCCCCAACATTTCGCACTAATTCTGAAATTCTCAGTATAATTAGTGTGCGCCGTTCCGATTTAGTGTGTCCAAACCCCAGAATTAGTGCGACCATACTTTAGCCGATATTGATGAAAAAAGGTGGGGGGGCCAAGTTCACGCTGCCCCCCCACTTGTCGCACTAATTCTGCAATTCTCAGTATAATTAGTGTGCGCCGTTCCGATTTAGTGTGTCCAAACCCCAGAGTTAGTGCGGCCTTAGTTAAGAAGATATTAACGATTTAAGGGTGGGGGGGCCAAGTTCACGCTGCCCCCCCAACATTTCGCACTAATTCTGAAATTCTTAGTATAATTAGTGTGCGCCGTTCCGATTTAGTGTGTCCAAACCCCAGAATTAGTGCGACCATACTTTAGAAGATATTGATGAAAAAAGGTGGGGGGGCCAAGTTCACGCTGCCCCCCCACTTGTCGCACTAATTCTGAAATTCTCAGTATAATTAGTGTGCGCCGTTCCGATTTAGTGTGTCCAAACCCCAGAATTAGTGCGACCTTAGTTTAGAAGATATTTACGATTTAAGGGTGGGGGGGCCAAGTTCACGCTGCCCCCCCAACATTTCGCACTAATTCTGAAATTCTCAGTATAATTAGTGTGCGCCGTTCCGATTTAGTGTGTCCAAACCCCAGAATTAGTGCGACCATACTTTAGAAGATATTGATGAAAAAAGGTGGGGGGGCCAAGGTCACGCTTTCCCCCCACTTGTCGCACTAATTCTGAAATTCTCAGTATAATTAGTGTGCGCCGTTCCGATTTAGTGTGTCCAAACCCCAGAATAAGTGCGACCATACTTTAGAAGATATTGATGAAAAAAGGTGGGGGGGCCAAGTTCACGCTGCCCCCCCACTTGTCGCACTAATTCTGCAATTCTCAGTATAATTAGTGTGCGCCGTTCCGATTTAGTGTGTCCAAACCCCAGAATTAGTGCGACCTTATTTTAGAAGATATTAACGATTTAAGCGTGGGGGGGCCAAGTTCACGCTGCCCCCCCAACATTTCGCACTAATTCTGAAATTCTCAGTATAATTAGTGTGCGCCGTTCCGATTTAGTGTGTCCAAACCCCAGAATTAGTGCGACCATACTTTAGAAGATATTCATGAAAAAAGGTGGGGGGGCCAAGTTCACGCTGCCCTCCCACTTGTCGCACTAACTCTGAAATTCTCAGTATAATTAGTGTGCGCCGTTCCGATTTAGTGTGTCCAAACCCCAGAATTAGTGCGACCTTAGTTAAGAAGATATTAACGATTTAAGGGTGGGGGGGGGCCAAGTTCACGCTGCCCCCTACTTGTCGCACTAATTCTGAAATTCTCAGTATAATTAGTGTGCGCCGTTCCGATTTAGTGTGTCCAAACCCCAGAATTAGTGCGACCTTATTTTAGAAGATATTAACGATTTAAGGGTGGGGGGGCCAAGTTCACGCTGCCCCCCCAACATTTCGCACTAATTCTGAAATTCTCAGTATAATTTGTGTGTGCCGTTCCGATTTAGTGTGTCCAAACCCCAGAATTAGTGCGACCATACTTTAGAAGATATTGATGAAAAAAGGTGGGGGGGCCAAGTTCACGCTGCCCTCCCACTTGTCGCACTAACTCTGAAATTCTCAGTATAATTAGTGTGCGCCGTTCCGATTTAGTGTGTCCAAACCCCAGAATTAGTGCGACCTTAGTTAAGAAGATATTAACGATTTAAGGGTGGGGGGGCCAAGTTCACGCTGCCCCCCACTTGTCGCACTAATTCTGAAATTCTCAGTATAATTAGTGTGCGTCGTTCCAATTAAGTGTGTCTAAACCCCGGAATTAGTGCGACCTTAGTTTAGAAGATATTAACGATTTAAGGGTGGGGGGACCAAGTTCACGCTGCCCCCCCAACATTTTGCACCTATTCTGAAATTCTCAGTATAATTAGTGTGCGCCGTTCCGGTTTAGTGTGTCCAAACCCCAGAATTAGTGCGACCATACTTTAGAAGATATTGATGAAAAAAGGTGGGGGGGCCAAGTTCACGCTGCCCTCCCACTTGTCGCACTAATTCTGAAATTCTCAGTATAATTAGTGTGCGTCGTTCCAATTTAGTGTGTCTAAACCCCGGAATTAGTGCGACCTTAGTTTAGAAGGTATTAACGATTTAAGGGTGGGGGGGCCAAGTTCACGCTGCCCCCCCACTTGTCGCACTAATTCTGAAATTCTCAGTATAATTAGTGTGCGCCGTTCCGATTTAGTGTGTCCAAACCCCAGAATTAGTGCGACCATACTTTAGAAGATATTGATGAAAAAATGTGAGGGGGCCAAGTTCACGCTTTCCCCCCACTTGTCGCACTAATTCTGAAATTCTCAGTTTAATTAGTGTGCGCCGTTCCGATTTAGTGTGTCCAAACCCCAGAATTAGTGCGACCATACTTTAGAAGATATTGATGAAAAAAGGTGGGGGGGCCAAGGTCACGCTGCCCCCCCACTTGTCGCACTAATTCTGCAATTCTCAGTATAATTAGTGTGCGCCGTTCCGATTTAGTGTGTCCAAACCCCAGAGTTAGTGCGACCTTAGTTTAGAAGATATTAACGATTTAAGGGTGGGGGGGCCAAGTTCACGCTGCCCCCCCA
Organism: Isoperla grammatica; assembly: GCA_945910005.1. Lineage (NCBI taxonomy): Eukaryota > Metazoa > Arthropoda > Insecta > Plecoptera > Perlodidae > Isoperla > Isoperla grammatica. The sequence goes on from OX246737.1 coordinate 118,788,158, forward strand.
ACATTTCGCACTAATTCTGAAATTCTCAGTATAATTAGTGTGCGCCGTTCCGATTTAGTGTGTCCAAACCCCAGAATTAGTGCGACCATACTTTAGAAGATATTGATGAAAAAAGGTGGGGGGGCCAAGTTCACGCTGCCCTCCCACTTGTCGCACTAACTCTGAAATTCTCAGTATAATTAGTGTTTGCCGTTCCGATTTAGTGTGTCCAAACCCCAGAATTAGTGCGACCTTAGTTAAGTAGATATTAACGATTTAAGGGTGGGGGGGCCAAGTTCACGCTGCCCCCCACTTGTCGCACTAATTCTGAAATTCTCAGTATAATTAGTGTGCGCCGTTCCGATTTAGTGTGTCCAAACCCTAGAATTAGTGCGACCTCAGTTTAGAAGATATTTACGATTTAAGGGTGGGGGGGCCAAGTTCACGCTGCCCCCCCACTTGTCGCACTAATTCTGCAATTCTCAGTATAATTAGTGTGCGCCGTTCCGATTTAGTGTGTCCAAACCCTAGAATTAGTGCGACCTTAGTTTAGAAGATATTGACGAAAAAAGGTGGGGGGGCCAAGTTCACGCTGCCCTCCCACTTGTCGCACTAATTCTGAAATTCTCAGTATAATTAGTGTGCGTCGTTCCAATTTAGTGTGTCTAAACCCCAGAATTAGTGCGACCTTAGTTTAGAAGATATTAACGATTTAAGGGTGGGGGGGCCAAGTTCACGCTGCCCCTCCACTTGTCGCACTAATTCTGCAATTCTCAGTATAATTAGTGTGCGCCGTTCCGATTTAGTGTGTCCAAACCCCAGAATTAGTGCGACCATACTTTAGAAGATATTGATGAAAAAAGGTGGGGGGCCAAGTTCACGCTGCCCCCCCACATGTCGCACTAATTCTGAAATTCTCAGTATAATTAGTGTGCGCCGTTTCGATTTAGTGTGTCCAAACCCCAGAGTTAGTGCGACCTTAGTTTAGAAGATATTAACGATTTAAGGGTGGGGGGGCCAAGTTCACGCTGCCCCCCCAACATTTCGCACTCATTCTGAAATTCTCAGTATAATTAGTGTGCGTCGTTCCAATTTAGTGTGTCTAAACCCCAGAATTATTGCGACCTTAGTTTAAAAGGTATTAACGATTTAAGGGTGGGGGGGCCAAGTTCACGCTGCCCCCCCACTTGTCGCACTAATTCTGAAATTCTCAGTATAATTAGTGTGCGCCGTTCCGATTTAGTGTGTCCAAACCCCAGAATTAGTGCGACCATACTTTAGAAGATATTGATGAAAAAATGTGGGGGGGCCAAGTTCACGCTTTCCCCCCACTTGTCGCACTAATTCTGAAATTCTCAGTATAATTAGTGTGCGCCCTTCCGATTTAGTGTGTCAAAACCCCAGAATTAGTGCGACCATACTTTAGAAGATATTGATGAAAAAAGGTGGGGGGGCCAAGTTCACGCTGCCCCCCCACTTGTCGCACTTATTCTGCAATTCTCAGTATAATTAGTGTGCGCCGTTCCGATTTAGTGTGTCCAAACCCCAGAGTTAGTGCGACCTTAGTTTAGAAGATATTAACGATTTAAGGGTGGGGGGGCCAAGTTCACGCTGCCCCCCCTACATTTCGCACTAATTCTGAAATTCTCAGAATAATTAGTGTGCGCCGTTCCGATTTAGTGTGTCCAAACCCCAGAATTAGTGCGACTTTACTTTAGAAGATATTGATGAAAAAAGGTGGGGGGGCCAAGTTCACGCTGCCCCCCCACTTGTCGCACTAATTCTGCAATTCTCAGTATAATTAGTGTGCGCCGTTCCGATTTAGTGTGTCCAAACCCCAGAATTAGTGCGACCTTAGTTTAGAAGATATTTACGATTTAAGGGTGGGGGGGCCAAGTTCACGCTGCCTCCCCAACATTTCGCACTAATTCTGAAATTCTCAGTATAATTAGTGTGCGCCGTTCCGATTTAGTGTGTCCAAACCCCAGAATTAGTGCGACCTTATTTTAGAAGATTTTGACGAAAGAATGTGTTGGGGGGGGGGGGGGGTGGAGCCAAGTTCACGCTGCCACGCGCTGTACTAGGCAACAAAAGTTAATTAATGGTATGGCGGAAACTTTACTTAATATCTTTTAACAGCTCTTCTCCACGTATCTTGCTCTCCAATGGGTATGCTGATTGTTGCTGACTGTGTCTGCATGCAACAATTTAATCGTTATAATAATAGTAACAATAAAAATTATAATAATAATAACAATAAAAATTATAATAATAATATTAATAATAATTATAATAATAAATAATAATAATAATATTAATAATAATAATAATAATAATAATAATAATAATAATAATAATAATAATAATAAATAATAATAATAATATTAATAATAATAATAATAATAATAATAATAATAATAATAATAATAATAATAATAATAATAATAATAATAATATTTTTTTTTTATTTTTATTATTGCATAATTACAGGTTACCATTTTTTCCAAGAAAAAAAATCAATTCGTTGACCACAAAGCCATACAAGTGGCTTGTCTGTGGATAGTACACAAAAGAAAGTTATGGATCAGATAGACATATTATCTAAAATTTGAAACACTGGTAGCTACTGTACAAACAAAATAAACCCAAAAATGAAAAAAAAATTCTAGTATTAGTAAAAAATTCTAGTATTATATTATTGTATTATAGAATTTTATTCTATTTCCATAATATTTATAAGGTTCACATTAGAAAAAAAGAAAATAACAGCACAATTCAAGGAAAACCAATACAAAAAGACAAAAACAAAAAAAACAGCGAATACATAATACATAATATACATTTTAGGAACAGCTAGCATATTATAAGGAACAAAGTAAGTAGTTTTTAGGTTTAATTTGAACAGAATCGTACGACTCAAGGCTTCTTAAATGTTCTGGTAATTGATTAAATAGATGAGGGATGGAAAAATCTAATGCTCGCTTGCCATATTTATTGTTGTATGTCGGTACTTTAAATAAATGTTTTAATTGTAGCCGTGTGTTAACCATATGCGTATGTGGTATCCTATGTAAGTCTTTAAAATAATATTTTATCAAGAGCCGAAATTGAAATAAATATGAGACAGGTAGAACATAAAAATATGTAAATAAATCCTGTGTATTCAAGACTGCGTGTTGGCTATTATCGGAAATTATATGACGTAACATTTTATTTTGCAATACTTTAATTTGATGCAAGTGAGTAGCACTGGCATTTCCCCAAGCTAACGACCCATACGAAATAATAATAATAATAATAATAATAATAATAATAATAATAATAATAATAATAATAATAATAATAATAATAGTAATAATAATAATAATAATAATAATAATAATAATAATAATAATAATAATAATAATAATAATAATAATATTAATAATAATAATAATAATAATAATAATAATACTATAATAATGATACTTAAAAGAAACCAATGTATTTAGTGAATTTTAAAATCGATCACATTTTCTGTCTTTTGGGGTATGAATAAAAAATGCAATATCAGTATAAACATTTGACTTTATTTATACAATGTAAATGTAAATGTGTTTCTAAACAATACTTATATTCTATATCTAGTATTGTACGTGTGGATCTCTTCATTTTTCACTGGTACTATGGATTCGTTCATAAATAGCTGTTTAAAGATATAAATGCACGGAAATGTAAGTATAACTAGGGTTTTAAAATGGGTCTTGCATAGGACAAATTCAGAGTCGAGTTTTGTGTCAGTTTTTTTTGTATTTATTTATGGTTGATATGAAGTTGTTTTATTAAATGCTATTTTCTCTAAGAAAAACAAAAATCTTAGCAACAAGTCTAAACCAAAACCCAAATCCAATCCAAAATTCGGCTCTGCATTTGGCCCCGAGACTGTCTGATATATTCATTAAACTTTGTATTGAAATGAATGAATTCCCTATTCCTCACAGCATATTATTGGGTGAGGTTGTTGTATTAGTGAATAGTAAACAAATAATAGCGTTTTATAATAGTGCTAACATGTTCGTAAAAAAAATGCGTTTTTAATGTATCTAATAACATGTAAATCATGATTGATGTCACTAGTATCTGCGCATATTCGGCCATTTAGATATTACAACCCTTTCACTGTCAACATATACTGTGTAGTTTGTCCACGGTTCGCTAATATTTATCAAAATCAAAGTTCCTTTCAATGATGATGACTGTTATTGGGCTTTACGTGGCATTGTTGGTCAACGATAGCAATCGACACGACTCGTGCGGGGGATGAAGACAAAAAAGTCTCGACAATGTAGGCCTATCCATTTCAAGCAAACTGCAAAGCAGATAATGACAATGTGTAATCTTTTCTTTCTCTTCTTTCTGTACCACCTTTAACATCTATCAAGTTTAATGTTGAAATCATAAACCGACAAAGGGGTTTGTAAATCTTTTAACTATATATTTTAACCACCAACAATGAAAACAATGGTGTAGCTTAATCATTGCACTACATAACACCCAAAGGTGGCAGATCCAAAGGTGGCAGTGCATATATTTTGTGTTGTAAAGGTAACCCAACCTCATAACCTATAAAACATAGCTATAAAACGTACTATAACGTGTTGTTGCGGCGTTTTATCTTCATTATTTTCGTGGATTTATTGATTTTAATATGGAAAAAAAAGGCAAAAAGTGTCCCAAGAAAGAATTTTAGTTCTGAAGAATTAGAGATGTCACTAAAACGTCACAACAAACAACACATAAATTAAGTTAAAGCTATTTTAAAATTCTTCCGCTAGGTGCCACAATTGTCGTTAAATTGATCCGTGTGGACGTTCACGGGAATCATGTCCAACATCTTCTTCGAGGATAATCAACGTGCGTGTAGACCAAGTATCAGCCCATTGGTGGTTGACTGGATATAAGCCTTCTTATTGGCCGTCTTGACGGGTACTATTCAACTCCACGTGGAGTGTTTTCCCATTTTGGCGATAAGATTTACACAAAACAAAATAGACCAAGAAACAAACCATATAAATAAATAGACTTGACCGGGAACTAATTGGTACAGAATTTTGTTTGATCAGAAGTTGTTACTTATGTGTACCTACATGCGCATAAAAAACTTTATCGCTGTCCGACACCCCTAATTAGCGTGATTAATTAAAATGTTAAAACTAATTCATGCTCTTATTATGGTTATTTTTGAAGATTGTCCAGAATTTATATTTGTTTCCACATCAAACTATCCCTTTTGTAATTTAAAAAAATAACACATCAATCTAAATATTTCGGTTGTCATTAATGTATTACTATTAATTATAATAACAATTTCAATTAAATGCTTCCCGAGTAAAATTCGTTTTGAAAGTAATTAATATATGAATAATAACATGCAACACTTGTGTAGAAACTTTACTGCAATCAAAAAACTATTTACATGATAAATCAGCTAATTAATAATTAATTATTACATTCATAACTGACATACGTACATATTTGAACATAGGCAAGATGGGTATCAAAAGAAAGCTGCTGATACGTTGATTTTAATATTGGTACTTTCAGGGTCATTCAAACAAATTTCCAAAGTTTTTCTAGGGGGGTAGAAAGAAGGGGGTGGGGTGGATTAATAAAGAATATCATCAAACGTATCAAACAAAAGCTAATTATACGTTTGTTATTAGTAAAAATACTTTAAGAGTGATAAAATACAATATACCTTAGTGGAATTGTAACTAATAGGGGGGGGGGGGGGGGAGTGTTCTCATAACCCAATTTTGCGTCTGATTTTTGACACTATTTGATTTTACTTCTTAGATATGAGGTCCGATGACTCTGATTCAAAACTCCAGCCTCAACTATCAGAATTTAATAAAATGGGTAATGTCATTACCGCGTATTTTCTTGTACTAAGTACCTAATAATTTATAAACAGTATAGTGCAAATATTTAGCCCGTGTAAACAAATACAGTTTTAGTTGTTGATAATTATGACTACTTGTCGAATACAGTGATCGCAAATATTCTTGCAACGGATTACAAACTCATCTTAATTCCTATGTAAACAAGATTTGTAAGATTATGTCTGTCACCTCTTGTCACCACACACAAATTTAAAACCCCGAACGTTGATGGAGATACAATCGAAGTTGATCCTATGCTGCTTTTCCAACGACTCTCGATCGTCGGAGAGTCATCAGAGAATGATTTAGCAACAGTTAATTTAGTTTTTTTTATAATATGTAAACGTTAATTTTTTTTACGTAGGCATTTGTATTATCTTCAAATTAAGCACAGTACCACAAGATGTATTTGACTATTCGGGTATTACAAGGTAAGCTAAAAACTCGGCTCTTGGGGATATTACGTTTTGCAAATACACGAAGAAGATGGTACAGAAATTATATTTAAGGAAAGGATATGAAATAAGAAACATTGTTACAAGCAATTCTTGCTTTGTGATTGATTAAGGGCATTTTGATGCATCTCATACCTTGAAGGTCTCTAGAGACAAATCTTTTGAAGAGTTGTGTAGTATATGTGGAGTACATTCAAAGCAAATATCATAACCACTGTAGTGTTTGATGGCTACGGTAATCGGTCATCAACTAAACACATCACACATTAATTTTCAAACAACAACGAGGAGGCATTTAAAACGGATGCAGCTTCTTGCAATTGCAACGTAAGTTAGAACAGTCCACTTTACGATTGCATCATAGAATTTTTAAATATGTAGTGTGACTTGTCAGTTGTTACAAGACAAAAATGTTTTAAAAGTTATTCCATAGCTAAACCATGAACTTGACGATACTAATAATAAAATGTAGTGGAGAGATGCTGATAATCTAGGTGGTAGAGTCTCATGCTTAATGTGTTAGCAGTTATTAATTTGTGTGTGAACTTTTCTTTTTTCATTTTACAACAGACCGATTGCTTGTTCACTGCACTCAACAATCTCTGTGTTAGGAGATGTGGGATTGTTGGAAATATAAGAATTTAAAAAAATCTTATGCAAATGTCTTGAATGGCAAATATTATCCCATTCTAAACATTCTTGCAGTAGTGTCACATCCACTTATTACGCGAAGGGTAAAGGGTGAAGGGTAAAGAACAAACCCAATTCTTGATCCTAGCTTGGTTGTTATGTAACGCATATTCCATATTTTCTGTTTGCTTTCTCCAGCTTTCAACTCTGATTCATTGATGAAATCATAAACAGAATGTTCATGATTGAAATGCATACAATTACTGGCAAATCTGTATCATCACCAGTGGTTCTATGTTCTATATTGACTGACATTGATATGTTTGACTCACACTGGATTGTAGTGCATCTGTAACCACCATTCAATTTCAAATATGTTATGTCTTCTGGTGATGGCTCACTATTATAGCTATCAAATGCTACAGTGGTCTTACGATATTTGCTTATGATGTGCTCCACATTATTATATACATGGGTTTTTATAAGATTTCTCTAGAGTATAGTTTCTAGACTACAGAGTCTAGACGAATATATACGATGCAGTAAATGCTATCTATCAATCACAAAACAATTGTGTTAAACTTATCAACATCAATGACTCAATGAGTGTCAAACCAGAAGCAAAATTGACATATTAGGACACCTTTTACCGCCCCCCCCCCCCCCCCCTCCCTTTTTCAGCCAAACACTAGGGTATATTTTCTTTTATCACACTAAAAGTATTCTTACTAATAACTAGGAATGTCAACGATAATCGCATATCGATAAATATCGATAATATCGTATAGCGATATTATCGCGATATGGCTAGCCATATCGCGATAATCGTACGATATTAAATTCTGTGCGATATCCCGATAATCGCGGCGACTTGATTTCATATTTGAATTTGGCGCCTGCTCAACGTTAGCCGAGCGACCACCGACCAGCCGCCGAGTGCCCTCCTTCGATGTAGCCGCAGGAAAATCATTCGCCACTACCCTCCCCCCCCCCCCACATATGACGCAATGATTAAAGTAGTATTAGTGCTTATTTCATAATATCGCGGCGATATATCACGATAAAAATTGAAAATGCAATATCGAGACGATATTTTTTTGCACCGATATTATCGCGAGAATTTTTTATTACTGTTGCGATTATCGTTTGGAATTTCATAGCGTTTGACATTCCTACTAATAACAGCCTATTAATAGCTTTCGTTTGATGATATTCCTTATTTAACCCGCCCTCCCTCCCCCACTTCGTTCCACCCACTAAAAAACTTGGGTTTTTTTTGCATGAACCTGAGAGCATCGGTATTAAAATCAACGTATCAGCAGCTTTCTTATGATACCCATATTGTCTATGTCCAAATATGTAACTGTATCAGTTATTAATGTAATAATTAATTATTAATTATGAATTATGATGATTTGTCATACAAATAATATTTTGACTGCAGTAAAGTTTCTACACAAGTTTTGTGTGTTATTGTACTTATATTTTGAAATTTACAAAACAATATTCAAAAACAAAACATAGCAATATTAAAATAATATTCAATCACACCAATTTTACACGGGAAGCATTAAATCGAAATTGCTATTATAATTAATAGTAATTAATTAATGGCTACCGGGATATTTGTGTTGATGTAAGTAATTTTTTTTAATTAACAAATAGGTTGTTGGATGTGGAAAACTGCTGAAAAATCTTAAAATATAACCATAATATGAGCATTTATGTTTTTTGATACTTTAATTAATTACGCTAATTAGGGTGTCGGACAGCGGTAAAGTTTCGTATGCGCATGTAGGTATACATAAATAATAACTTCTGATCAAAACAAATTCATTGCCAATTAGTTCCGGGTCAAACTGTTCGTTGCTTGGACTAAAACTTAACTGGCGGAGATTCGTAGATCTTACGGAGGGGAACTGTCTGAGCAACCAAACTATACACACTCGTCCTGTATCGACACAAACACGGCTTTTTAAGACCGATCCACTCAAATGTCTTATCTCCATGGTGCCAAGTGAAATGATATTCCCGCAGCAACCTTTTGTCGACATCTGTTTCCAATAAACATTTCCCCGCGACACTCGACAAAGATAATGTGAGGTGCCTGCAGTTTCTGGCTTTTATCTATTGTTTATGACCAAAGATTGTCAAGTCGGTGGGAGACGCCCCCAGATTAGAAAACTAATTTTATATTGACTAGCATCGAAGCACACTCACTGTATTGTAAACAATTATCTACTAACCACTTTCTGTACGCGTTAACTTTCCCACATTTAAAATTATATGTACAATATAGTTATAACAGAGTGATCACAATAGGCGATATTGGTGAGGTAATACATCTTCATCTTCAGTGTAAGAGACAAAAATAATCTTTTGATCAGAAATGTTTAGATAATTTCGTTCATCTTCGGGAAGTAACTAGACAAGAGTGTATATTTTCATGTTATCTTGTGTCTTACCTACTGTTCATATTTCATTGTCTGCAATAATTTGAAAACGTATGTTATGCTTTGTGGACTGATGCAACCAGTTACATTTTTTTTTTAAATCATCAATTGGCTGGCAATCAAGAAATGGGTGACGCATAAGCCGTCAGGCACTTGTATATGAAGTGAAAACCCCCAAAACATATTTTGTACACGTATTAAGAAGAAACAACTTTTAAATTAAATTAAAAGAATTAAGTCAAACAGATAATATAACTGTAAAGCTATCTAAAACGTTTACATGAAGTACTTTTTCAGTTAATACGCTTCCATAAAAGTTATAAGCTTACCAATCCAAAACTAAAAACATCGAGTAGAAAAATGTTTTTTAAATGTAAAATATAATAATAAAAATTTGAAATAGTCCCTCCAAGATACATTTTAATTGAAAAAATGCAAGTTAAAATACGAAAGTGTTTTAAAATTGGTAAGCACTTTGGTTTTTATAGCCATTAGTTTGAATTATATTAAATCCAAGATGGCGGCGTGTTTGCCCCTTTTGCCAGCTAAGCACCTCATGAATTACAACTCAGGTTTGTTTTATCATATTCCAAAGTCAAAATTCGTCGACCATTTTTGTAAGCAAACGTCCTGGGCTGAAGGACTACGACCGGATGCGAGGCGATGAGCCACCCCAAGATTTTCCAAAATTCTTGGTATCGCGTATCGAGAACGAAAATAACGTGGTACGGTACGCGCTGATCACGTGACACCTGCATGCATTTGCATGATCGTTTTTTGATCAGGAGCGCTATTTAAAACAGCAATGTTTTACGGTACAAGCGCTTGACGTTGACTAGCCTCAGTCATTGACAATTGGTTTGCCATTAAAAAAATTCATTGCAGGCACACAGCATGTTGTGAGCATTTTCAATCTTCAAGTCTTATGAAAATAAACTTATTAATTAAAGCAATTAAAGTAGTAAGTGAAGTGAATACACCCAAACAAAGAAATCCAACCTTTATTTCGTAATCACTATTTTGTTTACTTTTCTTGTTGTTTCGACTACGCAGCCTGAACTTGGCCCCCACTCATAAATCGTTAATATCTTCTAAACTAAGGTCGCACGGATTCTGGGTTTTAGACAAAATAAACCGGAACGACGAACACAAATTATACTGAGAAAATCATAATTATTACAACAAGTGGAAGGGGGGGGGGGGGGGGGGGGAGCGTGAAATTAGCCCCCTCCCCAATTTTTTCACCGATATCTTCTAATCTAAAGTATGGTCGCACTAACTGTGGTGTTTGGAGTTGGACACACTAAACCAGAACGACGCATACTAATTATACTGAGAATTTCAAAATTAGTGCGACAAGTGGGGGGGCAGCGTGAACTTGGCCCCCCCACCATTTTTCGTCAATATCTTCTAGAGTATGGTCGCACTAATTGTGGGGTTTGGACACACTAGATCGGAACGGCGCACACTAATTATACTGAGAATTTCAGAATTAGTGCGAAATGTTGGGGGGGCAGCGTTAACTTGGCCCCCCCCACCCTTAAATCGTTAATATCTTCTAAAATAAGGTCGCACTAATTCTGGGGTTTGGACACACTAAATCGGAACGGCGCACACTAATTATACTGAGAATTTCAGAATTAGTGCGAAATGTTGGGGGGGCAGCGTGAACTTGGCCCCCCAACCCTTAAATCGTTAATATCTTCTTAACTAAGGTCGCACTAATTCTGGGGTTTGGACACACTAAATCGGAACGGCGCACACTTATTATACTGAGAATTTCAGAGTTAGTGCGACAAGTGGGGGGGCAGCGTGAACTTGGCCCCCCCACCTTTTTTCATCAATATCTTCTAAAGTATGGTCGCACTAATTCTGGGGTTTGGACACACTAAATCGGAACGGCGCACACTTATTATACTGAGAATTTCAGAATTAGTGCGAAATGTTGGGGGGGCAGCGTGAACTTGTCCCCCCCACCCTTAAATCGTTAATATCTTCTAAAATAAGGTCGCACTAATTCTGGGGTTTGGACACACTAAATCGGAACGGCGCACACTAATTATACTGAGAATTTCAGAATTAGTGCGACAAGTGGGGGGGCAGCGTGAACTTGGCCCCCCCACCTTTTTTCATCAATATCTTCTAAAGTATTGTCGCACTAATTCTGGGGTTTGGACACACTAAATCGGAACGGCGCACACTAATTATACTGAGAATTTCAGAATTAGTGCGACAAGTGGGGGAAAGCGTGACCTTGGCCCCCCCACCTTTTTTCATCAATATCTTCTAAAGTATGGTCGCACTAATTCTGGGGTTTGGACACACTAAATCGGAACGGCGCACACTAATTATACTGAGAATTTCAGAATTAGTGCGAAATGTTGGGGGGGCAGCGTGAACTTGGCCCCCCCACCCTTAAATCGTTAATATCTTCTAAACTAAGGTCGCACTAACTCTGTGGTTTGGACACACTAAATCGGAACAGCGCACACTAATTATACTGAGAATTGCAGAATTAGTGCGACAAGTGGGGGGGCAGCGTGAACTTGGCCCCCCCACCTTTTTTCATCAATATCTTCTAAAGTATGGTCGCACTAACTGTGGTGTTTGGAGTTGGACACACTAAACCAGAACGACGCATACTAATTATACTGAGAATTTCAAAATTAGTGCGACAAGTGGGGGGGGAGCGTGAACTTGCCCCCCCCACCATTTTTCGTCAATATCTTCTAGAGTATGGTCGCACTAATTGTGGGGTTTGGACACACTAGATCGGAACGGCGCACACTAATTATACTGAGAATTTCAGAATTAGTGCGAAATGTTGGGGGGGCAGCGTTAACTTGGCCCCCCCACCCTTAAATCGTTAATATCTTCTAAAATAAGGTCGCACTAATTCTGGGGTTTGGACACACTAAATCGGAACGGCGCACACTAATTATACTGAGAATTTCAGAATTAGTGCGAAATGTTGGGGGGGCAGCGTGAACTTGGCCCCCCAACCCTTAAATCGTTAATATCTTCTTAACTAAGGTCGCACTAATTCTGGGGTTTGGACACACTAAATCGGAACGGCGCACACTTATTATACTGAGAATTTCAGAGTTAGTGCGACAAGTGGGGGGGCAGCGTGAACTTGGCCCCCCCACCTTTTTTCATCAATATCTTCTAAAGTATGGTCGCACTAATTCTGGGGTTTGGACACACTAAATCGGAACGGCGCACACTTATTATACTGAGAATTTCAGAATTAGTGCGAAATGTTGGGGGGGCAGCGTGAACTTGGCCCCCCCACCCTTAAATCGTTAATATCTTCTAAAATAAGGTCGCACTAATTCTGGGGTTTGGACACACTAAATCGGAACGGCGCACACTAATTATACTGAGAATTTCAGAATTAGTGCGACAAGTGGGGGGGCAGCGTGAACTTGGCCCCCCCACCTTTTTTCATCAATATCTTCTAAAGTATTGTCGCACTAATTCTGGGGTTTGGACACACTAAATCGGAACGGCGCACACTAATTATACTGAGAATTTCAGAATTAGTGCGACAAGTGGGGGGGCAGCGTGAACTTGGCCCCCCCACCTTTTTTCATCAATATCTTCTAAAGTATGGTCGCACTAATTCTGGGGTTTGGACACACTAAATCGGAACGGCGCACACTAATTATACTGAGAATTTCAGAATTAGTGCGAAATGTTGGGGGGGCAGCGTTAACTTGGCCCCCCACCTTTTTTCATCAATATCTTCTAAGGTATGGTCGCACTAATTCTGGGGTTTGGACACACTAAATCGGAACGGCGCACACTAATTATACTGAGAATTTCAGAATTAGTGCGAAATGTTGGGGGGGCAGCGTTAACTTGGCCCCCCACCTTTTTTCATCAATATCTTCTAAGGTATGGTCGCACTAATTCTGGGGTTTGGACACACTAAATCGGAACGGCGCACACTTTTTATACTGAGAATTTCAGAATTAGGGCGACAAGTGGGGGGGCAGCGTGAACTTGGCCCCCCCACCCTTAAATCGTTAATATCTTCTAAACTAAGGTCGCACTAATTCCGGGGTTTAGACACACTAGATTGGAACGACGCACACTAATTATACTGAGAATTTCAGAATTAGTGCGACAAGTGGGGGGCAGCGTGAACTTGGCCCCCCCACCCTTAAATCGTTAATATCTTCTTTACTAAGGTCGCACTAATTCTGGGGTTTGGACACACTAAATCGGAACGGCGCACACTAATTATACTGAGAATTGCAGAATTAGTGCGACAAGTGGGGGGGCAGCGTGAACTTTTGCCCCCCCACCTTTTTTCATCAATATCTTCTAAAGTATGGTCGCACTAATTCTGGGGTTTGGACACACTAAATCGGAACGGCGCACACTAATTATACTGAGAATTTCAGAATTAGTGCGACAAGTGGGGGGGCAGCGTGAACTTGGCCCCCCCACCTTTTTTCATCAATATCTTCTAAAGTATGTTCGCACTAATTCTGGGGTTTGGACACACTAAATCGGAACGGCGCACACTAATTATACTGGGAATTTCAGAATTAGTGCGAAATGTTGGGGGGGGCAGCGTGAACTTGGCCCCCCCACCCTTTAATCGTAAATATCTTCTTAACTAAGGTCGCACTAATTCCGGGGTTTAGACACACTAAATTGGAACGACGCACACTAATTATACTGAGAATTTCAGAATTAGTGCGACTAGTGGGGGGAGCGTGAACTTGGCCCCCCCCCCCCCTTAAATCGTTAATATCTTCTTTACTAAGGTCGCACTAATTCTGGGGTTTGGACACACTAAATCGGAACGGCGCACACTAATTATACTGAGAATTTCAGAATTAGTGCGACAAGTGGGGGGAAAGCGTGAACTTGGCCCCCCCACCTTTTGTCATCAATATCTTCTAAAGTATGGTCGCACTAATTCTGGGGTTTGGACACACTAAATTGGAACGGCGCACACTAATTATACTGAGAATTTCAGAATTAGTGCGAAGTGTTGGGGGGGCAGCGTGATCTTGGCCATCCCACCCTTAAATCGTTAATATCTTCTAAAATAAGGTCGCACTTACTCTGGGGTTTGGACACACTAAATCGGAACGGCGCACACTAATTATACTGAGAATTTCAGAATTAGTGCGACAAGTGGGGGGAAAGCGTGACCTTGGCCCCCCCACCTTTTTTCATCAATATCTTCTAAAGTATGGTCGCACTAATTCTGGGGTTTGGACACACTAAATCGGAACGGCGCACACTAATTATACTGAGAATTTCAGAATTAGTGCGAAATGTTGGGGGGGCAGCGTGAACTTGGCCCCCCCACCCTTAAATCGTAAATATCTTCTAAACTAAGGTCGCACTAATTCTGGGGTTTTGACACACTAAATCGGAACGGCGCACACTAATTATACTGAGAATTTCAGAATTAGTGCGACAAGTGGGGGGGCAGCGTGAACTTGGCCCCCCCACCTTTTTTCATCAATATCTTCTAAAGTATGGTCGCACTAATTCTGGGGTTTGGACACACTAAATCGGAACGGCGCACACTAATTATACTGAGAATTTCAGAATTAGTGCGAAATGTTGGGGGGGCAGCGTGAACTTGGCCCCCCCACCCTTAAATCCTTAATATCTTCTAAACTAAGGTCGCACTAACTCTGGGGTTTGGACACACTAAATCGGAACGGCGCACACTAATTATACTGAGAATTTCAGAATTAGTGCGACTAGTGGGGGGAGCGTGAACTTGGCCCCCCCCCCCCTTAAATCGTTAATATCTTCTTTACTAAGGTCGCACTAATTCTGGGGTTTGGACACACTAAATCGGAACGGCGCACACTAATTATACTGAGAATTTCAGAATTAGTGCGACAAGTGGGGGGAAAGCGTGAACTTGGCCCCCCCACCTTTTGTCATCAATATCTTCTAAAGTATGGTCGCACTAATTCTGGGGTTTGGACACACTAAATTGGAACGGCGCACACTAATTATACTGAGAATTTCAGAATTAGTGCGAAGTGTTGGGGGGGCAGCGTGATCTTGGCCATCCCACCCTTAAATCGTTAATATCTTCTAAAATAAGGTCGCACTTACTCTGGGGTTTGGACACACTAAATCGGAACGGCGCACACTAATTATACTGAGAATTTCAGAATTAGTGCGACAAGTGGGGGGAAAGCGTGACCTTGGCCCCCCCACCTTTTTTCATCAATATCTTCTAAAGTATGGTCGCACTAATTCTGGGGTTTGGACACACTAAATCGGAACGGCGCACACTAATTATACTGAGAATTTCAGAATTAGTGCGAAATGTTGGGGGGGCAGCGTGAACTTGGCCCCCCCACCCTTAAATCGTAAATATCTTCTAAACTAAGGTCGCACTAATTCTGGGGTTTTGACACACTAAATCGGAACGGCGCACACTAATTATGCTGAGAATTTCAGAATTAGTGCGACAAGTGGGGGGGCAGCGTGAACTTGGCCCCCCCACCTTTTTTCATCAATATCTTCTAAAGTATGGTCGCACTAATTCTGGGGTTTGGACACACTAAATCGGAACGGCGCACACTAATTATACTGAGAATTTCAGAATTAGTGCGAAATGTTGGGGGGGCAGCGTGAACTTGGCCCCCCCACCCTTAAATCCTTAATATCTTCTAAACTAAGGTCGCACTATGTCTGGGGTTTGGACACACTAAATCGGAACGGCGCACACTAATTATACTGAGAATTGCAGAATTAGTGCGACAAGTGGGGGGGCAGCGTGAACTTGGCCCCCCCACCTTTTTTCATCAATATCTTCTAAAGTATGGTCGCACTAATTCTGGGGTTTGGACACACTAAATCGGAACGGCGCACACTAATTATACTGAGAATTTCAGAATTAGTGCGAAATGTTGGGGGGGCAGCGTGAACTTGGCCCCCCCACCCTTAAATCGTTAATATCTTCTAAACTAAGGTCGCACTAATTCTGGGGTTTGGACACACTAAATCGGAACGGCGCACACTAATTATACTGAGAATTTCAGAATTAGTGCGACAAGTGGGGGGGCCAAGTTCACGGACATAAGGTGGCAACCTTCCCTGCAAAACTCCCGAGCTCAGTCGGATAAAATTGCTTCAATTTTTTTACATTTGAAAAAGTAAACCAAAATATGTCACCCCCGAGAGAATTGTATGCTCGTATTTGCAATAAATATTTCCGCTATCAAACGAACTCGTTTATTGTGAAAGGTGTGTTTCAACAAACATATTACAAAAGTTCAATAATAAGGTAATTCAAAAACGGAATTATTTATTAGAACATGGTAAACAGTCAAAATCTCTAGGTGATGCCATATTTTGGATATCTTTTTGACAATTTTAAAGCATTTTAATTAAACCAAGTTCAACCGACAGAAATCTGGGATTCCACAGAATAGGTTTACATGCAACCGAAAGTGTGAATAAGAGTAATAATATAATGATGGACCTGTGTACACACACGTTTTGTTTCATGTTTTTTCAATAGGGTTTGCTAAAAAAAGTACAAGATAGAGAAAAAACTTTGTCTGTTACCCAAATCTTGACCGTCGCTCTCAACTGGTTCAATTTGTTTCTTTTCGCATTTTGATGACTCGTCCTTTCGTTCTTGAATAACCTTGAATGCGAGAAAAAGATTTTATTGTAACCTCTCGTCATATTAATTAAATTATTAATAATAATTGGTTGGTTTTAACTAAGTTACATAAATGAACGGGCATGGCCTCAAGTCAGCGGTGATGTGGTTTCAAAATTGTTTTTCCTTATTATTGGACTTTCATGTTCATTCCAAGAATCTGAATTTAAAAATAGTGTGTAATCTACAATGAAGCTGTTCACTTCGAGTGATTTCAGCTGTTATCCTACTTATCTGTTTTGCTATTTCTGCTATTATTCTTAAAATATCAACATTATTGAAAGACTTTCAATTCATCAACAAATGCAAACCCTATCAGCTCATTCCTTTGTTCGCTAATAACTCAGATGAAATTGTATATTCTGAAACCGGGTAAGTTTCATGTTAGCGAGTTTCCAAAGAAATTTAAAACATGCATAATGTATTATAACAATTGTACTTGACACACCTTCTTCGTAAAGCCGTGAAGTACCTGAAGGCACTGATTGTACCTCTTTCCTATTGTCGACAAGTTAAAGAAGATATTGGGAAACAACCATGGACAAAATCCTCTCTTCATTGTGAGAGCGCTGATACTTGAAACAAACAAACAATCATTCTGTGTGAAGATCACATGACGTATTATAACAGTTTATAAACCTAAGACCTGGTTCAATCCGGACATGTATATCATATTCTCTATGACAGGTTTTGCAGCCTTCTTGCTAACTATACATGAAGTATAGTATGGCAGTATAGTATAGTATACGAAATAGCCGAATCCAATAGTACTACTAAATTTTCTACTTTCCTAATTCCTACCATACATTTGGAACGTGTCATAGAGATAATTTACGTCCTTGGGTTGGATATCTGGAGATTACTAACACAGCGGGTGTGACAAACGAGGCTTGTGTACTCTACTGAGTGGGAGAGAACCTTTACTAATATGTGTAAGAGAGCCAAGAATCCAGGCGCGTGGGAACTCTAAATCAAGTGGGGGGAAGAATTGTGAGCGCGAACAACTTGAGGGCCGCCGGAGGCCGAAAAATTTTCTTGCTATACTAGTTATTTCTCGATATTTAGGCTTAAGTAAATACGTTTTGAGGGCCTTAACCCGCCCCTTCCCTAATTACGCCACTGACCTTCAAGCACTGCACATTCGCTTTTATTTTGTAATGCTACAAAGTGTGAACAAAGACAGAGGAAATTTATCTTATGACGAAAATCTTGGCTTTCTGCGGGGCGTGGGGCCCTCTGTGTTTCTGCAATTATTATTCACTGGTGAAATATGATTACTCGGGTATCCGTGTGGTATTGTATGTCGGGATGTCCCTAAAACGCTAAATTGGGTGGGTCACAGGAAAAAGTGGGGGGGGGGAATCTCCCCCCATTCCCCCCCCCCCCTTCATACGCGCCTGTAGGAATCGTTTGATTTTCATTGATAAAGAGTTCAAGAAAGGGGCAGTATAAGAACTTGAGGTCGGTATGGGACTGAATCACGTTGGAACTAGGGCCTAGTATATTTTAGGTTAACTTACTCGTGTACGGCTTGCAAGTACTCAGAATGCATCACTTCTTGTGCGTGGATTTTCACTCCCATTGCCGTTTCTATAATAAAATTTACAGTAAGCACATTTTTCTACGCACTTATATACACACACTTTGTATAAGCTTTTTTGCAATGTGTAGTTACTATGACTTCGTTACTCAGATTAAAATGTATCTACATTGTAATGGGACAAATATTATTTCATATTAATTTAAAGTCTATAACGTACTTTTGTGATGAACTATTCTTAATTCATTAACAATCTTTAGGATGTCACAACACTGCTAGATTGAAATTTTAAATGGCCATCAGTAAAATAGTATGCTATGAATGATAATTAATCAGTATTTTGTTATCATTCGTCACAATTATAAGTAGGCGTGAAGATAATCGCTGTTTACGTACCGCAGATAATGTCCAACGCAGTCCGTGAAAGGAATGGAGATATGTTGAACCCTTTATCCCCGTGGTTTTCCACTTGTTCCTGCAGCTTTTCCACAAGAATCTGACTGTTTTCGGCAAACACGTCAGAAAATGTGTCGAGAATTTGAAAATGGAATGTTGGTGTGATGATTTTTCTACGAGATTGCCATTTTGATCCTTGGAAATTTTAGTTCAAATTAAAAACAATACATCGGAAATAAACAATGTTATTAAATTAGGCATAACAAATCAATTGTTACGGTTTTTTGTTGAAGGAATTCCATCATACGTTATTGTTTTAGTTATAGCAACAAAGATGACGAAATTTTAATGTTTTAGTAATATCAAGACTGCTGCTCGAAATCGAAAATCTAGTCTACAGTGGCCGGACTGTGTTTTGTTAAGGCCTACAGATAGAATATCAAATATTACAATTAGTATAGGGTAGTTATTTTGATAATTTATACAAAATATGCAATACAAATAACAACTTAGAGTAAGATACATTTATCATTCAATCTGTATGGCTTACCAAACCACAATCCGCTGTATAAACTAAGATTTTCGATTTCTTCTAGCATTCTTGAGATAGAATTAAAAAACGAAAACGTTGTGCGGTTTGAAACGTGGGACGAGCCTTTCCCGACAACTGTAACAATACCAGAGCTGGTGAGAAGACCTTCTCCCAGCCACGGGTGCAAGAAGCCGTACGTCCATCCCTTCTCGATGTGTTTCATGCCACTGATGATTGTCTGAAACACAGAACTGTCGTTACGTCGACCGACATCGTCAATCCAAGACATAATAAATCATAATTTATTTATTTATTTATTTATTAGTAATAGCATATAAAATACAAAGTACATTAGATGTTAGATACATACATAAGTATAATTACTAGGAAAATGCTCTGTTTGACACGTTGATAAGCGGTCAATATCAACAAACTTTCTGGCGAAAAGTTTTCAATATAAAAACAACAATTAACAATTCAAGGTTGCGCATTGCAAACATGTTTCTAATTGCTATAGCTATTATACTTCCCGACATTGTTGAATGCAGTGCAATGTGCGTTGCTAAGAATTTTAGTTGTCATGTTTTCAACACGGTCTGCCACCGTTACCTACATTTATTGATAGCAATAGAAATCTAATTTCTGCCTCTAGTACGTATCATATCGCGTTTAAATTACTATATTCGTGACCGGACGAAAATTTACTATAATATAGCCACCTCACATTTGGCTGTTACTGCAGCATTTAGAAAAGTATTGTCGAGTAACTTTTGTGTAACTTTGCCAATACTTATCAGATCGCCATAACACGAACATATTCAAGACCGGAAACATCTTTATAAAAATGTGGCTATCTCACATCTTGCCGCCATTTTGTTTCAGAAAAATATTTTGCAGTAACTATTGTGTAACTTTGTAACTTTTCAAACGATTTTGCCTCAAAACTATACACCTTCAATCCACACATTGAGGCTTGTGGATGGTCCAAATTTCAAGTTGATCGGACTTTCCGTTCGGCCGCTATCGACAGAAAAAGAAAAACAGAACGAACGAAGTGCCATAAAGGTCTAATGGAGACGCTCGCTTCGCTCGCTTAATAAACATAATGTAGTAATTTTATCCTTTGTAGAGTGACACAAAAAATCAAAACTTTAAAACTAACCATATATAAAGGTCCCATATATTATATCCAATCTGACAAGCTTAAATAGTCAGTTGCCTCGTGCACCTTCTTGGATGTAACCAAAAGCGCTATATTAAATAAAATAATAAATAAAATAACCATAATACTGCTTTCAAAATTCAAATGTATGTTATCAAAACATCAGCCCATAACACTTCTAGTAACTCCAAAATGCATTATATTTCAATTCTACAATCATTATGGGCACCAAATTTTCATTTAAATAAAACATACATTATTTGTATGAGAGCATACAATTGTAGTGACATTATGGCACACAAGATAGTGATAGTGACCCACCTCAAAATACTCCGGGCTGGATACGTGAACCTCACCCGACGGGCCTGTCCACATACGCCATATGGGACCATACTCCTTTGCATGTCTGGTACCGACAGCATACAATTCTACAACAAAGTAAATTAGTCATGTTGAGGAAAAAATATAAACATTTAGGTTATCATTATACGAGTTACTGACCGATCCGCCACGCCTGATCAAGCTATGTGCATTCGTCATAGCCAAGGTCTACTGGATCTACTCCTAACAGAGTAATTGTTGTTGTTGTTGTTTCTAGCGGTAGTGGAAACCCTTCCGCTGCAGAGTAATTGCGAAGCAATCGGCCTGTGCCGCTACTAGCGAAGCCTAGCGGGAATCTAGTAGACCTTGGTCATAGCCAGTGGTTAAAGTGGGGCGGTATGAGCCGGTATGCATACCGTTACTAAAACTTCCGATGGTATGCCATACCACCACTAATTTTGATCGATTTTAAGCATATATTGACAAAACATGTTGTACGTTTTCTTGTATTTCGTATTTATATTTTTCTAATCAAATGTTTTTATAAAGTAAATGATTCAATTTTGATTCTTTCACCACAAAAGTATTATTTTAGCAAGGGTCCTCAATTACCTGACTCCTCTTCAAAAAAACACCCTCAAAAATCCCTGCGGTGCAAAACTGTGTGGGGGAGGGGGGGGGCAACCCCCAGAGCTCCCCGGCGTACTCGATTTATCTACTTTACACACAGTAGTGCATACCGTTACTTCTCCGAGTTCACTTTAACCACTGGTCATAGCTGCACAGTACAGGTCACAAGACGGTTGCTCCACGCGGTCCTATTTCAACGGAACTCGCAGTGGGATTTCCCGGTCATTGTCCACTCATAGAGTGTTCACTAGCAGAACAAGGAATGCACCCTGACAACGCCCGCCAACACACACGCTGATAGTATTACAATAGTAACGCTAATGTAAATGCAAATGGATTCATATTCATATTTGTCACTCACACCTTATTTCACTACTGCATAATGTATGAAGACATCAGCAAGATACGATTGTGGCTAAGTACATCGGCCACTTCAGCTATAACTAGTGACAGACACAATAACTAACTAGAACTACGTGTTTGAACATTTACCTAAGCAGTGCTTAATTTTACAATTACAAAAGCAAATTTTATTAATTACTTATTGCTCTTCAAACCCCATGATTTCTCAGCACATTTGTTTGTCTACAAAAATGACTTGGTGTACGGGATGATGGCCGCTATGTATTGAAACTGCAATACCTAATGCACGTGAATATGGCCACCAACAATGTTCATGACGTCACGTGAGTATAAAGAATACTGTATACAACTATAGTGAGCTCACCGTCCCTGGGCGTGTTCACGAACTCAAGCGAAGTACCAACGACCGGATAGCTCGGAGGTCCTGGCAGTAGATTTAACAGGGATGCGAACCGACGCCTCCTATCGCTGTACTTGAAGACTAGTAACACCGATGTACCACGGCGCAGCTGAGTAATAACGTTATCCACTCCATGGTTTCAGCAAAGATTAGACACTTGGTTGCAGCTATAAAGTCCTCGACAATAATTAATTGTATTTTAATTTTTTATGTTCAAGAGAAAATCCAATCCAGCGTGTTCACATTCACTGCCTAGTACGGGTATAGACGTATTCAACAGTTAAAAGAATAAAAAATATAATTACAACAAATACATTTTCACATGTACAAACAAATTATAAGTAGTTGAACGACAAGCATTCTCGCTTGATATAGGGTTTTTCATTGAGATAAACTTTGAAAATAAAAAACAATTGATCATTATTAACATAAGCGAGAATCGAACCCGTTTCTTCCCAAATCAGACGACCGCATTCTATCATTGATCTGCGTCTTTGATGGATTCTAGTAACAATTAACAAGTTCAAGGAGAAACTTTGTCAACACATCTTGAATACAAAACAATCTATTGTCTAGACTACAGATATAAACGATTCGTTCAACGGATTCAAGAGTGTTTTTTTACGCTAATAACATTGTATAAAATATTAAATCAGATCCACTAGAACGTATAAAACATGATGAACACGTACCTGCTTGTCAGTTTATAAGAGCTGCAAAACTTTCAAGTCAACTTGAACTTCGTCCGCTGAGAAACATCTCGTTTCATAGCAAACATTAGGCCTACATCCAGTGCCATGAGTAGACATATATTATTTATTATCTCTGCTGATAAGATAAACTTTATACCCTTTCTGTTCTCATGCTTCTATTTTTAACATTCACTTTAAAATCCTGATGGTGTGCGTGCAAATAACGAGGCGAAAAATAATGCTATTTTTTTATTTTTAAATGTCAATGTTACATTTAAATGTTGTCTTCATCCTATTCCTTCAACCTATTCCTCCATATTCCCTGATATGGGGAAGCCATTTTACAGTCTGCAAAACAACGAACCGAACAAAACAAAACATGCATGCCTGCGTGTGGTGTGCATGGTACGGTCCAATGTAGACAGACGTGCCATTTTTGCCAATGTTTCGAATCACTTCTTAGCGTTGAACATTATTTAGAGATTGAATAAATAAGTTAAAGGTTCTAAATAATAGGCACAAATGCAAGGGTGATCAGAAGACAGTATAAACAAAAATACTGATTTATTTTTATATTATTATATTATGAGTGAAATCGAATATTTGAATACAAAAATTGAGATTGTTACTGTAACTGATATATTAATACACATGCTATAACAATACAAAGTATAGTTCAAAGAAAATAACTCAGTCAAATAACTCAGTCAGTTTCAAAACAATAAACATACAAACAATAAAATACATACTGTTATTGTTGTTAAAGATGGGATCAATGAATATGATATTGAGAACCATATGGAGAGGGGTGAAGGGGTGATTAAGGGAAGATATTGTAAGCGTTTTATTATCCATAACGGTATGTAGATATGTAGATCGTAGTTATCGCTTTGTGAGCACCATATGGATGCCCAAGTCGGGCCGCATGATCAGCTCTGGAATAATGCTCACATCCTCAACCTTCTCAAGTGACCTCAGCTTGAAGCGCCTTAGAACGGTGGCCAACACGGTCTTCAGCTCATAGCGGTATGTAGATATGTAGAACGTAGTTATCGCCTTGTGAGCACCATATGGATGCCCAAGTCGGGCCGCATGATCAGCTCTGGAATAATGCTCACATCCTCAACCTTCTCAAGTGACCTCAGCTTGAAGCGCCTTAGTATGGTGGCCAACACGGTCTTCAGCTCCAACATGGCAAACTTCTGCCCGATACAGTTCCTAGGGCCGGCGCTGAAGGGGATGTAGGCGTAGGGGTGGCGGCCCTGGACGCGCTCCGGTAGGAAGTTATCCGGGTCGAACTGGTCCGGGTTGGGGAAATGATCCGGGGAGCGGTGAGCCTGGTAGATGTGGATAACCACCATAACTCCGTGTGGTAACGTGTAGCCACCTACACAAGAACAAGACCACCAATAAGACATGAATCGATTTATGACAGAGGCGCTTTCATATAGCAACACGGCAACACGTTTTTTCCGGACCGGCAAGTCAGGTGAACCAATCAGGGCAGGCACGGCAAGTTTCTGATTGGTTCACGTGATCTGCCGGTCCGGAAAAAACGTGTTGCCGTGTTGCTAAGCCAGTGGCGGTTCTAAACCACATGTCTTGGGAGGGACCAGTCTCATGTAAACACTCATAGGTTATGGGGAGGGCCAACATTTCTATGATTCAATTTCCGTTGATGGTAATTATCAGTTTCTCAACTGCTCATGACTATAGTCATTCAACTTCAACCAAAAATCATCACAGTTCTCAAGTTCCCGTGGGGCCAGGGATAATGACAGACTATAGCCACAACGTGACACTAACTCGCCCCACCCCCCACCCCCCATCGCATCTCGACACCAGTTGTATGTGATTCACATGACTATATGTAATCCAATCTTTAATTTCTATGTTCGTCTATACGTTTCTTATAAATCTGTGTATTCTCTACAGAAAAGTTACAAATAATTGTATCCTTGATGCAAAACATTGTACATGTGTGTACAATTAATTTTGAGTGGGCCCGGGCTCCTTCGGCCCGCCTTGTCTAACATAAGTGAGACAAAACGTCTGTATGCATAGGCGAAGTAGCATCTCTCATGTCTTTGCCGCCTTGCTGAACATAACATGTCTATAGCTTGCTCCAACGGGGAAAGGGTGTTATCGTACTACCCAGACCTTAATTTGAGCCGGAACGCACCGGAACGCAGTTCCGGTTCCTTTTCTGAAACCGGAAAGCGCGTTCCGGTATTGTTTTAAATCTCACACACTGTTTTCCTCATGATTTAAAAATTCGTGAATTCCCATTTGTGGCACGGGGAACGGAACTTGTCTTTGAAAATTGCAAAATATTCATTCACTTGTATGAACGCGAGTTTTTCACTGATGAGTGTCCCCCAGGTACTAAGGTTGGAATTCATAGTCGGCCCCTACACCTAGGGGCACCCATTGTTGCTATGGATTTGTTTTGTTCATGGGAAATAGCATGGAAACAACTGTTACCATGGTAACAATGGGCGCCCCTAGGTGTAGGGGCCGACTATGAATTCCAACCTAAGGTTGGAATTCATAGTCGGCCCCTACACCTAGGGGCACCCATTGTTGCTATGGATTTGTTTTGTTTATGGGAAATAACATGGAAACAACTGTTACCTTGGTAACAATGGGCGCCCCTAGGTGTAGGGGCCGACTATGAATTCCAACCTAAGACTCAGACCCCAATACAAAGGAAATAATCTTCGGAGCTTCCTTCGTCCACTCCTTAGCATAACGTGCTTGTGGTAGAATATATATTTATTATATGCGTGTGTGTGTGTGTGCATTCTACTACAAGCAATGTATAAACTAAAGGTGGTTGGCGGGGTTGGTTCAAAATTATGGAAGGTGAACAAACTATGCGTTCCGGTGCCTTTTCAATTAGAAATTAAGCCCTGGTACTACCCACTACATAGTTCTCACCACACTCGGTGTCTCCCTCGATGGTCCTCATGATGTAAGGCACGCTGGGGTAGAGACGAAGAGTTTCCTTGATAACTCTCTCCAAGTATTTCATCTCTGCCGCATCTCTCACCGTCACCGGTCGGTCTGATCCCTCGAAAATACTGTCGAGTTCCTCGAATACCTTTTCCTAGAATTACGAACACAGTTTAGGGATACGTGCTATGCAATTCTTGGAGATATTTCAGTAACAGTGGCCATGCGGTGAGTGTGAGCGTTTTGTCGAGATGTCCCGCATTGATCCGGTGAAAATCTACTACGGAATCAATATTCCGCCATATATTATTTGTTTTCTTGAAGACAAACTATTCTACTTTTATTTTAAATCGGAATAATAGTTATTTAAGTTTTTGAAATATGAATAACAACATGGAGTGGCGTTGTTACGTTCAAGCATCCCCGAAACCACAGAGAACACATTCCGAATACTTCAGATTTCTTAAGTCTCAAATAAAATTCACAAGAAGTCTTAAGTCTGTTTCTGATCCTGTAAGACCAAACTTAAGTCCTCTTCTCTTGCGAATCTAGAAACATATCTGAGAACAAATGTTGAAAATATACTATTGGAATGTTCATTGTGTCTTGTTCCGACCAGGAATTAGAAAGCTATAAGCTCATGTGACCTGGCTCTGGATTTATAAGGTCTCTACTTACAGTTAAGACCAGAAAGTGACATACACAGTCACACAGTATCAAGTAACATATGAGTAAATAATCTTATAACTGCATCTGTCAATAACCCCAAGTGGGCGAGTTTCAATACCACACTAGATGCAAGTCAGCACATATACCGGTGTGAGGGAGTCCCTAGAGTTTGACCTTCCTACCTGTATGTGAGGGTGGCTTCCAAGTAGGAAGAGCGCCCACGAGATGGCAGCAGTTGTTGTGTCGTGACCTTCAAACATGAACGTGTCCACTTCTTCTCGTATGTCTACGTCTGTCAAGATGTTTCCATCGTGACTTGCCTCCAACAGGAGGTCGAGGAAAGCTATTCGCTTTCTTGTGCCTGCATCCAAAAAAACACTCTTTTACCACTTTATAACTGTCAGCACATAAGAATAAAATTGGACTGTCACAAATTGAGATTTTACAACATTTGTTTAACAACCATTTTGGTTTAACAATTTACCAATTGTTGTGGCCTTTGTAATTCTTAGTTCCCACGTGACGTCACAGCGGCCATGATTGCGACACAATTGATGAGGACCTATCATAGATCATTGGCAAATACTATTCAAATTCAATAAATAAACCTAATTTATAATTTAAAAAGTAAACAAAAGTAATAAAATTAAATACAAAATACCACACATACCAATTTTATATCAAAAACAGGCTGAATTTTAGAGAACTAAGAATTTATTTGTTCTATCTCAACAGCCTTCAATTGTTTCTCCATGGTAACGTCAAAGTTTGATCACAAATGTGGCCGCCACGTGCAAAGATTGACGTACGTGCAACCTATGAAATTATGAATACCCTACAATTTTCCTACAATAGTCCACATTAATAAAAGTAGGCCAGAAACAAACTGACAAAGTTTTAAGTTTTAACTTATCAGTCAAAGAGGATTCTAACCTTTATCAATTTTAAAATGGTAATTTATGACGCAGTCCACTTTTATTTTGCTGTGTTTATGTGAACTTATAGTTTGTACATTTACAGTTCAAATGAAGTACAAAAGATGCATCGTCGACCACGATACAAGACCTGAAAGATATTTACCTAAAGCATAATCTTCTTCTTGTGGTTCTCCATTCTTCTCGCGTCTTTTGTTTTCCATCTTTCGATCTTGAATTACCTTAAAATGAAACATGAACCTGTGTTACAATTGAATAAAGCATTTTTCTAAAAGAATCGCTATATAATGGGGAAAACACGCTATTCAAAACATACACTTTAGGCAAAAACTAAGTGCAATTATGAAGAAGAAATTACGAAATGGAAAATAAATGGCAAACATGTAAAAGATGGTGAGTTTAGTAAGTAAGTAAGTATTTATTAGTCCGGTAGACTCATACAGGGTACAAATATGGATGTTGTCAAAAGTGGGTGCATACCCATATAATTAAACTATAGGCTACATTTAACCATGCTACATTTAACTATTATTGCATAATAAGCGGCTGAATTAATTAGAAATAAAATATCCTCGTACATTTTGTAGGTATTCAAGATATTTACGATTCTATATAACCATTTTAATATAACCATTTAATTCCTAATTAGCACATTTTGTTTTATATCGTTTTACGATACTCTTGTAAAGTTTCTAAATAGTGAATGATCAATTCAAAAGCAGAGAAATAATGTGTAATTTAGTAATTATATTGACAATTTTTGTTAATTGGTTTTATTACTAAATCAACATTTTAAATATTTTAGTATTTTAGCAGTAGTTTCAAATGTTTAATTTATAATTATTGTTTCGGGATGATAACGGATGCACGTACGCCTCGGCTCAATGCTCAATGCTCAATGCTCAATGCTCAATGCTCAATGCTCAACAATGCTCAATGCTCAAATATCGATCTTTGATTGGTTACCGCTCACTCGTCGATGGTGTTTGGAGCCAACAGGGTTGGTTTAGTCACTTTAAATTAAAGTCCCCCACTGCAAATCAGTTTCGTTACTGAGTGGGCAGACTCTAAATGATAATTTATTTATTTATTTTATTTTATGCTCAATGCACACACCTTGTTGGTAAACCCGTGGAGGACTCGCAGACTTTCGTTATATCTCTTCCCTTGTTTTGTCAAGCGGAAGATGAAGTCGTAGTAAAGCCACGGCCGCAAACCTCGGTACATGGCGAGCTCGCTAATGCTGTAATAACAACATGGCAAGTGCATTGATCTGTAGCTAGGAATAAACATATTCATTAGTGGTGTTAAACAATCGACAAAATAAACCATAACTCTAAATGAACTGGGCTCACATTAATTTTCAACCGATTCAGTATAATAATAGTAATAATAATAATAATAATAATAATAATAATAATAATAATAATAATAATAATAATAATAATAATAATAATAATAATAATAATAATAATAATAATAATAATAATAATAATAATAATAATAATAATAATAATAATAATAATAATAATAATAATATAATAATAATAATAATAATAATAATAATAATAATAATAATATCATTAAGTAATGACCCGATAGAGATGCCTCAGTGCTATAATAATAGCTCACGAGGCTCTAATATATATATATTACGGGAGGTCACCGCTTCGATACTCGCTACCGGCCATCCTAACGGAAGGTTTTCTCGAGGGTTTGTCACAAAACGAATGTTGGGATTTAGACATACTAACAGCCGTCGGACACACCTTCACAACTATTCCAAATACCCCAATACCTAGTTTGTCACTCGAAGAGGGGCATGAATTGTCCCTGCAGGTTTCCTACGAAAAACTATAAACAGGAACAAATTGCATTAGTTATTGTCACGGTATTTAGAATAGATGGGAAAGAATGTCCGAGGGCGGTTGGTACGACATAATTCCAGCATCCACTTTGTGACTGGGACAAACCTCGAAAAACCTTCAGTCAGGATTGCCGGTAGTGGGTATCGACTATCGAGCTGGCGACCTGTGTAGCTTATAGCTCGGTATCCATTAGAATGCATTGTCATGCATTATCTGCATCTCATAATGAACGAAAGATCACTTCTCTCAATGAATCTCAATGAATGGAAAGATCACTTCACTTCATAGTTAATTGCTTCACTTACTCGCTCACTGCCTTCACGTACTCCGAGTGAGTTTCTTCCTGGGCTCGCACTGTCACACCCATTGCGGTCTCTGGAACCAGTATGAACACTATTAGAAGCTACCTACATATATACATTAATCGGAAATGAATAGTAATCAAAAGTTTTTAATTTGTTTCTGTAAAAAAAGTGTTGTCTTTTGTCAAAAAAATTCGTGTTTTACATTAACCAATAATACACAGTATAATTCATGCACGTATGTACATAATTATGTAACACATATCGTGTAGCTAGTTTTAAGTGGAGTTAAATAAGCTATAAACTCATGAAGAACTTAACATTTATGTCCGTTTAACATGTTAACAGCGGCTTTTGGTATGTATGTATGTATTACAACGATAAAATAACAGTTGCACTAGAATGTGGGGGGGGGACGAACTGAAAGGGAAGCAACGTAAAGTTGCCCCAATACGAAATACCCGATTTCAATGGTACCAACTTGGTTTTCTACTTCTCTATAGTTCCTATAGCATCTAATTGAAACAGATTCATTAGTGATAATTTGCGACCTCGGTTCGTTACCTGGATAAGACGATGTGATTAACAGTGTTGTGACTTATCTAGATAAAATTATCTAGATGACGTATCTAGATAAAATCTGTTATCTATTATCTTTATCTAGCTAATTTTTTGGAGTTATCTTTATCTTTTATGTAGATAAAAATACAGATTATCTTATCTAAAATTTTAAGCTTTTAGATAAAAAAAATAGATAAAATGTTTAACCATAATATAGATACAAAATAATAATAAAATATACCATTTTTGAATATGAAAAATACTTCTTCTGGTTTTCCCCTTTTTTGAAAATGGTGGCAATTTGTTAATGATAGATATGGAAAAAAATAAGTAAATATTGCTTTTTAAGATACATGTCAATAACTCAATAATATCATTATTATCTTTTATCTTTTCAAAATTGTCTAGATAATTATTTTAATCTTTTATCTATTATCTAGATAATTTTTTGGAGAATTAGCTTATCTTTATCTAGATAAAAAATAAATTATCTAGTCACAACACTGGTGATTAATAAGCCTTGTTTACTCTACTCAGCAGAAGACTGCCTTTACGAGTATGTGATAGAACGTCAGGAATCTGTTAATATTCGTCGGATCAGCGTGCATGAAAGAGGCAGTAGATTAGGATCTGAGCTCGGTATGAGACTGTCTTAAGTTGGGGCAAGTATATATTCATATTCATTTATTTAGTTTCCATTACAAATTTGTACAAATTGTGTAGAACACGTCAAAGTATTATTATATTTACAAAAGTGCATACACTTTACCATAAGTACACGTTCGTTCATACATCACTACACTTTGTCAATTTAACTACCTTCTGTACCTTTGTAAAATATACAGTACTCGTCAATGGAATAAAACCCATTTTCCGAAAGCACCGTTCTGACGACTTTTTTAAAACGTCCCAAACTATTTGTTTAATTTCTACTATAGGCTATACGTACCGCAGATGATGTCGAGGGCGCAGTAAGTGACCAGGGGGTAAATATCAAACCCCTCCTCTCCGTGACGATCCACTTCCAGCTGGAGTTTCTCCACCAACGTTTGACTGTTGGTGACGAAAGTTTCACTAAAGAGTTCCAAGATTTTGAAGTGGAATGTTGGTGTAATCAGCTTTCTGTGTGAATGCCACTTCGAACCTGAAGATTCGACAGGAAATGTTACATTTAAATGAAAATACTGCTTTCTTCACAAGTAACTACACAAGGTCCGTAAATCCCCTGGCGGGGCTCGTCGAACTGACTTTTAGGTTTTCCGAACTGGGGGATTGACGAACCCTGGTAAGTACATTTACATAGATTCTTATGCCACAAACTATAGAATGTACTGGATTTAAAAAATCTTTGTTAATTTTTCCTTCATCTACCGAATACAGTTATGGAGTAGTATGCCCACCCAGTATCAATCAATTATTTGCTTCATGGCCGTTGATTACATAAACGTTTCAATAGTAAAATCATGAAGTAAAAACAGAAGTGAAAATACATACGCAGATGATAATTATTAAATACAATTTAAAAAGAAATCTGTTCATGATGTTTAATGTTTAATTTCAATTAGCAACGAATTATTATATTACACACTATTATACGAGATAAATGAACTACAACAGGAGACCACACACAATAAATAAATTAACAAAGATGCAAATCATTTATTTTATAACACTGTGAAGGAGTTTGCCCTGTTTCTTCAGACTTTTTTTGGAAAGGTGAGACTGAGAGCTACTGTTTTAGAGAATCGAGCGTTACTCCCGACTCACAATTATATTCAATACACGAGTTGTTACTTCATATTGCAATATGGTGCTGAACATTTAAATCTACTCTTTTATGGTTATATTGGGTTGTATTACATTTTCTATAATCAACTTCACATCACAAGCATTGTATAAGTGTAAACTGTTGTTGAAGTTGTGAATTAATAATGTCATTTTAAATGGAACCTCTTACCAGAGCTGGTTAGCAGACCTTCTCCAAGCCAAGGTCGCAAGAAATCATAGACCCAGCCCTTCGCGATGTGCTTGGTGACTCCTATAACCACCTACAAAATAGAAAAACTGTGAAATTACAGATGCCAGAACTGAAAGAGGCCGAGGAGAGTACATGAGATGTAGCTAGAGAACATGCAAGCTTGGATTTGATCTGTCACCTATTGAGGCTGAAGTCTAGGCACTCCTCATGAAGTAATATACAATATATTGATATTGCATAGAGATATTATGATGAAGGTTTATCTCCAGTGTGTATTATGGCATGTTTAACAATAACACTGCCAGGTGGAGTCAACCCATGGAGTGAAATGAGACCCCCCCTCCCCCTCACCCTTGTTGTTGTTAAATTATAGTATACAGATCCATTACTGTTCTTGTCTCTTTCTTGAACACCTTTCAATTCGTTTGAATTGACAGCGATAATAGAATACATATGATTTGAGGTGGTGGTTATATAATATTTGCTGTTCATGTGGGTATATCATGAAGAATATACCTACATTACTTTTTCTTTGTGCTGTTATCGGTGGCTTTTACGTTTGTGACACCGTATATTGTGTGTGTACACACGACTTGTTATAACTATTCTTATCATAATTGCTAAATGTCACAAATTGGATTGTTAGAGATATAGAACGCATAAAATAACACGAATTAATTCATTAATCCTGCTTATTAATCCTTTCCTGCCTGTAGTGCACTATTGACCACTTGAAGGAGGACAATGAACTTTAATTCGTGACTCACACGTGAAGATGTGATACTGTGCCTGCATTCATTGTATGGACGAGAAACAAGTGGAAATATCGATATGATAATGTGATATTAATAATATGATTATTCAAAGTGTTATTTATACGGATTGATACCGGATCGATTATAAGATGTACATTGAGATAAATTTAAAAATAATACTATGCACCGCTCAAGGGCAGTGACAGTCGCAATCTATACTAACTCCAACAAGACATTGATAGATAGGTTGTACCCAATAACAAAATATGATTGGAAACACACGTGTTTCATGTCCGCGCTAAGCTCTGATTTAGTAAGCTCGGTTTAGTAACCATGGTTTCAACGAACATTACAGGGTCACGGTTGTTTAACTAGAATCTCCGCTTACCGGCTGATAAACATTGGTGAAACTAAACTACAATGTGTCATTTTTAATTTGTTTTATTTGCATTGTTTATATTATTTTCTTCGTACTGATTTTTGATAGATCATTGAACGATTTGCTATACTTAAACACGCGTAAGTTGTTTATCCGTATTTGCTAATCCTTGCCACTTTGGTAATTCATATAGCTTACAATGAAACGGTTCAATAACACATGATAATTGCAAGGGTAGTAACATAGTAGGGTACACATCAAGAAAATATTATTTTCAAGATCATCTTCTGTGTATAGGTAAACAAATTTCGGACAAACACGGTTAAAACATTTCACGCACTATACTCACCCACTGCGTTATATTTCGGCAACATCCGTCGCCGTCCTCAGACGCGAGTCAGTGGCGACGGATGTTGCCGAAATATAACGCAGTGATTGAGTAGTGCGTGAAATTTTTTAACTACGTGTTTGTCCGAAATTTTTTACTTATATTATCATTACGGTTAATGGGTGTTATCATCGTATGTGTGTTTTACTAGTATTCATCATCCTTGTCCAATAGAGACTTACCTCGAACACTTCCGGTCTGGTAATGTGTATCTCGGCAAACGGTCCAGTCCACATTCGAAATATGGGAGAATATGCGCGAGTGAGCCCGTTCGCTATGTCTACGAGCTCTTCAAAGAGAAACAGAATCATACATCAATAGTCAGGCAGTATAATCCGATAACATTTTGCATAAAACCTGCATAGTGGACCCAAGATTACTTTACACCTGCTTTCGTCACATCCGGGGCAGTCGTAGCCAACCGGCGAACCGTGAGATGCGTTATAAAACACATGGGCAACTATAATGCGTGTTATGCGTGCGTCAACAATAATGCGTGCATCCCCCGAGACACACCAGCGCCAATACCGATCGCTGATTGGCTACGAATCAGTCGCCTGTGACGAAAGCATGTGTAAGGTAGTCTTGGGACAACTATATACTTGTTCCGAATCAACCTTATCGATAAGTACGTCATAGACTACGAACGTGTGACCAATCAGTACATGGGCGCCGCCATGATATTTTTCAATGGAGGGCAAAGTGAAATAACAGTTTCCATGTGGGTGGAAAAGGGGCGAGGGGGCGAGAGCCCCCAATTTGCCCCGCAGGGCGTTTTTAGGATTTTCAACACTTTTTAACCGATTTTGGGATGTTAAAGTACGTTCTGAATGCAATGAATAGAACCACGTATACTAACTACTTTGTATACGTAGTACGTAGTCTATGACATGTATAAATCATCACAACGTAGGAACAAAATCGTTTGAGATATGAAGTTATGTAACTGACTCGTTATTCTCTTGAATCGAGACAAATTGTGTTCTCCGAAACATTATTATTATTACTTGAAGATTGTCAAGTGGTTCCACAGCAACCTTCTGTATGCTGACGTCATGAATGAGTGAGTCGGAGCCAATCAGCAGGTGACTCTTTCAATTACTGACATTTGGTTGCAGGCCATATGCTCACTCATCTATGATGTCAGCATCCAGAGCATCCATAAGGTTGCTGTGGAACGTGGATGTTTACTCACTATTTCTTGGCGACAAAAGGAACCAGTGCCCTGTGCCGATCAGTGGGTACTTGTACGGTCCCGGGATCCGGTCAACCAGGGTTGCAAACCGTCGTCTTTCAGCCCCGTGCTCGAGGACTAGGTAGGCCGCTAACAACAATACGACGCAGCTGAGTAGGAGGATAGTTGGCTCCATGACTGATGCACTCCTGCAATGATATCACTCACTCTCCATTCATCGGCTATTGTCTCGGTGATTGGTTGTATTGCCCAACACTAATATGCAGGTCATTATGTCATATAAGTCCTTTAGTTAGAGCTTTCAAGAGCTTACCCAACGCATCTTGCTCGTATGGAAATTGAAGCTATAGTAGGAATAATAATAATAATAATTTTTCGTAGGAAATCTGCCCAGGGACATTTGCGCTCCTGTGACTACGTTGGAATTGTGGTATTTGTACTATTTGGAATATTTATCCAAGGGTTATTAGTATGACTCAATCCCAGCATTCGCCTTGTGACTGAGGAAAACCTCCGAGAAAACCTTCAGTCAGGATTGCCGGGTGGTCGGTATCGAACCGGCGACCTCCCGAATTAGAATCTCGTGTACCGTGTGTATAAGAGTCTCTCACAATGTACTCATACCGACCTAAGATCCTTATCTACGGCTCCTTTCATGCACGCTGTTTCAACGAAATGAACAGATTCCTGACGTTTTTTCACACATTCGTAAATACGGTCTTCCGTTTAGTACAGTACGTACCATCGTCATTAGTCCAGCCCAATGTATTAGGAATTTTCAAGTATCCAACCTAACGTCGTAAATTATCCACCTGACCTGTTGTTGGACCTGTTACAAGTATGGTAGGAACTAGAGAAGTAGAAAATTAAGTTGGTACTGTTGGATTCGGCTATGACGTCATCATGAGGCTAGTTACATTGGGGAAGGTTTACCACAAAATACCAGCACGGAGCACGGTCAATAATAATAGTACTAGACTGATTCCCTTACATTCCGCCAGTCTTGCGATTATCTCGTTCTCGTTGTGTTTGTGCACGTCGGTTTCGGCAGTCGGTAGTCGGTTTCGGTAGTCGGCAAGTAATAATCTTATGAGTTTCGTGTCCATCGTTTATGTAGTAATGTAAGCGTCGGCATTCGGCAAGTCGTTACCTGAAGTCGGCAAGAGATGGTCAACATTCATTCCTTACATGACTCGGTAAGGATATTGTAGCGTACCCACCCTATTCACTATTCATTTTTTCGTAATTAATATTATTATCATATGTTTTTCCTATTATTTCATTATTCCATTTACTTTTATACTTGTGTGTTCCACAAACAATGCCCAACATTCAGACCGTGAGAATACTTTGGATTTGCAGTTATCAAGATATTTGAATATGCCATTAATTTTTATTACCAAACTGAAACAGATACCTCACACAATTCAGGAGAAGACTTATAGCCAATGACAACTGTTTTCATGTGAGAGTGTTTATTGTTCGACATCTTTAGGTTAGAGTTTTTCGTTACCCATTGGTCGGTAAAAATCTCTTCGGTCTGCACATAAACACCAGTAAACCCACTTGCCCATACTGAAAAGGCTTGCCGACTACCAACTACCGACTACTTTAGTTACATAAACACACCTTTAAGGATGAATTATTATGTGTGCGGGTATGAATCATAACATTGAGAGTGAACTTAGTTTTGACACAATTTTTACACAAGCGTCAGTAAAAATAAACAATCACTTATCACATAAAAGTAAAGAAGAAAAAACATAAAATGTGCACTTGTTTATCTGCTGTTATCTGTGGCTGTTCCAATGTACATCATTGTGAAGTAATCAGTGCTTAGAAGATGTTGATAATAATTTAACATTTTTTAAACGATAACAGAGCTTCTTCAGTCTTATATCAAACGTGCAACGTGCATGTATGTAACTTGGTCGGTTCATAGTGTGCTAGATCAGTGTAAGTGTAAGTGTGTAAGTGTACACATTTAACTGGTCAAGTGGTTGAGAACATAAGTGAGTGTTTGCATGTAGAGGAACGCAATAACAACGCTGAGCAAGGAAAGCTCAATCTTTGGTTCAACCTTGTAAGCATGTTCTTACGCCAATAGGCCTATGCCATCTGACATACTAACAAATAAAATATAATTCAAATTAGTCGTGGTTCAAAGAATATAGAAATCACAAAATATAATAATCACTCAGTGTTTACTACTACTACTACTACTACTCCCACTCCCACTACCACTACTACTACTACTACTACTACTACTACTACTACTACTACTACTACTACCACTACCACTACCACTACCACTACCACTACTACTTCTACTACTACTACTACTACTACTACTACTACTACTACTACTACCACTACCACTACCACTACCACTACCACTACCACTACCACTACCACTACCACTACCACTACCACTACCACTACCACTTCCACTACCACTACCACTACCACTACCACTACCACTACCACTACCACTACCACTACCACTACCACTACCACTACCACTACCACTACCACTACCACTACCACTACCACTACCACTACCACTACCACTACCACTACCACTACCACTACCACTACCACTACCACTGCCACTACCACTACCACTACCACTACCACTACCACTACTAATAATAGTAACAATAAAAACAACAATAATAATAATAATAATAAAAAAATAATGATAATGATTTATAACCTGGTATATGTACGTATACACCCAATAAAATAATATTAATAAAATGCATAATAAAGACACTAATTAGTTCAAAAATGATTTATACACACCAAAAGTGTTAAATTTATAATACTTACTCCATTCTTTTTTATGTAGAGTAGTCGTTGATCCAGGACTTCCTACATACCCAACCAATAAACGTCCACTCAGTCAGAAAGAGAAGCCGGCTTTGAAATTGCAAGGAAGCTAGCATTGTCAAGTCATTGCTGCAATTCAGTGATAAAATTGCTCGCTTGCAAAATGTGGATTACAATATTTAATAACTGTTTTGTTACACTGGGTCTGTCGTTAGAAACAGTGTGCTCTTATTACGCAAGAAAAAAAGAAAAAACGTCAACAAAGTTCATTTTATGTAGCTTACCACTAACATAGAAGACTCTAATTCGGGAGAGCGCCGGTTCGATACCGGCTACTAGTAATCCTGGCAAAAAGTTATTTTCAAAAGTTTTGGTCAGTGAAAAGACAATGGGATCGAGTACTATAATATAATCACCCATGCACATTCCATCTCAACTACACTAACACATTATGGCCCAGATATAGATGTCATCTAGTTGTTATTACACTGTGGAATTGTTTTATGGATGCTATTTTCCATAATATGGAAAGCAAGTTATATAATAAAGTAGTTTTGTAGAGAGTCTTGGTAACCGTCTGTATTGTAAACTCACGATACAAAACCAACGACTAACGAGCCACGCAAAAGTATTCAAAAATCGTTCCACATATATTGTTCATCTAATATTACAACGGCGCCTATAATACTGAAGCTGTGACTGAAGTATAAAACAAATTCTGCAATTTAGTTTGTTTTTGTATGCTTCAAATCCTAAATTAAATTGATTTCTCGTATGTTGAAATTGATCATCGTTCGATCTGTTGTTAATTAACAACCGTATACTACCATTCACACGTTCCTATATTCCTACAGGTTGCTATCACAATAGTAGTTAGTAGTACACGACAGCTACTTCATGATGTCGGCCGAAGAGATGCATTGCACAATGCACATCATCGCAGGGTCGTTATACGTTATACGGGAAACATAAGGGAGAGGGGTTGAAACAAGGGGTTTTAGGGGGCGTTGAAGATGGTGGGCGCTTGGATCGCTAAGAGGCTTAGGAATAAGTAAACGGTGACTTTGGAGCCGTCCTAGCAACGAAGCACTCAATAAATTCCAAGTTGTTCTGAATCGGCCTTGTTGATTCAGGCATTTGTTCGCAAGTGTTCGCACTGTCCAATCACTGATTCATATGTTTCGTATTTGAAATATCGATCTTTGATTGGTTATCGCTCACTCGTCGATGGTGTTCGAGGTCTACAGGGTTGGTTTAGTCACTTTAAATTGAAGTCCCCCACTGCAAATCAGTTTAGTTACTGAGTGGGTAGACTCTAAATGTGAATTAATTAATTTATTTCTCAAAAAGAGATACACGAGAGCCCTCTTGGCGGGCACCGATCACCACGATGAGCGACCGACCTCGACCGGTCTTACCATTACAAACCAATAAGTAAACGAGTTGTTACTTTGTTTCAGGTCGCACTATGGAGCCACTCACCATGTTACTCAGCGTAACGCTGCTGGTCATTTCGGCAGTGTTTTTGTTTAAATACGGCGCCAAAAGACGTCGGTTTGTCTCGATGGTGGATAAAATACCGGGTCCTTACTCGCTGCCTATACTTGGTAACTTGTTGGAAGTGCTCACGCTGCCCAGAAACCGTAAGATATATATTTTACGTTCAAAATTACCATAAAAATGTTTTTGAACAAGATATCTTTATCTGGTGATGGTTTGTTTCAATTCGAATCCCACCTCGTTCTTTTAGGTCTTATGGAGTTGGGGAACAGAGATGTCAAACTTTTTCCTGAATTGTATCGAACTTGGTCTGGACCATTTGACTTGATTCACATCTTTAGACCTGAAGACGTGCAAGTAATATAACTTTATTTATTATATATTATTACTGTGTTACTGTGACAACTCATTTCATTAATTCATTTTCTCATTTTGAAATCAATCTTAAAGAACTCCTTACTACTTTCTGCCCTTGCCTTCTAGGCCCGCCCTTCTTCTTCTTTATCGCTTAACATTCACTCTTCCCTGATAGTTTTATAGTCACACCAAACTCGATTGCAACCATGTTCCATCTGTCTTTTACTTCTCTGAAACACTCTCATCTAAAAAAAACAAAAAATAAACAAAGGTGAACACAAAGGTTCTTGTATATTTATTATTTCCCACCTTCGTTTGGTTTCACTCGTGTTATTATCTCGGCCATTAACATTTCAAAGATGTTTTAAATAGCATAGAACACTACCTTGTCGAAATATTCTGTTCTAACTACATTCATATGATTACAAATTTCACTCCTACCATCGCATGTCTCCTTTTTCTATATA
Source organism: Isoperla grammatica (assembly GCA_945910005.1). NCBI lineage: Eukaryota > Metazoa > Arthropoda > Insecta > Plecoptera > Perlodidae > Isoperla > Isoperla grammatica. Next base: position 118,828,442 of record OX246737.1, read on the forward strand.
CCAAATCTCTCCAAAACTCCTTTCTCTTTAGACTTTCTCCAACTATTTTTTAGGCATGCAATCATGCACCTTATCCAGGTTTAAAAGTACTATGTGCATGTTTTGTTCATTTTACATTTTAATAGTAATAGTCGATTTACAGCTACGCGTTGCGAGCGAAGCGAAGGCGCGAGCTCCAATCAGTGGCCGAGTTTCATGCAAAGAAGTTAATAGTTTCACGCAAACTCGGCCACTGATTGGAGCTCGCGCCTTCGCTTCGCTCGCAACGAGTAGCTGTAAATCGACTATAATAAATAACAACTAATAGAAGCGCGCTTTGCAACTTGTTAATTTCTTCATGATCCGTTCATGGATTTCTAGTTACGCACTTTATGAGACAGTGATTCGTTTATCAAAGATTTTGCTTTGGTGTAAGCATGGATTTATAATAGTACACTGCACGGACTACACTATTATAAATCCATGAACGTCCATGGAAGTTCACGAACGGCATTTTTTGAAAACGCGCGGCTGAATCGCGGCGAGTAGATGTGGCGGTGGTGCGGCTTGTTCAGTCGTGTAAAGGCGGTGCATTCCAGCTGTGTCTGTTTGACAGCTGTCATGGCGTATGTAGGATAACAACAAATATTTGAACGTCTTTATAAAATTAGATATATTATCGTGATAGCTGTTAAGGGCTATTTTAAAAGCTAATATTCATTTCTAACACAACATCATTATTGTATTGTCAACATTATGGACTGGGAAAATGAACATTTAGGTCTCAGCACCGCACAAAAAGCCCGGAAAGGTTTGAGAGTGGGTTCGAACTTGGTAAATTCTCAAGACGACGATAAGTTCTCATTAGATTTCTTGGAGGATTCTACAAATGAATCTCGCGCTGGTACATCTAGGCAAGAACCACATCAGCATGTCCCACCGCCAAGAGGAAGAAGAGCTGGTGGGTGGGCTAATGAAGAAATTAAGTCAAGCAAGAAAAGAGGGACCTCATCCAGCATCCTAGGTCTGAGCCAAAGATTTCAATCGCCAGATCGAACAAAGCCAGGTTTCGATTCTGATGATGACATACCGAATATACCAGACTTGGATGATTTTGTTGAGGAAGACTTTAAACCTGCTGTCCCTTACAAAGCTTCTGTTGCCATGAATCGTGTGGCCACATTCAAAGAGCTAGATGCAGCGGCTCCCCAATACTTGAAACTAGATGGCATCAACCTAAGTATGCTCGCCAATTTCCTTGACATCAACGATGATAAAAACATTGATGAGGATAAAGTCTTGACGTGGGATTTGCTCTTCACTGACGTAGCATCATATGTCATAACTTCGCAAAGTAAAGATAGGCCTAATACTGGTAATGACGACAGTTCATAATTTAGTTATTCAATAAAGTGCATATTACTTACGAGTTAAAACATAATCAACAAACTAGCCTTGAGTCTCACCCACTTTAATATAGCTTCAACATGTTAGCATAGCCGTAGACCCACTTCATCAATAACTAGGTATCTAGGTATAGGCTACGCTTTAGTAGACCTACAGTACGTTTATTACACAAGTTAAAACGGCTTAACTTCATCCTTTTTAGGGTTTAATCACAGTATAAGGAGCATACAGTAACGAAAGTGCTATGCCTGGCACAGCAGACGACTTGCGGCATGGAAGCGGGTGGCGTTTGTAGCGGTGGGTTAGACCAAACTCAACGAGACAATGGACGAGACCTGGGGGAAGGGGGACAGGGATACCTCCGCGCCACCCCTCGCCTACAATATGAGCTAACTCAGATAACTCCTCGCCAGGGCGACCGTAGCTGCACGCGCAGGAGTTTGTCGATGGAATATCGCCCAAGTCTCGCTACTGTGCTCCTTATACTGTGGTTTAATGTAGGAATTCACAACGATAAAATAAAAATTATCGATAACGGAATCGATCTAGGCCTAATAATAATAATCGATAACATAGTTTAATCATCATGTGTGTGCTGGCAAAAGTTCTGACTCCTTTTAAAAAGATCACCTTTTGTTACGGTCAGTTAAAAGTAGCGATAAGCTGAAAGGGGAAAAAATAAAGTTAATTGGAGTAGCACTGCAGTCTACTGTAGCCACCTGTTTAGTACGGACGTAAAAGATCGCAGGTCGCTAGAAATTAATGGAACCAGTTTGAAAGTTAAAGTTGAGGGCAGCCCGAATAAACCAGAAACTTTAGACCTCATATTGAATATTCAGCAACCAAGTGGCAGTTCCACTGTTCTGGAGGAAAAAAAATTTCAACTGGTTGTAAATGTGCAGTAGAGACATACAGTACAGGCTTATGCCTATTCTAAAATCATCAGCAACCTTTTGAAGGTAGCACTGTTACACTAGCCTGCTTGATAGACTCTACAGAGTTTTTTTAGATATCATTTTTTCCGCACTTCACAACATAAGGGTGTTGTTACACATTATAACAAATATGAACGTTCACACCTAAAGTTATGGCAGAGTATCGTGAATGTAGAACGTAATATTGAAGATAACCTATGCGTGGCCAACAAAATATTTTTTTTAGTTTTTAACATGTAAGATCCCTTTTGTAAGGTTCCCTCTTTAAGGCTGGTCCACACAGATTTCGTAGGTCTTAAAAATCTGTGTGGACCAGCCTTTATGTCTTTTCATAGATATTTCAGAAAACAGTATTAGCTGAATAAACAGCTTTAAAGCATTTCTTGTTAGACATTATCAACAATAATTGTTGAGTTTTACCTATTGTATGTGTTGTACTGTGCCTTTACTGTCGTAAATGTGTTTTAATTATACGAATGATCAATATTTTAACACTGACATTTTTATTCATGTCACTTAACAGTGTGTGTATTATCACTATTATGTGAACAAAAAATAAAGACAATCTATATCTATTTAGTATCTATCTTATCTATATATCTACTAGGGATGACATCGGGTAATAAAATTCAGAACCGGTTCCAGCTCTCATATTACCCGGGTACCCGGATCCTGAAAACGTATTTTTCGATGTGTAGGCTTGATTTGAAGGTCGTTGCTAGGCCTTGTGAAGTGCGCGAGGTGCGAAGACGAGGGACGAATTATATGCACGCCACCTGCTCGGTTACCCTATCGGAATATGCCTGCAGGAATCACGTCAAGTAAAAAAAAACATTTCTCAATATACAACTGAAGCACTTACATAAAACAGGATATTTTTAGGAAAATTCAAAATAAATAGTAATAGAGAAAGTACTAGCCAGAATCTTCATCACAATGTTAAATAAAGAACAAACAGTAACGAATGCAAGTCAGTTCGCGTCTGTTCTGTTCCCCGCCGAATCACGTGTTGTGGAAGGGTAGACACGCGCCGTACCTGCTGGCTCCACCAGAATCGACTGTAACAGTATTGGCTCGTAAATTTATCCTAGAAACGGACTAAAAGATTACCCGGACGCGAAAAACGGCTCCGGGTAATGTTTGGAGCCGTTACCCGGGTACCCAATGTCATCCCTAATATCTACCTATCTATGTGTGTCGATCTATCTATGTATTCCTGCCCCAGATTAATGTTAATAAAATTAAAAACATACAAAATCTGAAATAACTACTATATGTTTTTAATTTTATTCTGTCTGTCTATGTCTTTCTACCCATCTATCTGTCTACCTTCGTATTTTTTTGTCTGTTATCTGTGACAAAGCTGGGCAGTCAGAGGGAGAATCGTTAACTTAGGCAGTGCCAGGATATACCAAAAAAATAATGCAAGGGATTGAAAAGAATTACTGTATAGTGTAGGCCTTCATAATTATGAATTTGACCTACTATGCGATATGACCACAGATAATCAGTAGATCCAGAGTTTTGCCTTGTTGGGCATTCTTCAAAATAGATAAGTTATAGTTATTTAATTGATAAAGTTGAATTGTGAATGTGGATGCTTGGTTTGCAATGCCTATGTTCTTCTGTGTTAGGTGTTTCTGAGCAGCACAAAGCACATCTCCAAGTCCTGGATATACACGTACTTACACCCTTGGCTCGGCCAGGGTCTTCTCACTAGCACAGGTAACGCTATATCTGCTTTTAGTTTTATTAATAGCTTGTGATCAAGAGGCAAGGACAATGCATTGCAGGATAGACCACAAGCAGGACAGTTGTTGATAGCAAATTGTGTTCAGAAGAAATATTTTTAAAATGGGTAGTAGCCAAACAAATGCTTTGCTGAACGTTGGGGGGCTAATACAGTATTTATGATAAACATATTTTCAGGGCTCTTTAATTTGTACCGAAACTAATTTTTTGTAGTGGTGCCCCCCCCCCCCCCCCCCATTACCTGTTCGGTACAGCAGATAAAAATAGACCTTCGCATACACCATCAATTCATGATTACTGTATGTTGATTGTATAGCAATTAGTTTTTTTTTTTATATCTGCTCCCTGTGTGCAACAATGAAGTCGGGTAGGGGATAGGAACCTAATCCCATCATATTCTGGCCCCTAGGTACATCGAAGCCGGCTGGCCATGCCTGACGCTTCCCTCATGTTAACTTCCTCCGGCTCCTCCTCTCCACTTTCTTCTTCCTCTGCTCTTTCTACAAATTCTGTCCATACTTTTCTATCTTCCCACCATCGTTCCTGATTGACCTCTTCCCAAGTTGCATTTCTTCTTCTTTTTTTTATTTATTGTGAATAAATACTGCTAAATGAGTGATGACTCAATACTGAACATTATCTTGTGTAGATCACCTCGGATGTGCTTTGATCAGTATAGTGGAGATGACTGAGATTCAGAAAGATGTCATGAATCATACTGTACATCTTTCTAATCTGGATGATACTGCACAAGGAACATAAAGTTGAATCAACAATTGTTGAAATTTGTGTTGAATGCTTATAGGTTCCAAATGGCATACCCACAGAAAGATGATCACCCCAACTTTTCATTTTAAAATCCTCGAGACATTCTTTGACATTTTTGTTGAAAACAGCCAAGTGTTAGTTGACAAACTCCAAGAAAAGGCAGATACCTGTGGACAGAAGGGATTCAATGTATATCCTTTTGTCACGCTTTGTGCTCTGGATATCATCTGCGGTGAGTATTTTCAATATCGTAGTGGGTAAAGATAGTTTTAAACATAATTTGGTTTTATGTGTATTGGTTACCCTACTACGTTGACATTCCATACTAAAAAATAACTAGACGTCGTAGTTGACCTTCAGTGGGGGTCTACTGTAGGGTTGCCAACTCTCCCGTATTTCCCGGGAAATCCCGTTTTCCACTGTGATTTCCCGCTTCCCGTATCAACTCTACACGGGAATCAGTTTTCCCGTATTTTCACAATTAGTTTTAAAATACACATTTCGTAAACTTCCGCCTACTAACAGTACACAGTTTCCAGCATTCTCAAAGCCGAAACTAATATGTATTCATTCAAATTACAACTGTCCAAATTTCTGATCTCCCATTCATTTTACTCTGTGAGTGAATTTGAAGACCTAAAAACATAGCCTAGCATGGAAGTGTCTGTTGGACTTGTATATGAACTAGTATACACTGTATTTTAATATGTTTCACTTTTTATTACCCAGTATTTATGTACATATCTATCTATTAAGTTCTTATTTTTATATGTATTTGTATCTCTTTGACAATTCCAATTTCCAAACTGTTTTGGATCAACGGAAGCTACTATACAATAAACAATAAACAATAAGCATTTTGAACTTTTGAACTGGGACATTGCCGTCCTCTTTCCCTCTACATTTCACATCAATTTTAAAATTCCCGTATTTTCATATTCAATAGTTGGCAACCCTAGTCTACTGAGCCAATGTAGGCCTACAATTTATTCCATGCAATATAACTTGCATTATTATACCTCTACATTATTTCATCCTTGCCACTTATGTGGACAGCCATGTAATTACTAATTACGTTATATGTTCTGATTTTAATTTTTAAACAAACGAGTAGAGGTGTTGTTGTAAAAGTTAGCATGCTCCAAAAAGCATACTACCTCAGTAGCGAGACCAGTTATAGCGAGAAATGTGATAAGCAAGCATGCAATGTATAAGTAGTGAGTAGCTAGCTATTATTATATCTTCAGTAGGGTGGGGCTCACTACTTACACAGCAGATGCTTGCTTATCACATTTCTCTATAGATTATATTATTATATTATTATTATGTGATGATTATGATGATCATTGATATTGTTATTATTATTATTATTATAATAATAATAATAATATTATTATTATTATCGGCTTCGATGTACCTAGGGGCCAGAATATGATGCATGAGATTAATTTCCTATCCCCTACCCGACTTCATTGTTGGACACAGGTAGCAGATATAAAAAAAAAAAATATTATTATTATTATTATTATTATTATTATTTTTATTATAGACTATTACAGCTATAATAATATGTATAGTGTAAAATAATAAAATTGTAGCTAGAGTATTCTCTTGAAACAATTGTTTAACCCTCACAATTCCCACTCTCTATCTACAACAGTTTGACTGCATATGCAAGTTTATAGATGTGTATTGTGTGTGGTGTAAGGCTCAGTATGACAATGTACCAATAACTGTTAATGTATTCATAAGAAAGTTTTTCACAGCATCACAACAACTCCTATCAGAAGCCAAAATCTTTCAAGTCCACCAATAGCTTACTTGCTACAAATAACTTCATTAGTTATTTATCCTCTTATTGATTCTAATACTGTCATAAATTAAGAATGCAATATAAATTAAGGTTGCCCATCGATTTTAAATTACAATATCGACATCGAAATCAAAACATCGATGTCACATCGCGATGTCGGAAATTTTTCGACATCGACATCAAACCTGAAATAATCGACATCGAAAAAAAAGTTCCTTGGAACAATGTAAAAACTTAAAGGAAAAACTAACAAAATCGTTTCTTGTTCATCACAAACCTTCTGGTAAGTTGATATTGTGTTGTAACCTTGTCAACGAGCGGAGTACAGACTGTTTTATTATTATTATTTTGTGTAAAAAACGATTCGATTTATGAAATAAAAATCGATGTCGGAAATATGCATCGACATCGATTATTAATCGATTAATCGATGTCGATGGGTAACCTTAATATAAATATAGTACTGTACTTCTTTACCATGTAACATATAGTCATTCTTCATTACAGAGTTTGCAATGGGAGTAAAAATCCAAGCCCAAGAAGACACATACTCGGAATATGTGCAGGCAGTATATGAGTAAGTTGACATGTTCAGAAACTGAGTATTTTGCATTAGCCTACTTTTCTATAAATTACTTCCCTTATTTACTAATGCAGGTGTCGCTTAAAATTAATGTTGGATCTACTATTCAAAACTTCAAATTCTATATATGTGCAACGTGGTAGAGATCAGTGTTGTTAAGTAGCATGTTACTTTTTTTGGTAGCAAGACTGGTAGCGCGCTATATTTGTAAATGCGCTAAAGTAGCGAGTAGCAAGCTACTATATATGTACGAGTATTTGTAGCGAAAAATCGCCGCTACTCTATTTTTGCAATTTTGCAATGCAATATAAAATACAAACCCTCTTATAGACATATATTTGTGGCTTCTAAGTTGTTGATAACATTATTTTCATAAACATAAAAATTAAAAATGATGATTGGCAAGAAAGCCTAGATTTTCAAAGAAATAATTAAATAGTAGGTACTCCTGGTCCTTTATAATAAAGTAGCTGTAAAGTAGTGTCATAACTTTTTTTGAGTAGGTGTACAAGTAGCGAGCTACTTACAAATTACAGTAACTGAAAAGTAGCTAAGTTACTTTCAAAGATCAAGTAGCTGTAGCTGTAAAAGTGCTACTTTTAAAAAGTAGCTTTAACAACACTGGTAGAGATAAAAATTTATTGTCTGCTGTTCAACATTCATTAAGTGTCCACAAAGAGGATCCAGCATACTAAAGATCATACAAACAAAATACGTATTAAATAAAAACATGTTTTAACAATTTCTACGTGTTGTTATATACCGGTAGTGTAAATGATTTTATTTTGATTTCAGCATCAGTGAAATAATCTTGAACCGTTCGTTCCGTCCGTGGCTTACTTCGGACTTCTTGTTCGGTTTGACAAAGTCAGGCAAGAGACATCAACAGTGTCTCAACATATTACACGGATTTACCAACAAGGTAAGGAAGGACATTAAGTTTTTGGAAAACCAGTATTTTGTAAATTTAATGTAAATGTTTGTACACAGTTGGTATGGAACAAAATCCTCTTGGTGTCAATGGTTAGGCACATGCATAGATTACAATTTCTGATCAATCTGGAGCACTGATATTAATTTTATAATTACATAATTGACAATAATTAATTTGAAACCAAAATGAGAACATTCGATAACAAATCATACTTTTATCAATGTGTTTCAGGTTATCCAAGAACGAAAAGCAGAACAATTGAAAACTCCTGTCAACGAAGCTGTGTTGCAACAGGAAGAAGTTCTCGGTAAGGTAGCAAAAGTGGAATGAATGTGTGCTACCGGTAATTGCTCATCAGTAAAATGGCACTAATCCGTCATAAACGCAAATCATCTTTACATCTTCATGCTTGGAATTACATGCACAAATAATTACAAAATAATTATAGCAAGGTGTTTTATAATAGTTAATTTAGCAGTGTTATTAGGTACACATCTTTGCTGTTAAATTTTGAAAATAATTAATGTTTTGTTTTGTACATATGTTGTATTTAGGAACCAAAAAACGCAAAGCGTTCTTAGATCTTTTGCTGGAAGTATCTGTGGATGGTAAAGGTTTAACAGATGAGGAAGTTCGTGAAGAAGTTGATACTTTCATGTTTGAAGGGCATGATACAACCACTGCTGCCATCTCTTGGGCACTTTTCTTAGTAGGAGCACACCCTCAAGTACAGGTAGGAAATACTGACTGATTATAATTGTAAGTGGGCATATTTTGACGTACCTCTATTAGACTAGTTGAGCTTTTTATCAATATGCTTGGAAGGTCGGTTATGACTTCCAATCCTTAATTTCGCTTGCATCGTAGTGTTGGCAAATCAATTTTGGTTTATGTCCCAACCTTGTCAACGAGCATGAACTAAACTTTTTATTATTGAGGCTAGAAGTACTGTACAAAAATAGCTGCAAGACGAGAGTTGGTAGTTCTATGAGTCTCCACCAGTGGATTTACAGGCCTTGCTTTTCTATAATAATATCACTCATTGACTCATTGTGGTTGATAAATCACTGGTTAATTCCATCAATATTATTAAAATATCATTGTTGCCCCATTTTTTAGAAAACTAATTTTAGATTTTTGGAACATGTAATAAACTATCTAATAATACTGAGTCACACATAAATGTTTTACGTATAACCATTTATATTTGCATGATTTTAATTCTCTGTTAAAACTATAGGAAAAGGTGATTGAAGAACTAGACAGTATATTTGAAGGTTCAGACCGAGCTATAACCATGCAGGACTGCCAACAGATGAAATATTTAGAACGAGTGATCAAGGAAACATTGAGACTATATCCCAGCGTACCTTTCATTATGCGAATAGTTGAAGAGGACACACAATGCGGTATGTTGTTGTTTAGACAGTCAGCATTTAAATTATAAATAACTAGGTATAATTTCTCTAGTCAATTTACTGCAAAAAGAGTCCTGGCCCACTACAATACAACACGCAACACTGGAACTTGGGTGTGTGTAACTAATTTATTTTATAGTTTGTCCTCCCTCTTCATCCTCTTGTCCAACTCAACCTTTCTGTTCGGTAGTTTAATGTTATCAATTTATACCCATTCAATTTATGAATTTAATCTACCTACTGCATTTATATTTAGGAAATTACGTATTACCTAAAGGAAGCACAGCATTTGTGCATATATACCATACACATCGTGACAGTCGGCATTTTGCCAATCCAGAGGAGTTTGACCCAGACAACTTTCTGCCAGAGCGAATCCAGGCTAGGCACCCATATGCCTACGTCCCATTCAGTGCTGGACCTCGGAACTGCATCGGACAGAAGTTTGCCATGTTGGAGGAGAAAACTATGTTGGCAACAATTTTCCGGCATTTCAGGCTACATTCTCTGGAGAAGCGACAAGACCTCAAGCTTTTGGGTGAACTTATTCTTCGGCCAGAGTCAGGAATACAAGTGGTCCTTTCAAAACGTTAGATTATACTATGTAGGCCTACTGTTGTACAAAAACAAAATCAAATAAAATATTCAAAGATTGACAGTGACACCTCAAGTGTTTACTTAATACGAACATATTTTTTTTTTTATAGATCCCTAGTCTGTTCTTCCTCATAATCTAAACACTAGGCCTATAGTCGGGGTTATCTGCATACTGGGGGAAGGAATTTTTTAATGGAACGCATTCACGGGGATCACGTTCCTTTTTTGGGGAACTTTTCAAGTAACGGGATCCTTTTCTTGACAAGGGAGTTTTTATTTGAGAATGTTCATATTTTCGGGGATTTTTTTAAAACGTTCCTTGGAACGTTCCTTGTACGACAGAGTCTTTTATTTTTCTGTTCAGCGCCACTAATCAGTCTTCATTGACAATAGCAAATCTGCTTTGCCGGCATTACGTTTCATATTAAAATAAATATTTTAGTTTGGTAATTTCAATTTTAACCAATATAGTGGTGCCGGCACACTAAACAGTTGCTATTAAATTATGCAATTTTCTTCCTCTTTTAGTGTTGTAATTATTTAAGCACCATTATATAAAATATACTTGTAGTCCTTCCGATACGATTAATAATACAACCTATAAAATCAAGGACTGCGTGTTTAATTTAAAACAATACAAATTAAAATGAACTTTTGAAAGAACGTCATTCCTTTCTTTTGGTGAACTTGATCTTCTAAAGGATAATACTATAAAAAGGGAACTTGAACTTTTTAAAAGTTCTTTTTTAGATTGATGAACTGAATGTTTTAAAAGTTCTTTTTAAAAAGGAACTTCTCCAAGTATGGTTATCTGACAAGCTCCCATGTGAACTTGTTGGATTAGAATATTTTTAAACTGGTAACATTACTCATTATACATAAACAAGAAACAAGTATAAAATGCATAGTAAAGTCAAATTCAAGGACCACATCCAGCGATTATTTAAAACACTATTGAACTTATATAGCGGCCTAGTCCTACGAACTTGTCGGGGCTTACAATGGATTTATTGCCGCTCCCGCTACAAAATCAAAATCACAGGTGATCAATAGCGCAAAGTTAAAACAGTTATCGAACGGGCATCGAAGTATAAATTAAAATATGCAAAGTTAATTCAATTTTTTATAATTAAATATCATTGAGGATAGTATCATTAAGTTGTCTGTGTGATATTTTTGTTGGCTATTGCTTAGGTTTTCTTTGAAAACTCGCAAAAATCAGCTGATCTCGGTATTGAAGATTGGTACTACTGAAATAACAAACAAGTACAAGATGGCTGCGCCCTGTGACTAGAACCTGTTTAACTTTTATTTAAAACTGCATTTTTCTATGAAAAGCTAGTTGTAAATATTGTGAGCGAAGGCCAGAGCTACAGCAAGGATACGCGAGGCGGTTGATTGTGCTTTCCAAATGGCAGATCCGACCATTCAAACATTTTGTTGCCATAAGCCGACAGGAAATGATTCTGCTATTAATCTTATGCTAGAATTTGACACGGGTTCTTACAATACTGTTTGCCTCGTATCATCTACTATTGGAATTGTTGGAGCAATTTACCAGGTAAGGTTAACCGTAGTCTTAGGGCCTGTGAAACTGAAAGTTGAGTTGCATTTTTGCAGTGTCGATGGGTACCTAGGCCTAGGCTCTAGGCTAGGGCCTATAGGTATCCTAGATCTTTGGGTTTCTAGTAAGCCTAGCCTACTAGGTAGGATAGGCCCTACTAGTCTAGGGCCTAAGCTAGGTGGCAAGTAAAGATGGTGAGTAGCCTATCCATTCTCCTTCGTTGGACATTCCTCTTGGGTCATTTCATTGAAAATGGTCCAATTTTGAATTAATTGGTTGCTGACCCATCTCAGATATTTTTTTAACTTTTACCATTTGTTTCTATATGTGTTTGGACTCTAGCGCCAAATTTTTAGATTTTTTTTTATGACTCACTAAAAAGTTACAGGCTTTAGAAGCCAGGCGGTCGCAGCAAAAATCACCATTTTGGACTTGTGCGTTACATCGTGTAACTCGTAAACTATCCGTCCAGTCAGAACAAAGCAAAGGACATATTTTGTTTAAAAGAGTCAGAACATTCTAAATGTGTTCCTAAAATAAATTAAATGTCAGCCGTATTGGTTCTATCCAAAGTCAAACATCGACTTCGGAAATCATTTTTCCATCAAGTTTGAAGCCATATTACTTGATTGAAGATAAATGATTACTGTTTTCTTCTCCTTGCACATTGGGAATATATATACCAGGGCAAAAATAATAACCTTTGTTTTTCTTTAATCCCTAAATGGGTGATAACGAAAAGAAATCCCCAAAATTGGAAAAACTCAAATTTTGACATGTTCAAGGTCATTCATCTCCAATGGGGGTGCAGATAAAAAATTGAAATTAAGGGAATATTTTGCCCTTATGACTAAAAAGTTTGGGTTGTTATTCAACATGGTTTAGAAAATACAGCATTTAGAAAATCAGTCAAAACAACGTTACGCACATGTATTCTTATCGTAAGAAGTGTAGGCCTACTTACAATAGGTTATGATTGTCTGAAATACAGCAGAAAACAATAATATTGTTACCTGCTATAATTGATGGTTCTTCAACATTTCACTTGAACTTCACTTGAACTGAGTTACTAAAGTAAACAGATACCTATACTCATGTTGTTATATTACATTCTTATACTCAACCACCAATTGCGTGAACGCTGTTTCAACTAAAGTTAACGGATACCCATACTCATGTTGTCATATTACATTCTTATACTCAACCACCAATTGCGTGAACGCTGTTTCAACTAAAGTAAACAGATACCTATACTCCTGTTTTTATATTACATTCTTATACATTCTATACTTTGAGACGAGGTGCTCAAAGGGCCGGACAAATCATGGTCAAGAAAAGTGGCAACAGCGCAGTTTCGGCTGGCCACACGACACGATGTCCTGCAGCACCACTTGAGTCGATTTCAAATAACAAAGGAACCAGCAACTTGCAAACTATGTACATTAGGTTTTCAGGACAGAGCACATCTCCTCAGCTGTGCCGCACTTAAATCTGACATTGACGCCCTGCCAAATAACCTGAGCGGGCCAGAGAAGGAAGCACATATTTATTGGATAGCCAGGAAGAAAAATGATTGAAAAATCAAACTTTCGGCATAAAGATAAAAAAAAAAATTCTTATACTTAACCGCCAATTGCGTGAACGCTGTTTCAACTAAAGTAAACAGATACCTATACTCATGTTTTTATATTACATTCTTATACTTAACCGCCAATTGCGTGATCGCTGTTTCAACTGAAGTAAACAGATACCTATAGGCCTACTCATGTTTTTATATTACATTCTTATACTTAACCGCCAATTGCGTGAACGCTGTTTTAACTTAAGTAAACAGATACCTATACTCATGTTTTTATATTACATTCTTATACTTAACCGCCAATTGCGTGAACGCTGTTTCAACTAAAGTAAACAGATACCTATACTCATGTTGTTATATTACATTCTGATACTCAACCACCAATTGTGTAAACGCTGTTTCAACTAATGAAACAGATACCTAGGCCCTATACTCATGCTGTCATATTTTATTCTTGTACTCAACCGCCAATTGCGTGAACGCTGTTTTAACTAAAGTAAACATATACCTATACTCATGTTGTTATATTACATTCTTATACTCAACCACCAATTGCGTGAACGCTGTTTCAACTAAAGTAAACAGATACTTATTTATACTCATGTTGTTAATATTACATTCTTATACTCAACCACCAATTGCGTGAACGCTATTTCAACTAAAGTAAACAGATACCTATACTCATGTTGACATATAACATTCTTATACTCAACCACCAGTCACGCGACGCTGTTTCAACTAAAGTAAACAGATACCTATATGCATGCTGTTATATTACATTCTTATACTCAACCACCAATTGCGTGAACGCTGTTTCAACTAAAGTAAACAGATACCTTTACTCATGTTGTTCTATTACATTGTTATACTCAACCACCAATTGCGTGAACGCTGTTTCAACTAAAGTAAAGTGATACCTATACTCATGTTGTTATATTACATTCTGATACTCAACCACCAATTGCGTGAACGCTGTTTCAACTAAAGTAAACAGATACCTATACTCATGTTGTCATATTACATTTTTATACTCAACCACCAATTGCGTGAACGCTGTTTCTACTAAAGTAAACAGATACCTTTACTCATGTTGTTCTATTACATTGTTATACTCAACCACCAATTGCGTGAACGCTGTTTCAACTAAAGTTAACAGATATCTATACTCATGTTGTTATATTACATTCTTATACTCAACCACCAATTGCGTGAACGCTGTTTCAACTAAAGTAAAGTGATACCTATACTCATGTTGTTATATTACATTCTGATACTCAACCACCAATTGCGTGAACGCTGTTTCAACTAAAGTAAACAGATACCTATACTCATGTTGTCATATTACATTTTTATACTCAACCACCAATTGCGTGAACGCTGTTTCAACTAAAGTAAACAGATACCTTTACTCATGTTGTTCTATTACATTGTTATACTCAACCACCAATTGCGTGAACGCTGTTTCAACTAAAGTTAACAGATATCTATACTCATGTTGTTATATTACATTCTTATACTCAACCACCAATTGCGTGAACGCTGTTTCAACTAAAGTAAAGTGATACCTATACTCATGTTGTTATATTACATTCTGATACTCAACCACCAATTGCGTGAACGCTGTTTCAACTAAAGTAAACAGATACTTATTTATACTCATGTTGTTTACATTCTTATAGGCCTACTCAACCACCAATTGCGTGAACGCTGTTTCAACTAAAGTAAACAGATACCTATACTCATGTTGTTATATTAAACATAACATAACATAAGATTACATTCTTATACTCAACCACCAATTGCCTGAACGCTCTTTCAACTAAAGTAAACAGATACCTAGATACTCATTTTTTTATATTACATTCTTATACTCAACCGCCAATTGCGTGAACGCTGTTTCAACTAAAGTAAACAGATACCTCTAGGCCTACTCATGTTGTTATATTACATTCTTAAACTCAACCGCCAATTGCGTGAACGCTGTTTCAACTAAAGTAAACAGATACCTATACTCATACACTGTCATATTACATACTTATACTCAACAACCAATTGCGTGAACGCTGTTTCAACGGAAGTAAAAGGATACCTATTGTAAGGCTTTTTGTGGCCTCCTTCCCTTTCCCCCTGAGTTACTAGCCCCTAGGGAGAGCACTTAGCTTATTTGAACCCCATTAACTATGTGCTTAACTTGTGTGTGCCTATAGGCTCACACAGCACGTCCGTTCCACTTCACTATCATCTTGCCCAAAAAAGCATAATTACGTCCATCCTCCAAGCTCCTTTAAAGTCCAATACAATTTCTCGTGTGTCAAGAGAAGATTATGTTTTAAAGAAGATAATGTCTCATGTCAGGTAGGCCTAGGCCTACACTTCCCGCTACTAGCGACCCTAGCAAGCAGCCAATAGTGAAACCGCTACATCCCACCCGACTGTAGTCCGTTCCATTTAGGTAACACTCCTGTCAGGTCCTTATCAGCACATAAAGTTAATGCAAAAATGTATTGAGATAAATAATGCAAAACAAAGGTAGGTATGCTGCCATATAATTCCATCGAAATGCCATCATGAATAGAATCTGCTACCTTGTGCACTTGTTTCAGATTCTTCCTCGTCAAGATTCAACATTGGCACACAGATGGTTCTCTTCTGCTCTTCGAGGTCGACAAATTGTGGTTTGGCTGGCTGTTGCAGATTTAATGGCATCTTTAGGTAAGTCTAAAAGCAGGACTGTGTTCAACTCTACTAGCACGTTCTCATTTGTTATTACCTACGTAGTTATTAATTATTTACTATAGTAAGTCTCTAACTCATTGTGTTGGCTCAGTTTTTGGCTTGTAGTATGGGTGCATGATCTTTAGTGTACCCTATGTTCCCTATGTCCCACTCTCCACACAACATTTACTTAAATGTCGTAATAATTATAGGTGTATTAGTGCGCTCTGCTATGTGGATCAATCATAAGGAAGAAATGCTGTTACAGAAAGATATTTCCAGTGTTCTGCTCTGTGCCATATCATCTGTAAGTAAAACTCCTAAGTTTACTAAGTTTACTAGTATGCTCTAACATGTTAAGTTTAGTATGCTATTGCTCTAACATGTGCTCTAACATGTAAAAATTGTCAAACTGGAATAAAACTCACTGTTGAATTGAATTGAATTGAATTGAATTGAATTGAATTGAATTGATTTGAATTGAATACATTAGTCCAAGATACTGGCAGACCTAAATACATTTTAAACTTAGACATAAGATAAGTCTACCTACATAAAATGAATACATCGTCGTAACTATTAGGGCTGATTACTTAGTTATTTTGACAGTCTAGAAAACAATTGGGTTGCCTGATTATTTTAAATTTTAAAGTATAGGCCTACATACTACTATATTTAAATTTTGAATATAACTGATTTTACATTATAGTTAAGGCCTACAAAAATACATCTAAATATTTAATAATCAATACAGATGAAAAGTATGCCTACAATTATTCTTAAAGAACCATACACCTTGCCATGCTATTGAATCAACAATGCTGCCAATATTGTATATCCAATCATACTATTCTTTAGTTTCTCGTTCACTCATCACACTTAAAGACCTTAATAGTCGATTTACAGCTACGCGTTGCGAGCAAAGCGAAGGCGCGAGCTCCAATCAGCTGCCGAGTTTGCGTGAAACTATTAACTTCTTTGCGTGAAGCTCGGCCGCTGATTGGAGCTCGCGTCCTTGCTTCGCTCGCAACGCGTAGCTGTAAACGTACCATAAGTGTGTACTAATTGGCAATACTGTGAAACTTCTTTATAACAAAGGTCTTTAAATAAAAAAACTATCTATAACAAACTGTTTTTGAGGTCCCAAAAGGTTCTTATGCATGTAAAGGTGCCATCTTTATATAGAAATATTCTTTAAAACAAAATAATAGTCTGGCCCCCAAGAGTTCGTTATAAAGAAGTTTAACTGTATTGAATATTGTACATTGTAATCGAATTCCAATATTAAAAAATTCGGAAATTTATTTAAAAGAAATGAAAATGAAAATTTATTAAAAGATTCGATCTGGATTCGATAGTTTCTAAGCTTTGCACACCCCTAACATTTTTAAATAGTGAGTAGTTGTGACTTGTGTAGATGCATGATGCATTTTTCTGAAGATTTTAATTTTCCAAAAATCACATTTGTTTGTTCTCTCTTCCTTTTTAATTAGACGTAGCCAATTAAGGTATGTGAAAAATGAAACTGGCAGATCAGAGTGTTTTAGCAGTGGAAATCTTCACCGTAATATTTATTTTGGGGTCTTGTAGGCTTGGATCCAGTATTTCTACACGGCTACATGGCTGTGGACATTATGCTACGCAGTAGACATGCTGTTGGTGCTGAAAGAACGCGATAGTTGGCCAGTGTTGTACCACACCATAGCCTGGATTACACCAGCAATCCTAACATTTACTGGTCTGGCCATTCTCTATCTACCAGATGCAAAGTAAGTATTACCAATTTATAGACAAGTTATGGCTTAAATACTTAACAATTATGTATTTATTCTAAATTGTTTTGGAAGAAATAGGCTAGACATAAAACCTAGATATGAAACTGGATTGATTTCACTGAACTATTTATTATCACTTGTCTGTGTGCAGGCATGTGTGCAATTTTGCTTACCGGTACTGTGGCCCATTATTCTATCCTTCTAGATAGTTGATTGATACCGTATGATAACTATCTTTCCTATGGTTCAACGAATATTGAGTATGGTAACTAAGTAGGCATACACCTAATTAATTTCCTCTGTTTTCAGTTGTCATGCTTTTGGCACGCTCGCAGAAGTTCTCACGAGAATATTGCCCAACTACTGCATTACATATATCCCTCTTACAATTGTGATGATAGCATGTCCAGCATTGTACATATACGCATCACACGACATCAAACGAGTGGTGGCTTGTGGTATGGGACAGTTCACACGCAAGGAGAGGACTGTAGTTGATGCTATTAAGATCAAGTTTGCATTGATCAACTTGGCTTTTTACATCTGCTGGCTGCCAAATCTAATCAACGGTATGATTCTGTGGACACTTTGGTTCAATCTACCCAAAAATGTCATCACAACATTTTGGTATATCACAGTAAGTAGAGTAGTTATAAATTTTTCCCATTCCTATTTATTGTATTCAGGTTTTCATAAAGCCACATTGAAATCTGTAGTAGTTTTATTGCAACTACCGTATATTGTATCTAATTCATTTATGATTAAATAATACATTGTGTAATTAAATACTCAAAGGAAAGTCAAGTATTAGGATAGGATCCAACAGGTTACCATCTTGTAAGATGATGAACTTGAGAGTTGAAAGTTGTCATTGATAAAACATAATACTGTACATAAATATGTAACCGAGTGATCAAGCTCTTGTATCAAACCGTCTGATTACTTACGTATTGTGTCTTTTCAATGTCAATTTTCAACTCTCAAGTTCGTCATCTTACATTACTCGAAGGTAAGCTGTTGGATCCTATTTCAACACCCAACCATTCAAGCCAATATGCATCTATCAACATAACATACTCAAAATAAAATGTATTAATCCTATTCATCCAGCATTAAAATGGAATGCACCGCTCTTTATTTTCAGGCAGCAACCAACCCTCTCCAGGCGTTCCTCAACTCCCTGGTTTATCGCAGCTGGCAAGGCGCAGAGAAGATTTACATCCCATGGAATAATTTTCACCTAACGGTCTCCAGAACTTCGTCAATTTCTACGGACATACTGGCCGGAGAGGCCACCCCGCTGTTGCAGAGTCAGAGTCAGGAGTACGAGGCGAAGAGCATCAACGGCTCATCGAAAGAAAAGCAATAGTAGTCGTCACCTTAAGGTCGGTTCGCACACTTTCCTAAGATTTAGTATATTTTGTTTCTGGACGAGTCTTTTCTATAACTGTTCTACTAGGATAGCTACTAAGTACTACTTGCAGGATTTATAAAAGGTCGCCTCTCATGGGCCGGGCTATAAGCATTTAAGGGATCAAAGCTAACAAGTTGAAATAGTTTCAACGTCCGTCCTAGCTCTTAAATGTTTGGAAGTTATGTGAATGCCATGATGCTACTGGCTTGATTGAACTTGTTAACCCTTGAATCTAAACCTTAGGAAAGTGTGTGTGGGTAAACTGGGCTTTACTGCTAGTCTGCTAGATCAACTAAAGAGTAAAGAAGCATTTATTTTGCGTTTTGATAATCAAGTAATCAAGTCGAGGATAGTTGTGCAATGGAAGGGTGAAGTGGTTATGTGAATACAAACGTGGCTTTGTTGTAAAAGCTATGGATGCTAGATATTGTACCACTTCATCTCACCTGATTGTAATCTGTTCAGTATGACTAGTGCCTACTGGTAACTGATTATCAAAGTTGCAGACTAGGGATGTAGTAGTACATTTTGAAGTCTGCTCGGGAATCAAGTAAGAGTCGATTCCTTAAAATAAAAAACGTTAGGCTAGAAAACTTGTGATATAGACCAAGGCCTTAAGTGTATTTTGGAAGAGTCAATGAGACTTCATACAACATTCCTGGTTTTGGCTATACTTAATTCATGACTGATATAGTTTGATTTTCCAATAGAAGCATGTGCCAAATTCCCATTATTTAAATGAAAATCAACAAATTTTCGGTCATAGCATTTTGGGCTTCTTATTTTCACAAATAATAGCCCAAAAGTTTTTTGTGCATGCCAAATTTCAATATTTTCAGTCGAAAGACACGATTAAAATAGCCAATCGAGTTGCAATTTTATTTAGCAGCATCAGTCATTGCCAACTATGGCATGCAGAATTAGCTTACTATGTATATTTTATTTGTATTTTGTGTGAATACTTAAACTAAATACGTACTCTGATTTGAGTAAGAATCGGTTTTTCAAAAGTGGATTCGAGTATATAAAAGAGTCGATTGGGAATTGAGTTACCAGGTACTCGATCTAATCCCAAATATAGGCTTGATAAAATATAGTTTATGTTCTATGAAGATCTAGCTTCTAGGAAGAATTGTACGATTAACGAAGTGCTGGGGATAGATCTTTGAAGGTCCCAGCTTACAGCTTACCATTTACATAATTCCCACACAACTTCCCGTGTGGGTGGATGGCCTGCAATAATTGTATGGAGCATTAATTATTTATTTATTTATAAATCTTCATTTTTGGATCTGTGACAGAATTCTTAATTATTGTCCAATACAAGCTGCACCTATTTTTTTTTCAATGTATGTAATATATTATGTATGAAGTGTAAAATAGATAAACATCATACACTCTCAACGGTAAATGGGAGAATAACTCGCAAAATTATTAGTATTAAATGTTGATATCTTGAGAACGCTTCAAAATATTGAAAAAATGATCTTACGTGGGATTGGAAACTTTCACAAATTGCAGTCGTTATGATAGTTATTTCTGTAATTAAGTAATTAATTAATTAATTAACAAATTATAAGTTATTCAGTTAATTAATTAATTAAATAAACAAATACAGTTATGTATCGTATAAATTACAATATTTGGAAGTTTTTAATTCGTTGTCAAGCTGATGCTAAACCACAGCATGCTTAAGATCACCTTTTCAAATATCTCACATGATAGCAATAAAAAACTGTCAATTATTCATTGTTTAATATTGCAACTACCCATTGCCATTAATTACTCATTATTCATTCACGGGTACAAGATCGCAATACAATTCCGTCCATATTTTCTCTATTATATAATGTACCACAGGTACCACAGATAGAACCTGAAGAAATTGTGAATTGGATTTTATGTCTAGCTTCCGTTGCAGCAACTTTTATAACGAACTTAAATATCTACATTTTATGGTATTGATAGCCTATGCATTGGTGAATTTCAGATGTAATACAATGTGTAGACTATATGTTAAATGATTCTTATCTTCTTAGCTATTTTTATACTTTTTTATTGTAGCACAGTATTAGAAAACAATTTTTTATTGTAGGCTCATTTTAACAGTATTGTTTTTTGTATTTTGTTCAATCTGCGTATAGTTTGTTAATCTTTTTAACATGTATCTTCAAAATATATCAGTACAATATTAATTAAATTAACCTGTTCGTGATAACCAGCTTGTATATTATTCAAATTTGGTATATTAATAGCCTACTGTACGTATATTTTATAGTTTATATATTACAATATAGAAGAAGTCAATGATCAATGCATGATAGTTGCTGTACTTCTGTTAAAAAATATGGTGTCTATATTGTAACAACATCTAGTATTACTCCATCATTTTCCTTCACTGTCGAATATATCGGTAATTCAACTTCCATGCGCAGTACAATATTAATTAAGTTAACCTGTTCGTGATAACCAGCTTGTATATTATTCAAATTTGGTATATTTAATACGTATTTATAGTTTATAATATTACAATAAAGAAGAAGTCAATGATCAATGCATGAATGTTGCTGTACTTATGAAGCTGCTCAACAATAAAATAAATCTGATTGAATTTGAGTTTTTGCTACCTGTATTTATTTTTTGTGGCATGAAGTTATTAGTATCTACCTTTTATTTTGTATAAATATAAACTAATGCTGGGTTCTCATGGCTTTATGCATACCACCATGTGCAAGACATTTTCGTGTTTGATTTATTAAATTACTAACCTATTCTGTTATAAAACTGATTTACGAAGGACAAATGCAACTACAATTTCCAGTGAAACAATACATCAACATTAAACACTGATAAAATAAAATAGCAATTAAAATAACAAAAGAAAATACTGTAGACTAACTAGGCTGCTGAAGAATGTCGTTTATCTCTGACTATGGCAGCGTTTATGTATGGTGCCTGGCATATTTGCATATTTGTTGTTGACTATGGAGGTGTTAATGTACGTGCATGGCATAGTCTCATATTTGTTTTTAAATAAAACACACCACACGAGGACAGTGCCCTCGCATGTGAGGAAGAGATTGGACGCTCTCGAAAATTAATGCACTTGGTGAGTGGTTTTTAATTTTTTCATGAACGTGGTTACTGTTTGTGCGGTGTGTTTCATTTAAAAATATTCCCCTGGTCTAAAAAACTTGGTTTCATCGTACATTTGTGGTTCTGTGCAGCATGACGAAGAACTGATGTGCTGGCTACTTGTGTTCATTTTTAATGTGCAAGCCCATTTTGTCAAATTGAATTTATGACTTATGTATTACTTTTAGTATTTGCCGGTTTACAACGTACTCCACACTAGGTTATATGACGTCGGTCGAATGTCAGATCCATCACACATCGCTAGGGTTGCCGGGGGGAAATATTTAGCAGTTTGTCGTAGTACATTTGTCCAACTTGTCATGTCATTTCATTCTTGGGTACAGCCGGTAGAGCTTATGAAAAACCTAGTACGATCGATTAAATTGGCTATTCACTGTTGATGAGTCAGAACCAATGTCCACTTAGTTTCCCGTACACACTCAATGGTACGGTGTTATTAACTTTCAGTAGTGGGATACTGCTTGTAACTAGGTACTTTGGTGAAACTAAGAACTGAACTTTGTTGCTACTAGGGATGACATCGGGTAATAAAATTCGGAACCGGTTCCAGCTCTCATATTACCCGGGTACCCGGATCCTGAAAACCTATTTTTCGATGTGTAGGCTTGATTTGAAGGTCGTCGCTAGGCCTTGTGAAGTGCGCGGGGCGGAAGAAGAGGGACGAATGATATGCACGCCGCCCGCTCGGTTGGCCTCTAGCAATATGCCTGCAGTAATAACGTCGAGTAAAACAAAACATTTAGCAATACACAACTGAAGCACGTATTAAAACATGCTATTTCAAGTAAAATAAATAGTAATAGAACAAGTGTTAGCCAGAATGATCACCAGAATGTTTAACAATGAACAAACAGTAACGAATGCAAGTCTGTTCTGTTCCCTGTCAAGGCACTTGTTATGGATAGTGGGGGATGGGTCGGTGCCCGCCGTGCCTGCTGGCTCCATCGAAATCAACCGCAGCAATACTGGCGCGTAAATAAAACCTAGAAACGGACTAAAAAATTACCCAGACCCGAAAGACGGCTCCGGGTATTACTTTGGAGCCGGGTACCCGATGTCATCCCTAGTTGCTACTAAGTACTAACAGTGCGTGTTCTTGTTAAATTCTTAATCAATGTAGTCAATATATCTTGGGTATACATTTAATGTTACCTACTATATATACCAGTATTATTACATTATATACACATAGCAATACATATATGGACTAAAATAACAGCTTTCAATACAAGCACTTTTCCATTGGCTAACAGCTATACCAAACTACTCATAATAATATACAACTAAAGGCTATGCGACGACGCTTCCGATCTGCTACAAGTGACCGACAAGTCCAAGATCAAGTGCCCCCTGGTCCAGAACAGAAGTCTGGTACCAAAAGTCGCCGCACCACGCCACGCTATCCAATATGGCTCCACCTGCTGCTTGTTCAGCGCAAAACAGCCCTTTTCAGGGCCCACCTACTGTGATATACTGGAACGCAGGAGGCGTTACCACAACTAAACGTGCCGAGTTCTATAATATTGTCCATAGACACAATGCTGATGTTTTTTGCATTTCTGAGGCTGGCAAGATTGCGGAAAAAAATGTGAAGAACATGACGGACCTCAAAACTCCAAACTACACCATCCATATACTGGAGAGGAGTAGGCAAATCTCCTCAGGCCTGATAGTGGGAGTCAGGTCGACTCTGGTCTCGGCTTTCAAAGTCACGCACGCAATGGAGCCAAGCGGCGACAAGATTGAAATTGCCACTCTGGATGTCTGGATGGGACGCACCAAATATACCATCCACCTCGTGTACAACCCTCCCAGCAACATTCCAGAGACCCTTGAAACCATGCACATGACGAACCACACAATCATCGTTGGAGACCTTAATGCTCCACATCAAGACTGGGACTACGAGTCGACAACTCCAGTAGGACGATCAGTGGCAGAATTTGTCTACTCGAATGCACTGCTTCTGCTCGAGCCCCCTAATGGGAAAACCCGTACCACCTTTCTCTCTAATTCAGGCCACACCTCCAGACCAGACCTTGCCATTGCTCACATGTCAATTGCAGATGACCTGACCCAAGAAAATCTGGACTGCCCCACGGGTCTAGGTCACAAAGTTATTAAAATCTGCGCTACTGAAGGTCCTTCTAAAAGTGAGCAACCTCCTTATTTGAGATGGAATTTCCAAAAGGCCAGATGGGATAGCTTCACCGAAACCATGGAAAATTTTGCCTCGAACTTTCAACTTACTGGAAATCCCCACAAAGACACAAAAGTGCTGGAAGAAAAAACACTAGAAGCTGCAAGCAAACACATCCCCAGAGGTGCTCAGAGAGCATACGTACCTTTCTGGAGCAAAAAGCTGGAAAATCTAAGGAAAAAAAGAAACCAGTGCAGATTAGTAACTGAACAACAAAAAACTCATACCAGCAAAGAAAAATTGGCTGAAGCACAAAATGCCCTCACCAAAGCCATTGAAGAAGCAAAAGAGGAGAAATTCAAGAGTCTTCTTAAAAATCTTGACTACAGAACCGACACTGTGAAAGCCCACACTTTTTTCTCTAATTTGTGCGGTAAAAAAGCAAAACTCGAAGAAGAAAATTCTCCCATCCTCTACAAAGGCAAAATGGCAGTCACGAATTCAGAAAAAGCCGATGTTTTGTGCAGACACTTTAAAGCCATCAGCACTCCTCAAAGGCGTAAACGAAAGAAACTGCCAAAAATTGAATATCAACATCTGCCAAACGATCCCTATAACCGACCATTTAATGCCGCGGAGCTTGACTTTGCCATTAATAATCTAGACAACAAGAAATCGCCTGGACCAGACAAGATTCATGTAGAGTTTCTGAAACACCTAGGTCCCTGGGCGCGGAAACTCATCCTTGACCTTATCAACAGTTCCTGGACATGCCAAGTCCCATCAAGTTGGAAAATTGCGAACATCACGCCCATTTTGAAGCCAGAAAAAGATGCCTTGGACCCAGCCAGCTATCGTCCTATTGCCCTTACCAGTGCCCTTGCTAAAGTAGCAGAAAAAATGGTCAACCTCCGTCTGGAAAATTTCCTTGAAAGTAACGACATCATAGACGAGGACCAGGCTGGCTACAGAAAAAACCGAGGAACTGTCGACCAAATTGCCTACCTTGTACAGACAGTGAAAGAGGGTTTCTCTAAACAGAAAAGTACGCTGGCTGTCTCTATTGACCTATCCGGAGCCTTTGACTCAACCGACCGATCATATGCCATCAAGCAGATGATCGATGATTTGGTGCCGAATAACATCATAAAATGGCTCCACGACTTTATCAATGATAGGCGAATAAAGGTTGTCCACAAAGGTGCACACAGTAAAACACGCACCATAAAAGCAGGGGTGGCTCAAGGAACAATAACGGCACCAACCGTTTTCAAAATTGCTATCAATGGGCTTATCAAACTTTTGAAACGCTCCATCCCTGGCCTGACTGTCAAAGCTTACGCTGATGACTTTGTCATATTTTTCACAGAAAAATGCCCAGTCAGCATGGAACAAAAAATGATTCGTGCCATGAAAATTGCTGCAGGCTGGCTCCAGGTACATGGTTTTAAGATCAACTGCAGCAAAACCTTCTGCACCTACTTCACGATGAGCAATAAACCTTTTAATTTTAACATTCCTCTTGACGGTATAAACATTAAACAGACTGATGAGATGAAATACCTAGGCGTTACCCTTGACAAAAAAGTGACCGGTAAGCTCCACTTTGAAAAGGCAGCAGAAAAGGGTGAAAAACGATTACGTCTAATGCAGAGGGCCTGTGGTGTTTCCTGGGGTGCCAAATTAGATACACTAACGCTGACATACACTACTTACGTAAGACCAGCTATCGAATATGGCACCGAAATTTTCCCTGCAGCCGCCGCCTCCCAGGCCCGTCTCATCGACAGAGTCCAAAATCAAGCCCTCCGACTCATCACCGGTGCAGTGAAAACCACCCCTATAGACGCCATGGAATGGTACAGCCAAATCGAGCCAATGCAGCTGCGTAGAGAACAGCGGGCTATCCAGCTGCATGAAAAATTGGCACGCCTCGACCCTGACAAATGGCTCAACTACCCAACCTCAAGAGTAATGGCTCACACCAACTTCGCTGAAGCGGTCACTAAGCTGAAAGAAAAAGTCTGCCCCGAGCTCCTGGTCGCGGTACGCCAACCTTTTGACGTCCCACTGCCGGCCTCCCTTCCAGATAGATCCAATCAGCTTATACCAGGAATAAAAATAGATGGCATTGAGAAAAAGGAAGGTCTCGACAAGAAAGAGCTGAAAGCGCTAACTGAGGTACACTTGAAAAAGTATTTTCCTCTGAAAGAGTGGGTGCACATTTTCACGGATGGCTCCTACGACTCAGCCACACATAGAACCGGCTATAGCATCTACTGCACTTTCTTCGAGGAAGCCACTCCGATGGGCGTCGGCACAACATACTTCGATGCGGAGGTTGCAGCCATCGCCAGAGCGGCTCAAAAAATTGCAGAGGTGCCAGCCTTCCCACTCAACAAGACAAAATTTGTTATCCTTAGCGACAGCGCTTCAGCAATCCAATTTGTCTCTCAAGCAGTGAACCTCCACCCCCAATCGCTGCTCTTCAAAAACTCCCTTGCCAGTCTCCGTCAGCAGAATAAAGAACTAGAAATTCAATGGATCCCTAGCCACTGCCAGATCCTGGGCAACGAAAAAGCTGATTTCTTGGCCAAAAAAGCTACGAAAGCTGCTCCTCCACAAGCTGCGGCTACGTCCTTCAGAGGTGCTAAAATCAAGATCAAGACAGCCATCAAAAAGGTGTACAAAAGCACATATGAAGAGGCCTTACAAGCCAAAAGCTGGTGGGCAGAGATCAACAGAGGACCTGATAAAAATTGGTCCAGAAAGACGGCCACCGCCCAGTTCCGGCTGGCAACAGGCCATGACGTCCTGCAGCATCACCTGAGCCGCTTTAACATCAGCAAAGAACCGGCAACGTGTAAATTGTGCAGCTCCGATGTACAAGACAGGGCACATCTTTTTAGA
The DNA here is from genome assembly GCA_945910005.1 of Isoperla grammatica. Lineage (NCBI taxonomy): Eukaryota > Metazoa > Arthropoda > Insecta > Plecoptera > Perlodidae > Isoperla > Isoperla grammatica. Next base: position 118,855,881 of record OX246737.1, read on the forward strand.
TGTGCTGCCCTCAAGGTTTTTATCGACTCCCTGCCCAATGATATGAGCAGGCCAGAAAAGGAAGCAGTTTTATATTGGATAGTAAGACAAAAGAATGGCTGAAAAAGCCATCTTGGCACAAGAAGGAAAAAAAAAAAAAAAAAAAAAAATATACAACTACATCCATAAATATTTAACAGCACTGAGTTATAAATAATACATTAAATATTAGCCATAATATTGTCTAGGTGAATGAATTAAATATAATTGCCAATGGCAATACATAGTTCATTCATTACTTGTTTTATGATGATTGCACATTGTTTTGCTAATCAAGAGTTGGATACCCTTTCCTCAACATTGTATGGTAGTAAAATGTTACTTTTTTTAGCTTATGACAGTAGAGCTTAGCAAAGATAGTCGACTCTCGAGTATCAAGTTTGTATACATACACGTATATGCATCTTATATTTGGGAAACCTTCCAGTGCTCAGCCAGTAAAATGGCACTTGTATTTCCCCCACAACTTGCCTCCCCATTTCATGGTAACTAAATAACCAACCCTTCAAAATTCTTCTCACAAGCTGCAAGTGACCTCCGATAGGTTGCGAGTCAACCTCTCTGATTTCTAAAAGCAGTAAGCACTCAAGACTCAAGTCTTCCACAAATAATAATCACAGTTTAAAAAAATCAAACAGTTTTACAAATGTATTTGTAATACAAAACTGCTTTTCATAATAATAATGTTGTCACTTGAGATATCTTGGGGAATTTAGACCCTTGGTGGTGTTATTGTACCTGTGACCAGCCTCAAAGTATTGCAGAGTTGAGGACGACCATCAACAGCCGTCGACTGACAAAAGCAGAAGCCTCAACTGTGGCCCGACCAGATAAGAATAATACACATGTAGACAACCGGGAGTGTGAATATTTGAATTTAGAATAGAGAATGGTAAATAGATTTGATTAATGATTCAGAAATTCAAATACTTACTACGCCTGTATTCGAAAATTAGAATAATTCGACCATGCGAAGTTTGAAATTAATATTCATGTTAATCGTTGTCAAATATGGGGTTGACAAGAAAATGTAAATAGTGGTGACATAAAAGTCGAAAAGTAAAACTCAGAATCAATCGCACGTTCATTGTGACATTGCGCTGGTATTCGGTCACGACCTAGCTGTCATTGCCAGTTTCCCTCCCTTTTCGTGAAAACCCCCCAACTATTTCATTGCACTATTCGTGAAGGAAAAGTATTCGATGTTCAAATTTTTAATCATGAACTACTTAACATTCAATTCGAACCTAAACATTACTATTCACAAATCCCAACTTTATACGCATTCCAAAATCAAAAAGTACAAAAAATTTGCCTTTTGTAAAAGACCACCAGTGGCTGGAGGTTTTTGTCCCTGCTCCCGCGAGTTGGGATTTCAAGGTGCGAGTTGATCTAGATGGGATTCTTGGAGGGTTGCCGTTGCTAATAATCAGTTAATCACTCACATCAACAGTACAGGCCCAATGCACAGTTACACAAGTAAGCAAACAAAACTTAATTACTTTCTAAATAGGTCTCGGCTTAGATCAAACTTAACAGCTCCACTGTTTTGACAAGGTGTCATATTGTATACATACCCAATTTCCCAGTCTTTGCCACAATCAGTACAGTTGCAAAAATATGGGATGTAAAACCCAAATTATTAGCATCGTCTTTTAAATGTATGTAGGTATTCTTCTACCCCATCTAACTAATCAATGGTTCGGAGTTCCAGCCAGATAGAATTTTTAGTATTAATCGGCAACAAAGACATTAGCCCAAGACATGGAGTACTCTGTTACTCACCCCTACCCGATAAATTAATGTTGGAAACGGGGTCAAGATATATATATATATAATCTTTCTATTCTTCAGATGATGTTTCTCACACATGGGTTGCTTAAAAATTAAGGGAGGGTATCAGTTATCTATAGTACACAACATTCCAGAAGTTACTTAGTCAACATAAAGGCACATGCATGTCAATATAGGTCATTACTCATTAAGTCATTACTCATTCCATGTCTCTTACAACATAAGTTACTTATATATTATATTAGTGCATCAATAACATTTGGTTTTGCAAATTAATTTAAAAAATTTTGTTTAGCTTTGTTATAAGTTGGCTTGACTTTACACATGCACCATTTTTATTTCCATACATGCACAGTAGTACTGTTAGTAGGCCTACTGTACATAGTATTGACTGGTATGTAATACCAATATTTTAACTATGTGTATTAGCTAGAAAAAAATGAGTTACATATACTAAAAGAACAGAAGTAATTTAACTTGTAGACATAAAGTAAAAGGTTAATCCAGGGAATAATCTAACAAAAGTGCTTTGCTCATTGATGGTCATTACCTACTATTAATAGTAGTAGGCATTACTCATTAGAGAATAACTACTCTTCCTTTTACATAAGCAGTGGGAAGGCAGAAGTGCAAATAATAGAGATGGGCATTGATTCCATACATGGATATCGATAATCGAAGAACAATTATCGTTATCGATCAATAATAACGAAAAAAATGTAAAAAATAAATTTCGTAAGTTGGATTAAAGCAAACATTCAAAATTCCATTTAAAAAACGTTTTTGTCTTTAAATATTCGCAAGAGAGATTATTTATAGGCCTAATTCCCAAGTTCTCATCGTTATTCTAGTTCCAAAAGATCTGAGACGCCCCATTCATTCTCAATGATTCTCCAATTTTGATACTTAAATTAATATCGATAACGTAAATATTTTCCAATATCGAATATCGATTGATAAAATCGATATTTTTGCCCATCCCTAGTATATAACCTCACTTGATCAAATACATTTTATAAATAAAATAAAATTATCTAGTACATTACATCTACCAGTATCCATCCTTCCTATCACACAAACATAATCTCTCTTACATAACTGAGTGAGCAACGAAACTTCTTCATTCCAAACTAGCTTCTTCCTACATATAGCCAGTGGCGTATCCAAGGGGGGGGAGGGGGGGGACAAAACCCACCCCTTTCGCAAAGGAAAAGTGGAAATTGCATTGAATTTTAAAAAAATGGAGATATAAATATACAGTATTTTTGTATTAAAAACCAAAGACATAAGTTTTTGTTAAAAAAACACACATCGCTCTATAATTCTATTTCTGTGTATTAACACCAGTTCAATTGTTGTTCTTTGAAGCTTTTTTTCGTTTCTGATTGAGAAAATCGTTGCCAGAAATTTAGTAATTTTAGTTCAGTTGGCCGCTGTAAAACGCACAGATTTGCACCAAAATGACCTTGACGAGAAAATTTTTCCCCCGTTTATTTTTGGTTCCACTCTCTATAATATGAGTTAAAACCCCCCCCTTTTCAAAATCCTGGATACGCCACTGCATATAGCAATCCACTAACTACCCCCAAAATATTAAATCATTGTTTAACATCTGTTCAAATATATTTGTTTGTGATTTACTGAAACTTGGAAATCTTGTTTAGACTAGCAACATAAAAAATTTAAAATTACTAACATATAAGGAATACGTTGGTAAGGCATATAAATATTCTGCTTGTGGTTGACACATCTTAGGCATGTTCTACTGTATTTACCAAGTTCATACATAGTTCATCAATCATCATTCATCAATCATCATCAATCAACAATATAGTATAGTTCGAGAATTAAAAGCTTACGAAGAGAATAAACAATGTGACTCGAAAGATAACAAGGTATGGTAAGTCTAGTAATGGACTAGATATCTAAATTAGATATAATTGTTGTTGCTAAGAAGTAGTGCTTTACTTTAACTAGTATTGTACTATAATTAGAGTTGCATTTCAATACCGATTTGTTTGCAGGAAAATCATGAGTCAACATTAACATTTTATGATATTCACATCCCAGCTATACAGCATATTATATAGTTTGTGCTAGGTATGTTTTTAACAATCATTTCATCAATAACTTGGGGTATAACTGTGTCATTAGTGTACTTTCAAAGTAGCCATTATTTCTCAAGCTTATAATATGATAAACCTATAGCATAATTGAACTAATTTTAGTTAGCTAAAGAGCCAGAATTTAATGGAAGTGTGGTACACTATAAGAAATCAGTATAGGCCTTTATTGAGTGCAGATTTAAAAGACCAAAATACTAATAATAATAATAGTAATAAGAATTATTATTATTATTATTATTATTATTATTATTATTATTATTAAATTTAAATCTTTAATAAATATTAATAAAAAATGTCATATACATGTAGGCCTACAGCATTTTTTCAAATAAATATTTAACAAGTGCTGTTTGAAAGACCAGATGGGACCAAATGAAAAGAATGAGATTATTAGAGAGCAAGTTGGAGTAAGAAGTTTAATTGAGCAAACTGAGGAGAGGAGATAAGCGTGTTGGATATGTCGAATGGTGACTGTCAGTCGCAAGAGGCGACGAATTGACGTCCTCCCCTCAACTTCTTTGAATATTAGTTCTACTATTCATTCCCTTACTTCCCTTTCTTCCATTCACCTTGATGTCGTGACCTATTTATCGAGTACGTTGTTAAAGACCAAATAATCAAATTTAATTTGTTTCCATAAATGACAAACCCAATGTTATCGAACAAAAGAATATTGTTTCCATGGCATCCTCTTGACTGTGCGAGTGGCCATCTCTTTTCACCTTCTGCAATCCTTTCAAAACAGCTGACCCTAAATGTAAAGCCGCGTTCACATAAATGACTAGTGACTATTGACTATTGACTATTGACTATTGATTAGTGACTAAGCGAATTGAACCATAGGCGATACGTGCTGACGTTCACACAACTTTACTTTTGACTTATGACTATTGACTATTGACTAACGAATTGAAGATATCTGGAAGTCATAGTTACAACCAATCACAACGTTCGCGTTCAGCCAATGAATGTGGAGCAACGGAAGTCAATACCACTATTCAATTAGTGTCAAGTGTATATTTGTTTTTGACTATTTCCGGCGAATATTATTTATTTATTATTTTTATGAAGCTGTCATACAATAAAATATTCTTATTTTGAAAACAAATCTTCAAAACAAACAAGAAACATACAAAACCTTCACAACTTGGTTAAGCCCATCATTAAACGTTTTAACTGGTGAACAGTTACTATCGCCATACCTCGTTTTCTTCATAATGTTGCAATTTTATTATTTTGACAGCTCGTTGTTTGTCAATCAGTTTGATTCATTTGTTCTAGGTGGCAGATCATACGTGTCAAAGAACTTAGTTGTGTAGTGTTCATATCTTTCTTTGGGTAGTCAATAATCACTAGTCAATAGTCAATAGTCAGTAATCAATAGTCATTTATGTGAATGCGGCTTTAAACTACTTTGATTTTATATACTGCCCTTTTTGACTATATTGTGCCTAGCTTTACCCGGTATATGATCAAATAGATTGCTCAGCATGGGTCTATCAAATGAATGTAAGTGCAAATTACAAAAAGACAAGTTCTTTTATATTAAAAAATTATTTTAATATTTGACTTTATGACATGAAAAAACATGTTTGTTAACAAGGCTTGGCCTACTATTGATTTTTTTAAGAAAATAATATTTGGTAAAATTTGGGCTCGACTGTACTTCCAAACTACAACTTTGATTTTAGTTAAAAATTAAATGTTGATTGTACACTAGTCTAGTATCAATATAAATCACAACAAATATTATAGCACTCACAGTCATACAACATACTCAAATGTTTAGATTCTGCGATAGGGGACCATAATTTGCTTGGCACTGGGAAACCAGATATACTTCCCAAGTGTATCATAACATTGAAGAGCAACCTAAATATAACAAATACTAACTAAACAGTAGTGTTCATAGGTGGATGGAGGTCAACATGAGTGATAACTGAAATTAGGAGTACATCTAAATGAATAACCACGTGGCGAAAAGGTACAGAAGGACAACAGCGTACCTTACGAACAGTAGTTGGGTCGCCAATAGAGGCATCTAGACAAAAACACACGCATATACTGCTGGGGTGTTTTGGCCACATTCAGGCATGAGTAGAGGTACTAAACTAAAACTAAACCTAGTACTATGAATATAATAGTACAATGTAGGTGCTGCCAGGGCTAGGTGGTAGACGCTGGAACTATGGCCCTTCGCAACCGGTACTGTAAATAGTTTCCTTCTCATTCATAAAGTTAATTATGTTTTCTTCAGATCTAGTTCAAAATTATTCAAATGAAACTTTTGAACCATGGTAAAACAACTTGCTTTCAAAAAAATACTTATGGTAATTTTACAGGTGACCAGGTTTGAACTCAAAATTTTCTAGCAGAATCTTACCCTTGCAACAGATCCAGGTGCAAAACGTACCCTATGTAAGATATAAGTAACCATCTACTAAAAGTTTCACCAGTGATGCTACTGGTGCATCATACTCTCCTACTGCACATACGCAGACCTAGCCTTCAATGGCCAGAGAACACATTACAGTAGTGGTACTCAACCTTTTTTCCTGGAGGGCCACTTTTCCAAAAATCCAAGTAAAGCTGGGCCGCACTAATGCAAGTATGCAGTAGCGTAACTAGGAATTATTTCGGGCGGGGTGGGGGGGGGGGGGGGGGGTTAACAGGGAAAAGGGAGGTGTGGAAATAGCAAGGGATCTGGGACAAAGCCCCAGCTGCCGGAGGTCTTTTCGCCGAAGGCGCAAAATTTCTTCGACTATTATAGATATTTCGTGCTTTTTCGAGTCAAAGCGTAAAACTCGAAGAATACCCATTAGTTTATATTACGTAACAGGTAACAAATACTAAGTAAAGTTTAGTTGGTTGGCGATATATCATAATTTATCACGAATACAATATTATTTTCATATAAAGCAAACAAATAGTCAGTTAAAATAGTAAAATATATTAATGAAAACACAAAAGCTCTGGGCCGAAAAATTTTTCAGGAGGGCCGCATGCCGCCCGCGGGCCGCAGTTTGAGTACCGCTGCATTACAGTAACAGGTCACCTCAATATCACGTGTCAACCAAGCTTGGAGAAACCAGTAGCTAACACGCATGTGACCATAGTATTATATCTTTTTAAGACTGTTTCACCACAAGTCTTAAAAGCACAGTCTATATGTCTCTATTGATGACTTGCCTACTGTTGTCAAGGTAAGCTGTCGTCCTTCTGTACTCCCCCCTCCCCCTCCAAACAAGAAATAACTATTCATTTATGTAGTTGTACTCCTAAATTCAATTATAATAGATAATAAATGTATACAAATTTAAATAAACCAATTTTATATGCACAGTATAATAATAATATATATTTTATACCTATACAAACAGATATAATGTACTTTTAAATTAATTATGTTTTCTTGACAACGGCCAGGGAGATCCAGTGGAAACATTGGTTGTTGTTAAAATAAATAATATAATCTGGATTTACCTGAAAACATAATGAATTTAAATGTACATCATACATATAATATATACAGTGGAAACTCACTTATAGTTTATCAAGGGGCCAGCTTTTGTTTACTAATTAGTGGTGGTGGCATTAACAAGTGGAATAAAACACTGACAGAAATGACATCTTTAGCATGAATAAGATACCTAATTTAAAAATTATATACCTGTAAAAAAATGTACAATTGAGAATTGCATAAATGAAGTTCCACTGTAAATATAGACATTTCAATTCAACAAAAAGTGGTCTTATAATATCTGCAGTAATAAGATCCTAAAGTGCCAGCATGCAATGGATAGAAGAATAACCAATAAATTAATACAATACATATACTTATAAGGCCTACATATATTAGCCTATATATTTATAGAAACAAAAATTTGAGACTTTAAAACAATATCAATAAAATATGGCAAATAATATTATTGTCAATGGATTATTTATGATCTTTATGTACCTGAATGTTAGTTCCTTTCTAACTGATAAATACTGTTGATAAGTAATTAGGAAACATTTATATTTCTGTCTTCACTGGACGCAAATACATGCACAAACTTGGAATAAGCTCGGCTGCATGTGTTTTCGGTTTATGATCAGGATTCAACTGGTTCGCCATTGCCAAGCGTAAGACTCGTTATGTCATTAATAATCATTTCTGCAATCTGCCATGCCATTTCCTCTTTAGCCTAAAACACAAGGAAGAAAACACTTGTAATTAGTCTCTACATTAACAATATTGTAGATTTCATTGATATTCTAACACTCTAGGCTAGCTAGTGATACTTAAGTGACAGAATACAATGCATTTTGACATGGAATATTTTTATATAAAGTTCTATTCTCTCAACCTGGAAATTCATAGCTATGGCCACAGGCTTATAAGAAAACGTGGATCCAAGTACAAAATAATTGACTTCACTTCATTTTGACTAGTACATACTAGGGGTGTACGAAGCTTCGAAACAATAGCATATTCTTTTAATATTCAAATTCGATTCTTCACTCGAATCCAAAATCTGAACATTTTGAAGTATTCGAACGAATTCGAATCCGCCGCCAAACAAGACTGCAACCCGAGACACTTGCAATTACTGTATTTACCTGAATCTAAGACTATCATAACTATTTCGATTTGGTGGAGTTAAAATATCGGGGGTCCTCTTAAATTTGTGTGTTAAGATTATGAATATATGATTTTTTTCAGTTTAAAATTCTTGAAAATAGGGGGTCATCTTAAATTCAAAATCGTCTTCTATTTGGGTAAATACGATGTATCATCGCGCAACCGGAACTCACAATTATATTGAATTGGTTGATTACCGAACTATTACGTGACGAACATGGCTGCCGCCTACGTCACGAAAACTACATCTTGTTCTTCGTTTCGTTGTTATAAATCCATTATAATTAATTTAGCTTGGTGGGTTAACAAATATTTGGATTCGGATTTGCGAATATATTCTTGTTCGGATTCAAAATCAAAAAGTTGGATTCGCACACCCCTGCCCCCTACCATTTACATTCTGGATCGGCCTTGTTGATTCTGGCATTTGTCCGCAGGTGTTTGCACTGTCCAATCACTGATTCATATGTTTCGTATTTGAAATATCGATCTTTGATTGGTTATCGCTCACTCGTCGATGGTGTTTGAAGCCTACAGGGTTGGTTTAGTCACTTTAAATTAAAGTCCCCCACTGCAAATCAGTTTAATTACTGAATGGATAGACTCTAAATGTGAATTTATTTATTTATTTACATACCTAGAAGTAAATCAAGAGTCGGAACATGTCTTTACTCGAACAAGTAACTCTCCTGCTCTCCTGCACTCAACCTATTATGTTTGACCCAATCTAATTTACAAATCAATAGTAAACATATTATAACGTTTATGAGAAATAACAATCAGCAACTTTATCGGACAAGAAATGAATGCAGTGCTAGAGACAAGTCGCATACCGTACACTACTTAGAAGGTGGGTTTAAATACCAGAAACAATTAACAATATAATAAGTAATAACAGTTTAAAGTCACTCCTCTAAGTGTACTCTCTAGTCAGAGTCAACTATAACTAATGATCAAAGTCAGCTGAACAATGCAATTTAAACAAAATGTTTTTAATTTTTAAATAGAAGTGTGTATTTTAAATATTGTTTGTAAATCTTTCCCTACATAAATATGTTGTTTTAACTAAACTGTTAATTTATTTGTATTGTCGGAAGTGCTAGTCCGTCAACTGACTAAAACACGGCGCAGTAGTTGCCGCTCAAAATCAGTGCAGCCATATAATGGAAACAAAATAATAGCAAGAATAACACTTATTTGATATCTGTTTGATTGAAATAATGTCCCGTATATAGATTGATATTAACATATTATAAACACTTATGTATGGTTGCTTTGATTTAGAAGTGATATATATGAAGTGGAACACGTAATATTTGGTCATGTAGTCTATTGCCAACCTTAAAATACGCTTGGCAACATCGCAACGTGATCGCAACTTTCCCAACAATCAACCACATGCCATGTGAAGATGTCAGCTTCTTTCGCGCGCAGTAAAAAGGGACGTTTTCATGCTGCGTTTACTAAAATGCGCTTGATGCGACGCGACTGAAACGCTAAAATCAGATGATCAGTTTGGAGCGACGCGATCTGGTGTGATTAGCTGTGCCAGATTTAACTTTATCGCGCGTTGCGTGTGCAAAAAGTGCATATCAAAATTCAAAACAAAAACAATTGACAACACATTGTTTGTGTTGTTTGTGACGGCTGTTGAAAACGAAAGTCTTGTGGGACAGCTGCACTCCATGACAACTAAAATGCAATGGCATAGGTAGCTAGCAGATTAGGTGGTGTGTGCACATAATAATGTAATTAATTTAACATTTGAGCCGTAAAGCCAATGTCTGGAGTGAGGCGTAGGCCTAGCTAGCCTAGGACTCAATTTCATACGGAAGATAATGCTGACATTGGCTAGGCCTACCTTATCTAGGCTCTCTCTAGCCTAGCCTAGACCAGGCCTTCACAAAAATGAATCGATACAGGCCTAGGGGTAGGCCCCACTGCAGTTTGCTTCTAGGGCTCTACTGTTAAATTTAGTACATTCTTGGCCCACGCCAATCTCCATCCATACCCCCTCCCCTAGCTACCGATTGCGAAATGCGAACAATGACTTTATTCCAGATAAACATTTATGGTACTAAGGGTAGACCAAGGCTGTTGTCTTAGGCTGGCCCTTGGATTCTATACAAAGAAGCCTAATATTAGATGATAATCACGACATTGTTGACGACGAAAGAACGAAATCTTCCAATGTAAACAAAGCGCAGCGCGAGTGCCTAGGCGCTGGCCCGGGGCACGTCAATGTCCGCTATCAACATCATAAATAGAGCGTGGACAAAATATTACAATGCACAGTTAACTTCAAGGATCAAATACAGATATTGTGTATTATGTACCAACAAAATAAAGAACTGAATCAATCAAAAGCTTAGAATTCTAGATTACAAAAATTGAGTACTGGCCTACAAAAGGCTCATGTTGCAGAATACAAGTATTCAAAGAACAATCTTGACATAAGAATTCATACAAATCATAAAGGAAAATGTTATTCGGTTAATATGAACGTTGGTGTGCGTCAGGCAAGTGTCGACAGCCGGGTCTAGCATGTCGCGGGCGGCGGGGGAGTGACCTGTTGGAGCAGTCGACTCTGCATTGTTGCCAAGTTTCTGAGCGTACATGCAACTTTAGGCTCGAATAACGCAAAAAGTAGTACGGATATACTCATTTTTTCTGCTTTGTGTGTATTTCTTGAGAACTTAGCTTCATTTTGATACTAAATTTGTTCACCTAGCAACGTTTTTTAGCTCCTTTATATCTATGTGAAGGTGATAAAATGTGTAATTTCTCTCTCTCTAATATTAAAGGATAGGGATTTTTAAAATGTTCACTTCATTATTTTGGAAAAAGTAGATCGGAAAGGTACTTACATTTTTTTGTAATGTGAAAGAACGCTGTCTCATTGTAAAGTAAGCCAAATATGAGGAACGTGACAACGATTTCAAGTTATAGAGGAGTGACTTTAAGTAAAAATTATAAAAGTGGCACAATTTTACCTTATCTTCCTCCATATTGACTAGTTTCTTGACCACCTTGGTGATTCGAGATTCTAAAAACAAAACACATCTCGTACAATTCAGAAGCTAACTATATGCTAAACAATAGTTTGCACTTGTTGTGTTATAAATTAAAATTATATACAGTATTTCATTTGAACTACATATTAAGCAATAAGCAAAATCTGGAATTAGGGGGGGGGGGGGGGGGGCAAAACATATGTCCGTATGTTTCTGCTAACCTACCCTAAAGACAATACCATGTAAACATAAGTAGGCCTACTAACAGTTTTTAAAAGACAGTAATTGGGTTGTAATTGAATTATTTAAAGCAACTACGTAGTTACTTTTCTTCAACTTAAAAAAAAAAAAGTTCATTCTTAACAGGGAAATTGGTAGTAATTTAATACTTATTAGTGTTTAGTTGACTATAGTTAAAGCACGTTAAGTAAGCATGCTGCACAATCCTTACCTTCTTTCCTATCTGGTTCTGGCTCTACATCTGTTTCAAACCTCCCCATGTGATTAATTCGTCCGAAAGTGAGCCCCCTACAAAACAAAATAAAAACGTCATTCAGTTGAATTGTTGGACTTATTCAGTGCTTCAAGTGGGGACAAAGTGAAAGAACATATATGCACAACCTAAGGGAGGCTCACCGAGATCATACCCAAATAATCTACACACTGAAAACTGAAAAGGGCAGGCATTGAATTCCAAGTACTTTTTCTTAAGGAAATCTTCTTAAATGCCCACATTTGGCTATTATTCTATCATGCTAGATCTGGTCAACCAGTCATCTTTCTCCACCTTCTTCATGCCGCTCGGCATTGCTTCACGTTCACCTGCAAGTTTTGAACATACAGTATAAACAGGTGGCTCCTATCCTGCTCCCCATTCCCACACAGCTTGCAAGTACTGGCCTCCAACATGCCTATTCGATGCTTCCCTAGAAGATCGTGCCGCTTTTTCAGCCTGAACTGGAAATACATTACAAAAAAAATTATGAAACTGTTCACATTGCTGACATACATTGACAGAGAGGACAAGACGTATAACTTTGCCCACGTTTACTTAAACAGCTTTCACAGATACTTTACGTGCGATTGCGAGGAGGTCCCCTTCTAATCAGCATCATATCTTCCTTTCCCTCCACTACCGGACGTAATGTTTACGCTTAAATTGGGTGATGGGAGGGTAATTGTAATTTTACTAATGAACATTAGACTTGACGGTCTGCATATAGACACGGAATTCCTCAGTCGTAATCATACTCACTAATCACCAAACGAATAAATGTTAGATGTAAGAAATAAGAAAGGAAAGCACGTGTCCCTGCCCGGCTTACAGACTCTTGGGAGAACACTTGTCCTAATAGGGAACCCCCAACTGACGTCACATCCGGACTACAACAATGGAACAAATGAATTGAACTGATGGACAAACAATCAGCTGTCAAAATAATAAAATTGCAACCATACAAATAAAAACAAGTGTTGCTCGCCACTTATTAACTTTTAATGATGGACAACGACTAAGTGAAAGTTTTGTATGTGTATTTGTTTGCTTTTTGTTTTGATTTCCAAAATCAGATGAAATTTTTTTTTTACAGCTTGATGTTTGTCCATCGATTCAATTCATTTGTTTTATTGTTGTCTTTTGGTGTTGCTAGTAGCCTATAGGTTGGTCGCACTGGCAATTACTTCACTGTCAAGTAAATAAATGTAACAATCTGGTGGCACGTCTACTACTTTTTAGTGAAAAGTTCGGCTTGAATCACACGATAAACATGGATCATCATAACGGAATGTTTGAGTGGATGTCGGTATGACTGTCCACACGAGCTTACCTGTGCTGTCGGCGCTTCCACAGAGAGTCGGGATCGTTCAACTGATACGAGTCTATGCTTAGTTCCTTGGCACCCATACGTCGGAGCGCTCTGTTGGAAACAACGCCACTCGAATCTTCCGACGCTAGCAGCGTGTTTTGAACGGAGATGCTCCACTCTGAACTGCACTCTGAACCTGTCAAAGATTTCACACAATAGGTATTTAATATTAATTGTTAATTGCATACAAGAATGAGAACTGGTAAATTAAAAAGCAATTCCTTTCAGCTTTGCAACAGTGACTACCTTCTCGAGCTTGAATGTAAGGGTTTAAACTACAAGGAACCTGATTGTTGAGTATGTAGGTATTTTAAAGCATTGGAATGTGCAGAAATCGGAATCAGAATTGACAAACTCAGGCATCGCCAAATCGAGGTGTGTATCAAAGTTGGTAAAAAAGTGGAATCTGTGCATCCCTACTTACCTGATTTCCTATTCCTTGTGAGTAAAGCTGGGCTGGCTTGAATTGTATTCACCAATTCAGATAAGTATTTAAAATGTAGTTGTGATGTAAGGAAAGGTTGCAGAAAATTCTGAAAACAGAAGGCAAATCTCTATCATCTGTCTGCAGGCAACAATTCTTCTAACCAACATCATAAACAATTGAAATTTCAATTCATTCCCTATTTTTGATTAGATTAGAATTAAATTTGAATAGGCTAGGACAAGTGGACGGCCAATGATCACCAAAATAGTACTTAGACCGCCCGCGGTGTACAAAGTTATCAAAGTCTCCACTCCTAGGCAACGACACAAAAATACCATTTAAAAATATCACATCATAGAGGTAATAAAGACATGTAGATTGTCAGTTCTTAAAATTCAGATATAGAGAGTAGGATGATACACATCATATTTCCACTAATACGATCATAAATCTTAGCAGATGCAAATCAATAGCACTAACTAGCCCAAATTTAAAAATAGATTTATGATTGCAGCACTACCTTTTGTCACCTTCGTCATATATAGTAGGCCTACTCTACATAAAAATTGCTCAAAGTTACCTTTTGAAGAGCGTGTTGCACTATTGAGACGGGCCTTTTAAAGCAATCGGGCAAAGGTCCTTCTTCTCTACAAATATCCTGTTCAACAGCGAAACGAACCTGATCACCAAACCCAAGAGGACTAGTAGCTTGTAATGAGAAGTATCTAAAAAATGAAATATTTAATTACACACAGTAGAGCCTACACGAACTGATAGATGGTGGGAACTTGGTGTTTATCAACTGTGAACAATTGAATTGCCGAAGGGCCATCAAGCGTGCAAGAACAACACATTAATTTCTCACTTGAATAAATTTAATAGGGTATAATAAATGTATTAGGCGGTTAGGCCTATGCACATTTGAATTGCACAATAAAATTAAGTTTTTAGATCGTTTTGTATTAATTAGTACACTACATGCAAAGGTTTTAATTCAGAACCATCCTCAGTTTTCTTTTACTTCTCGACTAAACTCGGGTCACGAATAGTCAATAACTGCACTCAAGCCAAAGATGTATGTATTACCCACACATCCCTTTAGGTACTAGATAATGTAGAGGCCTACTTGAAGTGTGTGCATACTCTTTATAAAGGTCTCTAGATATTTCAATGTAAAGCAGGTAGGCAGACCCTGGGTGTTACCAATTGATCCTTGCATAGAACTTTTACTCAGTGATCTGCACTATAATCAAGCTCATACTGTTTAGCTAACAATGACATCATATAAGCACTGTGGACTAGGTTGCCCAACAAAGTAGGTTCCCCAGCCAAAAGTACAAAGAAACAACTTTTGTGGCCAATTTCTTATTGTAAAACTGTACATTATAATCATCTATAAACCTCGCAGGTTGTGAGTCAAATCTGAGTACCGGCACACGTAGTACTTAACCTTACTTGTCATAAAGAATCATGGCATCGTTCTGGGCCTCAAGAGGATCGTAGCTTCCTTGGCTGGTGAGGAGGTGCTGTTGAAAGTTGATGGCCGCCAACCAGAACTCGACAAGATGGCGGTTGCCCTCTTGCTCCATGAACTACAACCACACAAGTATTTCGAAGTTCTCAAGAAATCCATCCATTGTGTTGAACATGAATTCAAATTTATAACACGTGTAACGCGAGGTATTTTTTCTTTAATTAGGCTACTCTCATTACCTATTGATTAATAAATAGTACCAGTGTACAACTGAATTATTTTTAGTCTCCCTCATCATCAAAAAAACACAGCATTAAACTTAGTTTTAATCCCTTCTCCCACTCCCCTGAAAAGAAGAAAGCACACCTATTTATAAATAGACTACATACCTCCATGAAGTAAAATAGAGCAGTTTCATTGTAGAGAATGTCTGCCATTGTCACTTTGCCACTTGTGAGCACATCGATCTGGTGCTTGCAATGTAGGTCACTATGCAAGAAATTATTGAAGTGATCACTTTCCATGATAGAGAAGACCGCATCTTGAGCTTCAGTAAATGTCTCGGCATCAACGAAACCGTCTTCTTTACAGATGGCCAGTATCACTCGCTGCTTGATTGCGTCATTAATTACAACTTTATGTGTACTTCCTAAAGATAGGTATTTGCCGTAAATTCTAAGGGCATCGTCTACAACTGCCTGTACGACGTTAGCACAAATTCGAGCTCGCATAGTTGATTTTTCTGACCTTTCCTTGGGTGGTAGGGAATCAAGATGCAAAGGAGACGATTCCACGCGAGATTTTGTCGAGCCTTGAACTAATTTTTCTGAAAAACGATTTTCACTTTCTTTAACATTCATCAAAATCGGATCACATAAACTGTCACTAGTGTCCTGCGTGCTTTGTAAATTCGATACTTCTCTAATTTGTGTGAAACCATCACCATTATAATTACACTGGTCAACTTCCGTCCGTTTGCAGTTAACACTTGAAGAACTGCTGGCACTATTGGTTTCACTTGCGATATGAGAATTGCTCGATACACTTTGATCACAGTGAGTTCCTTTGTCACCACCTATCTTGTAATTGGGTACTTGCACACAACTGTCATCACTACTGTTTGCCACTGCAGTCGGAAGATCTTCGAGAGGATGAGAAATTGTTTTGTTCCTAGAGATTATTTGAGGATTATTTGCATGAGTATTCACAGTGGATGGGTTATTGCTTTGCTGTGTATTATGCGCACATTTAGGAGATAAGCTAGTTCGTATGTCTTGAATGTCAGTAACATAGGTACCCTCACTTCTACTATGACAAGTGTTTGCAGGATATATGTTGTCAGTGCTATCAATGGAATGTGAAGGTGAATCAAACAGGGAATCACAGTCCGTGCCTAGTGAGCGCTGAGATGGCAGAGGAGAGAGCCTAGTAGGATCGTCAAGAAGGTCGAGTTGGTCGAGCGTAACTGGCACAACACGAGCGTTTGTGTCAGAACTTCTGGTAGATGCTGCTGCACGAAAACTCTCGACATCCAACCAAAATTTTATCAATGAAAGTTGATCTTGTGCCTCTAAGTATTGGATGAAGTAGCCTAACGCTCCTTTGTCGGATAAAACTTCAGCCAAGGTCTTAGAGAGTTGTGATCGTGGGGTTGTGCACTTGCCTAAAAAAGAAATATACCATACAGTGCATGCATTTGATTGTCAGCCGCAAATTTTAAGTAAATTTGTTGATATGAAATCGTTCTTTAACGGTAATCTCACACCATGTGACCGAACTTACTCGGCCCCATTTCAATATTTATTTCAAGAAACACCGACTCAAATTGTCACTAATACTAGAGATAGAATTTGATTAATATTTACCACTACTGTCGGCAGCCAAATATTCATTGTTTAATTCAGACAGGAAGTCAACGGTTGTGTTTCGGCCTTTACAATCAGGAATATCACTACTTGTATCCTGGGATGGTGGCACCTTTGACGGTGATCGATTCTTCCCGGACTTATCCACTTTTTCCTTTTGGCCTATGAAACGAGGAACATAGCAAATGAGTAATTTAGAAATAAAATAAGCCGATTACTTATGGAATACTGCTATTTAAAGAGAGCCAACAGACTCGATGACAAAATAAGAAAGAAATACAATTACAACACTTGTCTTAAAATAGTGTTGGAAAGTTTTGACAAGTGTTACATAGGAGGTAACAAATGAGCATAAAACAAAGAAAAACCAACACAAACAATAGGGAATGTGCATGAATTTTCTACAGCTCTGAAGGTACGTACACCACTATGTATTTACCGAAGCGCTATTTAAATAAATAAATATATTGTTATTCATCTAAAGACATCACAAACCTTATTTAAAAGTTTTAAAATTAATTCATTATACTTCTATACATGTTCAAAGATTTTGATTATCTGTTTCCCGCACTATTATTTTTAAAGGGTATGTGACGTCACAATCCATGAAAATCACTGCTTATATGCATGACTTTGCATATAACCTCCTTGGAATTTGCCACCGCCTCCTAGACGAAACAATCAAATTTTCAAGGTTATCAAGCTAACCTTGTCAAAATTTTTACTCAAGCCGTTGTCAAGTCTGCTTCATATGAATAACAACACCCAATATTTACTGATATTCTATGAAAATAGGTTTAGTATTATTGTTTTTATAGTAATTGGGCTTCAAAATTTATTACTAGGAGTACCCCGTACTAGACATTAATTCGATTTTATATGATTATGGATATGATAATTTCCAAATAAGCGTTATTTTATTTATCATTTTATGATTGGTTGATTGCTGATACATGGCAGGTGACGTATGCCCCGTTTTTCCCGCCATAAATATGTGTGAAACTTTCAGCTCGTTTTTATAAATGAAACTTTATTCTATGTCATCGAAATAAAATATTTTTGTATTCAGGAAGTCGATCCTAATCAAGTAAAATGCTAAAAAAAAATTATGCATATTCCCCATTGGTCAGAAAACAACCTTCCTTTGAAGCACATAAATGTATCGGTAGTGCAGTTTCCTTTTGACTATAGTCCTACATATCACATTGCGAGGTTAGACACTTTTCAATATCAACATAGTATCATTTTTAAAAAGCAAAATAAATATTACTAAATCTGTCTTAAAATTGGCAGGAGTCGTTGGATATAAGAAGTCCAACACGAGCCATTTAACTCTATGTGCTACCTCGTGCCCAATGGTCATGTGATTAACTGTCTTCTACAATGGTGGATAGAGTTGATGAGGGTTTGACAGTGCACAAGAGTTAGACGGCAATATTGTTTAAAAAATCTAGAGCCCATCCAAGACCTAGGGCCTGTCTGAATTCTGCCAAAAACGTTCTTGTTCTTGGTCTTGATTTGATGTCATCAACAATGAGTGACCTCTGACTACTGATTGTTGATGACGTAAAATCAAGCCCTAGAACAAGAAAGTTTTTAGTAGAATTCGGACAGGCCCGTAGAATCGACATTCATTCATTGATCTCATTAAAATTTACGCCATTCACAGGGCTGCCTGCCAGTTGATTCAATTCCTCGTGGCAGGTGCCGAGGGCGATGGGTGATAGTGATGATACGATTGATGCGTGATTATTTGACTGAAGGGAGAATTTGATGGACGTTTGGTTGAAATAAGATTTTACCAAGAATGAATTCAATGCGAGTTCAAGTTGTCATGTGGACAAGTATCCACAATTAAGTGATTATGCCTAGCCTAGCAGAAATTGATTTTAGCCTGTTTGGGCCTGGGGTAGAATTGGTCCAGGGAAGTTCTGCCTGTCATAAGCGGCGACAAAAAGACCAAATACGACAGGAAAGCAATGGAACGCTTTGACAGACAGATTGGTCGACCGGAGAACTGATTCTGAATGGGCGACGATACGTTTATCACCGGTTTCAGTTGTTAGAAGAAGGCAATGAGCCAATCACCGCCTTGCATGCCCCTTCAGAAACGACCAAAACCGTTGATAAATTTATCGTTGTCCATACAGAATCGCCCTGCAGGACTGCTATGGATAATGCCAGAGCCCAGTCGACGTACGGAATGCAACCTTATAATCAGACTCCTGCCTAACAGACATACGGTAGGTATAGGTAGGCTAACTAGCCTAGGCCTAGGGCCTACTATGTCTAGAGGTTATTTATCGTAAGTTTTAGGGCCTAGGCCTATCGTAGGCCTAGGGCCTAGGGCCTATTAAGACCTGGACTTAGCCAAGGCGTACCTGCAACGCAACCCTTAACATTTTCCCGCTATTTTAGCATGTTAAATTTTGAAGATCAGACTAAGAGATGAATGTATATGAATCTATTAGTCTAGACCTACCAGATTTCTTCCAAAACTGTAACATTCTCAATCTGATTGATCTGACATTGACACTGACGGACACAAGGACATCCGGCCGTCAAATAAAATCGTAGTTTATAGATAGTGGAACTAAACCCACACTTAGAAACTTGGCATTTAGCAATTGCATCTTTTGTTAGTAACAATTCTCTAAAATCTTTAACATAAACAGAATGGTAGTTATATCTTTACAATAAATTAAAGACTAGGCTGGCCTGGGCCTAGACTCCCACAAAGCAATTTCGATAACTTTAATCTTTAGGTTGTTGGTAGTACTGGCTTGCTCACAACACTCATATTTCTGGTAGTTGGCTATCATGAATTTGAATCTTAAAGGCTGTGATTAAAAATGGTGGTGGAGTTTGTTGTGTGTTGCGAAAATTGACATAACCTATATTATTATAATTTGAATCCTAGTTTGGTGTTGCCCAGGCCGGACCTACGTTTTCTTTAGCTGATTCGCTATGTCGAACTTAACGTTACACCAATATCTGCAACAGGTAATTAAAATATTTGTAATTGTCACAAAGAAAAAACACAAATTTAGGAATAGGCCTCGGGAGGCCTATGGTCCTAGGCCTACACATGGATTCTAAGGTAAGGCCTAGGTTTCAAACACAATGCCTAGGCCTAGGTAGGCCCACCTAAGTCTCTTGTAATAGGCCTACATAATCTCAACCATTCGCCTGGCTAGGCCGAGAGATATTGTTGGATCATGGGCTTGGGTTCCCCCCAAAGGAGGCGAGAAGAGCGACCAATGCAGTAAATATCACTTAAATGTTCCAAAACTTAGGGTACCTACGGTAAAATTAAAATATGTGATGACACAAAAAAAGACACAAAAGAAGTGACTTATCAACGGTGAGAACACCCCCCCCACCCCACCCCCCACGACAAACATCGGCGCACTCGACTTCTTCCGGCCGACCGCGGCCAGACGCACACTGTACCAAGAACGTTTAACTGCGCAATAAAATTTATAAACTTAAACTCAATCCCACGTTTAAACGTCCCATCCCTAATCTGGGTAGGTTTGAATTTGTTGAAAGAACGGTTAGGGAATGGAATGAGTTACCCGAGGAGGTTGTTGAGTGTGAATCAGTAAGGGAATTAGAAATAGAATGAGGGACATGAAGTGATGAGGGTGCGTGGGTGGGAGGGAGGTTGGGACAGGTTGCCACCAGGTATTTATGGCCCATTTGCAGCCTTAAAGTATTTAACATTAACATTAAGTTGTCTATTCTTACATTCAGAATCCAAATCCACTGAGCGTAAGAGTATCCACTCCGAAAAAAATGAGATGTGCCTTAATGGCATAGTTTCAACTTTAAAATATTTATGTATTTTTTATGGTTTTACTACGTAAGCCAACTCGACAGCTAGGTCATATGACGTCGGCCAAATCAGATCCATCACACATCGCCTGGGTCGTGATATGGGGAAACACAATGGAGGGAAGGGACGAGTGGGAGGAGAAATAAGTTTAAAAGTTCTATATTGGGAGGAAATGGTCAGCTTCTTCTTTTATTGCCTCTTATGATTAGCAAAGTCACGTTAAGCCAGATCCTACCCCAGGCCCAGGTGGTGTAAGAAATTATTTATTTGCTACACCTTGTTTGTATTAATTACTGAGTAGGAGAGCACAACGATTTTAAAATCTGAAACAATTGTCAATTATATGGGCCACAAAAAGAGTTCAATTAATCCGATTGGTTTCTCTTTTTTGTGGTAGACCTTCAAAAATTTAAAGTACGGTAGTAGTAGGTCTATTGTTGTTTCTAAAGCTGTAGAGAGGAAAATTAAAATAAGCATGGTAGCCTAATCATATTTTATTTTGAACTAGGCCTATGAATTTAATTTTATATTTATTAGGCCTACCAACAAATTGAAAGTTTGTCTCTTTTTGAGAAAAGTAAAACAATAAGCATATCTACATTGTCATGTTGTTAATTGCAGGAACAGGCCATAGCTTTTTAAGAAGAGTACAGTTTAGCTTGATTAAACAGTTTTGTGGTGAATGGCTCTGCATGCTGTGAAGCTTACTAAGTACCGTTGAGTGAGAAATATGCAGACAGTAAAATCTAATCTTCTGTGGTTCATTTTTTTAGGTAGACAACTCTTGGCAGAGAGGAGATGGTGATGCTTTGTGTGTAAGTAATCTAGACTAGACTACATTTGTGTCATTACTAGACTCGTCGTACGACTACTTTGGAAATGTTTTCATCACAGACGAGGAACTCGTAGCCAACCAGCGATTGCTTTTGCGGGGGCTTTTCTTGGGCGTTTGCTGGTACGCTACAAGCTCCTTGCTTGTGACGAAAGCATTCCTGAAGTAGTCAAACGACGACTTTACCAGTCAGTACATAGTAGTATTAGTTTATCGTTAGTAGTCTAGTAGTAGTAGTAGTAGTTGTAGTAGATTTTGTTTTATAGCCATTCATGAACCTATATCCTTCAGTTTTTAGGTAGGCTACAACACTAACATAATGTATTTTCCCATAGGATTTGATTTCCTTCAGGCATAGCCATGTAACGTGCGCTAAACTACAGGTTGAGAAACCAGAATCTTCAGTCGAACGAATGCTTGAACCACCATTGGATGAAATCATAGCTGCTCATCTTAGGTTAGTCCTACACACAAGAAGATGTATATGTTTGGTTAAAAGAATAAAGATCGACTATTCATAGGCACTACCACAGATAATAATTCAATAATAATACACTAATAAATAATCTGTGGTACAGTACTACGTACTTTACAAAACAAAGTGGATCATAAAAACAATAAACATACAACATGTGAAAACTGACGACTTCAGGTGGGAGGAGCAGCTTGCGGCGAGCACTAGCTGACTTGGGACAAGTGAGGATAAGTCCGTACTTCCTGCGCCTATTCTCACACACGCCCCACGACACTAATCTCGATCTAGCTGTTATGTTATTCATTTTTAAGGTATAACTATATGAAATCATATTTATGCCAAATTTTAGCAGTTGTTGTCATGATGGTTTCAAAATTATAGACACAGCAGTTAACTTGCTATATGAATTCACACATCGAACATGACAGAATTTGACACCACGAATTGTGTATTATCCTCTTCAATTAGCAAAAAACTAATCATCAGATTTTGACAAGAGTTATTTTAAAATACGTAGGCAACCTGTTAGACTAGAAATAAATAAACTTTCTAGATAGAAAGTGCCCCGAACGAAAATTTACAGCACGCACCAATATGCAGGGTGCATCGTTTTCACGGCCTAACAACTCGTCGGACCGTCGTTTGGACCCTTAAACTACACACCTTGCATATTGGTGCATGCTGTGAATGGTCGTTTGGGGTGCTTATATCTAGAACATTTATTTATTTCTAGTCTAACTGCGTTTGTATTTTAAAATGATTCTCGTCCAATTCCAAATCTGATGATTAGTTTTACGCCAATTCCAGTGGATAAAGCAAAACTCGTATTGTCGACTTTTCCGTTTTCGATGCGTGATTTCTTATAACTAGTAAACTACTGTGTCTATAATTTTGAAACCATCATGACAACAACTGTTAAAATGCAGCCTAAATATGCTTTCATATGGGTTATACTTACAAAATAAATAAATAACATAACAGCTAGATCGAGATTAGACTCGAGTGGTATATACGAGAATTCGTAGGCTAACTATCAGGGAATGTTGACTCACTTTCGGCGCCATGTTGCTGAGTGGCGTCAGGGGGCAGGTATATCGCAAGTCGTCCATTTTCCAAAATCATTGTTATCACAATTCTCTAGGCCTATTGGTTTTTTAAGGATGGGTGCTATTTCTTTGCTGTCACCAGCAAATTTTTAGCACAATGTGATGGAAGCCCAGAAAACTTTGTGAATATTTGCCCAACCAGTTGCATTCATAATTGTTGGTTGATTGATTGGTTTATCCAAGGGACCAAGATGCCCACTGGAACTATTTCTCTTTATCAACCACGTAAGAACTAAGAAGTAGAATGTACAGTTCTACTTCTCACACGGCCACCTGCCACTTTTCATGTGAGCTCTTGGTCTCCGTTCGCCAAACATAACTACATAACCTAGCTGAAAGAGCTCATCTATCACTAGTTCACAATAAAATAGCGTGCTGGGAGAGGGTAGACAATCTCATAACGAGGGTAAGTTGGAAATTCTGGGGGAGCTGTTAAATTATCAAATCGTTTAGAAAAATAATCATATTGATATATCTAGTAATCGATGTTCAAACAGCAACCCTACTAATAACCCAAATTTAAATTATAACCAACCCTTCTGCATGGACTTCACCACGTTTCAATTATACATAAATTTGAATAATGAGAGACTATTTTATATTATTTGTGTTATCTCTTGATTGTACAACTTCCATATTGTTATTGACTTTCTTCTGCATTCTAGATGTATTTGGGCAGTCAGCAAGCAAGACTTTGCAGAAGCATACCGTTGCCAGACTTTGGTTGTACAGTCTTTCACAAAACTTCTTCAGTCACAAAAGGAAGAGAACTGGTGTTTGCCAGTTATGTATGCAGTTTGTCTGGATATGCGGTTACTAGCTATGCAAGCAGATAAGATATTGACTCAGCAAGGTATTGGTCGACCTATGGAAACTCTTGAAAAAGCAGCAGAAAGTCTGATGGGATGTTTCCGAGTGTGTGCAGCAGATAAGTATGTTACTCTATTTCCCTAATGTTTCACATGTTACTACATGCTCTAAAATCTCAATGCTATTTGCTTTATCATGTGTAATTCCAACTGTTCCTGCAACTGAAAAATTACACCCGTTTGTCGGTACATTAATTCATAATGAATCAGTGATTCATTAAGAATTAATGTCATACAGATCGCTACGCTCATACAAATACGCTCATACAAATGTTGGCATCAATTTCTCATTTTACTGTCATGGCCATGAGCCATGTGTAAATTAATTTGATTAAGTATAAAATATTACTACGTACTATTTTACCAATCTGTGGTTTTCTTTTAATTTAATAGATTTGACATTAGGAACCTATGCAGTTGCATCGAGTAGGCTTTCATTTCTGTTTTTGTTTTTATTCCAGTCGTTCTTCCGAAGATACCACAAAGAGATGGGGAATGCTAACTTTAGTGAACCAGTTGTTCAAAGTGTACTTTCGCATTAACAAATTACATCTTTGCAAACCTTTAATAAGAGCTATAGAATCATCCCCGTACAAAGAACACTTTGCATTAAGTCAGCAGATCACATATCGTTATTACGTGGGACGTAAAGCAATGTTTGACAGTGATTATAAGGGTGGTAAGTTATACTTTCAATCTGGTACTCAACCTAGCCTACTTAAAGTCACTCCTCTATAACTCGACATCGTTGTCACGTTCTTCATATTTGGCTTACTTTACAATGAGACAGCGCTCTTTCACAATACAAAAAAATGTAAGCACTTTTCCGATCTACTTTTTCCAAAATAATGAAGTGAACATTTTAAAAATCCCTATCCTTTAACATTGGAGAGAGAGAAATTACACATTTTATCTCCTTCACATAGATATAAAGGAGCCAAAAAACGTTGTCACGTGAACAAATTTAGTATCAAAATGAAGCTAAGTTCTCAAGAAATACACATAAAGCAGAAAAAATGAGTTTATCCGTACTACTTTTTGCGTTATTTGAGCTTAAAGTTGCATGTACGCTCAGAAACTTGGCAACAATGCAGAGTCGACTGCTCCAACAGGTCACTCCCCCGCCGCCCGCGACATGCTAGACCCGGCTGTCCACACTTGCCTGACGCAGACCAACGTTCATATAAACCGAATAAAATTTTCCATTATGATTTGTATGAATTCTTATGTCAAGGTTGTTCTTTGAATACTTGTATTCTGCAACATGAGCCTTTTGTAGGCCAGTACTCAATTTTTGTAATCTAGAATTCTAAGCTTTTGATTGATTCAGTTCTTTATATTGTTGGTACATAATACACAATATCTGTATTTGATCCTTGAAGTTAACTGTGCATTGTAATATTTTGTCTACGTTCTATTTATGATGTTGATAGCGGACATTGACGTGCCCCGGGCCAGCGCCTAGGCACTCGCGCTGCGCTTTGTTTACATTGAAAGATTTCGTTCTTTCGTCGTCAACAATGTCGTGATTATCATCTAATATTAGGCCTACTTTGTATAGAATCCAAGGGCCAGCCTAGGACAACAGCCTTGCTTTAGTACCAGAAATGTTTATCTGGAATAAAGTCATTGTTCGCATTTCGCAATCGGTAGCTAGGGGGTATGGATGGAGATTGGCGTGGGCCAAGAATGTACTAAATTTAACAGTAGAGCCCTAGAAGCAAACTGCAGTGGAGCCTACCCCTAGGCCTGTATCGATTCATTTTTGTGAAGGCCTGGTCTAGGCTAGGCTAGAGAGAGCCTAGATAAGGTAGGCCTAGCCAATGTCAGCATTCTCTTCCGTATGAAATTGAGTACTAGGCTAGCTAGGCCTACGCCTCACTCCAGACATTGGCTTTACGGCTCAAATGTTAAATTAATTACATTACTATGTGCACACACCACCTAATCTGCTAGCTACCTATGCCATCGCATTTTAGTTGTCATAGAGTGCTGTCCCACAAGACTTTCGTTTTCAACAGCCGTCACAAACAACACAAACAATGTGTTGTCAATTGTTTTTGTTTTGAATTTTGATATGCACTTTTTGCACACGCAACGCGCGATAAAGTTAAATCTGGCACAGCTAATCACACCAGATCGCGTCGCTCCAAACTGATCATCTGATTTTAGCGTTTCAGTTGCGTCGCATCAAGCGCGTTTTAGTAAACGCAGCATGAAAACGTCCCTTTTTACTGCGCGCGAAAGAAGCTGACATCTTCACATGGCATGTGGTTGATTGTTGGGAAAGTTGCGATCACGTTGCGATGTTGCCAAGCGTATTTTAAGGTTGGCAATAGACTACATGACCAAATATTACGTGTTCCACATCATATATCACTTCTTAATCAAAGCAACCATACACAAGTGTTTATAATATATTAATATCAATCTAATATACGGGACATTATTTCAATCAAACAGATATCAAATTAGTGTTATTCTTGCTATTATTTTGTTTCCACTATATGGCTGCACTGATTTTGAGGGGCAACTACTGCGCCGTGTTTTAGTCAGTTGACGGACTAGCACTTCCGACAATGCAAATAAATTAACAGTTTAGTTAAAATAACATATTTATGTAGGGAAAGATTTACAGACAATATTTAAAATACACACTTCTATTTAAAAATTAAAAACATTTTGTTTTAATTGCATTGTTCAGCTGACTTTGATCATTAGTTATAGTGACTCTGACTAGAGAGTACACTTAGAGGAGTGACTTTAATGAAATAATACAAGACTGAGCTTCATATTCCTATTCTTAAATCTTGACGGTAGAATACATACAGTACATATTTAATTATTTATTAACTCGATTGTAGGTCGCAATCACGGAAATGGGATACGACCCACAATCCCATGTAACATTAACTAAAAATTTAAAAAAATAAACTCATATTTAGTAGAGTCTACCCACTCAGTAAAAAAATCATCACCTTTGATCACATCGTGTACACTAGTAATAGCTGTGGTAATAGCATTATATCTAAATATTCTGTCAAACTGCTTAGCCTACAACATGACAAACCAAGAACTTTGCCTCATTTAATTAGACAATAATATAAAATTGAAACATGATGGCATGGTCAAATACGTATATCTTTATGCAATTACTTCACAGTAAGTGGTAGATTGTAACCAGCCTATATATCCCCCCCGCCCCCTTCGAACCTGTATTTTGGCTTCAACTGAACTCTTATCAAACATGTTAAACAAATAAATTTGTAGTCTTACCGACTCAAAGCACTAGTGACAAGTTGTATTGTTCTTAGCTACAGAGATCAAGAATATGTAAACTTATCATATGTAAACAATGTGTAAACTAAACTAAAGCAATATGTAACTCTTGTTTCAGCTGATGAATACTTATCCTTTGCATTTCAAAGGTGTCATAAAAATTGTACAAAAAACAAACGTCTGATTCTGATCTATCTGGTTCCTGTAAAAATGCTTCTGGTAAGTTTTATGTTATTATTTGCTGAAGTACAGTGAAACCTGAATATGTATTATTTCTTTGCTTCCATAGTTTTAATTTGTTTATTTCGAGTAGTCACACCATAAGTGTTAACCGAGAACATTGTTGAACTTTATTCCATGCGACGTAACGATCGCTTTTCCGTCACGTCAACCGCTTTAATTTTTTTAGATCCAGGTCAATATTTACCTGGATACATTGTTTATCAGTTATAAATATGATAATAGTATCACAGAAACTGGTATCAGCTAGTCACGGCTCCTAGCCACCTGCCGAGATCGTTACTGGCCATCATCGGTAACGGTACTTGTTACCAAGACCTCTAAAATGATCCATTTGATCCATTCCTGCCAGAAGAGACTCCATTATTATTGGAAATAAAAAAATCTTAAATTTCGTTGTCACCATTTTTGTGTATCTCTAATCATTACTCTCTAGACATACTTGATAGCAAAGATATTATAATATTCCCTACATGCTTTATAGGTAGGGATGGGCGAACATTCGAAATTCCAAACCCCGAACCAAACTTTTTTTGAAGCTCGGTTCGGTTCAAGTTTGAAACTTAAGGTTCGAGTTCGTGTTTTATTGACTTTAATCGAACTTTAACTTCAAATTACGTCGTAAATAATGATTTCGCATAATATTCATATAAAAGACGACAAACAGTGAACAACACCATATTGAATATCAATATCACAGCTGACTACAGTAGTGTTCCGCGGGAGTTTACACCATGGCCACACCATTTTCCCGCCGTTTTGGATACCCCTAGATACGTTGAAAGATAAGCTACCCCGGGATTTCTTGTTTTCCAAGAACGATCGGACCTCATCGCCTTGAAGAATGTGAGGCATTCATGCACATTGAATGAAAACAGGACATGGCTATAGCTATTAAAATAATTGCGTTCTTTTTGCCGATAACATTTATGAATAGTAGCAAAATAATGTTTTTTAATGCAAATGTTGCAAAATTGTTGGCAAGTTTTAATTTTGATGGAAAATGTTTTTTTATTTTCGTCTGTAGGACAAAAACAACGCCATTTACGAGCTCTTACTAATGTAATTAATCGTTTCATTCCACGGCGTAAATTGTCAATTTTTGTCGTAGACATGAAATCAAAAAAGTAATCTGTATGAGAAAGATGTGCAAATTTGAATTAAATCGAATTTAACTCTAATTATTGAGTATATCTCAAAGTAAAAAAACAGCAGTAAACAAGTATATAATACCTGGTAATTACCAAATACCTGTCTAATGGAGAGGAACAAGTAACACATTATCATATTCAGTCATCTGAATTCCTCGTCCTTTGCTCGAGTTTGAATGGAGATAATTGCTCGACTGGACTTTGCTCTAGGGGTGTACCAAGAAAATTACCTGAAAGCTTGGTGTAAACTCCCGCGGAACACTACTGTAGTGACTTTGCAGTGCCTTGAAAATATATGTAGTCCCGTGTAGCAGGCTGTGCGTGGCTGTGATTGGCTACATCCATCATTTTCGCACGGCTTATGGTCGGGCGAGTATTAGTGCATTGGATCTACTCAAGGTCGCGCGAGCGTGCACAGGCCGATAAGTGTTGTCCTGTTACTATCGACTTCATCTTAGTTCGACTCATCGAATTTCGAGTCCGCCCACTCGCATCATCACTCGCACACAGCTGATCATCAACTCGCCAGTCGGCAATTTTCGCTTTGCGTCGAAAATATGGGCTAAGATTTTTTCCAGAAAATTTCCAAAAGTTCCGTTCGAGTTCGAAACTTTTTTTGTTTAGTAGTTCGAGTCGGGTTCGAAACCAAAAAAACAAGGTTTGGCCATCCCTATTTTCAGGCTGTGTAAAGTTCAAGAAATGAATGTGGTAGCTAGTCTAGTTAGCTACTATTACTAGTATTAGAGTACCTAGGGCCTATATAAAAATGTAATTCTTATTTTGCAGGGCTACATGCCAACACGTAAAGTTCTTCAGAAGTATGACTTGATGGAACTTTGGGAAGTTGTTGAAGCAGTAAAGCAAGGAAATATCCTTAAGCTTAATCAAGTGATGCAGCAGCACGAGTTATTCTTCATCAAATGTGGCATTTCTCTAATATTAGAGAGACTCAAAGTAATAACGTACCGTAACTTATTTAAGCGTGTGTAAGTATATTATTATTTTTCAATGGTATTAAACAACGCTAGAAAAGTCTTTTGGCAAAACTTTATACTTCTATGTAAATTGTGTACCATCTGTGGAGACATTGACAATTATTCAAGCATTTTGTAGGCAATTCAATTTTATGTTAAATTTAAATCATTACCGCATCACTTAATTTTTCAATACGGCTGTCAGAAATAATTAAATACTAAATCATTATTGAAAAGAGTACATTTTTACCAGTAAATGAAAAAATAATAAACAACAGCTTATTAGCTGAAAATACTTAATTTCATAAACCCTGGTACGGTATGCACTTTTACCACAATACAAAATTGTTTATAAGCAGCACTTATTTTGGGGAATATTATAG
This sequence comes from Isoperla grammatica, assembly GCA_945910005.1. Lineage (NCBI taxonomy): Eukaryota > Metazoa > Arthropoda > Insecta > Plecoptera > Perlodidae > Isoperla > Isoperla grammatica. The sequence continues at coordinate 118,886,259 of OX246737.1, forward strand.
CAGTAGCAGGGTAAAGTAGACATACAGTATTGAAGGTAGACTACCGGCCACAAAAAATTTAAGAAAAAAAAGTTGGTATGCCCTACTTTCAATGCTCTAGGTTTCAACTTCAAAGTTAAAATGTGTATATTATATATGTATATTACTATTATAGAAAGCTGAAAACCTTGACTGCACAGCCTTAATGCATTTTATTGCCACAACCGAAATATAGTGCTAAAGTACATTTCAACAATTGTGTCTTTAAAATATTAATTACAGGTTGCTTTTTATTACTGCAATTTTGTGTTTGTTTTTAAGGTACCAGATCACACAAACTCATCAAGTACCTATTGAAGCGATGCTGTCAGCTCTCCAAATAATGCAAATTGATGGCATAGACATGGATGAAACCCATTGCATTCTTGCAAATCTCATTGCCGATGGAAAAATAAAAGGTTATATCTCGCATCAGCATAATAAACTTGTCGTTAGCAAGCAAAATGCATTCCCAGCCTTGAGTTGTTTAACCTGAGGCATTAGTTTATTATATAAATACTGGGTACGAGTGTGCAGTGCAAAAAAACAAATCAATACATTCTTTTGTCAAACATACATGTATTTTTCAAATTTCAACATAAAATTACTTTTACAAAACCTCTTTCTAGAATGCTACATTTTTTTTGTTTGATTTTTCAGTTTGATTTTTCAATCATTTTTGACATTATTGATCCTACAAGAAGTTCCTTCCTCAACAAAAAAATCTCCTGCTAGTGACACTTTTACATTATCCAGAGCTTCATTTTTTGGTTAATTTCTCTTTATAACATTTATAACATTGAAGAAAATGTATGTTACTCTAGTCTGGTTTGATATCAGTTTGTAATTGTGTTTTGTCGTCTTCTTTCATGATTGTTACCAATAATTAATAATCCAACTGTACTATTCAAGACAACACATGGACATGGGATAATATATAGTATATATATTTTTATCATTAATATATTCATGAATATGATGTATGAGTATATATATATTTAAGAAATTGTGGAGATGAGGCCCAAAGGCTAGTACACATGCCTTCTTTCCCTCTCATAAATACGTATATGAATGACAAGAAAAATTACGACAATCCATATCATAAGCAATGTCTTGGCCATATTAAAAGCTGGGGGGGGGGGGGGGGGGGGTGAACCCTCCCTTACGCCCATGTTCCAATGCTCTTGAAGACAAGCAAACTGTTGTGCCAACAAATGTTGTTTATAAAATACCAGTCAAGGACTCATATTCATATCAAAATGTATTTTTTCAAGGCCAAATGAAAGTAGAAAATGTTATTCAGGGTAACTATTTTTCCAATAAACCCACTCAATTAGCCTAGTAGGCCTACTAGTATTCATCATAACCTTGTGTTAAACATATATAAGAACCTAGTAATTGGACTGTACACTGTTCCTTGTCACACATAAATTAAAATGCAATATTTTAATTTATGTGTGACAAGGAACAGTGTACAGTCCAATTACTAGGTTCTTATAACGTTTTACCTGTTCTACTATGTTTCCGTTCTAATTAAACATATATATCCTTATATCAGCTGGTTCACAATAACATATAGTGCACACACACACAATTTACATTACATTATTACAGTGTAGACCCAGAACTATTGTTCACTGTCAGCCAGTAGTATTTGTTGCATTCTGAGTTCCCGTGACTGGCGCTATGCCATTCTGCGGTTGCAACGATCGAATAAGTGGTCTTGCTTGCAAATGTTTGTTCTTAATCCTATCCAACTCATTTATCCGACTTCGTGCATGCTCTAACCGGTGCCAAGCCATCTGAAGTACTTTTTGCGAGGCATAACCAGAGCCTTCGTGAGGTTGCCCTGTTGACACTTGTGTCAGGTAGTTAATTTGTTCGGTTAACTTGGATTCAACTTGACCCAAAGTTTTAAGAAATTGGTGTGTTTGACCCTCGGCTTGTTTTAAACTGGATTTTTCTTTGCTGAGCTCCATCAATGCTTGTCCTAGAAACAAAAAGTATATATAAAATTATTTTAGATAGGCCTATAGTCGTCGTACAGCAACTTCGTTAATGCTTCCGTCACGGGTGGGTGAGCGGCAGCCAACCAGCCGCCGTGGCTAATTCAAATACCTTTTCGGCTTGGCCGAGACCGTAAACACGTTATTGATTGATGACGAAAGCATTAGGCCTACCGAAGTTCTTGTACGCCGACTTTATTACAAGTAGGCCTGCAGAACCTAAACACAAATATTTGGCCTAAAACCCTATATGACAGTGTATGTCTAGGCTACCTACCTCTTGAACTTGAATCTTATATGCAACACTTTTTTTGCTAGTCTAGGCCTAGCCCAAATAGGGGGTTGTCAGAAGTCTCTCTCTCTCGCTACCGAAGAAAATTAAAGAAAATGTGAACAGAAAAGCTATACAGAAAGAAGTGCAAGAATTTGTAAAGACGACGTACCCTTTAGAATAGTGGTAAAATAACCAGATGTGAACTGAAAGGAAAGTGACAAATATGAAAAGAAGATAAGTGTCAAAACTTATATGTGTTTTGTTACTAGCAGAAGACTGCTAAACCAAGAAACAACAACAACAACTTGCAGTGCAGCGACTCACTTCCCCCTAGGGGGTTAGTAGGGCCTAACTACGCTACCCTAGTGTGAAGACTTAAGATGTTCATTTCCCTTACTATGCGTACGTAGACTAGCCTACTGAATTAAGCTGTTATAACTTGACCATAGCCAGGCTATGATAACCCTAGGCCTACCACAGTATAAGGAGGGCCTACACCTACTCACCAGCACTTTGTAAACATGTTATGATATCCTTTTCAATTGTATCGAGTACTTGAATTCTTTCCATAGGAGCGGTCATTTTATATAAATTGCCTGACATTGACATAAATAACCATAAGAAGCACGGCCTAAGCTCAAATCTTTGGGTTTAAACGGTACGGTTTTGACTTTTGAAGTACACCTAACCAAGGAGAAGAAGAAAACCCAAACAAACGCTGCTGCTGCTGCTGCTCCTTGATAACCGTGGCGATTTGGTGAATTACAAGACGTGCTAGATTGACCATTCAGAAGGCTGTGGTAATGCCACTATTTTCAAATTACAGTTGCGTACGTAAATGGTGGACTCGGCCTTGAGAAAAAACGGATATTTTATGCAGTCTTCACTTCTGAGAACTTATTCTTGTATATTCCTATTTCACTTTCAGCACAGATAATAGTGTAGTTTATTATCTGCTTTCAGCCGTACCCACTCAGTTACACAGAACTGATTATCATTGGGGAACATTATTTTATACTATTATTTATGTGCTTCGTTGATATGACGGCTGTACCGTTTATATGAACAATCAACATCCAAAGTTAAAATACCCAGTCTAAATCAGGAATCGAACCCTGAACCTTCTGCTTTGGAAGACTAGACCGACGAGCCACACAAAACCACACATTGTTACATGCTCTGAATGTGAGGTGAGACAATTTTTCTGGAAAGCAGTACACAATACACATCCATAATAGTTTGACTTACAAATTACATCATTATTAATTACAATGTTAACAAGAACCGGAGCGAAAGATAAATCGTACGACGTCTTAATCCCACGAAGAAACAAATTGAATACAACATGTGATGTGGAATATATTGGAGATAAATTTATAATCTTTGTCAATATCAGAGAAATAACAAATATGAATTTATTTAAAAGGATTAAAGATTGATTAAAGATTTTGGAAGAGGATTTTTGTTTTTTCTTTATTATTTTTTATGTTATTATTATTTATATGAATTTGATTGTGTTTATTTGTTTGGTAAGCTTTATTTATTATCCGGGCTTCTCACTGGATTAGATAATTATAAAATGTATTAGTATATTAGCTTAAGATCGAAAATGTGTATTCGATATATAAGTGTTGGGTGTGGCATATACTCGTGTACAATAATGTTTGTGAGAGTAAAAAAAAAAACATTTATTTTATTATTTATTATTTAATAGTGAATATGGCTTTAAAATCAGACCAACACATTAATGACATTAGACCAGGACAGAAACTGCGATGTAACGAAATAATCGTGTATTATTTAAATTAACCACTATTTATTAATAGTACCCAATTTATTTGTTATTGTAATTGTAATTTATATGCAGCTTTATCATTACATTGAGATGGCACAACAAGTGCAGACCATCGTAACATTTTTGATTTAATAGTAACATTAGATGAAAATAGGTATCTGTCGCTATAATGTGCAAAGATAACTTTATTAAACTATAAAATACGTAATGTAGAACAATTAATTTGTGTGGTATATTATCATCTTATCTTAAAATTCATAATGCCATAGGCCCACACTATTGAAACAATGTTTATGCAATTTTGTTTGTATAATTTTTCTCTGTTTGACCGAAGCACAAATAAAGGATTGTGACGGGTGTTATCTATGGTGCTTTGATAAATAAATAAATATATTTTTATTATTTTTATTAGATTAGCTGGTTTGACTGGCTGTCAATAGAACAGAAAATAGTCACAAAGTCTATAATGTTTCATTCGTGATAATGATAAACACAGATGGAAAACTGTACATGTAAGAACTATAAGCTATACAAGATAAACCAGAAGATATTAATTTTTACTGAAAATTAAAGCACATGTGCTGGTAGGCAACTTAATTGTTGTATCTTTCTTTGATTGGTGCATATTCAATGTTTTTCCGAAACAAAACACGACAACACGGCTGTGCTTAGGCAAACCAGAAGTCTCTGTTTGTAAAAAGATTAAAAATGTACAACATACTGTCCAAGACAACTAAAGAGAATAGAATACCAACAGAAATACAGGACAAAATGAAGTTCAAGAATTCGAAACAATGCACCTTGTTGCGAGGATTCAAACTTGCCGCGAATTAGCGAGGCTTGTGCGTGCTCCAATCGGAAACGTTGGATTTCGCTGGAATGATATGCAAGGCTGTGTAAGCTTGCGTCGTGCTTTGCTGTCATTAGCAAGGCGGTGTAGGCCTAATAAGTCTAGAGAGGAGAGAGAGAAATATGTCACAAAGCTAAATATAGGTTTCCAAATTTATATGGTTTACGTATTCTTTAAGTGTGGTGGACTTCTAATCCTGGTAAAATTACATTCATACTGTTGTTATATGCATGAACTAACTGGAGTAAAGGCAAGACATCCGGGCATAGCCTAGGCCTATGGGTTTCACAAACTTCAATTTCTTTTTGCCACATTTATATTTTAAATTATATTTATCTAGGGTTATCCTAGGAAGATCAGTCCTAGCCACTAGGGTCTGGATATTAAGGTCTAGGCCTCAAGATTTCTGTAGGGGAGTCCTTCGATCTTGTATGATATTGATATCGAAGCCTAAACACAGGCATAGCTAGCAAACCTAGCCTAGCCTAGGCCTAGGCCCTACAACACCTCCCATTTGAGTCGGTTTACTAGGGTAGGCTAGCCTACTAGGACCTACTAGGCCCCTACTACTGCTAGGCCTACAGTTTTCCGTGAATGTCTCTTGATAGTTTGCGCCTTAATGCTAAATGAAATACTTTTTGTGTGTTCGTCTAGGCGGTTAGTGGTGACGAGTAGCTTTCCTTTTGCATCCTTTTATCGTACGGTTTCTATCACCGATTCACCCACGTCCATCTCGCAGTTTTCCTTCCCTGCTGCCACTGCAATCATGTAGTGTACTAGGCTTAAGACCTCTAGGCCTAGGGCCTAGGTATTCTTAATTGTTGCAATCAGTATCTCGATCGCTAAGAGAAGACTAGGGAAAAGACATGGCATTTGTGGCTATGGTTTTCTTGAGGGCTTTGCCTCTTTTCCCATATGTCATATCCTCGACGAGTGTGGCAGGTAGTTGTTTTGAATGATGGGTTCAGACAACGTCGCAAGGATTATGGTTTAGTTATTTTTTTTTAAAGCCAAGTTGGAAGATGGGGATCACGTGCAATGGTTCACACAATCTTGTCATTACAATAGCAATAGACCTAGTCAGTCACAAGCAAGTTGAAACATTGGTAATTGTACAGTATCGCTGATCGCCTTTCGTACTCACTTTTTTTCGTGGGATGTCGGGCAGCTAGGCCAAGATCGACCAGATACAATAACCCCCCCTAACCGATTTGCGCTCGAAAGTGACTAAGCCCGAGGTAAGGGGGGGTTATTGTATCTGGTCGATCTTGGCCTAGCTGCCTGACATCCCACGAAAAGTGAGTACGAAACGCGATAAGCGGTACTATACAATTACTGAAAAATTTATTCCATGTGACTGACCAATCAAGCGAAGAAACATCACTTATAACGAACTAATAAAAGGCTACCTACTTGAGTCAGTGCGGATACTATTCCAGTGTCTTTGACTTTAAGTCAAAACAATAATTTAACATGCAAGTCAGCTGATGTCTCGCACGCTTTAATTGTTCAAACCCAATGCCCGCGTGAACATGGTGCCGGTTGTTCACGATTTTGCCACGTCAGGAAGTCGCGATGTTTTACACACCGTAAGTCAACAAAGAACAAACAACAAGAAATAGCAAAGAATGCTATATTTTTCTTTATGTTCTTTGATTAACCCAAGCTTACAACAAATCCTTGTGACTATTGCAATTCCATATGACTATAACAAAACCTTGTGACTTTGTATAAACCCGGCATTAAAATACATTTTTTTGTATGTAAATGTAAGTCGCACATGAATGTAGGTCACACCCCAGTTTTTTACTTTCAATTTCTAATTCTTTGTGGTAGGTAGCCTAAGCCTACCTACAATCGAGTAAACACATTATTTAAATGCTGTGTATATTTTTTTAATGTTTATAATTTACTGTTAGCCTACCGGTATTGTGTATTTTAAATTGTTTACCTATTTCAGGAAACATTAAATTTAATCCATCAAGAAATGTTAAAAAAGATATTAATTTTGGATTTATGCCCCTACTTGGCCTAATCGTTAAATTTAAAAACAAATTCAATTATGTAGGCCTACATCGTGGAAGAAATGTAAAAAGTTATGTAATTTAGGATAAATTAAAATTGTACTAATTTCAAATGTGTTACCTGTAGGGCCTAATTCTGATTTCTATTTTATTTTATTTTTATTTTTATTTAATATCTCTTTTGGTTACATCCAAGAAGGTGCACGAGGCAACTGAATATTTAAGCTTGTCAGATTGGATATAATGGAATATAATATAAAGAGTAGAATATAGTAAAAATACAAAAAATATATATATGCATTCACCCCTGCACAGATGCACGGGGAATTTACAAGTCAGTGTCTAGAAACAGCTCGTCAAGTGAATAGTAGGCCTTTCCAAGCAAGAAGTCTTCCAAGTTTCTTTTAAACAGCTGTCGAGTTCCACTTTGCACGATATGACTTGGGAGTTTGATATAGAAAATGTTTCTAATTTCTGATTCATACTACTTTTAATTTATTTGTATTAAAATTTAAAAGTGAAGGCAAAATAATGCCTGAGAAACAAGAAAAAGTTTGAGGAAACTTAAAACTCTGCTAGCCAATAGCTTTTAAATTAGTAAATTTGTCATTATTTGAAGCATCTACTACACATGTCTCACTTTTCCATTGAGAGTTGTTCTGAAGATCCGCTGTAGATTAAAAATTGGCTGCATTCCAATCTTTCATTGGTTCCAGGCCTACTACAAGAGAGCTGCCAACATTCCTGGATTTAACAGCTCATCTCCTTGAGCCAGAAACTCAGTCTACAAACTAACTTCACAACACAAAGCATTTCAGATTTGTGCCGTGTGTACATGAGGCTAGATTTGATTCTGTTTAACATCAATGTGTGACCGTCATTTCTAGGCCCCTAGCCTTCATATAGTTTTTCCGTTGCTATTTTTGTGTCATGATTTCGTTTCTGTTGTAGAAACCTGTGGTGTTTGTAAAGGAAGTTGATGGAAATTCATTTTTGAAAAATGGTTGGTGATAGCAGCCCGTTCTTAGTCCAGGCCATTTACTCGTTTAAGGGCAAAAACAATGATGAGGTAGGTGGAATTCTTTTAACTAGCATGACCTGTAGTAGATATTTATACTGTGGTTCCAGTAGGCCTATTGGATTTCTTTAGTTATGAAAAACAAGACAATTTGCATTTATAATATTAATGCAGCTACTTGAAAATATCATTGGCTGTTGGGAGGGGGGGGGGGGGGGAAGGACTGTGCAATTTATCAACATCATCTTGTCACACAAACAATTTGCTAAGTAATTGAATTGAGGCCTATCTCTATTCAATTAGCACATTAATTCAATATTGCTTAGAAACAAAACAGTGCAATGATTACCTACTTTTAGTTTTGTAATATGCCATCAAAATTGTAGAAAGATAGCAGTTGCTAAATTCCATCACTATAAACAAATAAACCACAAGACTGCATCATTATCTGCACCAGGGGTTAAATTAACTTCTTGTGCCATTAGCCCAAAGGACTGATAGCAATCATAGTTCTCTAGCCAGAAAGCGTTTCCACTAGCCCGCAGTTTCCACTAGCCCGCAGTCAAATTGCTTATATCGTTGAATGAATAATATAGGGTAGCGTAGAGCCCTGACACCATCGACAGTTTTTCTACTGCGTATTACCTTCCAATATACTTTAGTTGGGTAGTAGAGTTCGCCAAGCTTACACAACGACAGGGCTTTCGGTTGTCTTTGTTATCTTCGGCGGAGTAGCCGACCAATCAGGCTCCGTCATCACGTTGCAAGTGGCGAACCCCTACTAGCCGACTAAAGTATATTGGACGGTAGGACATGGTAGACTAACTACCGGTGGCGTTGCGCCTCTACCCTTTATTACTCACTCAATGCTAATATTGATGTAAACTCATAATATTTTCAAATTGTAATTAAAACATTTGATGTACACACATGTTTAGTATGTGTGTAGGGAGGGATTATGGAGTGGCTAGAAATGATTCTCCACCATACAAATTATTAAAAATAATAGACTTGGTAGGTATCAAGTTATCACTCCGCTTACAGAAAGAGGGGACTTCGTCGCCGAAAACAGATTTCTATTAAGCATTGCAAGGTATTTTGTTGACGCCATCATTGAAACGCAGTCAAGCATGCACGGCGTTTCTAATTCAATTTGTATATTATTTTATTATTGCAGCTCTGTTTCAAGAAAGGCGACATAATAACTATAACACAGCGTGAAGAGGGGGGTTGGTGGGAGGGAACTCTAGGAGAGAAGACGGGATGGTTTCCCTCAAATTATGTCAAAGAACACAAGCTGCAAGGTAAGATTTAAATTGAATCAAAATTTGCCTTAATTCTTCCTTGATCATTTAAATTTCTTATAGCCTACGCACTGAACACTGAGCACCTGACATGGTTTGTTGTACATTTCCATTGTGTGTCAGGTTTGTAGAATTAGGCCCATTTATTTTGCTACAAATTTACAATATTCATTCATAATACTATGATCCCATTTTACAACGCTTATATTAGCTTCATGCCGCTCGGCATTGCGTCACGTTCACATGCCAGTTTTGGACATACAAACAGGTGGCTCCTATCCTGCTCCCCATTTCCACACAGCTTGCAGGTACTCGTCTCAAACACCCCTATTCGGTGGAGATGCTTCCCTAGAAGATCGTACTGCGTTTTTAGCATGATGGCATAATAGCCAAATGTGGGCATTTGAGAAGAAGATATTAGCTTCATGTGTTTGTTTGTCTGGACGAAATAATAAGCGTTGTTTAAAAAAAAAAGAATGTTCATGTAATATTATTTAAAGTTTTTAACTGTCGTAGGCCTACATTTATCAGTTGTTAGTCTTATTAGTTAAGCAACTATTTAATAGAAATATTTTGAGATCACAAATTGTGCTTCTTACATGTTACAGATAATACGATTAGTTTGGTTCCTGGAATCATATCGCCTACAAAGTCGCCTTCAGAATTGGTATCCCAGCAAAAGGTGTATCGTAATGTCGTTCTCAAAGATATAATTGATTCAGAAAAAGCGAATGTTTCTGAACTTCAAGGTCTGCTTAAGAACTTTCTTCATCCTTTGGAAAAGTCAGAAATGTAAGAGAAGTTAATTGCTGTGAAATACTGTTAAATAGGCCTACAGTATGATCCCTCTTTAATTCAAACTCACGGTAGGCTTATAGGCTCAAGGTATAATGTTTATGTTTTTATAGTTCAAAATTTTGTTATTCAAACTGGGGTTATTACTTTGTAGGGTCCCTTGCAGTGTTGGGGCAGTTCTTTTTTTAAATGAACTTTCTAAAAGTTCAGTTCACAGCTCAAATAATGAACTTTAATAAAGTTCAAGTTCTTTTCAAAACCTAAAATTTTGAAAAGTTCAAGTTCGTCTAAAATATGAACTAAGTTCTTTTAAAATTTCTTTTGTGAAAAAGTGTCACCACATTGTATTAACAGTCATGCGAATAATCGATTGCCTTGTATGGCTTAAATAGGAAGAAAAACATGCATGTTAAGGTAAGATATTGAATGCTGGCATTAGGTGTCTGATGTAGGGCTATAGGCGCCTACCATTGTAGAAATAAAAAACTTAAGAACTTCAAGGAAGGATAATTGTATTGTTGTTTCAGTTTATATTATTACAGACATGTGAAAATAGCGATTAGTGTATCGATTAATTAGTGATAGTGATAGCGATTAGTGATAGTGTATGTATATGTATGATGTACAAAAGTGCTGTTCTTCACTAAAACTACCAGGGCTAAGCCGGTCCTATTATTGTTTTATTTTACAAAGACTAGTAGGCCCCTTTAGTTGGTAAAAATTGTTGATAATAATTGTTATGTATTTTATTATTGATGTGTTGATTGATCATTTGATGATTGATGATGATTGATTTGATGATCAGTAACACCATATTTTAGGATAAAGTGAAACGGTAGTAGAATTGTGACACAAACACCCTATAACAACAAATCCATTAGTCAACCGAGAAATCTGTTCCTCTTGAGAATTTACACTGGCTCTAGAAATGTTTCAATCTTGCGTTTTGATTAGTGAATGGAGTTCCACATAGAGTCGTTTCCTCCCGCCCAATTATCGTGTCGCATTACTTCTGGTATTTGGGCACTTGCACTTGCACACCCACTTATCTCGACCGAGTGATCTAACATCTTGTGGTGGGTAGAGTTCGAACGGCCAGACTTGAATGTAATTCTACTCCATGAATGGTGGCCGGTAGCTTTTTAAAATCAGCTGAAGGAGAACCGAAAACGATTCGCGTGTTCCTCGACGGCGCGTTGACAGATGCTCAATCATCGAACAGAATGAACTTTCAAAAGAACTTTCTAAAATTGAAAAGTTCGTTCTCAAAAAGAACTTTTGAAAGTTCAAGTTCACTCATTTGAAAAAAGAGAAAGTTCGTTGGAAAGTTCACAAAAAAAGAACGCGTTCTCGGAAACGCGTTCTTTTTAAAAGTTCTCGCCCCAAGACTGGTCCCTTGGAATTTGAGTTAAAGAGGAATTGCTTTGCATTGCCTAGTGATATTTAGTGATGTTCTTACTATTGCCACCTAAACATCTGTTGTGACTCATTTGCTAGTAATAAATAGTAATAATGTAGGCCTATCAAGGTAAACCAATATTTTTAAAACAATTATTTTTCAATCAAATTACATACTTCTTTTGTACCATTAAAAAGTGATCCAACCAAATTGCTATCTTCACTCAGATTGACTAGGGAGGAATACCGGCAGCTAGTCGGTAACATTGGCCATGTGTTGGAGACACACCAGCAGCTGTTGGCAGCCCTCGAAGACTGCAATCAGAGAGCTCCACCAGACCAGCGCGTCGGGAAGGTGTTTCTCACATCTGCACCCCGCATCAAACAAGTCCACCAGGCGTATTGCACCTCACACCCAAAAGCAGTCTGTATTCTAGATAAATACAAGTAAGCATTAATTTAGCCTTCACTCCCTTTACAAATTGAACTCTAGTTCTAGAACTGCTGGACTAACTCCAGAACTTTCAATGTACCAACCATCCGTATCAATTACAGCTACATCCTATTGAGCTATATTACCAGCAGCTTATAGTGCGATATGAAGAAACGTATTTGCAACATTTTCAAAAACATGTATTGAATATCAGAAATGCTGCTCGGAAAAAAGTTGATACTCGATATGGATGTGTCTAGTGTACACTGTAGAGGTTCACTACATGGACAAATTGCATATTACTATAACATTAAATCAATTCAATAAAACCTCCAGAATAATTTCCCGGACATTTACCTGTTTCTTCATGCCAGGTGTGAAGAGATATCACCGTCACTATTGGTTTTCTGTAGAACCTACACAAATATTGCAAGTTACAACATTATTATTATTAGTTTACTTCATTATCATTAAACGGTTTACTTTTACAGAGACGAACTGAACACATTCATGGAATCTCAGGGTGCGGCAAGTCCCGGTCTGCTCGTTCTCACCACGGGGCTGAGCAAACCGTTCCGCCGCCTAGAGAAGTACGCCGGCATGTTACAAGAGCTGGAGCGCCACGTCGAGGAGAACCATCCCGATCGCGGAGATACCCAGCGCTCCGTCAGCGTCTACAAGGACATTGCCGTAAGCGTGCACTTGTTTATTCACTTAGCGCGTAAGCTCATCTTAGTGCCGATATCGCAGTTATTATTATTAATTATTGTTTTATCGTTGCAATACATACAAACTCGGTCAAAACCGGCGTAAACATGTTGTACGGACACAAATGTCAAGTATTTCCATGTGTTTACCTTATTAAAATCTACTTAGAACTAATTATAAATATATCATTGTTCATATTATTTGTATTATTATTTTATTGAATGTAGGCTATCACAATCATACAATCTCGGTCAAAACCGGCGTTAACATGTTATATGGACGTAATGTCAAGTATTTCCATGTGTCTACCTTATTTAACTTATTATTATTATTATTATTTTATTATTATTATTATTATTATTATTATTATTATTATTATTATTATTTCTAATATTATCATCATCATCATCATGAACGTGTCAATCTGGGAATCGGTTTTGCTTTTTGAAACGGCTCCGTTACATGTTCATCTCGGATGTCTCTGAACCGTGCGCTTGTCGACAGTCTGCCTGCTCGGGCACGAGACGCCAGAAGGAGTTGGAGCTGGAGGTGCTGACTGGCGGAGTGCGAGGGTGGGAGGGCGAGGATCTCAGCTGCCTGGGTGAGATACTCCACATGGGCTCGGTCGCGGTCGGTCCCGAACACCGAGACCGCTACCTCGTGCTCTTCCCGTCGACGCTGCTCGTGCTGAGCGTGAGCCAACGCATGAGCGCGTTCATCTACGAGGGGAAGCTTCCGCTCACCGGCATCAACGTTGCCAAGCTGGAAGACACGGACGCATACAAGAACGCGTTTGAAATCACGGGTAGGGGTGCGATTTCAGATTTTCCGTTTTGGTTCTTGTTTCGGATTGTTTGGAACATTAGTTGCAGCAACTTCGAAAACCTAAGCTCACACAGACCCGGTATTATAAACTTCAGATAAATGTTTAGAAGGCTACTTTACTAACTTGTTTTCACCATGGCAACAACCAATGAGAAGCCTGGATGCCATCGATAAAACAAGTTACCTAGCTTACTAAATACATATCTAAATCTGAAGTTCATAATACCGGCCAACAATCTCTTTACTAGTTAGACTGTATAATATATATTTTTTTATCTGATACAAAATGTAAAATAAATATGTATGTACCAAATTGCATTTCTGTAGACTGTATAAATTAAGGCTTTATGTCCTCCTAACTATGTCCGCGGAACTCCCGATTTCGGTCCATTCAACTTGCTTTAAAATGTGTTTAAGTTGTCCCAAATGTAAATCAAGCTAAATCAAGCTATGTCATCCTGTAGAGAATTTAGTGCTCCTTCTTACAAATGTTTCATTGTTTCAATCAATATTTTCGTTTTTCAGATGTTCTTGATTAGGCCTTCATTTTGTAATGTGATGTTGCTGAACACCTTTCACACCTAATTAAGAACATCTGAAAAACGGAAATATTTATTGGAATAAGAAACCATTCATAAGAAAAAGCATTAAATGCTGTATAAGATGACAGATTTCGATTTTCTTGTGGGACAATTTAAAACCATTTTAAAGCAATTTTAATAGACTGAAATCAGGTGTTCCGCAAGGTAGGTGAACTTAGCCTTAATTGAATTGTGTAAAGTGTGTAACGTTTTCGAGATTTTGTTGGCACAGGTCCGATGATCGAACGAATCGTGGCCATCTGTCAGACGAGAGAAGATCAAACGACGTGGGTGGACATGGTGAAGCGACACATCCGAGTGGTGGCCTCGTCTCCGGCCGTCTCTCCGCCCCCGAGCAAGGCCCAACCCCTCCCGCCGCCTCACGTAAGTCTCCCGCCAGCGTGCCCCTACGCAACGCTGACCGCTTACTTTGCCGACCTCGTGGCGCGCGGGCTGATCACTCGCTCCGTGCTCAAGCGCCTGCTTTACGCGCAGCTCGAGGGGGCCGTCGACATCCTCGGAGTGAGGGTGCGCCACAGTCACAAGGTGGAGTGCGTCGTGTTTCCCGTAGAGGTCGGCGAGGCGACGTTGACGTGGATCAAGTCGAGCAGTGGCGGCTCGTCCGGCGGTCGATCGGGCACGCTCACGCGCCAGGATGCCTTCGATTGCGACGACGGCGATTCGAGCTCTTGCGGTAGTTGCGAAAGTAATCCGTTCGGTTTTATTCGCGTCTTCCCCGACGATCACGTAGAAACTTTCAAATGTTTTGTAGATGATATTCCCGATTCTCGTAGTGTGAAAGACGGTAGCAAAGACTCGGGTAATCAAACGTTTGCGGTGAGAACCTCCGGTGAAACCGATTCAACTCCTGTGCCCGAGTACGTCAGTAAAGCCTCCCTAACTATTAACTGCAAAAAGGATTCTGAATCGCGACCGTATTTGAAGGTAATCGCTAGTTTACCTTCTGACGAATCGAGCTTTGAAAGATCGTCTGCTCATAATCAATTTTCATATGCTGCATCTGCTTGCCAAGATCTTGCCCATCTTGACGATCACATTTCCATGGACACCGCTTCTTCTGCAGACTCGGAACATGTTACGAATCAACCTTCTTGTGTGACGAGACAGAGTCTGCCGGCAATGCTCACGTCAAAGCCTCCGAACAAAACGCGTTATAAGCCTCTCATTCCACCGAAACCCCTAGCTCTGTGTGCTCCGGCGTATCAATCTACCAGCGTGAAAGATTTGGTTACCACTTGCCGCGGAGTGAATCCTCGGAATCAAGTCTGTCACTCGCTGCCGTCTTTGCCGTGTAGTAGTGATTCCCACTCCCCGTCCACTCCCACTACTCACTCGTCCAATCTAGACATCCCGGCCAACATGATTCGAGTGCCGAGTGCCATGTTTGCGGAGCTACTATACGGCCAAGCTTCCCAATCCAACCCGACAATGTCCATTCTTGAGTTCATACATCAACAAGAAAGTGTTTCTAGCGACCACAGCACGGGAACAAACCGAACCGTTCGAGAGCGTGAAAAGGGTGTTTCCACCCGCGACGAGTTGCCGTCCAGGAAACCTCACCATCCGATATCTGCAGACAGTAACTTTCACAGCCCGAACAGGCAGAAGATGACGGAAGATTCGATCAGAGGTTGGCAGAACGGAACGCGTTCGACAGACGCTGACAATCTCGTGCACGGCATGTCGACCAAGTGTTTGGAACCGGGTTACTGCCGCTGTTGCGGATACGTCCCGCTCCCTTGCAGCTCTCGCTCGTCAGACTCCGGTCTGGCAGACATCACCGGGACCTCCACTCTTCCCTCGCCCGATCTGTCGAGTCCGCTCCTGGAACCGAGCAGTCCCGACGTGTCGAACTACCCCCCGTACATTCATCCGCACAACTCCGGCGCGCACTTTGAAACAACGCAATGCGCGTGTACGTCGCCTTTCGGTTCGACGCCGCGCACGTCCGCACAGCCTTCGCTCACTTCCGACATCATCTTTGCCGGATCGACCGAGTCCGTCCCGTCGGTGACTTCGTCGTGTCTCGACATGTCTCCGTTGTCTTCTTGGCGGCCCGCAAACGACGAGGCCGTCTTCTCGAAGCCGTCGTGGCAGCAGAGAGGGGACGAGATCGACCGCACGGTTCAGTTGCGGCAACAGAGAGACGACCCGAGTGTCTGCCAAGCACCGTCTCGGCAACCCGAAGAAGACGAGGAAACAAAGCGCTCGCAAACCAAAGACGGCGAACGTGAAGACGTTCCGGACGAACAACATGGACAACGGCTGGAACGGCGTAGGACGTTCCGCTCGGGGATGTACGCCCATTGGTGGCTCAAAGCGAAGATACCCGCGTCCGCGCTGATGTCGCGCAGTTCGACTCCCTCTCCTCCTCCGCAAACAGGCAAGGCACCGATTTCAAACGCATTCAAGGCTGATAATACCCTTCCTGTGCCTAATATAGGCTGGCCATGTTGTCTGAAACTGAATACACATATAAGAAGCATGGAACATTGGCATAGCTTCTGCCCATTGCTTCTACTAAGGTGTGTCTATGTATTTGATTTTGTCTAACCTAACGGCCTCGTGTGTTTAAATATTGCTAAATACAAGTAGTGAATACATTGCCTGTTCTGTGAGTGTGATCTATATATGTTACTATTTAGTTTGTAGGCTGTGTGGCCCTAAACACAAGACTATGCATTCTAATGGTATGTAACAAAATGAGCAACAGCAAAGGTGGTTGATTGCTTTAGTGCGTCTTGTTACATTCCCTTTCGGTTGGCACCGTCTTCACTCTAGTTTTGACAGCAGTGTAGAATGTAGAACTGTCCGTTATCAGGAGTGCTCGAGTTGAGACCAACAATGTATTTCAGTTCTGCCCCTGCTGGATGACATCTTCAAGACTTTAAATTTTACAGGCAAAATTTACACTTTAATCATCAATTTGTGAAGAATAATTTTGGGCATTCAAGACGGGAAGCGCGGACGTAGACTATACATGTCGAATTACTTTTTTAAACCATCGAGCCATTTTAAGGCAGAATCTTCACGTTTAGCAGGCATTTTTATGGAATAATTTGGATGGATGAATAATGGATGCGAGCGTGCAAGATTACGTCTTCAGAACGTCAGGTTTATGGGTGTAATATTCATGGTAAACTACAATTTCAAAGAAAAATGTAATTAGTTAGTTTAAAAAGATTCTTGGAAGTGAAGCCATGGCTCTATAACAAGAGCCAACAGGATTAGGCTAGTCGTTTTTCATGGTTTAATGAAGTGCATGGTTTTACCCGTCCGTACTGTGTAGTAAGTTGTAACACTCGTGTGTCTTGTGATTTTAAATGTGGTTTTCGCTATGTGAATGCTTATTATTATGTGTGGCTCGATCAAAGAGATTTTACTTGTTTTCTATCCCTATTAACTCTGAACCCCGATTATCGAAGTTAATGGGATAACGGAAAATTTGGTTGATCCAATTTTTTTCTTTTAAGTACAGTATATGATATTCAGTATTACTACTTAACCAATGTGACATGATAACAGTTTTGCATAGCTTATTTGTAGGCCTATAGGTTTAAGGGCCGGTATTTCAATGTCCAGTTAAAATCTACTTTTCAGTTAAATTGTTTTCACCATGACAATGGCCAATAGAAATACACCAAACTGGGCTTACCTGACAGTTAAATTTACTTGACACTTTAACTAGACATTGAAATTACACAGGATAAGGACATTAAACAGACAAGAAGGGTGTTACAAGATGACATACATCTGCCCTATCCCTCTCACATTCAATGAGCTGTTGCTCCGCTGTTTGGGGAGGTAAATAAAAGATTAGGCCTATTTCTTATTCAGATCCTCTTTTTAATTTAGACTTAAATCATGCCAGGTATGTTCTTGTCTTTCCCATCGAGACAGTAGTGTACACACTTATAAGACTGTATAGTAGTGATGTCAAACGATATGAAATTCCACATCAATCATTGCTGCCCCAAAAGAATTAGCGTGATATATTGCGATAATATTGTTGCCAAGAAATATCGCGTCTATATTGCCTATTAAAGTTATCATCATCATCATCATCTGTTGCCACGTCCAACTCTGCGTTGGGTCGGCATTGAAGATAAGCCTCTCCATCTTCTTCTATCCTGCCACCACTCTTCCCCCTCAACTACATTCCAGTCCCCTCCTCGCATTTCCACATCCTTCCTCACTTTGTCGTGCCATCTTTGTCATGGTCTTCCTTGTAATATATTTGTATATATTTTGTGTTTGTAATATGTTGTAATATATTTTGAAATGAGCACTATTACTACATATTTGTGCATTTATGACCCCTTTAAATTTAAATTGTGTGGTTGGCGGGGAGTAACGAACAGCTATCTTGTACGGCTATGTGAAGCTTCGCGGCCGCGTTGCGGGTGCCAAATTCAAATATAAAATCAAGTAGGCGCAATTATCGCGATATCGCACATAATTTAGCATGCTCGATTATCGTTGACATTCCTACTGTATAGTAAATGTCCGTGTGTACTGCTGCAGATGTCATTGCTGAGGGGGCCAGTCTCCCCGAGAGTCAGCCTACCGCAAGCCAGCGTCATGCGACCCGCTAACCAGGGCTGGAGCATGTCTTGTCTACGACCCTCTCCCCCTCTTCGCCCCTGTCTTGCTCTTGGTCGTGATGATACACTTCGGAAATCTGGCAGAAGCTCTAGAAGATCAAGTGAGTTATCTATTTGATCTAATACTTACAACTTATAACTGGCATTTGTGAACATTAACAACCGTTGTTATATAGTAGCCTGGTATTTGTATGTAACGGTAGTTTATTTTAATGTAGCCTATGCTGCCTACTATTATTGTTACTAGGTACCAAAGATTAATAATACTCTGTTGTATTGAAGTTCTTATTGATCTTAACGGTGCAACTCAAATCACACTATTTTTTTTTATATGCTGGTAATATAGGCCTATGGTTATTTTTTAAATACTCTTTATGTTCCTTAGAATTTCAATTTCTGTAAAGTGGGCAAACATATTGATTGGCATCAAGCCCCAAAACTTGTCTTAAACAAGTTTACGGTTGCCTTAATAGGGGGTGAGTCCTTCCAACGTAGCTCTTCTGGCTTCTCGTATTTGAAATCCTTCCGCAATGGGCAGTAGATATAACTGCATCAACGAAGAATGAGATGTTTCGTGTACAATTTCTACGTGGAATGCTGATTGTGAAACGTAGCACGTGTTAGACAATCAGTTATTTCATATTTAAAAGTCTCAAACTGTCTGATATTTTTACCTGATTTTTTGTCTTGTCGACATCAAAACATCGGTGCTTTTCAACAGACCGAATTATTATTGTTATTGATCAATATTAGTTGGCTGAAAGCATGGCGTATACAGCCTATGTAATTATATACCTCACCTCAACTTTTAAAAGAATTCCCTTTTAAAAATGTAGACCGGCTATGTATGCCCATGAATATAACAAATTTAGACCTACTTATTGAACAATGAACCCAATTCAATTGAAGTTGAGTTTTACTATATGCCATTTTCTTGTCGTTTCATTTACCATTTTTCAGTTCCTAGTTAAATCAGTTTCGTTATATTTGATTGCAGGTGATAGAATATTTGAAGAAGATGCTCAAATTTTACGTGTTATAGAAGCATATTGTACAAGTTCCAGGACTCGCTACACTGTTAATTCAGGTATGTAATTTCTAATTACATAATTATTACAAATGCCGATCTACGAGTTTGATCGTAACTCCACCTTTTCCACTGTTTGAAGATGATTATGTTCTACTCGCTTTACTACCCCAGCATTTTCTATGTTCCATGCAAGGCAGCAATTTAAATCTATTTGGAATTAGATTAGATTGTGCCTTGTTGTTGACTTGTTTGATAAGTGTATAGGCCTACAGTACTCATAACGTTTGTGTTATGTATAACAATATGTTAGCCTGTAGTAAGTTGTTGCTGTGTTATTATTTCATTGCATTCATTTTCCATGTTGAACCTATTTTGTAACTGCAGTCAATGTGTTCTTTCTAGCATTGTGTGATTGCTCTACACTCAATTTTACAAGCTTCGTCTTTAGCTCGATGTCGAGCTAGATTTCAAGGTCGGAATTTTGAACCAAGCCCCTTAGACTTGCAAGTGTTTCGTGAAAGCATCAGTGTACTCTTTCCTTCAGTTTTAAATACAGAGGAATGATTTGACACCGATGATACGTACCAAGCATGGGCCTATCACATTTGAAAATATCAAAATGTAGATATGGTAAATTATTTATACCATTAATGTAAATTGATGCTATACAATATCGTTATAATAGAGTCACATTTGTTAGTAATAACTCTAATAAGTAAATCCATTTGCAATGATAAGGCTTCCAAGTAATCTGACTTACCTGTAACTGACTGTTTGATTGAGTGTAGGTAGCATGCACAGAAAGAAGCTCTTAGTCTTGGCATATTGATTTAAATACCTAGAAGGAATTAGGTATTTATGACATGTTAACTATATTATGAAAGTAGGTATGTGTTGCTTATGTCCTATTAACAAATAATATTCAATTTACTGTATTATATACTCTGGGTTATCATTATATAAATCAAGGGGTATGACTGAGCACTCTTGTGTTATCCTAGCAATTCAATGCAGCTAAGCTCATACGTGGTTTGGTGTAATTCAACATGGGCATGGCTAAAATTTGTGTTTCTGGGCTGTTTGGCTTTGCTAGAATTGTTCGTTTTATTTTTATGACTACGTATCGGATTCGGTTATGACATTGATTTACAATGGAGAATAACAAATTCAACTGGTCATAGTTAATCACGAGGCCTTGTGCATTAGTGGTAAATTTTAAATTACTATGCCTTATCCAGGGTAGATCTCATTAAGCTTGTATTTAGACAATTACTAAAATATCTGCTGGCTCCTTCTGTATTATAATGTGGAAATATCAAAGATGTTGGAATGAAAGATGGTCCATCTAGGTATCAGTGAATTGTAACAGACTATCCATCATGGTGGCATAGCACCACAGAAAAATTACCTCTTATGGAGAGAGGAAAGAATCAGAAACTATTGTGATTTTTCAGAAAGATTCTATATATAGGCTACTTAATAACCAGTGAGGATTTAATCCAATTTATAGAAGCTAGTTGTAGTATACTATATTGAATATTCCTATGGTACTTATCATTATCAGATAGAATTGAAAATTCTATTTGCTCAACATGAAGATTGGCAATCCCCACTCCCTTCACCATAGTGACGCCACTATCCTGACTAATCACATTAGTATGTTGGGATGGCTTTGATAACTTTGTTGAGCAACTGTTGAAATCCGGAACGCTGCTTATGAAACAATCACTTGAATAAATTATAATTATGCCCTGCTTGCATGGCTTCATAGTTATATATTGGCATTAATTTATCAGTATTGACTTTATAATTACATTTTCATTTTTGGCTTAAGAAATTCCATACTAATAAATTGTGGTTCCATTGGCTAACAATGGGAGGGCATAATTTGGAAGGAACATCAGTAGGAAGATTAATTCAAAATACAATCAACACAACATGTTTACTTCGTGGCTTGCAAGGACCAATTACAGCGTCTCCTTCTGCCTATGCTGTAACAGATTAGGTTCGTGCAAAGTGCGGCGCTTATATAGGCCTATATTAGTTGTGTTTGTTATATTGTTCTTCCCATTGATTTTTCTTCCAACTGGTGGGTTGCTGAACCATAAATGTGTACTTATTGTCTATTTACTAGGGTTGCCGTTGATAATCGAAATATCGATCGATAATCAATTCAAGTCATATGATATGATGATCGATTCAAGTCATATGATATGATTTGATTATCGATTTGAATAATATCATCGATGTTTAAAACTGCCGCGCTGCTGTTAAAATTGTGATTGGGCGGTTCGTAGCGGTGCGCGGAGCTGACGATAGAATGCGCGCTCGCTAGGTAGGTAAAATAGTAAGTACTACTTTGCAACGGGGGGAGCGCGCTCTCTAGGGGTTACGAGCAACTATTCATCCACGCATGCGCACCGCATTCCACGGCAGTGACAGTGAAACGTGTACGCGAACCAGTTTGTCACGCACACGCCGTGTTGTGAGCCGGTCTGTATTGTTAATGCCATTATTGCGCTGTTGAGGGGGGGGGGGGGGGCGTAGAGCGATAGCTGTCCTATATAATGGCAGCTGGGATAGCGCCATATCTCTCTCGCCCCCTTACGGAATGTGTTTATACCTGACTTAACCCTCGCAAGGCACGTCCGCGTACAATCAGTATGTGAAAAAAGTGGCACCCCAATGACCAACCAAGCAATTGCATTACCTTATAATAAAAAGTGCGTGGATTAATTAAAGTCCGTGATTTTAACACATTTCTATCCTTAAATACTCCTTTTTATTGGTTTTTGGGATTGTGTTCAGTTTGATTTCATTATTTTGGCATTTGATTTGATAATCGATTGAGGTCTACAATATCGATATATTTTGATATGATTATCAATTCCGCTCGGCCGATCATCGATGCCAATTTTCACATCGAACGGCAACCCTACTATTTACTCACCTCAGCTGCTAAAAGTTGGGTTTTGTTCTTAGAGTAGACTCTAGACATACTGTCATACAATTTAGGGACATATGATATGATCTTTATTTTTACTACCTACCTACATAGGGTGAATGACTGTACGACGTACGTACTATAAACACTACCTACAAAAGTGAACAAACATCAGTAAAAATCACTTTTGTCGACCCAACATTCCTTCCAACATTTGTACCGAATCCATCCATCTTCAATCGATTAATAATCAATCAATCAACAGTTACATTTATTACAAATACATAGCACTCCAATTTAACATGAAACATCCAGATGTGCTTTTGTCACATTCCATTGTGCACTGTTTATGGTAGTAGATCTCATCAGTTAACTTGATTTTTTGCAATGGGGGAAAAATTGCTGAAAAACGCTAAAATGTGCCTGCTTGTAACGTAACATGGAAAAGAAACAGATACAAAATATATTGACAAGACAAAAACTTGCATAGAAACAATTATTTATTTTATTGCTTATGTATATTTGTCTTTGTCTTATTATAGCCTTATAACAATTTCAACTTTTGAGTTTGACTTTTTGACTTTTATGTCGCCGCCATTTACATATCGTTTTTTTAAATATATTTGCTCCCTGTGTCCAACAATGAAGTCGGGTAGGGGATAGGAAACGAATCCCATCATATTCTGGCTCCTAGGTACATCGAAGCCGGCTGGCCATGCCTGACGCTTCCCTCTTGTTAACTTCCTCTGGCTCATCCTCTTCACTTTCTTCTTCCTCTGCTCTTTCTACAAATTATGTCCATACTTTTCTATCTTCCCACCATCGTTCCTGATTGACCTCTTCCCAAGTTGCGTTTCTTCTTTCCACATCCATTTCTATCACTTCTTCGCACCTCAGTCTTGGTCTTCCCCCCTTTCTTTTCTTATTTCCTGCTTCTTTCTCAAACTCAATTTTCGGGATCCTGTCTTCCTGCTTTCTTTTCATGTGGCCAAACCACCGCAATCTTTCTTTTCTCAGCTTAAAGTTATGAGGGGTAAATGTGACACTATTTTCAATCGAATAATTCGAATTTTTGAATTGTGAACTTAGACCTACCTATTTGTATTTCGAATTCTCTATTCGAATACCCGCACTGTATCCCTAGCATCCACACATCCACACATACATACATACATACATACATACACGGTGCATGCGAGGTCTGGTGGAGGTTGGTTGTGATGGGTATTGTTTTGTTCCATGCGTCCGTGCAGTGGACCTGGGTCACCTATCTCGGGGTAATGTACTGCATGACGAGCCAGCTTTCTCGCACTCTGCACAATGTGTCGACTGCAGACGCACGCACAATAAAGCAAGGGCCTCCACTTGGTGCTGCGGAAACTTTGTTATACGCACACTCCGAAAAACACATTTTGACTAAGTTTATAGCATTGCACTCGTTTTCTTACCAGTAGCGGTGCTTTTTGGGTATTTTCAATTAATTTGCATGCAAACTAAGGACTTTTGAGTTTTTTGCATTAACATATTTGCATAGGTCATATGTGCAGATCCTAAGCATATACCACCTATGGACGTGGTTTCAAATCCCGCAGAAGGCATGAATTTTCTGTAATTGTCCTGAATCTTCATAATCATCTTTCAACCCTCATCCTCTCAAATAGCATAATTGCAATAATTGAGACATAAAGCAACAAGAATACTCATTTCATAAATATGGGCTATAAAAAGCATTATGTGCTTTATGTGTGCTTGTGTACTGCTATAACATCAATGGTGTCTTCGTTTTAGGTTGCACCACAATTTGTTACTCCTTCTTTCAAAGGTTGCTGCAGTGAGCAAGTAAATATATGCTTTACTTCAACATCACCACCACCGGGAAGTTATGATCATCTAAATGCACAAAATGGTTACAAATTTGTCTGCATGAACCTTACTCACTTCTGTCTCGATGCTAACCTGACGCATGTGTTTTTCCTGATTTGCTTTGTACGCACAGCATTCGATATATCATATAGGCCTTATATGTTTTATTATTGTGCCTATGACATTATTTATTTCCGACATCTCTACTACGTGGATAGTGAGTTTTTTTCCGGCGCGAAAGGTTTGTCCGAATTGAAGCGAATACGGAAGTACCTACCTCATTACTTAGCAATAATGTTTGTTGAGTAAAACCTACCTACCTACACCTTCTTACTAATGCTTGCGAGAATGTATTGTCTGTCGGTGAAAGGCATAATGTTAAAGACAACAGATTTTCAAGAGGCATCAAAAACAATAATCACTTATAACGGTATTGCATTTAAATATTTGAATATCTTGGTTATTTAAATCTAATCTAGAGTCCCTGACAAAATCAATTGATTGAGCACACTTCCCTGAGTTAACAACTCAGACATCCAAGTTCGATTTGAAATGATCCTACAATTAAAATTAAAATGATTAGTCGGTAAATACTTTTTGAGATTATAGTAGAACTAACAAATTTAGTATGTATTTTCACTACACTGGTTTTAATGGGTGTGTTATTGTTGTGATTAGAGTTTGATCTGGATGGTAAAATACAACCTCAGGGACCTGAAATCCACTACTAACTGTAGGACTGGTTTAATGTTTATTGTTAAGACCTATGAAAAGTTGAGATATAATTAAGATTGGTTATGAAACTAATGATACCTGCAGCACGTGTTGAACTAGTCCAAATATGTATGTCATTTTAAAGAGCAAGTAGTGTATTCTATTCTTAGATACAATATACTGCTGCAATGTCCTATTTATTTTATAAATGGAAGTAAACAACGTGATTGCAACGAAATGACATGAACAAAAGATTATTATACAGTATGTAATGTAACGTCATATGGACATTGCAGCTAATAGAATTAATCGGAACCTGTGTCAAAACTGTTAGGCATTTGCTATCTTTACCAAGAAGTAGCATAGAATATATATACACAAAATATCTAGTCTGGACTATAATCCGTTATAATTATGTATAAGATTATGTATTTTTAAATTATTGATTGACATATTATACTCGTTACTAGTATGCTTTAAGTGTATTTTTTATAATACTAAGCATGGTATATTTTAATGAAAATTGAAGTACGATATTTTTGTCTAA
Organism: Isoperla grammatica; assembly: GCA_945910005.1. NCBI lineage: Eukaryota > Metazoa > Arthropoda > Insecta > Plecoptera > Perlodidae > Isoperla > Isoperla grammatica. Next base: position 118,912,011 of record OX246737.1, read on the forward strand.
TAGAATAACTATGTGACTGTAACTTTTTCTCTATAAGCAGATGTAAACTAATTTGACAGTGATTAGACTGTTGTAGCTTCCATTTATAAACCTGTTTACAAACAAATGTGACTTGGGCATGACAGCACAATGTTCAATGTTCAAGGTCGTATCTACTAGTGTTACATAACGGTATGTCCTGTCTAATTCCATTGACTATTGATGCACAAATATAGAGAATGTAATGGTTTAACCATTTAACCAGGATGTACAGTACTAGGCCTCTAGGGTTTCACTACAATAGACTTCCATGTTATAGTGCTTGAAGCCACTGCTACGTACTATTATTTCATTGGGGTGTACCCAGGGGAGCCAGTAAAGCATGTTTTAAATATTTTCTTGGTGCTCCGTGCTATGCATCTTGTTACCACATATTATTAGCATAGGCCTACAACAATGCTTAGATCAATTAATGATGCATACACAAGATATTTCCAAAGTGATATTTTAGACCTAATGACTAATGAATAATGATTAATAACTTATAGTGCCTACCCAGAAAAGTTAAAATAAAATTTGTTCTCATATAATATTGTAACAGGGGTTGAATTGTATTTATCCCTAGAATGTTGTATTAGAGGTGTACATTTCTGGTACCTATGAATCTATTTTTCATAAATATAAGTATTACCATAGTTATATCATAAACTGTAATAAATTTACTATTTTACCTACATTAGTTGTCTGATTTAAATATGAATAGAATCTAATCCTACCACTATTGCCAGTCTCTAACAGTGTGACTTCAATGATTGTAAGTAACTAGCACCATTGCATTGAAGGGCATATCTCAAAGCTCCAAGTATGGACTAAATATTAGTCTGCTAGCTTACTGCCAGCCAATCACAGCTCCACTGCCGCCTTTTTCAGATGTCACTTTCATTGTTGGTCATTGTTGTTTGGACAACTATGTACACAACTACAAAGTGTTGAGTTGAGAGACATGCCCTTCTTATGTGTGCCTTAATCACTCTTCGTTTAGCAGTACAAAAACTATCTCGCTGCCTACTAAACATCAAACCTCACACTAGTGTTGCAATGTAGCACCTATGCCTGAGCAAGAATGGCATTGCAGCACATTTTACATGTATGCGTTCTCTGTACAGGTTTCATTTAAAAAAATCAGGTTTCAAATTTTGAACTTGAGTTTGGTGAAACAAACTCGTATAAATCAGCGTTTCTGCAATTGTTTGGTGTGCAGGCGATCGAGACCCGCACACAATCGCAATCTACGGCATCGAGTTACATGATCACTCTGGCGGTGTTCACCGTCACCGCGCTATCTCGCAATCGAGTACTCAACATTTACAGCACTAACGAGTTACATGATCTCAGTGCTAGCATAATCAAAGTCCTGTGAATTTGTGTAAGTTTGCCTAATGGCTGGTTGAGCTTGGGGGGAAGGATAGGAAGGAACCAACAGCTTACCTGGTAGTAGTTGCGGCCTTCGGAGTAGATAGAAACATGAAAAGATATATACAAAACGTCGAGACGGTTTCGGCCTGACGTGGCCTTGATCACCCGACGAAGGTAGAGCTCCACTTTCGTCGGGTGATCAAGGCCACGTCAGGCCGAAACCGTCTCGACGTTTTGTATATATCTTTTTGTGTTTCTATCTACTCCGAAGGCCGCAACTACTACCAGGTAAGCTGTTGGTTCCTTCCTATCCTTCCCCCCAAGCAAAATCAAAGTCCTGTATTTCTTAGAGCCAGACCTATATAATGTATCCCTAGACCTGTTGACATATTTCTATATTATCAGATTTCAATTTGTATTACATATACATTCATGCATATGCACATGCACACCAATATGAACACACACATATCAGTGCATCTAATTAATATACCTGCACATACAAGATTGTTAAGAACTAATACCTGTGCAATTTGATTGAGGCTCTGTACTCAAGAACAATCCACATAGCCTCACCCCAGCCCTACCCTAGCCCTAAAACTAATTTCTGCTAAGGCTTGGCTCAGACCTTGCAGACTTATTGACTTGTATCTCAATAGTAACCATCCAAACCTTAGTTTTTTAGTTTAATCTCTCAGTGTCAAGTTCTCGTTTGGTATTAATAACACAATCTAAAGCAATTAATTATGTGTAGAAATGGGATTCAACAGCTTTCCCTGACATGATAGTGTGACTGCTACAAATAAAAGGTGATACATAATACATAGACACAAATAATTACTAGTGTTCACTGACTTACTGCACTAGTGAAATAGTCGAGATCATATCGTACACCCTATTGCCACTGTACCCGAATCTATGGATGACAATCGACAAGTCGGGAGGAAAGCAATTCATTTGCCAGAGGCAAGTTTGTTTGCATCAGTATTCTTGAGCTGTTTAGTTAGATAATGTAGATTGTTTGGAATTGTTAATGCTTTTAGGTTTTGTGTTGTACATTGTGTCTTTAGTAATGTAAGATTTAATTTACATCAACAACGTTGAAGTATTGAGTTGAGTTGCAAATACTGCATTTAAAAAAAGAAAATACTAGCAACATTATGTTTGACCATATTGGATTCATATACTAAATAGTTCTTGTGTGTGTGTGTGTGTGATATTTTGCATGTCTTGGTTGTAAAATTGCTTTTATGTAGTGATTTAGCTGTTAATGATATTTCTTACAATAGTTTGTTGATATTGTACTTTGTAAACATTATTTTTAGTGGGTGTGTTTTACCAAAGTTTTTGTTTGTATGGTTACTATGCTGCTGTGACTGGGTTATCACAACAACCCCAGCTGCAGCATTTCTTCTGGCCAGAGGAGATGTAAACCAGATTATTGTTTGTTTCTATATGGAATGTATGTTATGGCTTTTTGTTAGTTTCTAGTAATTATTTTTGCTATCATTGCACTTAACCTTGTTTTGACTACTACATACCAAGAAACATATAAGGTTACTCACTCTTCTGAAAATACCACATGTGTATTTGTGTGTGAACACTATCAACTTTCATTTAGGTCTAGGTCTACATAACTTCCTATTGCCATTATTCTTAAAGTGAGCTGTTTGATACTACATATATGTAAATAACTAAATATTTGTTACATTCCATCACTTACAAACATATTTCAACCTTACATAAAACAGTTCTTAAATATTTTATATCTATATATAATATTTCACAATACTGTATAGGATATAATACTGAATAGGATAGACGTTAAATAAATAAATAAAATAAAACTCGTAGGATAACCAATATTGTAATAGATCTCAGACTTTTATTCAAAACGTAAGTCTAGATTGCATGAATTAAATTAATTTTGAATCATTTTGTTGGAATCACATGTGGATATATAGGTGATGTGTGTGAGTATGTGTCTCATAATCCATGCTACAGCTGTGCAGTGTGCTGGCTGTATTACATCATTTGGGGTTACAGTTTGGGGCTTTTAATTTAGTTTCTACAAACACTATAGAGGTGTTAACATTTCTAATAAATACATTTTCTGTTCATTGTTTTCTTTGCTCTAACGCTAACATTTCAATCCACGTAATAAATTATAAATAAAATTGTGTTGTACCTACTACTGTACCTACTAACATGGGCCAGCTCGATAGCAAAAGTACTTGATATTGAATTAAGCGTGGAATATATCAATATGTAGTATCTTTCTTAAAATCATTTGCTATATACTGTAGTTGAAATAATCACTTGTGGCATGTTACAAATAGCACATTTTTACAAAAGTACGTCGACCATTAATTTGATTCAATTGGTAGGTGTGTGTTGGTAGATATTACTGTATATAGATAGAATTTATTTCCTACAAGTATCATTCGTTTTTAATCCCTTTAGGTATCCAGTAGAACCAACCCTACAATCTTATCTAATATAATATAGCAATTAGCAACCACTAAGCATGCTTATATTATAAACACGTGTGTATCCTTAGTACTATTCCTATGTGTGTTGTGTGTGTTTTCTCGAAGGTCTTAAACTCACTTAAGCCACAGAGTTTTATTAATAATGATAATACTGATAATAAAAATAATAATAATAATAATAATATTAATAATAATAATAATAATAATAATAATATTTATATGATTTATTTTAAGTTTAAGTAATATGAGATGAAGCAACATTCTGCAAGTAACTGTATATTAGTTACTAATGTCTATGTACAAAGTTGTCCAAGGCTTGTAGGACTGTATCACTCTTATATCTAGTGTTCAGTAATGTGATTTATGCCAGCTATACTTACAAATGAAAGTTATTCATCTACTGACATATTTTCAGGTTTGCTGGATAGCCCTCAAATGTTGATTGCAGAAGATGAAAAGATCATTATTGAAGAAGTATCTGGCAATGAAACTATTGTGGAAGAAAAGTAAGTGTTCCAATGCTAATGATTTCATTTTCAAAATCTAGATATGCTTCGTCAGTGCTACCAAATTTTTAATTTGATTCCCTTATTAATTCAGACCACGTATAAATTTATGTTTTCATTAGTTTTGCATATATAACTCTTAGAGAGTTCTAAGTGGTATTCACATCTATTTAGTGTGCATGAATGAGTGTAAACAAATTACAGTAGTAGAATAATAGCCAATACTGGTATATAGTACATTTGCTGATCTAAAGCTCTACCACAATTAAGAATTAATGATATGATTTAAGCAGACATAGCATTGACAAAGGAGGATTGTTGACCAAGCAATCGTCACACAATTCTTCAATTTGATTTACAACCCTCGAATGCATGTATGCTGTATTTACGATTGTGTTAGTCGTAGGTAGACGTAAGAGTAAGTTCGAATAGCTATTCTTGTGAAAAAAAAATATCTTAAAAATCCTGTGTCCATTTTGATACCTTGCAATTACTACCAGCTTCTTTTTAATATTGTACTTGGAAATATACGTCTCCCTGAAAGCTGGCAATTTAAACCGTGTACTGGTGCACATCTTAACATTGAAAACAATGGTTCTTTCAGGAGTCTGGTGGATACCGTTTATGCACTAAAAGACCAAATGAAAGCCCTGCAAGATCAAGTCGGGGCATTGTCACTGCAACTGGAGGACGAAGGCAAGGAGAGGCGGAACCTAAAAAAAATCGTGAAGACCCACCTCGATAAGGTAGCTAGCGGGGAGATTATCCAGTGGGGAGATGACAAGTGACAAGTGAGTTGTCTTGCGATCTACCAACATTGTTCCTCAGACCGGTCTTACGGTGATCTTCGTGGCCAAATAGTTAACGATTTATGTTGTGAAATACCAGGGTAGTACAGTAGTTCCTCTTTAATTCACGTTTCAAGGGACACTAAAAACTCCATCTTGAATTAAAAGAACATTAACTTTTAGCATTATAGAGCTACCCAAACTTTCTGCAAGGACTTCATCTCTCGTTTAAACTTAACATAAATTAAATTTGAATTAACAGAGTGTGAATTAATAATGAGGGACTACTGTTGTACTGCAATAAGGATGTATTTATTTGATGCAATTGATGATTGATTGGTTTAGCGATTTCTTGATTACAGAAATGTAAGATCACCAGGGTATAAAAGTACCGTAATTTAACCCTGTGTCCATACCTAAGAAAGATTACCTTCTATTATGATAGTGTTACGTAGTTTGATATGATGTTTTCCGATTTCTGGGCACTCAAATTTTACGTAAATATAACTGGCGTTCGTTACCACTTTAGAGAGCCTTCTAGAGTCTAGACACTTTCCACATAGAAAGTAAAAACTATTAAATAATAGTACTCAAATTAAACAACAATCTTTGTCTTCCATGCCGTGAACTTTATACATTGTCTTGTCCCAGGCCATTTTCTTGAGTTGCTTCTGCTTACTAGAACCTCCCATCACTCCCCTGTTGTCATTTCTATTTGCCACCACACTCTTTTCTAATTGGCATAACGTATCATTTTTCATACCCACACTTCCACTCTGAATATAGGTCTTCTAGGATCAGACACCTAACTTAACTTCAGTCACTAGCAACCAACATTCCTTGCTTTATTCTACTTGCCGGTGTATGCATATTTTATGACAGTTTGTAGGGTACATATTGAAAAGCCAGAAACTGTAGCCAAGGTGCAAAAATGACAGACATAGTTTGGTGGTTCACTGATTTACCAGCAGATACAGAGGTTTAGTAACGCAGTTATAAGTCTATGAGCAAACAATGTTTTAACGAAATACCAGTGTTATCGTTATTCATTGCTCGTCCCTGTTGCCTACTAACTTCCTTGTCTTCCCTCTTCCCATGCTCTTCTCTCCTCTCTACTGGAGGTGACTACCCACCGTCTCCTTCCATCTCTTCTGTGGTCCTCCTCAGCTACAACTCTCACATCATACATTTTCCTCGTCTGCTCCCGTTCTAAAAACACAACTATTTAGGCCGGAGTATTTTCACTGTTATCAAGGCATTGAATTAAAAGAACATTAACTTTAAGCATTATAGAGCTACCCAAACTTTATGCAGGGACTTCATCTCTTGTTTAAACGAAACATAAATTAAATTTAAATTAACAGAGTGTGAATTAATAATGAGGGACTACTGTTGTACTGCAATAAGGATGTATTTATTTGATGCAATTGATGATTGATTGGTTTAGCAATTTCTTGATAACAGAAATGTAAGCTTGCCAGGGTATAAAAGTACTGTAATTTAACCCTGTGTTCATACCTAGAAGAAAGATTACCAACAATGCACAATCAATTCAATACAATATGAGTATACATAGTGTAAAACTATAGTAGGCCTATATAGAGTAATAAGAATTTATAGAGTGGAAGACTGAGATGAATTTATTCAAATCACCATGCAAAGTTCTCATTTCACATTTTGTAAAAAAACAAAACAATCTTGGCCGAAATTTTTGCTATTTATGACTATACTATTTATCCCTTGGACCTAGACACTCCAATAACTTACCTAATTGATAACTACAACTTCCTGGTAGAGTAGCTGCCTCGTACGTCACTAGTTATAATTTATTTCCCTGCCTGACAACCAGAGCAGGCCAGATCAAGAAGCTAATTTGTATTGGATAGCGAGAAAAATGAATGACTGAAAGGTCATCATTGCATAAGAGGGAAAAAAAAAAAATTTATAAATACTACACAGAAGTTCCGATAGATATTTTTTTTACGTCAAGTTGCTTTCCGTTACAAGCAGAACGTTGTTTTGTAAATCGTGTAGTCTTTATGTGCACATCTCATTTCAACATTCAGAATCTTTTATCGATTGTTATTGGTTAATGTGGAGGTCGCATACATCTCTAGAAATAATTAATGACTTTGTTGAATAGGTACAAATTAGTGTACCCAAATCGTAAGACCATTAAGAACACTAATGAATTCTATGAGTTCCATTACTGGATTGTTGAAAATAGCAGAGTGAATAATTAACCAAAAGCTTTATTTTCCTAACATTTTTTCAAATTAATTCTATGAAGACATGCTACACATGCAGTATTTTATTTAAACCAATTTACTTAGTGGTTGTGGAAAGTAATTTCAAACAAATATTCGCAGTGCACACAAAATGCTAACTAATCAATACTGTCAGCTTTGTCCATTGTATTTGATTAGGTACATAGTGTGATTAATAATTTAACTGTTTATATTGATTTATGAACTATAGTTATTTTTGTACTATTTGTTAATTAGATTATTCTAGTGACCTCAACACATACCAAGCCTACAACTTCAATTGTGAATTGTGATTTGTGATCATTGTTTTTTATGGTGTTGTTAGGTAAAGCTAGTACAATATGGATATGGACTGTTGTGTAGTTCTCTACGTCTACTGAAATTTGTCTTCCTTGTACTTACGGTACAGCTCTGTATCCATCCAAACAACTAGTGCTTACTAGAATATGCTCATTTAACCTGCAATTACTAACATTTTCAAGTGTGTGTGTGCCATGCCTTTAGGATAACTTTACAAATCTTGAATTACCTATGAAGTAGTTTACTAAGAAATTGATGACATAACTAAATAGTTTTAAGAAACATTATGAGAAAGAATTGTTGTAAAATTGTAACATTACATTTAGTATTATGCAACTTTTCTCTTGCCTTCACCTTTGAGTGTTAATATAAATGTTATAGAAGTTAAGCATACTACGATTTAAACCAATGCTTATATGTTCAATCCGTCCATAGCATTTGTGACTGTGCTATGAATCCTGGTTTTACTATGTGATACAATATGCCATTTAGTAAGTAGATAATAGATAATGTGAACATTGTGTTAGGTACATTTAGTTAATTAGTATTAGTTGACATTATAGTATTTGAGTTTGTGCTATAGGATACCATATAACAGCAGCGCTGTGAGCATTCCTACCCTAATAAATTTCAGTATGCCCCTCACTTGACGCATGCAATAACGATGTTGTGGAAATATAGATGACTGTGGGTGGCTTAACCTTACCCGCGTGCGAAGTATGAGGTAAACTGTGTCATTCCGTCAGCCATGGTACAAGGTTTCACTTGTTTCCTGCATTATTCAGTTGATTGTTAATTTTAAATACACAGCATGACGTGTTAATATTTAGTTTTAATTTAAGTGCTAAGTATCTATAATTACAAGTTACAACTACTATCAAGAGTGTATTAGGAAGATAATATTTGTAGCACTTAACGGAAGTTAGACAAGTTATTATATCTAAATTGGGTATGATTGCTCACAGCGCACTTTAGCTGTCATACTGTTGTGGTGAGGTGAAGGTTCAGCGACTTGCACTTTTGCACGCTACACATTACACTCTCCTTTCTTAATTATTATTAGAGAAGCCTGATAGCTGAGGCGACAGGATGTGTATATCCTGTCGTGGGGTAGAATTACACTAGCCTCAGCTATCAGGCTTCTCTAATAATAATTAAGAAAGGAGAGTGTAATGCGTAGCGTGCAAAAGTGCAAGTCGCTGAACCTTCACCTCACCACACTGTCTCCCATAATTAGGACATGTTACTGAATTGTTTCGTTACATTATGATGCGCCCTTGTTGCCCATCGTGTATGTTGAACCCCAAGACTTATCAATCGGCATTACTAAATCAGTAGTCAGTCTTATACATATGTATTATAGACCTGTGCTGCAAAGAATAATGAACTGATGAAAATGTGCATTATAAAATGTTAAGTACTGAATTATTTTTAATGACATGTTGATGATTACAAAATGTATATAATAATACTTGTTGAGATCCTGTATATAGTAAATCTAAATTATATGTAAATATAATAAATTGTTATGCAAATCAATGTGTAAGTTAGTGAAGTTAAGTTAGTGAAGTTACCATAAATCTACAATAGGGAACTGTCAGTTCTATTTTTTTATTCTACTAACTTGCGACCAATTTCCCAGTATACATGTTTGATATTTGATTTGGATATAATTGAGAAGCAATTTCAAACCTTCCTAGCTGCTAACTCATTTGTGCATGGATCTTCAATAGGAACTTGAGGCAGAGGGGAAATTGAATTGCTTAGGTAGGAACATTATTTTATAGAATTGGTGTTTGCTGTTCGTATGAAATACAAAATGAGAACATGGGAATTAGTTATAGTTTACTGTAATGTAGTTTTGAAAATTGTGATTCTGGCAATTTGTAGATGAAGATCTGTTGGTCAATATTGTAGATACCCCTTACTTGCCCAGTAGTAGTAACTAATTACAGTTTTTCTTATTACTTAGTCTTCCTTGTTAGTTACTCATTTTCCCATTCCTACTCCAGGGCAGCTTTGCCATTGTACAAAGTGGCTATACAACTTATGTCACATTCGTTAGTGAGTACACTGTTAAAATCACTTGTAGCTAGTATTGGTTTTAGAGATGATATTTTTGTTGGTTTTTGTTATGGAATTTTACTGACCAAATCCAGATCTCAAATAGTTACAAGGTCTGTAAGTGCATAATCTGTAGCTGGAATCGTGATCATGATCGTGATCATATAACATGGGGAAAGCCACTTTTATGTAATTTTAATTGTTAGTAATTTACTAGTGTAGTTTTGTATTGAGCATTGTCATATGTATAATTTTGTGACCTCAGCGGAAAATTAATTACTGCCTACGATATGAGTTAGTGATGACTTTTTTGATTGATAGATTTCCAGTTTAACTTATAATATCTTTATTGGAAAATACTTTATTATATCTTATCCATCCATACAAAGTGTATCACATTCACACTTAACAACCACGGTAAAAAGATATTCAGTATACTTCATAGTGTATATACATATTCAACGTGATGTTTGTAGGCGTACAAGGATGTGCCTTGCAAAATAATTCATTAGGATGCCTCAAAGATGTCTCGGACGTCACTTATCAGTCTGGCTTGCTATCCACCTGTTGACCTCTTCGCGGATATTGCGGATATCTTTGTCGTAGGTGCGGCAGCATCCACCGATATACGTCACTCCCAAGTCGAGCCACTCTCTCACAAACGTGTCTATGGGTTCGCACTTGTCTCCGTCCATCCACCTATCAGACACAGCAAGATTAGTTCACTTCGAAGAGATTTACAATGGTCAATAAACAATAGTAATGTAACTTTAACTTTAAACTATTTAACATAAGTATGAGAAATTTACCTACAATAGTAAATCTAAATACCAAGAAAAACATTTTAAAATTAATTCCATATAAAATATATAAAACATGCAAGAAAAGGAAATGCATTTAAGTTGGAAAAGTGAGATTTATAATACAATCCTATAATTTGATAAATAGAAATAATAGTATTCATTAATGGTGCCAAGTCTTATCAAAGAAAAGGTCTAGGGTCCTAGGTATTCATCTACAACTAGAGATTACTAGTTAGTAGTTACTATTGGTCACCTTGGGTGTAAATCATAATGCATAACTGAGTGGGCAGACTAAATACTAATTTTATTTATCATATATCAATCATTTTACTGAGTTCAATGAAACGCATCTTATCAAGTTGTCATTTTTGTATTTAAGCACATATGTTTGTTGACTGGGCTGAATTTCTGTGGCCGCTGAGTAGGTGACTGTACGAAACACATTGTCTTCACTAGGGCCTGGCAACGACAAGTCCACTGCTGAGGCTCCATAACCCAAAACTGCTAAAGCCTTGGCGATAATATCAGCTTCCCTCATCTTCGGCCATTGCCATGGTTGTAGTTTCTGGGTCCATCAGTCCATTGTTTTAATGCTGACACGTTGCTCATCACAGCACATATCACATTAATTCCTCCATCACAGTAAGCTACGTATTTACTTTTGGCAAGTGAATCGTGACATTGTGAGAAACAAGTTGAAAAAATAATAATTACAGAAAATCACACTTTTCATCAATATCTCAACTTTTCCCTTACATTTTGACCAAAACATAATAATGTATTGATAGTGAATTATTTTTATTTTATCCATATTAAACGTAGCCAAAAATAACAAACATGCCTAGTGTCTTAATGTTTGATTTACAGTTGAAGCCAGAAAGTTTGCGATCAAAGCAAAGATGTGTTTACTCCAAACACTACTTGTGTTTTGCATGTGCTGCTCATGTGGAACATAGTTACTGATTGGAGGACATTGCTCACAATGCAACAAGTGTAAATCAAACATTACTCTCACACAATGTAACTTCCCAACAGTTATCAACATTTCATGTGACCAACATTTATATGAACATGCATACATGAATATCCTTAAAAAAGACAAATTCCATTTGCAAATGTATAGACGTGCATTTCTTATGGTAAACAGTATGTTATTGATACTATCAAAACTTTGTGTTAGTAAATCCCAACAAAACACTGAGCTTCATAAATGGCTAATGCGTCGGTGTACTGATATGCAGTGCATAGGCCTACCTATAAACATAGTGGTATTCAGAATTCAGATGTATTAAATAGAACATATTTAAGATAATGGTTCAAGCATCTTTGGTTTTAATGCTCTTAAAATCGACTTGCATTAACAGGCAAATTAGAAAAGAAGTAAAGAACCAAAATGTTTCACAAGAGTTTTTGGGTGGAATGTTTCCTCAATATGGTAGTGCTTTGATCACGAATCAGCAATAAATTAATCTTGTGTGCTGTTGATTTTCTATTTGGCAAGCTAAGGATGTACTGTTCGAGTTATCAATAATGATGTAGTATCCTATTAAGAGCGAAGGATACCTCTATGTCAAAAAGTGCAGAAAATTTCCATTTTTTAATTATATCTCAAGATTGAAACACAAAATCAAAAATCTGAGACACCATAGCACTGTGGTTTGGTAAGCCCTACAGACTGAATGGTAAATGTATTTAAGGTTATAATCACTGTGATAACGTGATAACGATAACGACTGTGATAACGATTTCTTTAAATTACTAAGGAAATCGTTATCACAGTCATACTGATTATATGCCTAACGTTAAATACATTTATCATTCAGTCTGAACCAAACCACAGCGCTATGGTGTCTCAGATTTTCGATTTTGTGTTTCAATCTTGAGATATAATCAAAAAATGAAAATTTTCTGCGGTTTTGGACGTAGAGGTATCCTTAGCTCTTAAGGTTACATACAAGTCATGTTATTTACCATTTAGTAGATGCAAATCCCCCAATAGCAAGTGGTTAATCAGCTAATGTTTGCATCACGTAAATCATAATGTTATCTTCCCACATATATGCAACCCAAACAAGATGTAACAAGATGAATATGTTTTTAGGGGCTCTCGTTATACACATATGAATTTCTATTACGGTTTGTTAACATGCAGTCCAATAAAATGTAGGTGACACATAAAATAAGTCATGGGCAGAGACAGGAGTTTGAACCAAATTTAATGATAAAACTTTCTCCTGGTAGAGGTTGGGCGGTACTGTTTAAAAATCTCGAAAAACGACTAAATTAACTAATTTGCCAACGAAAAGTGCCGTTTGTAATGTACACAAAAGCTAGGCAACATTTCGGACTGTCTTTAAGGTCTGGTACAGGCCCATCACAATTAGTTTTCATGGTAGAAAGGCAGTGTTTCACAAATATACACAATTTCAGGGTACGCTACGTATTAATCACGCTTTTCATTATTGTTACGCAATTTCATAACTTGTAATGATTAATTGTTATTCCACTCATTCGTAATAAAACTGTGTGTTTTTTCAAGATTTCACGATAATCGCTAACAAAACTCCTGCCCCTGGCCACGGACATCACAACAATCTGGCAATATCCACAACTAGTATACAACTATGGGTATGACTCACCATGCTTGTGCTGTGCCATTGTTGTTCTCATTGCTAGGATAGATGAGATGAAATGGATTAGTATTTTGCGTCCCAAATTAGTTGCACCATACAAGACAATGTATTTCAATAAGCAATGCACATTTATAAAGTATAGTCGATCAAACTTGCCCTCCTCTGGCCGGGTCGTATATTTCCCCACTGTTTGGATAAACAACTAGCGGGATGGGATTTTCCTCCCGTCCTGTATTGATCCCTTTAAACAACGTTGAAACATATTTTGGATTGAGGCAGTTGACCCCAACAGCAATCAGCTGCGATGGGTTCTGATCCCAACAGTGCTGTGCAGCTTGTTGGTAGTTCTCTCCGTGAGAGGTGTGATTTCCGTCCTGCACAGAACACGACAGTGAATTAATATTAACGTCATTCGCAGCACACACATTATAGAGCATTGCAAGAGTAAAAGTATTGAGGAACATTTTCTTTGGTACATACATCTTGGCTAGAACATTCCCTTGAGCAACATTTTCCCCTTTATAAAGTTGAACTTGACAACCCAATAAATGGTCCCGTAAACCTATTGTTTTAAAATATCCCCTGAGTTTTCCCCTGCGTAACAATTGTACACATAATTTTTTGCATTGTTTTATCATTTTATTACCGCCAAAGAAAGTCGATAACTCTATATTGAGATAATTTTTTTTTTTTTTACACAACAATATCTGCAAATGGTACCGATAATAAATGCTATAAATGTCACCCACTGAAAATCAGTTCTTGTAACTGAGTGGTAGACTAAAAATACAAATTTATTCATTTATTTAAATGTATTTATTATTTATTTATTTATTTATTTATTTATTTATTTATTTATTTATTTATTTATTTATTTATTTATTTATTTATTTATTTATTTATTTATTTATTTATTTATTTATTTATTTATTTATTTATTTATTATTTATTTATTTATTTATTTATTTATTTATTTATTTATTTATTTACCGGCATTTATTCTTTGCGTGAATCAATATTGAAAAAAATATTGTTGCATATCAGTAGATTATACACACGCACCTTGCATGAGAAGGACAGCCATGCCTTCTGTCCGGGGAACTCTTTGAGCAGTTCCACCAACACCTCGGCCTCCGCTTGGGCCGGTATAGTCTCGAGCGCAAGCAAGTCCACCCCGGCATCTACCAGGGCACGCATGCGGGGTCGATGCCACTCTCGCATCTCTTCTCTGCTAACTCGGTCCACGTAGTCTCCCGTGTACTCCGAGTAGTCGTGTAGTGAGGCTCCGTACGGGCCCACAGAGCCGGCGATCAGCGGCCTTGACACCGTCCCTACGCAAACATCCCTTTAGGTTTTCAAAATCAGTTTCAATGATCTTTTTTTCATAAGAATTATAAACACTGGATTAAAAAAGTTTCAAATATTTTAATCATTATATGGTTGCTGCGTATAACTAGGCAGCACGCGTACGATTTTTTTTTTTAGCCAAGCACTTTATTTATTATTTATTTATTTATTATTCTTTCACCTGACATTTACATGATAAATGTGTGCTCCTCTTGAGAGAGAGAGAGTGAATAGCCTATAATTACATTATACATTACATTAAATTACAATCTTATAGATTACATTTACAATACATGAGTATATACATTGAGGTATATACATATAAATATATAAAGATACACATTACATTTATAATACATAGGTATGAAAGTTGAGGTATACGTATAAATACGGTACACATACACACATTATCCTACTGGAGGGGCTAAGAGGGGGGACACAATTTTGATTTAATCAGATTTGTAATTGAGAAAATCATCTAAGGAATAAAATGCATTATGAATAAGAAATGTTTTTACTTTGAGTCTGAATGCTTTGTGAGTGGAGTTTTTAATAGATTGCGGAATTTTGTTATAAATTTTACTGCAAAGGTAAGTGGGACTATTTTTATAGAATGTGTGGTTGAATACGGGGATAAATATGTTAGAATTGGATCGTGTTTCATGGGAATGGATAGTTGTGTTTGTGATGAATAATTCAGGATGAGAGTGAGCAAAAGAGGCCGCAGATAGAATTAGTTCAGATATGAGAGTTAGAATGTTAAGATTGGTAAAATGGGGCTTGCACGATTTCTTTCTTGATACGCCGGCAATTATTCTGATCGCCCGTTTTTGAATTACAAAAATGCGTTTGGCATGGCTTGAGAAGCCCCAAAATAGAACTGCGTATGAGAGTATTGACTGGACGTATGAATGGTATACCATTAGTAAGGTAGAAGGGCTGACGAGGAGTTTCAGCCTTCGCAGCATGTAACATCCACTGACAAGACGTGGTGCTAGTGATTGGATATGGGGAAGCCAGTCAAGTGTCTCACTTATTATTAGTCCTAGTGCTTTCACATATGGGTGTCTGGCTATACTTTTGTCATCTAGGCGAATGAGGGGGCTGGTCGCGTATTGTGGTGCATTCACATGGAACTTTAAATATACTGTTTTAGTACAATAGTATCAGATACAAAAAGTATATTAATGCAAGTCCTAAGTAAAAAGAAATTTTTAAATAGGTTTAATGTGGTCGCATTTATTGAAGTTTCAACTCGGGGATCTGAAACGCGTACAGGTGGCTGTGACATCATGATTCAGTAGATGTGGCGTAACAGACCAATCGTTGAGGCGGTGAGCGTACACTGAACAAACCATGACGTCATTTCCACTCTACATGGCGACGGCTCGTTTTTCGCGCCCTTTTATTTATTGTTACTAAACAAATTATTTTGAGGCATGGACTGATCCGTTTTTCAAAATTCAAAGACACAAAATTATTAGATGAGAGACAATGTATTTAAAAATCAATTCAATTTTTCATATGCGTGTTCCCTATTATCAAGATCTACTAACTCAATTCACTCATCTTTACAAGACTCCACCAAAAACTCATAACACAAACTGAAACACAGCTGCCGACCAATAAGCGAGTTTGATACTGACCACCATCTTGTTGCGACTCCTTCATGTAGATTTCACAGGCTCGTCGCGCCAACTCCACCGCCGTACCAATTAGCTCCAGACTTTGTTTCTCATCGAGACCCAAGTGTGTTACAAACCCGTCGACACTAGCCTGGTAAGTGTCGGTAATCACCACATCGGCGTTAGCTGTAAGAAAACGACATTAATCATTCATTCATTTTATTGTTCTTGCTCTTTTCTATAGTATAGGCCTACAATAGTTTGTTTTGTTACTTTTTGTTATTCTTGCTATTTTATGATTTTTCAATAAGTTAAAATTTGCATGCAAAGTTCTATCTATTTGTTCCTTGTAAATCAGTTTTATAACTGAATAGGATATTTAATAAATAAAATAGAGATGTAAAGCGATAGTATTACCACCTCTTGAAATAATAAGGGATATTTTTTTATTTAAATGTTTTAACAAAGAAATCTTTGAATCAACGATGTATGATTGTTTTTGTTGACCTAGATAGGCCAACAAAGGTCCTGATAGCCCTGATAGCAATCAAACCTGGACATGCTTCTGAGGACATTATTATTAAAAATCTGGGTTGACATTTCCCCACTTTCCCTTAAAGTTTAAAACTTTAAATATACTGTTTATTTTATTCCCGCCCAATGCAACAAACAAACCGGAACCGGAAATAATCCTTAATTGACCTGTTGGAGGGATGAACTATATATGTATATAGATAGAAATTGAAGTCATGTCATTGTCATGGTTAGACTCGGCTATAATTAACCTACCTCTTAGGAAGTCCAGGTGCGTCTGTACCACAGCGTCTGGGTCCGTAGCAAGGAAACGTGCACTCCATAGGGGGTTCCCGTCCACCACTGGTCCCACGTGATTGGTCAGTTGCGTCGCGAACCCTCCGTCTAGGATCGTGATATTGTGCGGCGCCATTGCCACTGCAACAAACATCAAGAATACATGGATGGCTCTTATTACACGGAAAGATTAGTTCCAATCCAATATCCAAGGGATGGTGGGAACCTCCCACCCCCTACCCGACTCTATAGTTGGCCGGGGCGGATATTGATTGATTAAATCTGCGTGAAATTAACGTTTTATTAATCTACATATTTTGAAAGAGCCGTTAATAGGTGTGAAATTATGGGGAACAGCTGCAGATTGTTCTGTTCGCATCTTTAAAACTTAATAATTAAATAGGTTCTCTCACGCTCTGCTGCCGCGACACTTTCAAGAACTGAAGAATATTATAGAGAAAAATTTCAAATACATAGTAATCAATTATTTGGTTATAACTAAATTCATAAGTAGGCCTAATCAAAATATTAAAAAGTCCCCCACTGCAAATCAGTTTAGTTTCTGAGTGGGTAGACTCTAAATGTGAATTTATTTATTTTATTTATTTACCTGATTGCAACAATTGAACTTTTTTATACCATATTTCGTATTTTCGAAACGTTTCTTGTATCTAATTTATTTTGAATTTTGGAGGGAGTGATATAGCCTACATTAATATCGCGTGGTTTCATTATTGGTATGTTTCCATGTGAACCGGTGAATAAGTTATCAATTAAAATGTTGATAGTGAGAGAAAAAAAAAGTAAATCGGTGCCATTTGTGGACGAGTAGATCAATGATTTTTCTTCCTGTTGTGCCTTAGAATTAATAAGGCACCCTAGCCCAAAATTAGTGGCCATAAGTGGGCATATTTATTTATTTCGGATATGCCCACAACAATTCGTTATGTACACTATTCCGCAAAAAAAAAAAAAAAAGATAACTTGGCCAGGGCTGGACTGGTCCACCGCGGTACCGGGAAAATCCCGGTGGGCCTTTGATGTGAGAGCCCGGCTTGTCGGGGCCGCAGGAAAGTTCAGTCACGGCTAGTCTTACTGTAATGAAGAGGGCCGAAACGTAGCGTATCCTTACAAGCAGATTTCTGGTTAACATCGGAGTTCTCCTGTAAATAGTCTATAATTGCCCTAACTAATTTGCTATCGGATTTCCCAGGCAGGAAATCTGAATCCAACTCACCACTCATTGATTTCTTTAATATTCGTCTAAGAATAGTGACGTATTTATGAACTAAGTATGGGCGTGAAACATAAAACATTTTGCAAGAGCAAGCTTAGCTTTACACTTGTAGTTATGTCACTGTGGTGACATTGTAACAATGATGAGCTGACTGCTGTGCGAGTGTAAGTATTGTTTCAACCGCCGACAAAGAAATACTCGTGACCGTAGTTTCGTCAGAAGGGAAAAAACTAGCTAGTTAATTTACAAAATCTCTAGAACAATTCAAAATATAAATTCGAAGAACGGGTGAGTACCAAAATGTTAAAAATCTAGACTATTGTGTCAAGTTCTATTTTGATGTACATTCGGTGACATATTTAAAAATATATCTTCTTTATATTCTATCACCGCACTGGTGATAGGTATTTGTATTACGTAGTTGTACGTACGTACGTATTTATTACGTACGTAGTGTTACGTAGTTGTATTACGTATTTAAAACTAGAAAGAGCGGGTAGATTTTTAAATTAATAAGCCCGCGCTAAAGTTCGAAGGCCGGGTTGCATTTCGTAACGTCGACCGAGCTCGACCAGCCCGACCGTATAGTATCTTTGGGCAAATGATACAGATTGATACTATATACGGTCGAGCCCGGTTGACCTTACGGAATGCAACCTATAATATTGTGTCAAGCTTATTTTAATATCATTTACACTTAGGACGTGTTTAAATTTTAAACGATTCCAAGTTCTGAGATATCGCCGCTAGCGCGATGCAGAGAAGTAGGTAGAAGTATAACAAACAGAATCGTGAATATAATAATTGAAAGTGTAGTTACAAAAAAATACGAGCTAGTGCTTCATGATTCATTATAATCCATCGCTTACTTTTATTGTACTCCGTTTTTAAATCGTATAAGCTGGTACTTACAAAAATCATGGTTGCGCCAACCCATTGAAATATATTAAAGACACAAGTCCGTATTCCAAGTCCAGACAGCAGTCGTGAAGTCTCAAATCCTGAGTGCTGGGTGATATTGTGATGTACTTCGATGGACGTTTGAAAGACAAATGCCGTCGCCGTCGGCAAAAATGCCTCATTATGGCGATACAGAAAATCATACGTAAGGTTCGTGATTTGGGGTCATTGTGCTTCATAAATATATATTGAACCTACATTAATGAGATTGTGAAACTTAAAAAAAATCTATCGGGAATTATAATGGGACCCTGACCCGTCTATGCTAAAAAATGACGGAGTGAACTTGACATTGAACAAGATCGCTGGATGACGTCACTATATGCAACGAGGAGAGCGCGATCTACCCCAGTTCGAACCCAATCGCTATAGAACATAAATTGATCAATTATTTTAAACCAGAAAATTGCAAAATTGAATCACTGCCAAATATCGAAGTAGGTCTAGGCATCGAAATTCATATTATTCATGGTTTATTCATGGAAATAATGGATTGCCGCGCGCGTGACCTTTGACCCCCGCCCACCACCTCCCGCATCAAATGCCGAGATGCAAACTGGGTAGAGGTGATTTGTGACGTTCATACGAACATTTTGGTACCCGTGTTTTGCTTCTACTCAAAAGGTTTATAGAGAGGTCTTTTTAAGATTTCCCTCCTGGCTATGTCCACATTTCATGGCACTAACATGAAATGTGGACGATATATAACTACGTGATGGTAGAATTGAGGAGGAGGAAGGTGTAAAAATGATATATTTACGATTTAAAATGTCATCTACGTTTAGATATTTTGGAATTTACTTGCATTAATACGTTTGAATGAAATTCCGAAATTAAAATAATATCAATATCTTACAGCTCAGTTCGATTGAAAATTTGAACACATTTTTCTGAGGTTCGGTGTATGTTGACGCAACTTCCAATTACTTCGTCTGATTTTCACATATTTTTATTAATTACTAATTATACAACCCTATTTTACACTCTTCTATCAGCCGGGTGTTTTTATGTTTTCAACTTTATGTTTAGCTTCAGTAAGCTACCAAATTCTCTGTCCCAGACACCCCTGCGACCTGTGGAGCTGCGTTGTGCCCTAAGCTGTGCCCTAACTGTGCCCTAAGCTGTGCCCCAATGTTACTCTCGGCATATTATGACGTCATAATCGCGTGTTAAAAGGGTTCAACCAAGTAACCTTTATATCACCTTATTAGATCGCGTGCACTATATATATATCATAAATTCATACACGTGAAATGCACAACAGATAGCGGACGGGTTTGGCTATTTTAGTAGCAGATTGGGAATTTCGTGTTTTTCTTATCGCGTTTTTCTTGGTGCTATAGAAGCTTTTACAACATGAAACCCCATTTTTCTTGCGACTACATCAACTGTTTTTCAAAGTGTGTGGACCCAATCAGAAAATGTTTCATCTATATTTTAATTTTCCTTCAATAGTTCCATTTTTGTATGAATAAGATGGACGATATTATGTTGAAAGATGCTATTATCGTTGGATGATTACTTCGTAAGGAAAATTATAAATAAAAATTAAGTCCAAAATATAAAATTCTTTTTTCACTTTTTTCTGTATGGATAAAGAATTAAGAGAAAGAATTTGAAATAGAAATCCGGTCTACATAATCGCTTTGCAATTTGCATTGCCTTTATCAATTCATATGTTGCTTAGCTATATGAGGCTGATGTAATACCACGTATGTTTGCACTTACTGATAACTATGCAACACTGATAAGTGATAATTAAATGCAAAAAATGACCGTATATATCTACTCGAATGTAGCGTGTCATTAATTAATTCATTCCACCTAGTAACACATCACTCGCATGAAGATGCGTGGTTATCGCAACTATAAGCTCGTACAAAAGTAAACAAATATGAAATTTGACAAATCAATGTACGATAACACCATGGGAGGGGCGGGGGAAGGGGGGGATGTTTGGGAAATTTAATATACAAAAAATAGACGAAAAGCAAGTCCAAAATTCTCATTGCAACTATTAAAAATAAATGATAAACAATTGCGTTAGTAATAATTTATAAACCTTACATCAGCATTTCTAATCCTTTGTTTTAGAACAAATTTTTAAGCGAGCGAAGCGAGCGTCTCCACGAGACTCTTATGGCACTTCGTTCTGTTTTTTTTTTGTTTTTTTTTTGTGTACTAGACTCTTATGGCACTTCATGCTGTTTGTGTTTTGTTTTGTTTTTATGTCTGTCGATAGCGGTCGAACGGAAAGTCCGATCAACTTGAAATTTGGACCATCTACAAGCCTCGATGTGGATTGAAGGTGTATAGTTTTGAGGCAAAATCGTTCGAAAAGTTACAAAGTTACACTCAATAACTGTTAGTAACGGTGGCGGACCGCCGCGAAAACACTAGACAGAATGACAACGAAAATTCTTAGCAACGCAAATTGCACTTGCACTGCATTCAACAATATCGGGAAGTATAATAGCTATGGAAAAAATTAGAAAAAATTTTGAAATGCACATTCTTGAATTGTTGTTAATTGTTGTTTTTATTAGCTTTGAGATCTTTTCGCCAGAACGTTCGTAGATATGGACGCGCTCGCTTATCAACGCGTCAAACAGAGCGTTTTCCTAGTTAAGCGAGCGAAGCGAGCGTCTCCACGAGACTCTTATGGCACTTCGTTCTGTTTTTTTTTTTTTTTTTTTTTTTTTGTGTACTAGACTCTCATGGCACTTCATGCTGTTTGTGTTTTGTTTTGTGTTTATGTCTGTCGATAGCGGTCGAACTGAAAGTCCGATCGACTTGAAATTTGGACCATCTACAAGCCTCGATGTGGATTAAAGGCGTATAGTTTTGAGGCAAAATCGTTCGAAAAGTTACAAAGTTACACTCAATAACTGTTAGTAACGGTGGCGGACCGCCGCGAAAACACTAGACAGACAACGAAAATTCTTAGCAACGCAAATTGCACTGCATTCAACAATATCGGGAAGTATAATAGCTATGGAAATTAGAAACAATTTTGAAATGCACATTCTTGAATTGTTGTTAATTGTTGTTTTTATTAGCTTTGAGATCTTTTCGCCAGAACGTTCGTAGATATGGACGCGCTCGCTTATCAACGCGTCAAACAGAGCGTTTTCCTAGTAATCAAGCATATAATTATTAATCAACTAGGTCTAGGTTATCAATAACCAATAGGAAAAGAAAATAAAGCTAGGCGATAATATTTTCAGACCTCGATAGTCTTGATTCAGGGGAATTCACAGGACACCAAAAGTCGGTAAAATAGTACTATTACTGCACCATAATATTTTCAGACCTCGATAGTCTTGATTCAGGGGAATTCACAGGACACCAAAAGTCGGTAAAATAGTACTATTACTACTTTACCGATCTTGTATAACACAGTAAACCTCGTAGCAGAAACAATGTAGAATACAGACAAACAAATCTAGTGATAATCTAGCATCGTGCGAACTTGTTTGAATAGGAAATCATTTTCTTCAGAAGTTCAGATTCCATTTGTGTCCAAGATAAAAATATTACCTCAGGCGTAGCACTATAGCAGGAAGCTCGACTTTAATTATATGTTAAGCGATACTGTACAACTATTAGATATAACGAGCTGGTGGACAAGCTATACATACAGGGTGATACAGGTCATCAACAAAATATCATGGGTATTGGGTACCACAGGACTGGAAAAAAAAAACAATGTTTTGGCCAAGTGTATTATATTGTAGCCCTAATGTTGAAGGGTGTCACCCCCGTTTCCTACGATTAGTTGATCGAGTGCACCTTGGGAAGGACCAACTTTACAAACCATCGTCTCCTGGTAATAAACCAAAGTGTTGCCTGTATTTGTTTCTTACCAACATATACAGTGAGATTCCACAACACAATCAATAACTAGAGGATATACATACGCACGTGTATCGTGTGTTAGATGTCGGTCTTCACAGTTCACAAAGAAACACGGATGTTCGAGAGAACCACTTTTCACACCACGATATATTATACACGGGTGTTTTTTATTTCCGGGGTACAAGAAGGGCCAATATAAGGGTAAGGTGAGGCTATCCCACGCGGTACGTTGAGGCGTTTTGGCTACCTGGGGGGGGGGGGGGTAAGGTACTTTGCGTAAGGATGTTCTTACATTCCGCACGTATAGCGGACGAATAGGCTAATAATAACTACACATTTTGGCAAAAGAAACTTGCAATATACACAAACATACAAGAGCCCCTGTCTTGCTGGGACAAGAAAATACGACGAAATCACGAATGAAGATTACTTGCCCCACACCATATAGCACAATGTCAAAACCACTGTCTTCATCCCATGAAAAAGACAAACCCAATACGTGCGAATACATTTCCATTCAGTTCGAGATTCGAGACTATCACTACGGGATCGAGGATTTCTGAGTATCGTGTTTTGAGTAATACCTAATTAACTAGCTACCATTTAAATAGTGCGAAATAATCGCAATGATGTAGTGTGTAGCGCGTACCTGTTATTGCGGTAAGTAGGTGCGTAAAAGCTGCCAAGATCGTCTGCGACGTGCGGATTGCGAATCAGTGACGGCTTCACCGATCTGTCAAGCAGGTTTCTGGCTCCGAAACAAGAGTAACAGCTTCCGCGTCCTACCCGTACGTCGCGGAACTACGAGAAGGTACCTAGACAGCTGATCCGACGGCGACGCGCCAACTTGCACGCTGCTCAATCTCAGTGTAATTATTTACAGACAACCTTGAACTTGACCTAATGGCCTCGCCACTGACGAAACCGCAGATGAATTGTTTCTTAATTACATAATCTACTAAAGAATAATATGCATTTAATGTGACAGTATACAAATGAGACAAAATCGCACTAAACAATTTGATTTTGTTAATTTTCCTTTACAAATCTAAAACTATCTATACTATTCGCCATGACACTTGACCAAATTTTGTAAATGAATTTCCAGGGTTTGAATCCCGGTTCGGGCATGGGGATTTTAACTTTGTAACTTGACCTTTTGTTATGTACCAATTTCCCATTATACAAACACGCTATGTAGAGCTTATAAGCACTTACTCTTTGCGACGCTCGAAAATGGTATTGTACACCTTAGTATCAGGTCGCAGCTGCCTGCTGGCCTAGAGTGTTTTTTTTATTGCATTCGATTAATGAAACCGAGCTATCCGAGTTTGTTTTGTCAGAGCAATAGAACTAGAACTTTCATTTGAGATTTACAGTGTATACTTTATCTATACGAGCGCCAGAAAAAGAATTAACATACCAATTGGTTCTGTAGAGACTCCAAAATGGAAATTTGTACTTGCCGACTATTATGCTGCTCATTTTTTTATTGGCAATACATACTAAAATTCCCCAAACTTTTTAATCGGCCAATTTACTAATCTCAGATTGGTTACCATGGTTTCAACAAACATTAAAAAAATGCATGGCGGCTTCTACCAGGCGCCATTTTTGATCTCCGATTTACAGAAAATCGCCGGATTAAAGTTTGGTGAAACTGGCCCAATAGACTCAAATTAATTACGAACAACATATTTTATGACAATTTGTGACTATATATAGCTACTACTCAATCTTTGTAAAAATAATGAACGGTTAATCTTTTCTGAACTTTCTTTTCTTTTCTTCTTGATCTTTTCTTTTCTGATGTGACGTTCCAGAGAAATCCAGAAAATTATTATGGAATAGGTTCGAAGCAAGGTCCACTAAATCACCGCCAGGAGTGCGCGCAAAGTTCTACGAAACCCCACGAGGATTTAGAGAACCTTGGGTTCAAATACAGGTTATAGCTCTGCAACGTCTTTTTCTGTGCGGTGTTGAACAAGAATAACAATCAATACAAATAATCATCATTACATCGTGAACTGATTTCTATTATACTTCGCGAACAATGAAGCAAGGATTCCAAACCAGAGTAGACACGAACAGTAACACCAACATGTAATGTGACGGAATCGATATGGAACAGAATTGAACCGAGCCATCAACAGGCAAGTCTTCGTTTGAAATGTTGTTTTAGTTTCGTTTCTTTTGTTTTGCTTCTGAATCACTCGGTCATCACAAAAGATCATAATCACGTAAAATAAATGTCTGCTACTGTGTCTGTTGCTAACAGATGACAGGGTAACAACAACTTATAACAAAAGTATATAATATTATTGGAGTATATGTTTTCAGTTTCTTTCAGGGACTGACCGAGATGATGATGTTGTTGAGGATGAACTTGGTAGAAAATCCTGAGGGAGTAAACAAAACTGAAAACATATTATATGAAGTAGATTTGAGCGGCGTAGCATGTTGATTAAAAATATTTTACTGTTGTTTCAAGGTCAAAACGTATAAAATAAAAAAATATGAATAGGCCATGGCAAACCCGTAAAACATTGTCGATAAATATATTTATCGAGTTTTAAATTTTAATGTAGTTTTATGGATGGTGTACGAAGAGATAGCAATTATTAAATTGCAATAATAGTTTCCTTGGCTGGGGATCAAACACAGATCCTCCTTAACAATATGTAGTAAATAACAAAGTAACAATCGATAAATCAGCTGTACAAAACATAATTAATTAATTAAATTACCTGAAAAGACAATACAATGTCAATACAATCAAATGACAATACCGTAAGTTACAAAACAGGTTAGGTTGACTACAATATGCATTTTATTTTTTTCTTGGGAGAAAGAACTTTATAACTGCTTCAGTTTATCATTGCAGTGTAATTCAATTCTATTTTGATTGAAATAAGAATTCAACCAAAATAATACTCTTTGGGCATATACGTTGAAGACTTGGGTTCGATGCCCAGCTAGTGTAATCTTACACACCGCCCCCACACTGGTTTAGAACATTATTACAGTAGTAAGTAACGGTACTTACGTTTTTCAGGCGTTACAGAAGATCTCAATTACATCAATCAACCAACAACGGTTGTATTTTTATCTAACATGACAAGAAAGTGATGTCCGCATCGTAGTTGCGGTAATTGAACGTCAGACGGGCCGAGACGGGACGGGGTGAGAGACGCGACTGGGTTATGCCAGGCGCACATGCGCACTAGCGCTGTTGTACGGGACGTCGAGCAACCGGCGTCACTACTGTACTGGGACCGAGCCAGCACAACGCACATCTGACATCACCTAGACCAAGTGACATTCAACGCATCAATATGGGGAAGAGACTGCAGACCGTGGCTGCAATGGCCTTCATGAAAACACTGTTAATGCTGTTTAACTTCTGCTTCTGGGTGAGTACATCACAACCCCCACTAAACATTGACCACCCCCTGCGGCGCAAAGGTCAAAGGGTGACGACGTCCACGTACGTATATCGCAATGCCCAATAACATTTCGTAATGCTTGATAATGTTAATTAATAATATCCAACCCTTTACAATGTCACTCAATCCGATACGCACGATGCGAAAGATTGCCTCAATTACGAGCACTCACAATTGAGGTGACTGACATTACTCAATGACGGTTCCGACCACAGCAGCTGTTATCGAATGTCCCATCAATTGTGGAGGAAGTGGCTCCATTGATTAACAGAAAACAATCGTCAGCTTAATTATTGTAGTAGTTTAAAACATTTTAAATTAATAAGAATGTGCATTGCTTGTATGTCTAGTTGTTATCAGGTCCATATGTGTATACATGTAAAGGGATAATCTGGACCAATTCACCGTTTTTTACTGCTTGCAACATTATTACCGTATCTCATCTGCATGTACTAAGTAAATATTAGTAATCGTTCCGAAAGGGGGTTACATTTTTGTTGAAATGTTGAAGGTTTCCTTGAATTCTAACAAATTCGAAGTGCATGTATTTTTGCACTATTATTGAGAAATCTCCAATGCGCCAATAAAAGCACGACAATAATTCAAATCTATGCATTACATTTCGCGAAAAGAACAATTTTAAAATTGCGCCATGTTTAGCAATACAAACAAAAAACAACAAGTGGTTTTAACAGATCAATAGAGCATGAATTATTATTACCCTGGAATCTTTTTATAGAAGCGCGAACGTGCAACGTAACGCGAGTATGTTGGCTGGGTATTCTGTGACGCCCATGTGAAAGTCAACATACGGGTCTTGTTTTAAAAATGTAGGAGATGCATTTTTAATGAGGTATATATCGTGATTCTGTACCTAGTCTAGCCTAGAGTCTAGCGCAACCGGTGCGAGCTGCACTTGTAGAGTATGGATCGATAGCTAAACGTTTTGTCAAGAGGATTGCAATAATTATTTGCAGCGGATACCCCGGGCATTGGATTAACACACTCAAAAGAGTAGGTTTGTAAGTCGCGGAAGCTTTTTTATCTAGTGTTTTTACAATGTTTTTGTTAATGTTATGTATAGTGTTAACTTTTTATCACAATGACACACAACACAAGTACATGATAACAAACGCCGACCTAGGACAGACAGACAGACAGGGTAATCACACTTTTACATTAGTGTGCGGTGCTCTCTAGTTTGTTGAGACAGCTGTAAAATGTTGTAGGTAGAGTAAATCTATAACGTTCCGAAGTTACCATATGCCAGACTCGAGCAATGCAAGTACGTAGGTTGTGTATACAGTATAACGTACATTTTGTTTGATCCGTTGGTTAGACAAACACATTTTTCCCAGACACAGTAGGAAAAACATGTTCTTGGAAGGTTTGTGGTTTCTCAATAACGATTGAGTAAGCTCCACGTAGATGTGTCTGCATGGTATTACCTATATCATATATCTACTCTGGTGTTACACCACTATCCAAGCAATGTCCGTATTGCAAAGAGATTATTTTTATTTCTCTCATATGAATGTTTTTCTTTAAGTGAATATTTCAAAAAATAACATCATTACATTGTTAATAAATAAATTTACAGTCATACAATCAATAGTTTCATTATTAAATTACTGAAGTCAGAAAGCCATATCATACAATTTACATTTTTACCGTCCATATTATTATCTGTATTGGACTTATAAATAAATAGTCTAGAACAAGATAAAATAAAAAATACAGATCAATGCGTTTTTATTTTTACCGGCGAGGAACAATTAAGTGCTACATTATTTTCTTCTTTGATGCTCACAACAAACTCGGAATGATGGAGTAAAACCAGTTTTATGCCAGTTTGCTGACGATGGTAACTGATGATGATTTATTTCTCAGTTTTGGCTACGATGCTTGCTATCGAAACAAGAAATGGATGCCACACGAAATCAATGCCCAAACTACGATTCGAACCTGAATCGAATTAACTGGTTCTATACAGCCATCGCCATCTGCCAGTCACAACGCCGGCAAATTACTCTCCTTTTTAGTTTTTGCTATGTCCTATACCGACACGTTGACATCGGCCGTAATTCAGTTTTCGAACGTGAAACAGACCATGTCGTAATCGTGCATCGTCATACGCTAAGGGCGGGTCCGAGCCATATGGAACTAAAGGTCGTCGACCGTCTGTTCGATTCCAAAACAGTGTTGAATTCAGCTTCCCCCCCCCCCCCCCCCCCACCGGGAATAAAATTGGCTTAAAGCTCTATATATTACTTGATTTTTAAATGGCACGCGCGGAAATATTGCTTTGAAGGTTTAATTAAAAGTAAATAAAGCTTTCTGTGTGTCACAAAAGTATACGTGACAATTAGAGTTGAAACAAGCAGAAAAAAAAGCAGAGAAGGACCAGGCTTATTTAAACTCTGCACTTTCTCAAATTCAACTAGACAAGTGGTCAGCTGTGAGTAAACATCTCTATACGGAATCACATTTCTTGAAAATGTATTTTTGCCTAAATAGTACTTTTAATAGTATTTTTGTATCAAATTCAGAACACTTGACAGTTCATTAGTAAAAGTAAAGTGGAAGCAATGGTTTTTTTTACATTTGCCCCCCCCCCCCCCTCCCCCCGTTTCATTCGATGTCTACACCCCCGGGATTTGAAATAGCACCACCGGGGACAAAACTCTGAATTCAACACTGTTTCCAAATAACGCTTGGTTTTTGTAATAATTCTTTTAATTCGTATAGTCAATTCATACAACAATTTGCACTTTGGGTCATGCGTTCAATATTCACCCACCCTCTGTTTAGATTTCGGAATATTGACACTTTCCGTTGAACGAGTGGACCATTCTAGATATACATAAGTAAAATACCTAGTAAACAACTAATCTGTTAACATAGGCAGTGAGATCTAGGTATGATTATAGTGTCACGTTTGTGGTTTAATCCACGGTTATGATTTTATTGAAAGCAAATTTCGTTAACTTCCTTGCAATGTGCGTCTCAACGCGCTACCAACTCGAATTATTATCTGCCAAACAACAAATATTATTTTGATGGTTGTTTGGTTCTTTTCGTGGTGGACCCATAGTGTTTACATCCTAGTCGAGTCAACTTTGTTCGGTTCAAGACCTTAACGTTAAAAGTTTCTTTACATTAGAGATAATGATTACAGACTTAAGTAATTAATTACAAAGCGATGGAAAACCAATACTATTAAACATCAGCTGTTGTTATGGACTATAACACATTATGTGTGATCTGAGAATGACTCATCCACCCACCACTTCTGATTGGTGGAGAGAAACAGAAAGAAATACTGTCAAAAATAGAATGCTACAATTTTGGCAACTATTATTATTTTTTTATATCAAGTTAATTTTCATATCTCAAGTGTTTTAATCGTAATTTTGTGTAGGAATATTGTAAAGTTATTTGAGTCTCAAAAATTATTATTTTACGAATTCCGGGGTAGCTTCATTTCAAAACTAATCCAGGGTTAAAGTCTGTCAATTCATACAACAATGCACTTTGGGTCACGCGCTCAATATACTACGACGGGATGGGGGTGTGGAAATAACAAGTAGTAATTATAACAACATGCAACCCTCCCCTCCCTTCGAAGATTGTGATCTCTCATGAATAAGAGAAACACAATTATTTTCTATTCTATTCTGGATTGGTCTGATAATTGTGCGTTCAAAATCCTGCGTGCGGGCTCGTGCGTGGTTCGTGAGGTCATTGACCTGTATACTTCACTTGGAGAACGTTAGTACTCTACGAACAAATAGAATTAGGTAAACTTTGGCATCAACTTTGACAGAAATATGTTACAAAATAAAAATCCGTATTAAACTTTTTTTGATGATTGATATTAAAATTATCAAGACGACTAGACTATAATCTATAATTTTTTGTTTACCTTTTTTGCGTCTACTTTTATATTGATAAATTTGAAACTGTCAATAGGAATATCGAAAATAATTTGTATCGAACAATTTCAAATTTAACTTTTGAGGGTAGTATTGTATTTTTCTAACAATCTTCTACATTTCGTTATTTTCGCCGTTTTTATAATGCAAGCAATGGGTATATATATATATATATATATATATATATACATAGCCAATTATTTTTACATGCCAATATTGACAAATTAAAGATCATTAACATTTAGTACACAACTTCGTCATTGCAGAATTGAAAGTCTGTCATTTATTATGTCAATTATTGATAGAAAGTTAGAAACAATTCAATTTGTGATACACTCTTGGAGGAAGGCGTAGGGTTGCAAACGTATTTGGAGGTGCAATAATATGAAATGTACTGGTTACCATGCATCACACAACAATCATTGCGCGCTCTAAAAGCAGCCACTGGCATTCAGGGAGATTAACAGGATACAGATATCCACTCGTCACTTCCTCTGTGCCACGGTCACATATCTCAAAAATGTTAATAAATAAACATGTATACAAATGAGTGACACTGGCACAAATATTAGATGAGAATGATAGCCGTGGACTTGAACCACGTTGATGGATGAGCGTTAACACGGTTAACGGACATAATTAAGGGTCACGGCATACACATATTGTGAGCATTTCCGTTCGAAGCTTTTTAGGCTCGTATCTACTTGTTGTGCTATGTAGGTACATAGAAATTTAAAATAAGTCCTGTCAGTATGCGAGGTAATATAAATGAAAATACGTTTCAGATTAATTGTGTCAGTAGTAACTGTTCTATATAGATAGACGGATGTTATATTTAAAAACTGGCATTGCATTATTAATGTTATTATTATAGGCGTTATAGGTTATGAGTGAAAAATGCGTTTACTATGTTTACACATGCAATGCGAGCCAAGGTCATTTTTCTGTTGAAACCTGTTATTGATTATAAAAATTTAGTAACTTTTGTGAACAAAACGTTAAACAATACTCAAAAGATTTGCTGCTAAACTCAAGTTAACATGCATATTTTGTGTATGGATGAAATCACAAAATAATGATGAAACCTACTTAAGTTTTGAAATAAAAATGTGTATATCCATTAAGTTATGATTTATTCTATTTAACAATGCACTAAAACGCAGTTTTTTAAAAGGAAAATTCTAGTGGAAAAGTGTTTTGTCATGGTTATGGAAAATGTTGAGGAAATCGATACTATAGAGGTAGGTAAAAAAAATCGATTGCAAAACTTAACGACAGAGATCCTGAGTTGAATAAATCATGTAAAAATATCCCTGCATCGCAATGTATGATGCATGTATCATAAAAGTGTACTTACTGAAAAACACGGCGTTTCGGATGCCTCCCTCGGTGTGACTAAAGCAGAAACCCTTGGGCGCCTCGACGTCGCTGTAGGCCTACACACCAGGCAGACAGACAGCCACACTCACATTATTGCATTAGCTGATACGGAACTTCACCACTATCTAAAACCACTGCAGTCGTATAAACAAGTTTATCTGCTCTATCTGTTTAATTTCGCTGAGTGAAGCGACAATCCAGTGAATTACGTTTCATGATTTGAAAAGTCACATGGAGTGAATTCGTCTACTAGCATGAATTAAAATGTATTGCTTATTGCTATACACTATTTGTAGGCTATAGTATGTTTATGACATAAAGGAACATAAATATAAACATGAGCTAAAATGGGAACATATTGTGCCAAAATAATTCTGTCAGATCTCATTTGCAGAAAAACCCATTAGATCCCGTTAAAACAACCGGAGCCTACCATTCAATACACAAAACTTGACTAGCTATTCTATAGTTATGCTTCAGCTAGATAATGAAACTTCTCTGCGTGACTTTTAAAAAGAGGTAAATGCAGTTTGTTTGTTTATGTTTGTTTATGTGTTTTGCATAGAGTAGGCCCTATAAGCTATACATTCTAGTGAAATATGACAGTATCACCAAAGATATACCCAAACTATTCATCAAAATAAACCAATAGAACTGATTTTCTAACACCAGAAACTCATAAGTCGTGTTCGCATTTCGCTTTGATTGAAACGAGTGATGCCAACAAAGATATGACTTAACATCCAGAACTCAACCCTGTGTGCGAACTATTATTTGATACCGACTGTACACATCTGTGGAGCTTCTATACTCACCTCTACCAATGAGTGTAACATGGTTTTCATGAAATCAATGACGATTTGTAAGATCATTATTCAAAATTAAAATTGTTTTTAAAACTCGGCACCTCCACCATAGGGTTTACATTGGCGGACCGCGATACGAATACGGACTGCCCAAGAAGTCTAACTCCTACCTCGCTAAATGACCCATCTGTCTTGAGATTCTACACTTCTACTCTATCAATGAGTTTGGCACGTGTTTTAATAGTATCATTAACGATTTAAGATAAATATTCAATATAATCAAATGTTTTTGAAAACCCGGCAGCCCCACCATAGGGTTTACATTGGGGGGCCGCGGTACGAATACGGACTGCCGCTGCGGACTGCCCAAGCGGGCAAGAAGTCTAACTTCTGCCTCACTAAATGACCCATCTGTGGAGATTCTACACTTCTAACTCTACCAATGAGTTCGGCACGTGTTTTACCCCCACCATAGGGTTTACATTGGGGGGCCGCGGTACGAATACGGACTGCGGACTGCCCAAGCGGGCAAAAAGTCTAACTTCTGCCTCACTAAATGACCCATCTGTGGAGATTCTACACTTCTAACTCTACCAATGAGTTCGGCACGTGTTTTACCCCCACCATAGGGTTTACATTGGGGGCCGCGGTACTGAAGATCATTATTCAAAATTATAATCGTTTTTGAAAACCCGGCGCCTCCACCATTGGGTTTACATAGGCTGACCGCGGTACGAATACGGACTGCTCAGAATGACTCATCTGTGGAGATTCTACACTTATACATCTACCAATTAATGTGACACGGCTTTTAATGGTATCATTAACGATTTAAGATTGTTATTCAAAATAATCAAATGTTTTCAAAACCAAAAACACCTCCACCGTGCTTTGTTGAGCCCAATCTTGTAGACTTGACTTCCAAACAAGTTGTTGGTATTTCACTCAGCTCAAAACGAACGATGTTTTAAAGACAAACGTGAACACACCCATGCAATATGCTTTTGAATTAATGTGTCTATCTATATGTGTAGCAAAATATCTCTGTATTAATGAAAGGACGGGTTTATAAAAATGATGATGATATTTGGGGTTTAACGTCTCATATTTTGCAACAGTGCTAATCGAGACGACGGGTATATTAAAAGTAAAATGTTCAGGATGGTGAGATCATCCTTATCACTGCCACATTAAATTTGGCAGTCTCATAAAGTGTCGACCACTTGTTTTCTTATGGTGTCGATTACGGACCTTGACAAGTCATAATAGGCAACACGCGTACGATTTTTTTTGTTAAACCAAACACTTAGTTTAATAGTATTAGATACAAAAAGTATATTAATGCAAGTCGCACGTAAAAAAGAAATTTTTAAATAGGTTTAATGTGGTCGTATTTATTGAAGTTTAAACTCGGGGATCTGAAAAGCGTACAGGTGGCTGTGACGCAATGATTGTGTAGACGTGGCGTAACAGACCAATCGCTGAGGCGGTGAGCGTAGAAAGAACAAAACCATGACGTCAAATCCCATCAACATGGCGGCGGCTCGTTTTTCGCGCCCTTTTATTTATCGTTACTAAACCAATTATTTTGAGGCATAGACTGATCCGTTTTTCAAAATTCAAAGACACAAAATTTTTAAATGAGAGACAAGGTATTTAAAAATCGATTAAAATTTTCATACGCGTGTTCCCTATTGTCTGGTAATTTCTAGTATAGGCCTGTAACGTTCATACTGCGTCGTCTGAGAGCTGGGCCATTATGCACCCCCCCCCCCCCCCCCCCCATCACACGACGCCATCACAGTTATGTGTGTAAGCGTGAACGATGAATAATATACACCGTTACAACTCCACTGCTGTACAAGCATCGAATTCGTGCACTCACATTCAATTCAATATACCAACTCATTTGTTTAAACATTATTGGCAGAACAGTCGCTCGATTAAAAAGATATTGCTTGCTGCAAACTCGTAAAGGGGTTTTAATTTCCTTTTTGCGAAGAAATCCGTTCATAAAGTATAATTTTATAATCAACCACCTACATTTAGAATCAATGTGTTGTAGTGTAGGCCTACAGCTGATCTCTAACAAAATATCACTTTTAAAACTCTGACCCAAAGATACTCTGACCCATCTTGTAATTTACTAGCAGTAGCTTTATATATTGATGATTGGTATGCTTTCTTCTGCAAATTAGAATTTATGTAGATTTATAACTTGTGCATTTATTTTGCACGTTCTGAATAATCCTATAAATAACTATTTGGACCTTTCTTCCAATGAGCGTAGGCCTACTCTGCATGGTTACAACTTTATGTTGCTATGCATGTTAATATAGTCTGTCTTGCCACTATCTCACGTCTCCGTTCGTAATTAATGTTGATATAATTTATAATTGCATCGTAACACTTTTGGTAACATCAAGCCTTAATGTCGATAGCCTGGCGTGTGAGTTTGACGTCAGTTTATGCACCAAGGCCATATCTATGAGTCGATTTCAGACTACGAAAATAGAAATTAATAAAATCTAAGCCAGCGCCGCTCGCTCGTGGATATTACACCAAGCGTTATGAAAGGCTACATCAAGGTGTTATTGATCTTTCATCAGCCACTTGTTACGTTTTAGTATATTATGCGTAGGAACTCTTTCTCAAGCGGGACTAAGGGGTGGAGGGGGGGGGAGGGGGGGCAGATTTGGCAAATAGGTTTGTGGTTAATCAATTTTCGATACTTTCGAAGGTGCAAGGACTTACAACTAGACTAGAATAGTACTACAACTTATAAACGTGGGAGGGAAGGAAACTATATATAGCCCTACGTGAATTTTTTAAAGGAGCTTATAACAATCGGTATTTTGCCTCATTGTAAAACATACTTGGGGGTGGCTCGACAATAAATGCGTTTAACCAGTAAATAAAATATTTAATCGCGTTATATGTAAATAACTATAAAAGTAAATATTCTGAAATTCGTTATACTCGTTACTAAAATATGTTATGTATATTTCTTAATCTTCTCATAAAAAAGGCAGGGTGAATTCAAACGAAACCAATTAGCAGTTATGGATTTATGGCTGTGGAGATCTGGATGAAAAAAGAACCAGTGCGTTCCACATGATTTGTGTAGTACAATATGGGGGTCTCCTCCCCCCCCCCCCTTCCTATTCCACTGAAGTGTAAACACCTTGTTTTTGTTTTCAGGTAACCGGTATCGCCATCTTGGCAATCGGTATCTGGATGGAAGTCGAACTGTACAAGTACATGGAACTGTCAACAGAGTTCTCCTCGACCGCGCCTTACGTTCTCGTCGGGACCGGAGCTCTGATCATTGTGATTGGCTCCCTGGCTTGCTGCTGTACAGTCAAGGGCCAGCCGGTGCTGCTCTACATCGTACGTAGCCGTTGCCAGAACTAACTCATTTGAAAGTGTTCTATTTGCGGGATGAGTCGCCGCGTGGGTTTTTTGCTTGAACTTGAACCACACACCAACCATGTGGAATTCCCTAACCTAACCCAAGCGTTCCAATAATTATAAATGTGTAAGGCTTGTGGTAAAATTCAGAAATCGACAACGTTACGGTTTGTGATGTTTAATTACAATGCAAACACACTTTCTGGGTAGCCTACACGTACACACCATACAATAAGTTGATCTCTTTACTCCACAAATTTCAAATGAAAAATCCCAAACTAGTTATTATAAAGATTTGCCAATATTTTTATTATTCCCTCCATCTCAAGAATCAAACACTCAAACTCGACTATTTCCTTAATTCACTACTAATTGTTGAGTTGAGTTGTAACTTTGTCAGTGTGGACATTATATAGACTGTTAGATTTTTTTCATAAATTTAGAGAATGGTTCTTAAAGGTATATTCGAAGAAAACCACACATATCATTTATGAAAATACTTTTTCTAGAACTTCTCTTTCTGAAAGTCATGCATGCACTTGGGCCTATGGAGTAAAGAAATCGTTTCTGAAACAAAAAATTAATTCCATCTTATCTCTATTGTTTCTTCCGAAACCGTGTTCGTCTATACGTTTTCCCTTAGTATAATGTTAATAATAGTACCTTATCATTAATCAGGAATGTAAAATGACGCATAATCTATTCCGTGTAGTTAGTTATCAGAGCCCTCGCGTAATAATTCGTATAAATAACACTCATTGGAGATTATTTTCTTTGTTTGGTATGTTTTCTTTGTAAACCTTCATTGTATTGATTTATTGATGAATAATGTGCATTACTGGCCTAGATTTTCTACCTCAAAGTAAATACCAATTTTGTGCCATCAAATCGTGTTCTCCATCTGCGCCTGGGGTAGAATTTGGCCCAGGAAACTCTGCCAGAACTCTCTTCTCTAGAACTCTGCCAGTCGTGAGAGGCGACGATGTCCTCCTAGTTGTGCGTTTCCTCCACCCCCCCCCCTCCCCCCTCACGTCAAATGATCTAACCAAATTGGTTGTCTGTGATCTAACCATTGTAAAAGTCGACAATACAAACCTTGTGTTGGAACGTAAGCGCAGCGCAAGAAATATGAACCAATGTTATTCCATGGCTTCGTCTCCAACTGACACAAGAGCGCATGGCGCAGCATAACGGAGCGCAAGAGTTGGTTATATTTTATATTTTTGCGTTGCGCTTGTGCGTGACATAACGATCGACCAATAGGAATCTTGTTCCAACTAGACAGCTGTGGCCTCGTCATACTCGCTCAGTCAAATTAGTAATTGTTTTTAGTATATTATTACGTGACTTTCGTTTGTATCAGACTAGAGCCCTGTACCAACACTAGCCTTCAATTTCAATAAATTAAATAAATTAACTACAGATGTTACCTCCTCATTCTCAAGTGTGCACTGTATCAATTATATATAATGAAACTGTTTTACAAGACGTTGACTATCGCGGATGGAATTTGTTGAATGCGAGATAGGCCTAGGCCTAGAATAAAACGGATACAATATAGGCAAGCCGTTAATTATAACTATATACGTCTTGTTTCATGCCTGTGAATGCAGGCCAACCCTAGACCGATGATAACAATTGGCAATATTGAATTTGTAGATGTCCCTAACCTCAAACCATGGCGAGCGAGTGCAGACGACTAGACAGCCAAAACTTGCGTTGCGCTGTGGTGTGTTACGTGAATTGTGCGTTGGCATCGGCCTTACGTTGCGCTTGCGTTGTGTTTATGCTTGCGCTATGCCAATTGTGCGCAGACCTTAGGCATTATTTTATGCCACCTATGTATGCCGTATGTTCTGTCCTCAGTCATTGTTAATTTAACTGTAATTACTTACAGTACTACCTTAATTAATATCATTTCTTTGTCGTTCTTAATTCGGAGTTTGATTTACAATTTTATATTTTAATTAGTTTCAACTTTTTAAGCATATTATGCATAATTATTATTTTATAAAACGAACCTTGAACGGGAGGATGAGGATCACCAAAGCGTTCCCCCCTTGAAAAACCGGCCTCTATTTTTACAATCAATTCTCCTCGCCGCTTGTAGAGAACAAGCCCCATAAATTCAACAACATGTTAAACATGTTATAGAGACACAACATAGCAACGTTGCTGTGATAAACTACTAATAACACTTACTTACATCTTTCAACTTCGACAATCATCTAAAGCTAAACAATTATGGCATACATGAGACAAGGACAATGAAAATCTATAATTTATAAAATTAATGAGAAATTAATTAGATTAATAAAAAAGAAACCAGGTTTAATTAAATATAATTATGACTCGTGATGACTGTTCCAGTACGGTACGTTCCTGATGTTGATCTTCGCGGTGGAGCTGGGTGCGGGCGTGTCCATCTACGCGTACCGGACCAAGCTGCAGGATGGCTTCGACAAGGGGCTCAATCAGAGCCTGGTCAACTATCACAACTCGGACGACAAGGAGAAGTCAGATGACTTCGACGTGATGCAGTCAACGGTAAGTCTGACGTCACAGTCTAACATTCTAAGCACATGAAAACTACGAGAAAACTAAAGTAAATTTCGTTCTATCTCGTTTACCTATACCTTGCGGAACACCTAATTTCGGACAGTTCAAATTGCTTTAAAATGGTTTAAAACTGTCCCAATAGAAAATCAAAATGTGTCATATGTTCTTACTTATGAATGGATTTGATTCCAATAAAAAAGCGTCCAACAACATCACATTACAAAAGGTAATTAAGAACATCTGAAAAATTGAAATATTGATTGGAACAAAGAAACATTTATAGGATAGAACACTCTACAGGAAAACATATTTTGATTTACATTTGGGACAATTTAAACAAATTTTAGAGCAATATGTTAACAGAATGAAATCGGGATTTCCGCAGGATAGGTGGAAAATGAACATACAGCCTTAAAAACTATTTTATACCACTTCAGTCTTAGACAGAATTGTTATTATAAATACTGTAAAACATTCTATGATCATTCTGCTGGACCGCTATAGTCATCAAATGTTGTTTGAAATGTTGTGTCAAATGTTGCTGCTAGCTGCTATTTTCACACAGTTTACAATAAAACAAATATTGCTGATAAAACCATATCGAATGTTACGCCACGGCGTAGTCACTTACTTGAGCACTGCATATGGACGTTTCCGGACCGCTATGGGCCCGCTGTCTTTTCCCCTGCCTACAGTTTGTCCTGACGACAGGGCCCACAGCGGTTCAGAAACGGCAACATTCAATGCTCAAGTAAGTGACTACGACGTGGTGTAACAACCTGAAATATTTGTAATTTCATCAGCATTAGTGTTTGAACACAAATATTACACGTAAACGTTGACAAAGTAATACACAGCAAAACTTGATAACAACTAACATAATGAAGAAACCAAATTTCACGAAATAACATGCATACAGTATTATAGTAATAGAGCTGTTAGCTATAAAAGCACTTACTAATTAATTTCTAATCTCATTGTGTTGCAGTTGAAATGCTGCGGTAATCGCAACTATGAAGACTGGTTGAATGTTCCTGTGGGGCAAGTGCCTCAGTCCTGTTGCATCAA
The DNA here is from genome assembly GCA_945910005.1 of Isoperla grammatica. Taxonomy (NCBI): domain Eukaryota; kingdom Metazoa; phylum Arthropoda; class Insecta; order Plecoptera; family Perlodidae; genus Isoperla; species Isoperla grammatica. The sequence goes on from OX246737.1 coordinate 118,951,701, forward strand.
GAAGAATTGTGATACTGCAGACGTCAGGCAGATCTTCACACAGGTGAGCGGGACAATATCTATCTCGTGGCATTGTTTCCGTAAAACATGTCTTAGAAAATATAATAACGTGTACGGTTTCTCTATATTCATTGGTCTTTAGATCCACCAAGAGCCAATAATCAGTGCATGTCACAACGTACATACTCTTCTCTAAATTACAGTAAACAATTAATGACAGATTTCGTTACAATCTGATTTGAAGCAATTATAAATGTTCAGACCCTGCTTTTTTAGAATAACATGTCCTTATCAAAAACAAAAATGATTCGAAAGATGTCCACTTCACTATAACGAGAGAGAAGCTGATATTGTTAAGGAATTTCTCTTTCTTATGGAAAATACATGTTCACAACAATTCCATAGCAACCAGAGGGTTACATCTGTGCACCTGGGCTTTAGACCAAAATACACCCCCAAAAAATGACCTTTTATCGTCAAACTGCATGTTTTGCGAATATCTGTTCAGTCAGCTGGTGATTGTGTAACGATGGAAGATACAGCACAGCAGCCAAATGAGAAAAACCCTAGTCGGATTGTGTATTTTGTCCTGGGATGAATCCTTCTAGCAGCCCTCGGAAATTGTTTCCCATTCCCAACTTTCCACATACATGAATATGGAAGGTTGCCTTTGGATTAGATAGATTTCCTACAAACCGTGAGTGTATATTGTTTTCCAGGGTTGTTACACGAAGGTGGTCGAGTTCCTGAACAGCAACATCGGTGTGGTGGCTGGATCGGCCGTGGCAGTTGCCTTCTTCCCTTTGTTCGGGGTCCTGCTGGCCTGTTGCCTGGCCAAGAACATTAACAAGGCCAAGTACGAGCAGATGGCATGAGAAGAGGAGCAACAGCCGATGCATGTGCAGGGTCAGTCATCACTCGGGGTCCTGCTCGAGTCATCCGAGGAGTAATTCATCGACATCGTGCCCTTACCTCAACAACTCACTTTACACGGACGCCACGAGTTTGTCACCAGATCAAACTCTACAATATATGCTCATTTTGTTGCCAATTTCGTGGAGCGCCGCCTCTTTCCTTCTTTATACCCTTCTTCAAAGTGTAACGAAACAATCTTACAGATGCTTTCGTCATAGACACAGGGCCGTCTTAGTATATTTGTGGGCCTGAGGCCAAAATGTGATTGGAGGGCATCTCGAGGGGCCCTCCAAACACATTTCATTGCCACTGTCAAAGTTACATTTTTATATGTAAAGTTATGCAAAGTTACATTTTTATACCGTCATTGCAAGTCTGCATAACTGTAATACTTCACAAGACCACCCCTTCAATCTGCCTCGAGTCACAGAGGCTGAGTGAGACTACTGACCCTAACGGCACTTGTTGGCTTTAAACCTACCACAAAACTTTTCAGAAACGTTCACATTTAAAAAAAAAAATACCGTGGCCATTAGGGGTCCCTTCGGATCGGTAGTACGAGAAGTAATCTTTGGTACGAGGCATTGGCCTTGTTGGCCTAATGGGTAAGATGGGCCTGCATAGACGAGTGAGTGATTCCTAGCCAACCAGCGAGCAGCAAATTCAAATACCAACCGCTGGTTGGTCACGAGTCACACGTCTATGGCGAACGCAAAGGTATAAGGTGTTGCTTCGGGACAAGTATAGAAATCTTTATATCACCTGTCATGTCGTCCTTTCGAGAAAATAACACTTTGATTGTTCCGTGTAGAATAAAGGATACTGTTGACAGAGCACAAGTTTCTACTATCTACCTACAATGAAAACATTAGTCCATGCCTATATGGATGTTGTATGTTCGGTGTTTTGAAGAGTATGGTCAATATTTTTGTTATTGCTTTTTGTCTGTGGAATAGGCTGGGATGAGACCATGCCTGTCTAATAATAACCCCTATCAACGAATTTAGTTGGACGTGTAATTTGTCGACAATGACGTCGAAGAAACTGCTCTACGAAATTGGCCACAACTATACCAATTCCAACTGCCGTCAACAAAGGAACTTGCTATACTAGTTTTATTTGTGTGGCAACCATACGGCACAATTCTGACGTTCTTTACTACTATTTCCAAACACTTCTTTCAAATTATGTTCGTAAAATTGTTAAACTGTTGTTTAGGATGAGGCAATCATGAAAGGCATTCTATAGTTCCATTTTATTAGATTCAGTTTGTGTTGCTTTTCAGTCAACATCTCCAAGAAACAAAGTCGATGTAAAACGTACCAATTCACTTTGGAACAATGGCATTTACAAAAAAGGGCACGATGTAAATTGGTTCATGGGTTGGTTCATGGATAATTTGTCAAACGGTGCGAATGTCCTTAAATATTGACTTTTAAAGTTGAGAGTTAGTTAAACGGTATAGGGAATTATGTTGAATATCTTCATTCGCAAAACCAAAAGAGAATGTATTTTATATTCGCTCCCTTCCCAATATCTTCATCGTGGTTACGTCAGTTCTATTGACATACTGTTATTGACTCTCCAACCTTGACTGGCAGCTATAGTAGCAATGGTTAGTTGGTTTGAAATCAGGTTTGAAAACCCGTGGCATACCACCTTGCAAACAATTTAATTTATGTTTAAATCTTGTCTCCTAAGGTCACATCATAAAAGTGAATTGAACCAAGTCTTGCAATGATGCAGAACTTGTACTTGAATTGCATGCATTGTATTTTCTGTCACAAGATATCGCTGACTTTCCATATTCACTAAGTACACGCCTTTACATGGATTTACATAATATATGCGTATCTTGTTCTATATGCATGAAAATACGTATGATGACTTACATTATTTTGTTTTTATAGATATATATTTATCAAGAATTAAATGTAAACAAATCTAAACCACCTTTATATTTAATTAATTAATTAATTAATTAATAAGAAAATCCCGAGCCCCTTTTTGTAAGAAGTGATATTCGGGATTGGAAACGGATGTTGGTTCGTCATCTAGGACCTGATGAACGCTTGAAACCTCAGTCATAACAATGACTTAGGCGACGCCACGCTCAACTCACACGCAAATACACGTGATTTACTTACTAAGCTATAATTTAGAAGAACAATGAACCAATAAACAATAACACAAGGTGCAGAGCGGTCAGCGGATATGACAAGTAGGATAAGATTTTGAAAGTCATCCTGATTACCATTACATGGTGACATTATTGTGAAGGTTGCTTGTATACACTATCTACCTATAGCATCTGAATCGTAGTGATGTGCATTGTGCAACGCATGGCTTCACGTGTTGGGGCAGCCCATACATCATATACATGCACATTGCACTTGTCTTGTCCCTAGAGTGGCCTTATATTTGTTACGCAAACTGTGATTCAGCTATAATATAACGTTGTTGCTGAAACAATGACAAGATTATATAGAACTGTTCGGAGAAGTGGGAGGGAGGGAGATAAAGATTGCATCTGATTTCGTTGGAGTCATCACTGCTATACTGGATACATCTCGCACAGCGGTGTGTTATCTGGGAGCTCTCCTCCGTGATGGTTTTGATAACGTCTCATACATTGGAAACAATGCTAATCAAGATGAGGAGTGGTTGTTACATGAATTGATATAAAAAAACACCACATTAACGACGTACTCAACTATACTAGGTCGTATATGACGTCGGAGAAAATTGGAGGAAAGGGACAAATGGGGATAAATAGATTTCAGGGATGCCCAAGCCAGTATTCCGTTTACTAAAACAGCACCTAATGTACACCAACTTCTACTTTCTGGACAGCATTGACACTTTTGTTGATTATTTGCAGTTTAACGACGTATTAGATAGCTAAAGGTCAAATGGCGTCGGTAAATGAGATTGGAGGAAAGGGACAAATCAGAGGAAGAAGAGAATAGGTAATGGAGGATCTCATTTCGTTGCCTCTTACGATTGGTAGAGTCACGCTGGGCGAAATTCTAACCATGATATTTCCTTTGTCCGATTCTGAATGATAACTATAAGACTTAGTGATGAAATAAGGGATTGATCCTATGAACTTCTTGATTGGAAACTGGATTTAGCCATCTATTCATTAACATCGACCAGCCGTAGTTTATATACTTCATTGAGCAACATCTGTTTGTAGCTCGATTAGTTATACTTCAATTATATTTCCATTTATAACTTTACGTCCTGGTTAATTTGCTGTGTGCTTTATTGATATGGTATTTATGAAGCAGGGTGATGTTTAATAATAATAATAATAATAATAATAATAATAATAATAATAACAATAATAACCTTTATTCGGTCCCTCAGCCAAAGCTGTTGCCATATGACACAGAATAACATATAATAACTTACAAAAACGAAAATCGAAACAAATTACACTTAATAATGTTTTTATTTTTATTAAAAGATAATATCGATTCTACCTTATAGATTCTATCGATTCTATCTTCTATAGAGGTTCCCACTCTCCCCACATTGTCCTTCCTTACCTTCTTGAGACTGGCCAGTAACATTGAATGAAAGTATGACATTCTTTGCATTGATATAGATTGCTCAGTGCGTAGCACACGAAGCTCTAATACGGGAGGTCGCCGGTTCGATACCCGCTACCGGCAATCCTGACTGCAGGTTTTCTCAGACACTAGAGGCGAATGCTGCAATTGACTCATCAGCACTCAGACATATCTTCCCAACTATTCGAAATACCGCAATACCTAGTTATGTCATCTGAAGAGGGACATGCATGGGCAGGTTTCCTACGACAAATTATTAAATTGTTATTATGAATGATATATATTCGTTGCTTTTGGTCATGGTACAAAACGCACAGAGCTCCTCGCTATAAAACAAGAGACGAAACCGCAATCACTGTACAATCAAAACGCACTTGTAAATGTCATGAATTAATTACTGTTAGTTCGCCATTTATCTCGGAAGGATGTCCGCAAAGTTGGCACAGATCTACTTCGAGGCAAAGTGGGACGCTGAGCTGAACTCACCACGCTCAGTCTACAATACATAGCTTTCAACGCGACTCGAACCCACGATATGTTGCGTGTGAATTGGGCGGTTGGCGTGTAGCTTTCTATCTCAACACAGTATCATACTTGTAACATATCCTTATAAATGTTGTCTAAACACTAGGGGGTTCTGCCCTATCCGACCCCCTTTATTTATTTTCATCTTTCTCCATCTTGATGTTCTTCCTTGATCGTAAATCCACTTGATGTTGTTGTTGTATTTTGTTCAAATAAATTATATATCTCGTGCTGAGTCAGGAGATTTAGGCCAACATACAAAACTATGTGCTTAGTTTAGTTAACATTGTGTGTATTCATTGTAATCAGTATACCGTTACAATCGACTGTAAACCAGTAGGCCAAGCAAATACCGGTCGACATGTTGTTTGCCTTCCCACAGTGCCGAGGAGGTAGCGAGAAGTAGCGCGATAATGAACGGGGGTGGAAATTAAGTTCTTTAAAATTAAAATGTATATATTCACGTTTAGGAAATTTCAATGTGTAGAGATGTATTTTTATTTTTTATTTTACTGCTACTGAAAGGTAATGAACTCTGATGTTATAAGAATATATTTGTTTATCATATTTTGAGTGATTAGATGACAAATGTTGTGTTTGAAACATTTTAATTAATTTTAATCGTAATAGCAATATTCAATGTATGTTTTTCTCTGAATATCTTCTCCGAATATCTCTGTATCTTGAATACGTGCCTTCTTCAATGTACTTTTCTCTGCACTTTTCTCCGTTTTACGGTAGATTTGCGGTAACATATACCGATCATTAAAAAGAAATTGTAGAACAGAAGAAGATATTGTACTTTTTACGTAACGAGTTATTAAAGATGTCGGAAAAACACGTGAATTTATCATCGTTAAATGCTCCTGCGATTAAAATTCACTATACAGTAGAAACACAATATTTGCAATCTGCCCAAACAAATTTGTGAAGTATTGAATTCTTATAACTACAGCTTTCCCTATCTTACAGTAACGTTTGTATACGCATGTTTAGAAGAAAATGGTTATCATGAATGTACGACGTAGAAATTAAATAAGATTCTACGATTCAACAGACGAATCTAGATAAACAACAACAATCAACATTTTATCGCGAATATGCGATTGTACCTCATCATAATTTGCACGATAGCAAAGACTGTGCTGTGCGTATAGAAAGTATAACTAAAATGTGGAAAAGTACTATAGTATTCGTTTTGTTGAATTTCGTTCATAAATATTAATGTTTAATATTCGTGCCTTTGTAACCATATCCTATTCTACCCATGAGATAACCATTGATTCACAACCAATGATAATCACCTACCAGTTTGAGTGCAGTATCGATTGTACGGCACAAATCACAACGTGTAATCATTGAGTATTGATCTCTATAATTGTAAATCACTTTTACGTAACTGAATGGGTAGACATTCAAAACATTAATCAAACAAGTTTCGAATGTAAAATTCACTCACTGTAAGGCACAATTACTACTATAATATGTGAAATCAAATGAAGGTTCACAATTACTAAAAGTGGAAAGTATTCGTAACGAGCTGACATTTTTCGGCAACTCACGAAAAAGGAACAAAAACGCTATGAATTATTAAACTGGTTCCATATTCTCCTCAAAGAATGCGATCGATGTTATGTTTAATATATTATATTATTATTAACTTCGTTTAAATGTTACATGTTTCAATGTATTTTGATGCACATTTACTGTTGTTATGAATAACGTTTCGAGATAAGATTTAATGTGTGTAGACATTTCGATGGAAGTGGATGAGATATATTATATATGAAACTGTTTATTTGATACATTTACAAGAACACTGCTGCATACATATTGTGTTTGTGTAGAACTCAATCTTACTGGTCGCTTCTGATGATAGTGTAAACTTAACACGTTTATCTAAAAGCTACTGGACTCATTTTATTCTATATTATGTATGTTCGTCTCTTTAGTTAATTAGTTGATACAACAAAAACAAATAGGTAGGTACTTACAATTCTTACAACTGATGAAGATCAGGACCATGTGTTATATATTCTATATGTGTATATGTAACTTATACTCATTCCGATAGCACTATTCTCATTCTAGATGGTAAACTAAGGAGCAAAACGCCATCTTTTTAAGAATTTAACAATCTTAATGTATAAATAATGTGTCAGATTTATGTCATTAATGAACATGCTATTTTTGTGACTTTTAACTTCACTTGTCATTATTATGTGAAGTGAGTAAAATTAAAGTGAATTTAAAATCAAATGGTGATTCTGTAAGTCCTGACCTAGTGCCTCCGTTACCAATGTTTGTAATAGTAATTAATGTGACTCCAGTGGCGTAGCTACCGATTCACACAATAAAGAACTCTATTTTTTACGGAAATCTTAAAAAAGAAAACAGTGGCTGGAATAGCCTTGCACTTTCTGCTCTTGAACGCCGAGAATTTAGAATAATTATTATTATTAGAGAATTTGAAATCGCTGCGCAGAATCAATATTAATTTCTGACTTAATTTCCTTGGTAACACTCCCGGGCTAGATGAGCCCTACAACCGATTCTAGGATGTTGCTACAGTGACCGTAGGGGGAGGGGGTATTCATCCAGTGGTGCGCTTACGTTATTGAGAACCTAGGCGCTGATGAATTTGGGGACCAATGCTATATTCAATTTCAACAATTTCAATATGTATACCAAACAGTGGCGTGGCGTACGCAGAAATATATTTCGGGGGGGCTGCCCAGAGTAGGAAATAGCTATAAAAAGGTGCTCCATAAACGAAAAAATGAGGGGTGTGGGGGGGGGAAGGCCCCCACAATAGCGCCGCAGGCAATTTGTCGAGAAATTCGTATTTTTTAAGTGTTTTTAATGTGCTGTACTGTATACATTACAATCATTAAACATACAAAAGTTGCTTTGCTATTACAACTTACTTATAAAATTTTGATGATTTGAAGAGTATAATTATTAAAACTGGGATCTCGGGGGGAGCTCCAGCCCCCGAGGTCCCCCCCCGGATACGCCACTGATACCAAATACAGATAGATCTACCCTAAACTAATGGCCCTATGCATGCGTAAAAGCGCCCCTACACTCACCACCTCCATGTTTATGTAAATGCTACTATGTGTAATACTGCTCATCGAAGCTGCAATTACTTACTACAGGACTAATTGATCAATCTCTAGATGTTGGCAGACGACCCAACCAACATTGCCCAACGCCAGGAAACAGTGGAGAGTTGTGACAGAGGTCGGTGCGTAAACAATCGCTCTGATCTGATGACGAACAATTGTTCATTCTCTGCTGCATTGATCGGTGTGTGCAATCACTTGGCTCAACTCGGCCCCGACAAAGTCTAGACTTAGACGACGTTTAGGTATAGCCCCGGATAAAACGTAGTCTTACAGAATTTTAGTCTTGTCTCAAGAATGCTACAAAAATTAGGGCTGAGAGGAAACGGTTAATTTTATAACGTTTATTTTTCCGAATATTTCGCGTTTAAACGTTTAAACGTAACACGTTCATCCTGTTCACAAAATGATAACAAAAAATGAGTTGTTCGCGAAAAAACATGTTCCACGAAATAACACAGCTGATTTATTATATAATATTCATTGTTGATTATATTCTCCACCTTTGTGTCCAACTGTGCACATGCAGACATTTTGACTCCACACACTAAGCTATGCCTTGTCGGCTCGTCAAAGGGCTGTGACATCGAAAAAATCTGTTAATTGGGTTTTGGGTGGGGGTGGGGGTGGGGGGGGGGGGGAGGATGATTGGTCGGGCGAGGTATGAGACACGGTTAAACGTGTATGAATAATTGTACCTATACTCGTCGTACAACATCTTCGGTAATGCTTCCGTCACAGGTGGGTGAGCGGCAGCCAACCAGCGACCGTGGCTAATTCAAATACCTGCTCGGGTTGGCCGAGACCGTAAACACGTCATTGATTGATTACGAAAGCATTACCGAAGTTGTTTTAAGAGACCTATACACGTATATTTTCGCGTGGGCGTTTACACTTTTAAACGTTTAAACGACTCACCCCTACTACAAATCAATTTTTTTTAAATGAAACACTTGCCCCTACGTAAGTAGTCGCATACGGACCTCAGATCCTCATTTCCTGCCCCTTTTCGTGCACGCTAATTCCACGAAAATCAACAGATTCCTGGCGTTTTGTCACACATTCGTATGAATGCAGTCTTCCGCTGCCCAAACCTCACTAGCCACGCCCACTGTCATAGGTAACCAATGGTTGGTCGTAATTTATCACTAATGGCCCTAGGAGCTAGAGAAGTAGAAAATTAAGTTCGGTCCATCGTAATCGGCTGTGTCGTAGCCTAAGTATGAAAATACTTAGGTTGAGCCAACTAACAACAACTAACTGTCGAACCGCGAATGTTGAACTAATTACATGAATAAAGTTATAAAATGTTATCAATATAAATGCTAGGCATAAATTCTTTCCCCCTTGATTGCTGTATCACAACATCTATGAATAATGGGTATTGAAAGTAATTTGGTCTTGAAGGAGTAATATCGTTATTATGCATTAAATTATTTACTTCTAGCTTTTTATTTACATTCTTTAGAAAATCAACTGCTCGTTAATTATTTTATCATTAAGTTAATAGTTAAGTGGTAGCTCAGCACTTTATATTAGTATAAGGTGACATTCATTACTATAAGCAATAACGCCAGATCATAAAACAGATTGCATCAACACATATATCCATACATGCATATTAGAATCAATCAAAACAACATAAATTAACATATATATAGTGCCTTATTTCACATCGCGTACCCTTATTTACCAATCTATTGCTGTCAGTAACTATATGGGAGTCATAACATTGAATACAAACGATCTATTAATTTAATTTCCAGTAATCGCCCCTTTACGTAATTAACGACAGCCTCGTAAATGTAATCGTTAAATTGAGTAACTTGCAGGTATATTTATAAAGTGTCGCAACGAAACAAGTAGCGATGCGTAGGGCTTTGTGCAGGTGTACATCGAAGCTTGGTTTGTTCATTCACCCTGCACCAGACGATCTAATCAGCGTAGCGTAGGCTTTGTGCAGGTGTACAACGAAGCTTGGTTTGTTCATTCACCCTGCACCAGACGATCCCACCAGCGTAGCGTAAGGCTTTGTGCAGGTGTACATCGAGACTTTGTTCATTCACCCTGCATCAGACGATCCCACCAGCGACGCGTAGGCTTTGTGCAGATGTACATCGAAGCGTGGTTTGTTCATTCACCCTGCACCAGACGATCCAAGCAGCGTAGCGTAGGCTTTGTGCAAGTGTATATCGAGACTTTGTTCATTCACCCTGCACCAGACGATCCAAGCAGCGTAGCGTAGGCTTTGTGCAAGTGTATATCGAAGCTTGGTTTGTTCATTCACCCTGCACCAGACGATCCAAGCAGCGCAGCGTAGGCTTTGTGCAGGTGTATATCGAGGCTTGGTTTGTTCATTCACCCTGCACCAGACGATCCAAGCGGCGTAGCGTAGGTTTTGTGCAGGTGTATATCGAGGCTTGGTTTGTTCATCCACCTTGCACCAGACGATCCCACCAGCGTAGCGTAGGGCTTTGTGCAGGTGTACATCGGAGCTTGGTTTGTTCATACATCCTGCACCAGACGATCCAAGCAGCGTAGCGTAGGCTTTGTGCAGGTGAACAACGAAGCTTGGTTTGTTCATTCACCCTGCACCAGACGATCCAAGCAGCGTAGGGCTTTGTGCAGGTGAACAACGAAGCTTGGTTTGTTCATCCACCCTGCACCAGACGATCCAAGCAGCGTAGCGTAGGCTTTGTGCAGGTGTACATCGAAGCTTGGTTTGTTCATTCACCCTGCACCAGACGATCCAAGCAGCGTAGCGTAGGCTTTGTGCAGGTGTATATCGGAGCTTGGTTTGTTCATTCACCCTGCACCAGACGATCCAAGCAGCGTAGCGTAGGGCTTTGTGCAGGTGTACATCGAAGCTTGGTTTGTTCATTCATTCACCCTGCACCAGACGATCCAAGCAGCGACGCGTAGGCTTTGTGCAGGTGTACATCGAAGCTTGGTTTGTTCATTCACCCTGCACCAGACGATCCAAGCAGCGTAGCGTAGGCTTTGTGCAGGTGTACATCGAAGCTTGGTTTTTTCATTCATTCACCCTGCACCAGACGATACAAGCAGCGTAGCGTAGGCTTTGTGCAGGTGTATATCGAGGCTTGGTTCGTTCATCCACCCTGCACCAGACGATCCAAGCAGCGTAGCGTAGGGCTTTGTGCAGGTGTACATCGGAGCTTGGTTTGTTCATTCACCCTGCACCAGACGATCCAAGCGGCGTAGCGTAGGTTTTGTGCAGGTGTACATCGAAGCTTGGTTTGTTCATTCACCCTGCACCAGACGAGCCAAGCAGCGTAGCGTAGGGCTTTGTGCAGGTGTACATCGAAGCTTGGTTTGTTCATTCACCCTGCACCAGACGAGCCAAGCAGCGTAGCGTAGGGCTTTGTGCAGGTGTACATCGAAGCTTGGTTTGTTCATTCACCCTGCACCAGACGATCCAAGCGGCGTAGCGTAGGTTTTGTGCAGGTGTACATCGAAGCTTGGTTTGTTCATTCACCCTGCACCAGACGAGCCAAGCCAAGCAAGTAGACACACCTAGTGGCCCTGGGGCGAGTCTGCTCTCCTATAAAGTAAGACAAAGAAGCGAGCTGCCTGTATTCATGGGCGTCACTACCGTTGCGTCATTGCCGATTACAGGCGGTTGCATTGTGGCGGAGATTCGCGGGATTTGAATCATTCCGCATATTGTGACGTTTCCAATACTTGGCTCTATGGTTGCTTGAGAAGACCACGTGAAATGATGAAACGTTTACTTCCTGCTGACACTTCCCTTGTAACGACTTCGCTGCTAGAAAGGTGTTTTATAAATCACTGAATCTATTAATTTTAAGTAAAGGCGTATAAGTGTTGTAGATCATTACCAATAGGCAGTACTATATATGGTGGCAATTATATAAAATGTATGGATATGAATCCCACTCAACAGAACGGGATCTGGGGCAGAGCCCCAGCTGCACGATGCGACAATTTGGCTAGCTGATCATTTATGTCAAAATGCCAATGGCCACATTACGTGGTTCAATACTTTCTGATTGAATTACTGATTGAATTCTTAAAAGTTTGCTTTTTGTGAACAAAGAAAATGAAACAATATGGCTAGTTTTAATTGGTTTAAAAAAAAGCCTACAATAAGTTTTAATTGGTTTTATTTTTTAAATTTAGGTGATTTCTAAGTTGCTAAACTACTTTTTTACATCCAAATATCATTATTAATATGAAGATAAAACATAGGTATCAATTTTTATGTAATAAAATCATTTCGAACTATATATTATTTTATAGAGGCAATTTGTACTGTTTGATGATTGATTGGTAAATACTCAAATTATTGAATAATAATTATAATAATAATTATATAATAATATAATAATATTAAAACTCAATGAATGGGTAGACTAGGCCTACTATCGTCTGACTTTTCGATGAGACATCAGTCGCACTACAATGAAGCCTCCTACCTGTATTTCTACCTTGCCAAGTGTTGGTCGTGCCTCCTTATCGTACTGGCCATGCAATGCAACGCAAGGTAATGCTTACATTAACAAGGAAGTGACTCATACCTTTTTTTTTTGCATATAACCAGTGATGATTTCAGGCCTATCCCGGGGGGGGCTCCGCCCCCCCCCCCCCCCCGGCAGTTGTAAATGCCCCCCCCCCCCCTAGCAGATTGAAAAAATCACATGAAGTAATGTAAATTTGCAAAAAAAAAATGCAAAATACAAGAAAATGAGGTATATTTTCCCCCCACATATAGGACTAGGAAATAAATAGATTTCAACGAAAAACTCATCTACTTAAATGTTGCAACATTTTATTTTCTATTTAAACGATGTAAGGTAAAGGTAAGAATGGCAAATAGGAATCACCTCATTTTCGAAAACTGAAAGGATGGCAACAACAGAGACCGTAACCCCCTCCACCCCTGCCTTTTGTCACAGCGTAAAAAAAAGCCATAAAATGAGTTACTAATTCAGCAACACCCCAGATTTTTATCAGCCCCCCCTAGGAAAAATGTCTGAAATCATCACTGCATATAACAAAGATTATTTCGCCCCGGTTCGTTTGATATAATGAAGTTGCTAAACTCACGGAAGGCCACTTAAACCACAATTGCCGAAATCCGAATGATTAGCTGTTGGGTTTCGATAGCGGTGAGGTTTGGCAATGTTAGACGCTGTGTGCGAGCTACGGATGCCGCCCTAGCCCGGAGGAATGGCAGATTTCCACATCCTCAAACCATCCCAACAGGTTTCAGTGGAGTAGAAGAACGCCTATGATTGTGTGTGTGTGAAGATTTAACATCACTCTTGCGTCAGCTACTTTATTGCCATACAGGTTGATCAACACCAGACTTCATCATCCAACATATAGGAATGTTTGTGTAATATTTGTAATATACAGCAACCCGATTATCTAGTACACTGTATTTTGTATGACGAATTGGCTTAAAATTCATCTTATGCAACAAACAATATCGTTGTTATATTCACAAAATGTTTGTTACACAACTTACTTCACGATGTGGTTATGGTGCCAGATGAAATGAACATAGTTGTGCTGTGCAAAGCGAGAGATGTTACTAAATAGTTCATGTAAAGGGCCTTTATATTGTTTTTATAGGGTTTATGCTGCTACTTTTATTACTTAGAGATAGCGAATTGTGTTGCTGTCAGAAGTGTGAAGTAATAGTGTATTATTTTGTATTATAATACAAGAAATGAATTGTCCTTGAAAAACAAAACAAATAAAGGAACACCGGTTAAATGTATGTTGATGTATACAAGGCTGAATATCATGTATGTCTATTGTTACCTTTAGTAGGTAGGCCTACAGTAAAAACTGTGTAATTTATAAATATGTGGTAAAAACATAAATGTACTAAATTTCAAGGCCATTATTTCACTATTTTGTTCGATAGTAATCAGTCAAAAGTGTTCACATACAATAACAAACAAGTTATGTTTTGTGTCCGTCCTACTTCACTCGCTAGTTGCTCCACATAAAACGTATTTGGCACATCAAATAAATGGGGCATTTTTTGTGTAATGGCACACTGACAAAAAGGCTACAGGTAGAAAACAGGGCACCGTTTCCCATGGTACCAACCAACACATCATGTGCAAGTATATAAGCACTGTGTTAGTTAGCTTTCGGGCTAAATACCCAATAACCTATGGCATTCAACGTGATGGTATGGAATATAAACCAGAATGTTAAGAATAGCCTACATCAGGGAGATGCAATGCAAAAAATAACGCAGCATATCTATAGTTATACCACAGGAAGTGTATAATTAGCTTTCTGTGGTTATATTGTAACAATAAAACAGAAAAACGAAGGTGTATTATGCTGCAATGTTAATAGGTTCATCGCCACAGGCCTATTCCCAGAAGATCAGTTTTCGTTATTTTGTTGTTGTTCTTGCATTTTTAGCATTTTGTAAAAAAAAAAAAAAAAAATCACCGGTTGGGACGATGCATGATGCGTGCGCTGAAACCGATAGAGGTACGTCTGAAACAAAGTAGTGGCGTCGACTGCAAAGAGGCCACTTGCACTCTGTACAGACTTTCTATGTAATTACTTTTACAAAATTTAACCACTTGCATCCGAATTCCTCAAACTGTTTTAATCTCAGGTTTGATAGTCTCGTATTGGCTTATTGGCTACTATGCTTTCAACAAATATTACACACTAAATGTATGGTGTCTTTTCTGGCACTGGCAGGCGCCAAGTGGCTAAAAGTTTGATGAAACCGGCCCTAATTTTATGTTTTATCTGCTGATTACAAATGGGACGAATCCACCTGACGCAGTTCAGGGTAAGTTGAAAGAAATTACACGTGCCAAGGTGGGGAATTTATTGCTTTTTCTGTGTCACGACTGCCAACAAATTTACACAACATACGTTGAAGAGCACAATATTTTGAATGGTTATACACGCTTCAAAGATAGCCTGTTCCCGTTTTTAGATGCGTTCCTAGAAAGCGTTTGAAGGATTTATAATTTAGAGGTAGAATAGCTGCCAGCCAAACTGTTACAGCCCCGTATGAAGTTTGTATTACATTTACAGCAACATCCATAGTTTCGGCAGCTTGATGCAATAACTTTATTTAAAGTAGGGGGAGGGGGGCTCTGTATGATGTGTAATCTTGTTCAAAACATAAAATGCATACGGTAAGGGTTCAGAGAGGGTACAAAGTACCTAGTTTCAGTTTTACCAAGTGTCCAATGGAGTTGGCACAACGTTAAAATAAGAAAAATTTGCGCTGTAATTTTCCCCATTTCTACTCCCCTGAAATGTAAGAAAACCCCGAGGCCTCCACACACCTGTGCGGATTGTTTTACGTCAATAAAATATGGAGGATGGGTTACCCTTGATTTTGTATTATGTCTCTTTGCCTGATAAACATCGCGAACAAGAAAAAACCCGCGAGTTTACAAATAGCCACCAAAAATTATTTAAACCCCACCGGATGGTCGCGCGATAAGGGTTGCGTTGGTCCTGCGCGCGCACGTGCGATCGTGGGTCCCCAGCTGCGCGTCCCCTGCAGTATGAATGGTGGCGGAACCGGAAACGGATGACTGAAAATAGCGCGAGCGCGGCTAAAATACACTGACTGAGTGGGTCGCACATATCCGGCAGGCTGTGGAGTGTATGGCAGAAACAGTTAGCCCCTAGTTAGCACAGAGGAAGTTGACCCAATGCGCAGGCGCAGGAAATGCTTGCCTTGCCACTGACATCGGTTCGGCTTGCTTAATTTTTTGTTGCAGTGGGCAATTCGTATTATTTGTGGTCGGGCGGATGCAGCTTTTTAGTCGAGAGGAAACTGGGATCATATTATGTTTTTGCATCGGTTTTAAATTGGCACGCGATCTTGTCTACGCATTATTTATGGGCTTTGCCGATGGAAGTTGTGTGGTACACATTGTTGCCATATGATTCTCTGGGGGGTTGCGGTTGTGGGTTCGTTTCCCTCCACCACAATCCCGTGGGTAAACATGCGTGCGCAGGGAGGGAGAGGGGGGACGCATGGGAACCTAGCTCCGATCGTTGCTGGGAGAGAATTTTGTGAAATTAATCCATTCAACAGACAACTGTACTCTTAAAATAAAAAACTTGTTAAAAAATCGCTATTTTGGGGGGAGGATTCCCCCCCCCCCCCATTGGTGCCGCCTTGAATTAGTATTTGCCTCCGAGATTTATTGTGCTCCCCTTCCCCCCATTCATCACCCAAACAATGGGGGTGATATATCTAGTATGTCATGTGGAAAAGACAAATTTTACCCTACGTAGGATATGATTGATCAAAAGTTGTTACGCATATTGTAATTGATTCCGGGAAGACGAGTTCATCATAATTTCGAGAACCTGCGATGTAAGACTCAGGCTATAGGCTATACTCACACTGCGCGATTTGTGATTCACTAATTGACCTTGAAACTCGACGGCCCTCACATATTTCGCCTATACTTATTTATTTCGCAACCAACGACAGAATGTTTCTAAGAACATATATTGATTGTTAGCACAGTGACACAACTTCAACTCAGTGAGAGAACGTTTCATGCCCAGAAGGGCAGTGAAGTGGACGTTGTATAACGACCAGTACTTCCGTATACCGAATTCGTTTCCCCGTAAGATAACCACGTATCATCGGGGAAACAGCAGAACATGAATCAAACATGAATCCCTGCTGATTAATGTGTGTGTGTGTTTATTGAATAAATTATTAGATGAACGTTTCTTGCGAAACGTATCTACCTACACGTGTATATAATTGTTATTAATACTAGTATTTGCAACTTATGTTGCAAGATACATTGATATACTTGCTAAACTTGAACAAAGTAAACATGTGAAATCAAAAATTAAAAAACATACCACAGAGACACTGAAACAAATTAGAAATGTGTACAATTAAAAAGGGCGTGAAGAAGACGTGTGTTGGTCAAATCAAAGATGTTTTCATTACATTTTTTTATTGTTGGTACTATATGAGCATATTACGCATCGGTATTTATTTTGTTAGATATACAGTTAGTATAGTTTACAATTTACACACATGTTAGAGATAATGATTATGTTTTACCATTCCAGCACAATTTCTGGTTAGTTTACCATGTTCTGGGCGTATTTCACTACTTCATATGTGTTACAACCACGTGTTATTGTTGTTACGTATTTATCGTTATGAATTCGTGTCTATGCATGCATGATTCAAGTCTATTTTGAAAGTGTAATAACATTGCAAAACGATAGCGGTACAGTAATGTAATACATACATTACATACGTGCAGACGTGGATAATGTAATAACAAATATGTGTATACAAGATTACACAATGGGGGATGGGTTATTATACGAACTCAAAATGTGAATTGTGCAATGCAAATAAACGACGAATAATTTTGTCCTAATGGATCCGTTTTGAAAAATGTGTTGTGGTTGTTGAATAAATTATGTACTAAAAAAAAAAAAAAGATGGGTATAGCATTAAAAAATCTAGTTTAATTTTAAGTTTTGGATAAAATGTGATTTGCCAAACCTCGACCGCGATTGCCTCAACTCCTCCCATGCAGCTGCATATCCGGAACGAATACTGTATTTATGGGGTTGTGTTCACGTTATACATTATACTCTGCAACTGCAAGATTATGTTGAAATTAATAGATCACAAAGGTGAAAACAGAATAAATACATGAATACAATTTGTATTAAGTATTATGTGTTTCTTTGCTATGAGGTCCCCTGATGGAGTCACCATTTACGTATATACGATTAAAGTCAACTAGACAGCAGCAGCCAAAATAAACCCAATATAGACCAATGAGCTACACAAAATAATACTTATAAAACAATCTTGTAATAACATGTCACTGAGGATAATTTTACTAGGATAATAATAATTTTTCGAATGAATATCTGTTATAGGGTGCACACCAGCTTCACCTAATGTGCCCCTCTTCAGGTGACTAGGTGTGGGTAGGTATGTTAGGGTGTTTGGATAGTTTGTTGGGAATCAATGTCCGAGGGCTGTTAGTAGAACTCAACTCAGCCTTTACGACTCAGGAAAACCTCGGGCAAGTTCTTCAGTAGTCGAGACGGCGACCTCCCGGTTTAGAGTAGGACTAGGGTTCGAGCCGGGGGTCGCGGGGGGGTTTCAAGCCGCCCCCCCCCCTCCCCCTCCCCAAACAGTTGGTTCTCGCTTGTGCATATAATAGCTAATGCAGATTACCCAAAAGACACGAGGATCACCTTGGCCGCTGCATCCTTGACGCGAGCGTGACAAATTTGAATTCCCCCTCTCCTCTCCTCTCCTTGCTCCCCCCCCCCCCCTTCCATCAAACAGTTGGACCACGACGCTAACATTTGTGCAGCAAATGCAGATTACCAAAAGACGAGGCTCACCTTGCCCGCTGCATCCTTGACGCGAGCGTGGCTGGCTCGAAAAGCGGAACAAGGACAGCTGCATAATATTTTGCAAACTCCCTCTACTCAACGTTCAACAGGTGATTAAATGTTGCGAATCGCTGCTACGAATGGAACCAGGCCAACAGACGTGATTTGCGAATATTAAATAATTGGGCGATAACCTAACCCCATCACTTGACCGTAATATACGAAAATGCCACTGGTGTTCAGCATTGCATACTGAATACTGATACAGAATTGGGGCTCCCGTTCAATCAAGTTCCAATATAACTCCGACAAACGAACATCATTGTTTTATTAACTAGTAGGAGGGCAATGAGTGGGAGAGGGAGGGGGGGGGGGAGTAAATGCCCTAGCTCCAAAGACAAATACAAGAGTAAAAAATTATAAAAATACTATTTTAAATATACTATAATATAATAATGTCTATAGCAAAATTGTAATTTTTTTGTACAAATCCATTGGATCCCCTAAATAGTTTTAATCCTCTCATCAAACATTGAATTACTGGAAAAAAACTTTTATATTTTAATTTTGTTTAATCCCTTACAATTGCATTATATTTATTAATGCCATCTATTAATTGTTATTTTTTGCATTCTCCCTACGTTGGAGTGCAGTTTTATATTGCTCATTATTGGCTAAAACCCTCCAAACAACCCACAGTGGACTGAATACGTTAAAATCCCGTAATGTTACGAATACCAACAACCCCCAATGTCATTTATAACAATAACTATAAAGTAGCCAGTACGGGACGGTACCAGACTTGTTTTCACATCACTATCAATTAGAATGACGTACTGGCTAACAAGTCCACCAACTTTTGTTAGTCCATGTCCGACGGTTGCACAACTTGTTACTTAAACATAAGGTCAAAGTCATCGTTCCAATTTCTCGGCGTATCACGTGATTCACGCCATCGCATTTGAAAGTTTGATTATTTACTTTGTTCGCATAGGTTCTTTTATATTATACTATCATCGTACACGTTGTAATGTAGGTTATAGACGAACGCATTTTATTACGAATTACGATAAAGCACAATGCCGTTGTCATACGTACTATTAATCATTCGAATTATGCATGACCTCAAATAGACACGTTTCCCGTAGAATAGTAGGCTACATGCGAGTTACAACCAAAATTAAAATTAAATACTAAAATAAAATAATTTTCAAGAAAAATTAAATTAAATGCAAAAATTAAAAATTAAAACTTTTTTTATCGAGGAACATTCTAGAATAAGAATTTATTATGCGACTCGGTGCTATAGTCTATATGACTGCTCAAAAGTCACCGTTTACATTTGCACCAGTATCGCGTAGATATATATTTAAGTTCCAAATTTAAGAAATGCTTCCCGAACCGTGATTCAAACACGGTACCTTCTGCAACAGAAGGAAGAATAAGGATGTTTCAATGTAACTACTGAATTCTCTGGACGAAGCAGGTTCCTCTAGGGTGACCGGTGCCCGCAAAGAGGGTTCACGTGCATATCTTTAATCACCCTATTTCTCATTCATCATTATCATATTTACTTTTACCCTTTGTCAGTTTTTGCCTCTCTTGTCTTTCTCATTCGTACCTGCCCTTTTTGCGACCAAACGCTCACCAACCCCCAAAACGATTCTTTCTCTCCTTAGGACGATCACGTCGATGTGTGACGGATCTGGTACGGCCGTCGTCATATGACCTGGCCGACGTCATATGACCTGGCCGACGTCATATGACCTAGCCGACGTCATATGACCTGGCCGACGTCATATGACTTAGCCGTCAAGTATGTAATAATATAAATAATTAATAGAAATGACTCAATTCCGGTACTACAATCACTTGAGTAATCGAACCAGCAACCTTCCAACTTTAGCCTTGTGCGCTCACAATGAGCCATGGTTTGTGTCCCATTGTCACTGCTGGACAGATTAGGAAGGGGTTTTACTTCATAATCTATTGACCTATGTTGTAGGACGAATCTAATACGAATAGGCCTCGAAAGTGTCCAGTATTCACTATACGGTACATCATTTCTGTGATAGGCTTAAAATTCTTGGTTTAAAAATGGATGATCACAACACGAGACTACAGGCTACATACGTTTGGTGATTGGTAGGTTTGAAAAGGGATGATCAAAATACGATTATTTCATGTACCGAAAGACGATATGTTTTGTTGTGTGGGAGTGGAAGAGGGGGGGGGAGGGTTAAGAGGATTGATGTTTAGGAAGGCGTGACAAGCTGTAGGAAGCCCAAGGGACAACAGGGAGGCTGTCTTGTTGCGTACTTCACAGCTGCTGTAGGAAGATTCACAGAAGCTGTAGGAAGCCCAAGGAAGACAACAGAATATGTTGAGGCTGTTGTTGCGTACTTCACAGCTGCTGTAGGAAGATTCACAGAAGCTGTAGGAAGCCTAAGGAAGACAACAGAATATCTTGAGGCTGTTGTTGCGTACTTCACAGCTGCTGTAGGAAGATTCACAGAAGCTGTAGGAAGCCCACGGAAGACAACAGAATATGTTGAGGCTGTGTTGTTGACCGTACTTCACAGCTGCTGTAGGAAGCTTCACAGAAGCTGCAGGAAGCCTAAGGAAGACAACAGAATATGTTGAAGCTGTTTGTTGCGTACTTCACCGCTGGGATTGCAGATAGGCTAATGAAAGGTTAAGCGGTGTCTTTTGCGCAATTCGCGACTGACTTGCACGAACATCATTTCAAGGCCTTCGTATGCTAATGTAAATAAATCCAACTGATAACCTAATACAGAATAGAGCAACTTTCGCAAAAACAGAGGTCTATGAGCGTAAATCAACTGATAAAAAAGATAGTAAAATCTTTGTTCAAGTGTCATAATACCCATGCTAAGTACAATGGGAACAAATTGAATAGAATGGATGATTTCACAAGTCCACGTTTTTAAATAAGACAATCTATTGTATAACAATTTATTTGTAACAACTCTGTGGAGTTGCAATTTATCATTGCACTGACGTAGAATAATCTCGTAACGGTAACATAAATTCGTAAGTTCGAGATGCAGTTAGAGTATGGAATGTGCATTTCAGCAACATTTCTACAGGCAGTCGACGACCTACAACTGAGCAGAGGTTTGAACTTTACATTAGCACCTCGATTGCCGAAAGTCTGTCTGTCTATACAAGGTCCCTCCAGTATATGTGTAAGCATGGATAGATCGAACTGCAACAATATAATCGCGTGTAACTGTCAAAGTCAACCTCTCCTCGCTGGAGAAAAGTAGGTTGCGACCTCGGATCCGCGACTGGTTCCTTGATGAAATACTCGAACACTTGCTAAATTAAGAAATACACTTTGCATTTGAAATTATTGTAAATTGTCATTCCACAATCTCCCAATTGTTGCGCCCTATATTCAACAAGCGCCTATACGTTTACGTCACACGTTTCAACATGTGTATAATGAAACGAATAATGATAATAAACTGTTACTTGATTATATATGATTAAACAAGTAGTGATGAAAATTGAAATAGCCTATATGGGTTTCATGTGTGTGGCGGGCTAGTTGGGGGTAGAGGGGGTATAATTGGCACCCATTGGATGATTGGTAGTGTTGATCAATCCATTGTCGCAGTTAATTTGTCATTTTTCCTATCGGCATTTGTGGTCACGGGAAATCCTCAAATAACACCAAAACATTTCGGCGAGATTTTTATTTTGCAACATCTACATCCATTTGACCTATAGAAGTGGGCGGAGTTAGCAAACGAGTGCGTGTAGCAGTAGCAGATCAACTATGTGGAAAACGTATGTGATAACCTAGATTTTGTATTTGTTTGTAGATTGCAAGAATTTGGGTCGGGAAATCGGGAGTTCAACTTTTAGGCGAAGAACAAACTCCGAGACTCGTGCCTGGGGTTACAGTTTATTTATTTTGTTGTATAAACAAAAATATGTCGTCGGCTGAAAGGAAATTGCCTTGGTTATTTTTAGAGCACAAGCATTGCAAATATGATGATGGAAGTATTTTGTTTCATAATCTGTATTGAGGAAGATGTGTATTTAATCACGTTTCCTTGTGAGAATTAAAAACAAACCTCATGTCCACAGGAGAAATAGCTGCGTCTACCGTATAGGCACACCCAATCTTAAATGTTTCCTACAAAGGTTTGTCGTGAAAACTTCCAACGGAGAAGGGTATGCAAAAAAATATCAAAACAAACTATAGAAAACACTTTTACTTTGTATTTAGTAATCACTTTATTTATTAATATTATGTAATTGCCCACTATACATTTTTAAAGCTGTCTGCAGGTAGATCCATCAAGATTCTCTGTGACGTGGCAATGTATTTCTCATTCAGATCCTCTATAATAACACAATGTGTATAGCAACTACTCTCGAGTTTGTAGAGAACATATTGATTAGTGTATAACTGCAATTAATCTAAGCTTGTTTATGTCATACTTGTTCACCTTTTCATCAACTTCTCAGTACTTCACTGACATGAGAAGGATATGTACTCCAATGACATTCCTGCCTGCTACCATTCATATAATATTCACTCATCAATTATTATACAGTTATTGCACAGGTGTTACTGACTGATCGCTGAGGCCATTGAGACGGCTAAATAGATTGAATAGGCAGGAAAAGTTGAAGTTTTGTACCAACAAAATTGAAGATGGAGGGCATAGGACAACACTTCAACCCTTTACTAATTACTCAAACTCACGTTGCACTTGCATGTGGTGATGGCGGGTTAATTGAATGCGAACCCATTCCATTCGTTTAGCATTCTAGCAAAGCGAGAGAGGAAATAAAAATGTTAAACGCAATTACATACGAAATAAACATCTCTTGAATATTTTACAAATAATTATATGACGCTTACTGCATGGTGTAGTCTGTTTGTGCAGTAAATACACTAATTGCGCCATAATGCATGTACTTTCTTGAATATACGTTACTAACCTTTGACTCCACTTTTGATAACTCAAGACAGCTAATTTATAATGTTGTTTTATAAAAAAAAAAAAATTGTAAATGCATAATAATCCTCTATATATTATGCAACCAGGGTCATTTTGTGCTCGTAATTGATTGTACAGAGCCATAATTAGAGAAATAATATAGTTTATAATAACATGATAATTATTTTCCTGTTTGAATGTATACGTTAGAGACTTTTGACCCTCCTTTATGGCACCATCAATGCCGAGACAGCAAACAGGAAACATGCACCGTAAGGGTTCAAATCTCATAACCAAATAATAAAAAACAAAATATGTAAATTCATAAATTGTAATTGTATTGTTTTTCGATTTTCCCATAGCGCTCAGCTATAACGTAGGGCAGACCTTTGAGTTCAACAGTTCCGTTTCCGGCTGGCTGATTGGCGCGCATATGTCTGATGCAACTGCTGTCAGCTAGCATTGAATAAGATGTCAACCCCCATACATGTACTCTGATGGAGGTGAGAGTGTAATTAATGCCTCAGTACAGATACAGAGACCAGCGCTCCATTTAAGGCTTGGGATTGCGATACAACGCGTTGTGATGAGGTCATTAATTACGCTTTACGAGGAAAGACATTATTTACACAGATAAGAGTTGTGCTGTGCTGCAGAGTCGCTTACAGTGGCGGACCCTCAGTATTGCATTGCACTTTCTACTGTAATCAGGGGCGAGGAGTTAACATTATCTTCATGTTTTATCCTCGGTTTTACATGCAAACAAAAAGGAGGCCAGTGGCGCATAGAAAGTAAAGAAGGGCGGACGCCATCCATTATTTTATGAGATCCTAGTTTGCCACTAAGTGCGTGTTTTTTTTTTTTTTTTAAGAAAAACTATAACATTTACAAACGCGGATTTTTGTCAAGAAATTTTATAAACAGAATACGATGGTAAAGACGTCGTACAACAACTTCGGCAATGCTTCCGTCACGGGTGGGTGAGCGGCAACCAACCAGCGGCCGTGGCTAATTCAAATACCTTCTCGGGTTGGCCGAGACCGTATTAACACGTCATTGATTGATGACGAAAGCATTTACCGAAGTTGTTGTACGACGACTTAAATCCAAACTTCATCACATAAAATAAATTATGTTTGGCAACAATGATAATACAGGCGATGAGTAGGTGGTATATACGAAGATGAAAGACACCACATGACATCCATCCATGCCCAATTGGCAGGATTAGAATTAATAGACAAACGTGTAATGCGTAATATTACGACCAACTTCGCCGCACAGAGTTAATAAAGTTGTGATGACACAAGAAATATGCACTTGAATCTCTCTGACGCAAATAAGGATATAAACATGGAATAATTAATAGAAAGCTAATGAACTAAGGCACGGTTTTTCAATCGGTCATTAACGGGGCCGTTATAGCTGACGGTCCGTTATATGCCTAGGGTTTATTGGGTTATAGATTACGGACCGTCAGCTAACGGCCCCGTTAACGGATTGAAAAACCGGGCCTTAGAGCACAAAAATGTGCTTTCAATTCAGATAAGTTTCTATGTTTGCAATATATGTATGTATAGCAACAACGGTACCAACATTATCATCTTCACGCCTTTATCCCGTTAGGGGAAGACACGAGCAGATGAGTCGGCTCCAGGCATCACATCCTGTCAAACATTCACCGCTTCCTTGACACATCTGTCTGTCCTGTCACGCCCCCTTTCACAATCAGTTGCTATCTTCTCAGTCCAAGCTCTTTTGTGTCCATCTCCTGACTTCCTACTTCCGACGACTGCATAATAACAGATGTATCACTTGCAGAAACTTTTTGTGACCCGGAATAAATGTTCAAAACACACACAACATAAAACTGTACCAAGGTCTCTTACTTTAAAAAACCGGTGAATTTCCAGAAGTACCTTTCTTACACCTTCCTCAGACCGTGGACAGTTTTATATTTGTGTGTGTATTTTTTCAATAATGACAGATTACTTTGGTCAACATATCATTGCGACGTTTGCCAACACTTGGTTGAGATTTGAAACTATCTGTTGGCATTTCGGAAAAGTGATTTGTATCGATAGTTTGTCCATGGAGAGCTTTAAAAGGTCATATAAAACTAGATAAATTCGATTGCTTTATGCTTTTAGCACATAGTTGTCTGTGCTTTTAGTCTCATAAAAAGCATCATTTGACTAACAGGAGACATCACTTCGTTAACTATTTGTCTAATTTTAGAAGACATCATAACGTATACGTTTCTCCACAACAAACATTGACAAATTATAAAATATTGAATAAGCCAGTGCACTTGTACCAAACTGAGAAAAATATGTTATAATGCGTGTGGCAGTCATACCGGGTGCCAAAACAGCACGTATGTTTAGTTTCGATGGGCGTACATTATGGCGTTCGGTTAAAGTTCAACTGTTGTCCAACATCGGACATTGATTTGTTATTAAAAAGCTGCAAGGAAACTCGAGTCCACTCTTTGTGTGGTTAGAATGAATGACACACGGACACCGCACAACACAACCATTTTTGTAAACTTTGTTTGAGGATATACGTGTTAAAACTTAAAACGTGATATTTCTTGATAAGCATATTCTTCTTCTATGGTCAGCTCAATGTAAACATATTGTGGTATCAAATATGGGCGTTGTGACGTCACATGAATATACTCTCTCCTATTGGAAGCTGATTGGTTATACAGACGAGGGACTCGTGGCCAATCAGCGATCAGTATTTGAAAATGGGGCTCTCAAGTCGCCCACGAACCACCATCTATGACGAAAGCATCTGTAAGTTTGTTTCGCGACGACTTTACCGTATGTACAAAATGTTATTAGATAATTTAATAGCGATGCGGAACGATTTAAATTTAAAATCGATATTCGTAAGATAAAAAAAATCGCCACGATTAAGGTTAATCCATCAGAATATGTAAATTTGTTTTCTGGAAACTTTTGTTATAGTGTGACAGATATCAATGTCTTTGATGTTTAAAAAAATAGATTAAAACAATGATGTCACCGTGGTGATATAAAATCATAACGATTAGCCTTCCTATAAAAAATCACAATTTTTTCCCCCAGTTTAGTTTAGTTTTCCAGAATCTTTGTTTACAGTATGCGTCCGTATTAGCCGACTAGGCGCCGAGTTTAAACTTTAAAGTTATGATGATTGAATTAAAGAATCTACAGAAACAACGCGATATCGTGAATGAAATTAAATCGTACGATTATCGCGGTTTGAGCTATAAAACCGATAAACGATTAATCAATTTCAAATCGATTTACGATGATCGGCCACAATAGAGTTGACCATTTTTCCGAAATGCCTCATATAGACAGAACTAATCATTGAAAACAATGGTGCTTTGTTTGATGGCCGACTGGGTTGGTTCCAGGCAGGATGGCTATGATTATTGTATGTAAATGTACGGGTGACATTGCGCACGGCCGAATTGCATCATTCTACATAGTGAGCATAAAGTCAGTCAGTAAGAGGCTCAAGGTTTGCGGATTGCTACACTGAACAGATCGCAGCAGCGCGGGCGTATTGAGCAAATGTGTTAGTTGAGTCGGTTGCGACATTCATCATCACTATACACAGCCAGCATCACGTTTATATTCTGACTGACTGGTTGAAACGAAACAGTCAAGTAACAGTTCGTACAGAGAACTCTATGAGGCGGGTCAGTCACTTCTGAGAAGATGTATTACATTATTTCCAGATGCAATATAGTCTACACTCTGGCTACACTCTCTCCAATGTAAAGTCAAATAATTGTTATATAAGAACGAAATATGTAGATTTAGTATAAGAAAAATATGTAAACATGTATGTATTGTAAATAAACAATTAGATAAATTAATAAAAAATGAATCAAAACCAGCATACAAACATTAATTAAAAGTTGTTCTGAATCGACCTTGTTGATTCTGGCATTTTGTCCGCAGCTGTTCGCACTGTCCAATCACTGATTCAAATGTTTCATATTTGAAATATAGATCTTTGATTGGTTATCGCTCACTCGTCGATGGTGTTTGGAACCTACAGGGTTGGTTAATCGCTTTAAATTAAAGTCCCCCCCACTGAAAATCAGTCTTGTTTACTGAGTGGGTAGACTTTATAAATACGAATTGATTTTATTTTTATTTTATTAATTTGTTATAGTATACATAACCTCAAATCTCTTTAATACAAATTTAGTTCGAAAATATACCACAGTGCTACGCTGCTTTCTAATTATAGCGAAGTGTAGAAGTCATCATACTATTTAAAGAGAAGTCACGATTAAATATTTCAAGTGTAGAACGGGTATCACATGCAGCATCGCGTTTACATTCTGTTTGAAATGAAACAGTCATGTATAACAGCTTGTACAGAGTACAGAAAACTGTCCACTTCTGAGAAACTGCATTACGTTACTTCCAGTTATAGGTCTGCAGCACTGCGGTGTCACATCACATAGTCTCGATAGTTGTACATAATGAGTCATAGCCCACGTATTTTTGCCTTTTAGGGTTCGAGTTGATCAAATTCAGCAAAGTGAGGGTAAAAAATACAAAATAATATTTTCATTTGGGTTAGTTCGGATTTGATGATTTAGTTAGGGGTTTAAAAATGTTGACCATTTCATCAGATCAAATTATACAATTTGACATATTATTGAAATTAACAAATTTTATCAAAAACCATCAATGTTGTATCCTTTTTGAGAATAGCTGCAGATCTGTATAATATCTTGTCCCGAATAATCCTAAAAGTTTGGTATTGGGTAGTATTTTTTTTTTTTTTTTACGAACAAAATTCATACATTCTCACACTTTTCATGCTATTTGAGTTAAACACGAATTTTGTAAAAATTTAAAACGATAGTAAATGCTGGTGTACAAGCTCTGAAATTAGACAATTCGGAAGTGTTTTTAAAATTGGTGTTTATGTAAGATGGAAAGAAAACTCTAAATCGATATTATTATTTCTTCTTGATCAAATTACGGTAGTGTAATAAGCGAATATGATACAACATATTGTGTTTATTATATGTGTTTATAAGCTGAAAGAGTTGCTATAATAAATACTATTCTTATGAATGGTTGCATTGCGTGTTAGACTACAACACTACACACGACAGAATAATACGACCACAAACAATGTAGCCAAGGTAATTCCCGTTCACGGACATTTCAATTATTTCATATTTCATTTTTTAACACAATACTTGTGCGATTAAAGCAATGTGACGCAATTCAACAGTGTATGCTTACATGGTTGACTATTCCTATCAATGAGCCTGTTTCCTGTTAGCTAGCACATGCGATCGCTTTGCTTGCCCTGGTTTTGTAACCATTGTTTTATTGCAGTAGCATGCGAGGTATTATGCCCTAAAAACTATAATCTGTTTTCGTTGATAAAAATAATATATTGCCAATACAAGGTTGATAACTTCGAAAAAGGCACGCCCGCTATTGATGAAAATGATAGTCTAAATTATATAAATTAGAGTGTGTTCTGCCTAATGCTTTTCTGTGCACAAATAGTGACTGGAATGTTGCTTACAGATAATTCTGCTTAAAACGCTTCCGTAGAGTCAAATATGATGTATTTAACATGTTGAAACATGTTAAATTTGGATTGATTAGATATTAACATATTTTAATTTTTACTCAGTTGTTCATTGTATTCTGCATTTTATTGTCATCGTAGTATACACTCGGGATACGGGATCATGTCTTGGGACAGGCACTTGTCTCATTATTATCTACACTCCCTTTCATGCACTCTGTTTCAAAGATAATCAACATATTCCTGGCGTTTCTTTCTTCACACATTCGCACACACTATAAGTTATACAACCCTCATTATAGTCACGCCCGCTGTGTTAAGGAATTCCAGGTATCGAACGCAACGGCGTAAATTATCCCTAATGCACCTTTTTCAATTATATGATAGGAACTAGAGAAGTAGATAATTAAGTTGGTACTAATGAACTCGGCTATTTCGTTAGCATGGGGCAACTTTACGAGACTTCCCTCTGTGTTGAGTTTACCTCATCAGCCGGGGCAGCTTGTAGTGTAAGCTGTACCGCGTTTGCAGCACAAAACCAATAGTTCTCAGTCTGTCAGTCTGTCTCTACCTTGAATCAATGATAAACGCAGTAACTAGCAATTCACCATGACTACGACGTAATTCATACCAACGAACGACCCATTGCGACACAATCAGTTCTCATTGCAAATAGTTACACAAAGTCGAGTTGAGGGTCATTTCATAAAACAATCTCAAAGCGAACCAAATTGTTAAATCAAGGTCTGATAAGTAAGCAAAATTCAGCGTGATAAATAATACGTGATTTATTGTTATGGTGGAACAATATACCTGTGAGGAAATGTGTCATATTTCAAGATATTTCCAATTTCTGAAGGTTGTTTATACAATCGTGTTTAGATTTCCAGTGGACGTCTACGGTCTAGTATAATACAGACCTAGGGCAGTCAAGTGCTATGCTGCTCAGACGTTTATGTACCCAAAAACGGTACTATATTACGTATTAAAATTAAACAAACAAACTCACTAATGATCACTAGGGACGTAAACCAAAAACACACGTAAGTGCGCACATTTTCGAGGGCTTCGCTCTCTTCCTCAGACGTGAAGACACTGTCCCGTCTGGGCTCGGGGAAGAATACGCCCAGAGTGACTGTGCTAGTCGTAAGAGGTGACGAAATGAGACCCTGTCCGTTTCCCCCTACTGTCCCACTGTAGATTTGACCTCCCACTTAACCCTGCCCTCCCTTGCTGGACTCCACTTGTGACGACCCCGCGATGTGCAATAGATCTGATTTCGACATGTTTTTCATCTTTATAATTTAACCCACTCTCATCGTCTCGGGTACACAGAGATACACCCATAAGGAACAACCCTCACATGAAACAAGTCCCACATTTTGTAGTCCCGAAGATAGCCGAGCGGTGCTTTGTTACCAAATGTGTATTATTATATTGATTTTGATAGTAGTTGTACAACTGAAATTTTAAATATACCGCGCTTCAAACGAGCCCTTACATTTGGCAACGCAGCACCGCTCGGCCATCTTCGAGACTGCAAAATGTGGGGGATGTTCCTTGTGGGGGTAATCCGCGCTCCCATAGACTCGATTAGCCAAAATTGCAAAAATATGGGACGTAAAAAACCCAAATATCAACATCAGCAGCGAAGACACTCGGGCAAGAGGACGAGAAAACCTCTCGAAAACATATTTTGGACAGTGGTTTTAGGGCGTGACAGCTGCCCCTATATTTTTTCTATGAGTGTATGACTTTATGTTTATGTGGTCATTGTTCGTTTCATTTTGTTATGCTCCCGGTCTGAGTCTTAGCTTCATAATCTTAGTATTTAAAAATAAAGTATTTTATATTACTGAAAAACAACCCTAGGAGAACCCTACGATCAACACTGACCGTCGTCTGCTTTGTTGATAAAAGTGCATGAGTTACTCTTCGCTATCAAAAGAGTTACCTAATTTGCAACCCAAACAGGCACACGCGTAATACCATTATCACTTGCAAAATATTACTCAATCCCCGCTTTAGTCACGTCGTGTCGATAGGTAGATAGATAAGCCAATGTGTATGTGTGTACAACATGTTGTGTTTAGAAATTGTCGCTTGTATAGGCCATATAACACACAAGTTCTCGGTAATACATATTTCTCTGGAACAATGCACACATCAGCTCGCGACTTTAGAAAACAAACAAACAACAATGTTTAGCGTGTGACAATAATTGCCCGGTCATTGGATCCATGCGTGTGTTGATATAATAAGATAATCACTAATGATAACAACTGATTATGATGACGCTGCGTTATCAAGGTTCATGTGTCGCAACCTGTTCTATTATCAGTTTGTCGGTTGTTCAAAAGAATGACTTTTTGTTCCGAGGAAAATACAATACCCTTCAAATAACCATTAATAATTAATTTAATAACAATTAACAATTGTATATAAAGGTTTATTTATTCGCATAAATTGCATATTTACATTTTACATTTTTTACATTGTTTAAGATAAAATAATACATAATAAATACATTATTATACTAACAATATCCATTCCAGTGCATGGTGGTGTTCGTGGTTTTTCAACCATACAATTGGCAAATGCTCAGATTGGTACAACAAGTAGGACACGTCCGTGTGTAATCTAAATTTTAAAGTGGCATAGGAGACAATATGAATATTGATTCATTAAACTGATTAAATGAACTTTTAAGTGCAGTTCACACAGGTAAACAAAATTAAACACACGGAAGACATTATGCCAATACAACTGTGGCGACATAATCTTAGTAGGAGGTGGGTGATTGGAACCGGGTGAGTCGAGAGTAGTACGAATCCTTAGTGGTCTAATTTTTTTCTATGTACAGTAACATATTCATTATACTCGTAACGTGCAGAGAGCAGGTTTAAAATTAAAAGGCGCGCTGAAAGAGAAAAACGTGCCAACACTAAAACAAATAATGGTCGTTGACCCCAGTTTTTACCAAGTTGTGTGTAATGCAACAATAACAAGTAATAATAATTCATAACTTAACTTTCTTGACCCGCAACATCGTTCTTATGTGAAGTTAAAATATTTATCATAAACATTCTGACTAAAATGCCAACGCATACATTATTTTATTAGACAAGCATTGCAAACGAAACCGTGACTTATAAGTTATAACGCACATGCATTCTATTAAAAAAGAAAAAAGTAGATCAACTCGCATTCAAAACTCAACTTGACACTTTCTTGTACAGAAAAATATGACAGTGGATAAATATGTACAGACAGATTATAAAAAGACCTTGCATTTCGGAGTTGCACAACTGTTTGCGAAAATCATATAACCTAAATGGCCCAAGGATCTTTCATTAGCGAACACAAACACCATTATTATCACGTAATTAACCGGGACCTAATAGGCCAACTCTTATTGTTTGATTGTTTAAAGATCTGCAACCAAGGAACGTGTTATGTTACGAGTAAACGAAGCTGCTTACCAGGAGCGTTCGTAATGCAATTACTTATGCGCTCCGTGTTTGTAAACTGCTCGTGCCTTAGTAATACACATACCCATGGTTATATCGATTGTTTTGTCATAAAACTAGGTGCCATTATAATGCGTGTTTACTATTTTACGGCGTGTGTAGCGTGTACGCCTCTACGAAACAGTCATTATACGTTTAAAACCAGGGGTGGCCAGAATGGATTGGTCTTTATTTTAATAACGAAAGAGGTTTTATCAGAGGTAGAACAACTCAATGGTTATTTGGAAGATTCCCTCTTTTTGGTAAAGAGATGCAGATGT
Source organism: Isoperla grammatica (assembly GCA_945910005.1). NCBI lineage: Eukaryota > Metazoa > Arthropoda > Insecta > Plecoptera > Perlodidae > Isoperla > Isoperla grammatica. Next base: position 118,984,588 of record OX246737.1, read on the forward strand.
AATGTTGTTGGAATTGTTCAACCATCCATGGTGTAAAACTTTAAATTTATTACACAGCTCTGAACGATTTTTTGAAACAGAAAAATGACATTTTGTAACTGGGGCCGAAACTCTTGGACACTCTTTACAAATATTCAACATCTAATACATCATAATACTACAACTTATCTGTGCTACAACTTATACCATACAACAACAATATAATACACTTATACACGATGCAACAGAATACTAGTTATACGTTTACTTTGAGCAGAAGGTTGAATGAAGATGATCACATTAAATTATAATAATTTTTAAGCTTTACGTCTCATATTTTCGCAAAGATGCAATGTACATCAACGATGAAAACCTTCCACAGTCAAAACATCCGTACACAAGGCAGGGTTCGAACGTGGACCGTAGGAACCGTGGTTCATTACGAAAAGGACATAGATATAATGGACTACGGCTATGCAACGCCGGCTGAAAACCTTTGTAGTCAAATACGATTAGGTGTTCACATCTTGATTTAGCTGTTGCAACATGTCCTATAAATTATACTTGAGTTTATTTAAAACACGTAGGCTTAAGTGTTAGGTTGTCTACACGGTGATTGAACATTGGGATGAGACTGCCAATCAAAACCATTATTTAGGCAACACAAACAACTATAAAAGTCAACACAAATATTACAAATGAGCAGTGGAACAGGTTTGAAATTCTGGGTGCAGTCATGAACTCGTTCATTATGGATCAGATGGGATGCTACCAGGATTACACAAGTTGTTTGATTTGTTGCACTCTGCTTGGTTATCGAGTAGATAGGGTTGTGTAACAGCTATGAACTGCTCCGAGGTATTGTACAGAGTTGGTGGCGTAACCACGGTCACAGTTATTGGGACGGTTTGGACACAAGGAAAGAGTGACTGACGGTGTTTAAGAGGTGGATCGATAGTGCAAGGCCAGAGCAGATAGGGATGACAGGTAGCAAGAGTGTTGATAACAGGTGATAAAGTACAATATACAGGGGACTCATACGCTACCTGACTTCCCCTAAAGGAATAACTATGTAATGTTGTCAAACATGATGCCAACGTCTGCGGCATTGTCTTTTTACGGCTGATGCTGGTAAATGATAATTAGTGCTTCTGTCCTCCCTCTTGGGTAAACCATAATATGTAATGATTTAAAGTTTACTTTAAAATGGTCACAAATTATCAATAAGTAAAACAAAATATGTCATTCCCCAGAGAATTTAGTGTTCTTTTTTATAAATGTCTCATTGTTCCAATAACTACTTCCGTTTTAAAAATGGTCTTATTTTACTTTTGTAATGTGTTGTTTCATTCAATATACCTTTCACACTGGATGACATATTTTGCTTTACTTTGGTACAATTTTAAAATTTAAAGCCATTCTAACAGACATAAACTGACGGTTCTGCATGTAGGTGGTGTGGACAAACAGCCTGATAAAAGGGAAAAGTTTAAATTAAAATAACATACCGAATGGCAATGGTATAGAACATACTTGAGTTCGCATCGAGAATTTATCATGCTCATGTTTAAAACCCTTGTTTATTGAGTAACATACGTCTGATTCTAAGAGTTATACGATACGTAATAGAGTACGTCAACAGTGCAGGGCGACTAAAGGAGATGAAGGTGATATGCAGCGAGCAAGCAAGCGCATAACAGGAGAAATAACACGTAGTTCGTTCAGATAAACATGTGAAGTAAGAGCGCGGGCATTGCCCAACGGTTGAAGTTACCACACCTCTCTCATTCCACACAACACAACGTGTTACAGTAGGCCTACTCGTCCAGCGTTCACTCATTGACTGAGATCCATGCAAGTGTTGCTACATAATGTTCGTAGATGATTTTAAAATAGATTCAAGCTACAAAGTAACGAATAACAGTCTATCTAATTCGGTGCGTAGGTACACGTCGTA